>CM060972.1:57134772-57734772 GCA_030765045.1 Tenodera sinensis
GGCAAGAGGCATTAATCAGTCACGTGACGGATAGCTTTAGGCCTAAAGAGAAAAGAGATCTTAACATGCCGATTTTAGGTTAATGAGAATTGATATATTAATTTCAACAATGTATTACCTCTCGAGTGAAAGTAAAACAAAT
The DNA here is from genome assembly GCA_030765045.1 of Tenodera sinensis. Taxonomy (NCBI): domain Eukaryota; kingdom Metazoa; phylum Arthropoda; class Insecta; order Mantodea; family Mantidae; genus Tenodera; species Tenodera sinensis. The sequence goes on from CM060972.1 coordinate 57,134,915, forward strand.
ACGTATCGCTCTTACTTTGTTACATCATACATCGTATGTATCTTGAGATTCATGTGTTTTTCCTTTGCAGGAGACAAAGTCATTATTCATAAAAGAATCTATGTTATAAGCTTGTTCATGATTTATGAACCAATCCTGGTAGCGCAATGCGGAGTATACCAGTTTACCGTGTCGGGGACCTCACAATTTGATGTTCCAGTTTTGTTTTTCTTTCTCTTCTTATTCAGGAGTTTCTACATTTTATTTAAAGACTTTATATAACTATAGTTGTTTGTGTATGTAAATATGAGTATGTGTGCGCACATGACCTCTTATGCTTTAGTAATGCTATGTTTTTGAAATTGCAGTTTGATATTACCTGATTACATTTCATAGTCATTCGTGTGATCTGTGGTCAATCCCAAACAGCTCGACTGGGTGGCACTAATATCTTCCAAACAGTTAAATTTGGGGGGAAAAAAAAACTAAGCATTTTTAGAAATAGGTCCTTATGTGTGTGTCGGTGCCAGACTGTTAGTCTGTGGACAGCATAACTCAAAAAAACGAAAAGTCGGTTAAAAACCACAAGATACGACACGAAGATTTTGAAGAAAATTCCTCCACCGTAAACTATCCTTTATATTGAAAATTTTGATTTTCTTGAAAATGTCTAACGGTTTTGATTAAAAATGCCATGTGTTTGATATATTTTTATGACAAATGAAATGTATATCTTGAATTTTCTGGCTACAGCCCATGAAGTCCTATTTACTCTGGATGACTTTTGTATAACTGGTAAACCGAAAGAGACAGACCAAATCTTACTATACAAAAAAATGTAAAACACAATTTATGCCCAAATAAATTTTTTTGTAGAGTGGACCTTTTCAGAGGTTGTTATTTGTGAGAATTCTGGAAAACACACTTTTCTGAAATGGAAGATCGTAATTTAATTTTTATTTCTTAACCGTGCAAAGAGAACGGAATCTCAAAGCTTTAAACGATTTGACTATCGCTCAAAGACTACTGTATTCTCACATTTCCCTTTTACCTACCAGAAAATAACCAATTTCTGTAAATGTTTATCTCAACTAACACGAAAAAGATAAAGGAATAGGAGTTAATAAGTTAGTGCACGAGTAGAGAAAATCATGTGAGTGCAAACACGTCAGATTTTTTGTTAGATTTAACTCCAATCATTGTAACATATTGTCCAATGGCAATGGTGTCAACTCTTATACAGTGGCTTTGGGTTTCTTTGAGGTTTTGTATGTTAAATTTCATATTCACAGTGTCAGACTCTGGAATGATAGAGAATAACGCTGGCTAGCGAAATATTTACTCCCAGTCGAGAATCGAACCCGGGACCCCTTGAAGAGGAGGCAAGTGCTCTACCTACTGAGTTACGGGGCCTGCCTACTTCAAGGTATCCCATTATCAAAGAGTGAGTATATAGTTATCTATGTTTATTATTTACTACGTATATTATATATAGCTCTATATTTGCCTGTGTTTTACTTTTTAGACATTTTTATTGTGATCATTTTATATTTTGTTCTGGCACTTTTCTGGAGAGAGAGAAAGAGAAAGTGAGAGAGAGAGAGAGTTAATGGAGCAATTGCTTGTGAAATAAAATCAAAACATAATTTTCCGTGTATAGCGAAAGAGGCATTTACTTAATCACTTTTTTTACAGTGATCGCACAAAATCACTAGCTAGGAACTCTGCTGGTGGGATGCTGTTATGTTCACTTTCCTTGCAAGCACAGGCTGCTTTATATTAGTAGGTATAAGTTTGGACTGACTGGGATAGATACACTATTAACTCCCGAGCTATTATTCCATTCCATTTTTTAGACATGTCACATTGCTCTCTTAGAAGTGTTTTTAGTGTGAGTAACCAAGTTTTGCTAGTGTGAATATATACTTTTGCATTTTCTTTTGTTTTTAGAATGTATTACCAAGACTATCTGTAATAAATAAATAAGCATAAATGTAGTGTGTACTAAAGCATTTATATCTTGGGCTGCCATGAACTTGGGCCCGAAACCCCTTTGTTATTGGACAGCCCTATGAAATTCCCACAACATCTGTACTGTTGTTTTATTCTTTAGTTGTTTATAACCTCTTCACATTTCTTATTTTTTCTCCAACTTCCCTTATACTTTCTGTTTCCCTAAATTCTTTATTATTTTAAAGTATCCAATTCATTCTAAACGTATTCCTCCCCCTCATTTTTCTTTCCTATGTTTCCTAATCATTTGCTAATAATTTCTTACACCTCACTGATTCACTTTATCTCTTTGTTTATCACTTCCTCTTTCTTTTCTCGCTTTACTTGCGATTTTATAATATTTAGGAATTGTTCCATACACTTTTGCTTCTACTCTACCTACCCCTCCCGACCACGGTATACTTTATCATTTATTCTTCCTTGTCACGCGGCACTAGACAGTACTTTCTTTTCTTAGGTTTCCTATATATTGACACAATTTTATTATCTGATACCCATTTACGAGAAATATCTTTCCAAATACGTGTGTATGTTTCTTGTTTATTCTTCCTCCAACACACTCTACCCAATATATGATGCCTGTGTCCCTATCTGGCTTTTTTCCTATGTCATACACTGTAATTTTATCTTTGAAACTGTCCCTTTGATGTTGGAGTAATTTACACCAATATTTTCTCCTTCAAGACCAATCACTGTTTGCTCATCGTTTGCTTTCTCCTGCTTTTTTTCTACTGTCATCTTCATTCCCTGACGAACTACCACGGCCAATCTTTTATCTCCTTTTCTCCTCTCCATACATGAACTATGGCATCTTTCTTCTCTCCCTTCTTAAATAAATAAATAGTTAATGCGTTCCTTAACAGCGAAGACAATCTGCTGGTGGAAGGAGTTGTTGCTCAGAGCTCAAATCCTAAGAGCCGCCTGCTTGTTAGTTGGTACTTATGCTCTAAGGCATAAGGTGTAACAAGGTTCGGAGAGGGCTCCCGAGGAGTCAAAATACTAGGAAACATTCGCCACCGTCATCGCCATTACGAATTCTCCTGTCCCTCATTCCTGTGACTTCATATCTTTCTTGGTTATAGGGACAGATGGTGGTAGATGTGGCTTAAGGCATGTAACCTTTATCTAAACCTTTCAATGAGAGTACGCGAGGCTTCAAGGGAGCAACTCTGGAGAAGTTAGAAATCCCGCTGAGTTGCACCTCTAACCATTTTCCCCCTATTTTGCTGCTGTTTCATTTTCCTCATATTATTTTTTTTTACTCAACACGCAAACCATTTATACAGATAAAATACCCATTCCGAGGCGGGACAATCCGGCGATTGTCCAAGAGATGGAACACCAAAGCCAAGCGCTCCTCGTTCTTCCCACCACTGGTCCTCCCTTGGACAGCTGGGGAAGTGTGACGTCTGTCCATTCCACCTAGACTAATTATCAAGACTGTTGCTCGATATGTAGAGTTTGCAAAATGAACGCGATTGCAGTTGTTACACAAAGAAAATATACGCTTTAGAAAAAGAAAACGTCCATTCTGTCCTTGAAGACCAATAATAACCCTGATTTTAAGGGAGTGACAGTTATTTGTTGACTTCACGTGGAACCTAAGTAGCCAAAATTAAGAATTTTAGTTGCAAATGTTCATGTTAAGGGGTTGCAAGTCTGCAGAAAGGACTGAGGACTGTTATAAAATAATTGTTCCTCAAAGGAGGTGGCCGAACTGCGCACATGTTATGATGTGAATTTAAAGGCGCTCAACTACTTGGTCATTAGCGCCCTTCTGCGACCGGTCATGCCAAAGTTCAATATAAAATAAAAATCCTAGTAAAAACACAAATGAACTGCACACACGTTGACTAAACAGACTTTATAACATTGGTGGAAATAGCTCTAAAGGCGAATGGATATATCGTGCAATCTCTCTTCGTCAAACGAGGTTTAAAAACTTTCTTGGCGTATAGCAGAACGCCAACACCCTTTTCTGGACACTAAATTTTCAATGTGAGGCTTAGTAGACACAGATCACAAGGGCATTTGAGAATTATTCACTGGCCTTCATACAATTGATTGTTGATTGATAACTGTTAGAATTTTGGAGTAGCACTTCAAGTGGGTGGCCTACTGTTCACCAAAGGAGAGAGTTGAAATGATATTCACATCATCTTCTCAGAAATGATATTCCCAATGTCACTGTGATTCACGTGATCAGTGAAGGACACGGTGTGTTGGTGGCTAAGCGAACAGGTTGTGCGTGTGGGTGTCGGGAGACCAGAAGTAAAACAAATGCTGGACCCCAGGGGGTTCACATCTCAGCCAGATAAGGTTTTCGCGTGGGGAGCCGAAGATGGCCCATGCTACCTTGTCCTTGGAACCTAACTTCTTCCGCGACTGCCGAAATGGTTTGGTTGGCGGTACTCGTTAAGGAAAATTATTAATCAGCACACATATAAATTTCAAATCCCACACCGTGTTTTAATATTCTGGTCATTTCTTTGTTCGCAAGACACGCTGTTCACGCCATTAAGTTTTAATAGAAAATGTGCTTTTAATATTTCCCACATAATTGTTTCTTTGCTTAATTGTTTAATCTCACAGTCCCGCTCTTAGTCTCCTCTAGGCATAAACTTACTTTCCCTACCACGCATATCCAAAACAGACGTTTAGGAAAAGGTTTGAGTGTGAGTGTGAGTGTGTGTGTGTGTGTGTGTGTGTGTGTGTGTGTGTGTGTGTGTGTGTGCGTGCCTTGAACAGCATAACTCAAAAACGAAAACTCGGTTATTAACCAAAGTTGGTATTTAAGTTTAATGTCTTTTAAGGATACGATACGAAGATTTTGAAGAGAATTTCCCCACCCTAAACTACCCTTTACATGAACAATTTTTTGAAAAACTTTATTTTCTCAAAAATAGCTAAAGATTATGATTAAAAGTCACATGTTTAAGATAATTTATGGCAAGTGAATTTTACATTTATTTTGAATTTTCTGGCTATAGTCTATGTAGCCCTGTTTACTCGATGACTTTTGCATATCTGGTAAACCATAAGAGGGATCAAATCTTACTGTAAAGAAATGTAGATCTCGTTAAAATGTCCAAATGCATTTTTTTATGGAATGAACCATTTCGGAGATATTCCTTGTTATTTGTGTGAGTTTTGGAATACTTGAACTTTTCTGAAAGGGAAGATCGTTATACACTATCTAAAGTGTAGTAGTATGCAAAGAGAACTGAATGTCAAAGCTTTAAAAGATTTGACTATTGCTCAAAGCCTACTGTATTCCCATATTCTCCTTGCACCTACAAGGAAGTCAACAGTAAGATAATTTCCGCAAATGTTTATCTCGACTAACCTGAAGATAGAGGAATAGGAGTTTGTATGACTAGTTAGTATAAGAGTACAGAAGCTTATGTGAGTGCAACATTAAATATTTTATTTGTATATCTAGTGGCTACGATGCTCAAATTACTTATAGGCCTCACTAAATCATGTTTTGGACTGGTTTGTATGTTTGTAGTGTTTAACGTCCGCTTTTACTACTACGGCACCGCAGGCGGTGACACTGATGATACATGGAATGAAGATGGAGCACCGGTGGAATGAGATGGCGGGGGAAACCGGAGTACCCGGAGAAAACCCACCCTGACGCCGCTTCGTCCACCACGAATACCACATGCGGGTCCCTGGGATCGAACCCGGGCCGCCTAGGTGGTAGGCGAGCGCGCTAACCGTTTTGGACTGGTGGGAACGTTTTCGAGATGTAAGTATATTTATCCCATCTAGAGCTGTAGGTCGACTGCGGTAAGGTCTTACTGATTCTGAATGACCTTCGTATAACATTTGTAATCCAAAGAGGTAGACAAAATCGTAATACATAAAAATGTAGAGCTCAAACCACAGAATTCATATGACATACATCTTTTTCGATATGAATTCTTATTTATAATTTTCTCTAGTGTAGAGAAATGTGTAATCAAACATTCAATTAACAAAAAATACAACATAAGGTGTTGGTCCCGTAGCTCAGTCGGTAGAGCAGTATCGAGTTCGATTCTCGGCTGGAGAGAGTGAAGTTTTCTCTAACTACGGTTATTTCGCTATCCTCCTCAGATTCCGGGAGTATGAATGCGTGTGCGTGTGTCTGTGTGAGTGTGAGTGTGAGTGTGAGTGTGAGTGTGAGTGTGAGTGTGAGTGTGAGTGTGAGTGAGAGAGAGAGAGAGAGAGAGAGAGAGAGAGAGGGAGAGAGATCTAATATACAAAAGCTCTAAGACCCAAGTCTCATTTATTTATACGAGCTAACACCATGGCCTATAGGTAATCTGTTCCTAAGGACAAGGCCGCCGATATGGCCATTGAAGTTAAAGGCGGGACATAAATGGAACAATAAAATACATTTCATTTTCCATAAAAGTATCTAAAAACTTAAGGCATTTTAATAAAAATCGTTAGGGCCATTTTCAAAATTTTACAAAAATTTTCCATATAAAAGGTAGTTTAGAGTGAAGCAATTTTCTTTAAAATCTTCGTGTCGCATCCTTGAAAGACATTAAGGTTAAACACCAACTTGGCTTTTAACCGACTTTTCGTTTTTGAGTTATGCTGTCCACAGACTGAAAGACACACACACGGACCTTTTTCTAAAAATGCTCTTTTTTGTTTTGGCCTCAAAACATATTTCCGGTGAAATCTCGACATTGAATTTTTGGGTGGATGCAATACTTCCTCTACTTTACTATGCGTAGTAGAGAAAGTAAAAAAAGGCAAAGAAATATTTACATACGGTTAAGGCACAATCATGGATAAACATGACGATTTACTTTGATGGATGGTAACCTTGTGGTGTCGCGCTGACTATCACTGGAATGACCTTAAAACAACTGTCCCAATGACCATCTGTGTTTGGTAGGTACTTACAACTCCAAAACGATGATGATCTCGGCCTGCGTTTCGAAGACATCGTGCAGGCGTATTATCCTCGGAGATGGAGAGCATAGCGACAGCAGAGCTATCTCGTGGTGTATCTCGGCACTGCAATCCTCTCCGTAACGAATGCGGCTGGCGAACTTGGCTGCGAATAGTTGACCCGTTTCTCTTGATCTGCACCGTCTCACAGACGCAAATAGGCCCCTGTAACAGAAACAGCAATGCTCACTGCGTGCTAGGAATGTGAAACAGTTCTTACTGGAATACGGTTATAACTGCCACAGTTACATGACAGTTACCAGTAACGAATAAGCTATTTGATTTCAAGGTTATCAGGGCACAGATTTTGTGACCTAACGAATATTACAAAACTGACATTGAAACGCTGACTTAATGACCTTAAAATTTATTAAAACTGACTTAAAACAACAAAGAATTATTTGAAATTACCTCCATTTGCTGATCTACTTGCACGTTTCACTTTATCACTAAACTTAATTACATCACAAACATCTTTTGTAAGTAATTATTATTTATTTATGCCAAAAACTTACTGCTGGTGCTTTTAAACAGAAGCTGTGTGTGGACAATGTTTAAGATGTGGAATCAGGACTGAAAAATTCAATGCCATAGCCGGGATTTAAACCACGGATCTTCCACTTATCGAGCGACTGCTTTAACCACTAAGCTACCATGGTCAACTTGCCAGTACCACATTAAATTCCCCATTTCATTACATTAATCACTTCATTTCACCTTTTATCCCGTTAGATTTCTTTCAGGGTTGGAAGCGTCGGCGAGCTTCGCGGCAGCAGCACGGCAGGGGAACAAATGCACTCTGGAAATCTCATCCCCCGGATGGGAAGGGAGGCCTACGGGTTTCCGGGCCACCCATTGGGTGGTACAAGCCCGAGGGGTAGGGGAACCTTGGGAGTAGAACCCGAAGGGGTGGGAGAGTAATCGGTCTGAGTAATCCTCCGCCGGATTGTTTCTAACTGGGAAAATGCCTCTGCTCTGTCGTGGCAACATTCTGGCCGCCCTTCGGTTCCATTCGCCTCACACATACTCTCGAGGAGTGCCCCGGTCAGGGGCATAAGCACAAATGATCGCCTTTCGTCGAGGTACTAAATCCTCTTCCGCAAGTTGTCATCGAGTCATTGCCATCTATTAGAGTAGCTTTCAACATCCACAGAAGATATTGGGGCATGCCTAAAGCAACAAATATTGCTTTTCAAGTTTTCAAGTCTTCGTCATCGATGCAGTACTTCTTATCTGACAGTAGATCCGCAATGTTGCACTGTTCTTGTTCAACACATTTTCCATTTAGTAAAGAACAAGTTTGCTCAGTTCACCTTCCATATGCCTTACTTTTTGATTTTTAGGTTCTAAATTTTATTCTACTATATAAGATTAATATAACCAGACTCGCGAAGCTGGAAATTTTCTTTGAAACTATTTAAAAACGAAGATGAAAATACCTAAAAGTACAACAACGACAAAAAAAAGCCTTAAAATTGATTCAACTTGTCTCAAAATGTTATGAACTATGAATTTCTTCTACATAGCATCCTCCCAGCATCATAAGGAAGAAATATGCAGAGTTATCGAAATCCAGGCCCTAATTATAACTAGAGGTCGCAGGAGTGTGCAAAAAGCCGCAAATTTAGTGCATAAGTGTTGTACTGTTGTTCTCTCGCAGGTACACAGCTGCAGGCGTCTGCTGATGCGCGTGCATATACGAAGACTGCGCGATACCGGTTACGTCATCCAGGGATCTGTTAGGACTACGGCTACCAGAAGTCTGGAAATTCCAGAATATGGCCTACATTTTAACCATTTGTCCGGGGGGAATTTTTGAAAAGTCTAATGTCGTACATTAACAGAAACAAGCAGTGCTTATTAGAAAATGAACTGAAAACTGCGAAAATAGAAATTAATAGTTACTAGCCGCAATTACAGTTCGCTATGGTAACAGAGCTACACTGGCAACACAGAGTATACTCATGCATAGTAACACTAAACGAGAGGTTGGCAACGCAGCATTTGCACACCGAGACAAAAGGTTGGTATTTTGTGGAGGGAAAGCAACACAATGCTAATTTTGAAAGAATATTTTCACTAATAAGAACACAGTAGACAGATGAAAAAAATATATTATCTATTGATTCAGTTAGAGGTATTGTGTTAGTGAAGTACAATTTTAAAAACTTCAGTTGTGTGGAATTTCTTGATTATCTTTCAAACAAGCTAGAGATTTTGCGGAAGATTACTTCTTCAAGCACGCATAACTGACTTCATGATCACATTTAACACTATGTTTCATGATTTTAAGAAAATATAAGTGTGTATGCCTGTTGGTGTATATAAATAACATTTAAATTATAAACTTACATTATTTTTGCATTGACCGACAATGTCCTACATTTTGTCCTATATTTTTTACCACTGTGTTACTACATTTCTATAAAATAATCTGGTAACCCTAGTTGGAGATATTCTTAGATCGATGTATGCCGAACAGTTAGCCCTCAAGCTCTCATCCCTGTGCCATACCATCTTGCTTCGTCACGTGTAAACAGAGGGATAATAGCAAGACAACTGGACCTCTGCTTGTCACGGGTAGATTGCATTAGGGTGCCATCGATCCTACGCCTTCTAGGCTCAGGCCTGTACCATCCATCTTGGTTCGGCATGTGTAAAGAAGGATCAGTGTATTTCTGCTTATGACGGGCAAGTGGCAATAGGGTGCCATGCAGTCTCTCTGCTTTTATTATCTGTGGATAGATATCACATCATTCACTATTACCATTTATTGTTTTATACCTAAGGTGAAACTTGAGTCGTCGTGTTAAATATCCTATCCCGTATTCACCTTAGCCGCTGAGGTAACTCACCAGAAAACCCCAATCAGATTGGTCAGCCAACGAGTTTTGAACCCGGGATCTCCCGAATGCAGTTGTTAGGTAACTTTGGAGAATCACTCTTCCAGCGAGCCGTCACTGAGGAGCACAGTAGGGTGTCGAAATGATTCTTCCACAAACCATAACAAGACTCGATCTCCCTGACGTCATCCGCTGCCGTCATTATTACGGAAGATGGAAGACACAAACAAAAAGTGATCTCATACATTATGGTTGTTATAATAATGAGAGATAGACAAATGGCGATCCGGCTCCGTATTTGGGAGTATCGTAATGAATCCTGCAAGAGATGAAGTCCTTAAAGCTTACAAGCAAGAATGGCACACCTCTCACTTGTTTATTTTGTTGATTCTTCATGCCCGTTAGCTGAACTCCTGCAAACCTGATTATCAAATGCAGGCATTTGCTAGGTGGAGTATCTTATAGGCGTAACCAACTACAGCATGATGTAAGGGTGCAAAAGCCCAAGCGTTCATTCCAAACGCAAATAACATGATGCTCAATTCTCTTTTTCTTCTTCCTGAATCATAAACATGGAGGTACTTATTACCTTAGTGCAGCATTTCTTAACTCTTTTAGCACAACGACCCCCTTTTCTTGGACATGAGATCCCACCCCATCCCGCATTGGTAGCACTGTAAGCAACGCGGTCCTTCATTGTTGAAGACCCAATAATAGTGCCATTTCGCGTGTTTTATCATAGTTGTTAGTGACTAAGAAAGCTTTCCCTTACACGCGAGGAGAAATAAACTTTCACCCAAAAATTCCATGTCGAAATTTCACCGGAAATATGTTTTGAGGCCTCCTGAATATAAAAAAAAAGGCACCATTTTTAGAAAAAAAGTCCGTGTGTTTGTGTGTGTACTTAAATTTAATGTCCTTCAAGGATGCGACACAAAGTTTTAAAGAAAATCTAAATTTAAACTATCATTTACATGGAAAATTTTTCGAAAATTTATTTTCTTTAAAATGGCTGTAACGATGTTGATTAAAATGATATGTTTAAGATATTTTTATGTCAAATGAAATGTATATTGAGTTTTCTGGCTATAGCCCATGTAGTCCTGTCTACTCTGGATGACTTTTGAATAACTCTAAACCGTAAGAGATAGACAAAGTCTTACTATACAAACACTGTAGATCTCGCTAAAACACCCAATTTATGTCCAAATAACTTTTTGTAGAGTGAGCTGTTTCGGAGATATACCATGTTATTTGTGTCAGTTTCGGAAAACTTAAACTTTCATGAAATGCAACTTCGTTGTTAATTTTTTGTATGTTAATCGTGCAAAGAGACAGGAACCTCAAAGGTTTAAAATATTTGACTATCGCTATCCCATATTCTCCTTGCACCTACAAGAAAATAAACGAGAAGACAATTTATACAAATGTTTATTTCAAATAACACGAAGAAGATATAGGAATAAGAGTTTGTGCAACTTCAGATTTTTTTCCAATTCTTATTTTAATTCTAATGAATTTAGTCACAATTTACTGCGTGACATCACCAAATCACTTAGAAATTAAACTTTGCATCACATATTAACATTAAATTGTGTATAAATTCATTCAAACTAAGGTAGAAATGAATTTTGTCAAGAAGCTACATGGCTCCATACATGAGAAATATTTTTTCGGCAAAATGCTTGTTTATTGACAATAAGTGCATTGGACATATTTGTGGCACTGATCATATAGAATCCCTCCTTAACTATGGCCGAAGCAGTATCTTGCATCCTATATACATTGATCTGTGATACACCAAAATGTTATTGTATTCTTTCAGAGCTAATGCTCATTAGATTTTTAATGCTGCTATATTAAAAAACTAATAAAATAACTATTTAGGTAGGAATCCATATACTTAATATTCTTCTTTGGCTAATTACTCTCCTCGTATGGGTGTTTACACCCCTAGGACTTACAATGAATGCCTGTGGTCAGATGTCTGTTGAGGAACAAAAGCTGAGAGAGTAGTCAATTTGGGTGATCACCCCGAAGTGAGGAAGGAGAGTTTATGAAATGAGAGCGAAATGGATGAAGCAAAAGGTGGTGATGGAGCGGCTGGTGGACTGAATGGCAGGAGAAACCGAAAAGCGCAGAGCAAACCAGCCCAGATGCCGCTTTGTGCCCAACTAATCCTTTGTTAAACGTGGGCTGCCTTGGCGAAAATGTTCAAGATATTCTAAGTTCTAAAACAAGGGGTTTTGATTAAAATTTAATGCAAGAACCAATGGAATAAGGATTCAAACATAGGTGTACTTGAATTCTCTGTCACTTATGACGCACTTCATCCTCGTTTAAACTTATTTTACAGAATGGCTTAAAATCAGCCTATAATCTAATCCCGTGGCGCAACAGGCCTTTCCAGGCCAAGGACTAGTGCCCGGCCGCGCTGTTTCGCACCTCTGCCTATCACAGGCGTCATGGATGGGGTGCAGTACTGGAGGTGGGACGTGGTCAGTGCCCCGGTCCCTCCTATGCAGTCTTGGCAACTAGGGACCGCTACATCTCAATCAAGTAGCTCCTCAACTGGCACTTCAGGGATCTAATGAGGCTGAGTGCACTCCGGGTCAGATCTCCCAACGGGAGAAAATCCCCATATCGGTACCGGAAATCAAACCCCTCTCTCCTTCTTGGTAAGTTACAGCATCACCGCGCTGAGAGATGACCAATTAGCATATACAGCTTTAAATAATAACAGAAGATAGATATAAAAGTACAATTTTAGGAATATTTTATAGAATTGTATGAAAATGTGTTTCTTTAAAGAAACTACGAATGTTCCATGTCAGAAAGATGTTATCAGAAAGAGAATATTGCATGAATGGTCTCTTCTCTCTTTCCATTTTCTTTCCGTCTTGTCAGGTAGAGAAAACAATGGTTTGGAACTCTGTCCTTCGAACACAGTGCTTAAAATAAGGTTTGTCATGTTGTATGAAGTCTTCACTTAGTTAAAAAATTCGTTTCGAATGAACAGAACTTCACATTACTCCCAGAATATTTAAGTTATACATTTTGTCATAAAATATATGAAACAAATTCATTGCAGTAAGGTGTAATGATAAATTATCAAAATGTTTAGAAAGTCATGGGAGTAAGACGAGGTTGTGGCCTTTGTGTGATCGAACAGCGCGATAACACCGTGGTGTCCAGAAGCTTCCAGTTAATTTCGCTGAGTCAACATTGCACGTGTGTATAAAGAGTTCTCAAAGGTCACGTGACATAGCCTCCAGTATAAATAGGACAAACACAGTAGTAGCAGTTTAGTTAGTTGAGTGAGTGATAGATTAGGTGTCAGTTCAGTGAGTTTAGAATTGAGTTTAGTATGCAAGTCGTCGTGTACAGTTAGTTTTTAGTTACGAGAGTGAGTCGGCCAGCCTGTCAGTGAGTACGCATGTGTCGTCGAGTGATTGTATCGTAATAGTCAAGAAATAAGAGACAGTGAAAGTGGAGAAAGACATTGATAGACTGAGAAAGATTATCAGAAGGACAATTGCGAATTGTAAGAGCGGAGAAAACTATAAATTGTGTTAGCAACGAGAAGGTAACTGTGCATGCGTGTATATATAAGATAGTCAAATTAGAAAATGGAGAGAATTGCCAAATGAGTATATCCAACTAAACAGACATTTACAACTAGATTCATTACTTTTTGCAGACGATTTAGCTCTGCTGGCATCTTCAGAAGATGAATTACAACGTTCAGTATTTAATTTTAACAAAATTGGGATAAAACAGAACCTAAAAATAAATTTTAAAAAAGGACAAATTATGGCTTTCTATGGAAAATACCCTGTTCCTAGCAAAATATGTTTAGATTAAAAAATATTAGAAAGAGTAAATTATTTCACATATCTGAGATACACATTATCCTTTTTGATGAAACTTGCTAAGTACAACAAAACAATGGAAATAATTAATAACATTATGAAACCTTCCCTAGTACAAGATATACTAGAATCCGCGTGTATAAGACCTTGGCAAGACCTGTACTTAAGTTACGGAAGTGAAGCATGGACACTAGGGAAGATAGATGAAAACATAATAACGACTAATGAAATGAAATTTATGAGGTATACAGCAGGATATACAAAATGGGATCGTAAACACAATGACGATATACTAGAAAAATTACAAATAGAACCTGTAATTAACTACATAAGGAGTGATCAAAAGAAATGGTTAAATGGTTAAATCATCTACATCGCATGCATCGAAATAGAATCCCAAAAGCCATGCAAATGGAAAGAGATCTTTAGATCGTCCAAAGATACACTTGGCTGAAAATTCAAATGTGAGGTTGTAACAGGCCTTATTCTCTAATACTTGGAAGGAAGAAGAAATATATTAAAAATGTTATTTTAATCCATATTATTTGAGGTATTTAAAAAAAAAAATAATGAGGAATATCCCGAGTAAACGGTGGCTTGAGGAGGTAGAAATATCTTTAAAATCTTCGTGTTTAATTCTTTAGAGATACTAGAGTTTAAATATTATAAAATTTAGTATTTATCCGAATTCTCGTTTTTGCGTTCGTTCACAGACACACCTGCATACTGTCTTTCTAAAATGCTTCACTTGGACTTAGGGACCCCAAAACTGTATTACCGGTGTAATCTGATATCAAAGTTTTGGGTGAAATGCTACACTTCCGCAGGGTTTAAGTTATAAACTAAAACAATGTCGCAAAGAATGCGCAATTCAAAATTAACATTTGTGCAAAATATACGTTTGTACAAAATACTGCTAGTAGAAAATTTTGTAAATTACACTATTAATGAGGGTTTTATAACTGAAATGTGTATATGTAATTGAAATCTGCTAAATGAAAATGTACTATACTTTTTTAATTAATTTTATACATATAAATACACACATCCCATATCACGTATCCACACTACAGTACTTCCACTATTTTCTTAAATTAATTTATCCATAACTTCTTAAAACCATACACATACAGGATGTTTAAAAACAGCGTCCGATTTGTTAACAGGAATTGGAATTTGTCAAACCAAGAATAAATGTTCCTATAAACATATCTCCAGAAACATACGTGTTGAGATACGAGACATTTTACAAAAATATGCAACGTATCGACATTTTTGATAGCTTTGGCATACACCTATGTCTTTAAACGTCCCCATAGTCAGAAACCTAATGGATTGAGGTCCGGCAAACCGGAGGCCATGCTACTGGCCCTCCTCGACCAATCCATCGTCCATTAAATGTTTAAGTATTTTCGCACGATGCATACAAAATGAGGTAGTGCCCCCTCACGCATGATCCACATGTGTCGTCTTTCCACAAGCATAACTGCTCCAAAAGCAAGAGTAACTCATCACACAGGAATCGATGACACACAGCACCTGTTAATCTGTTCGGTAAAATGTATGATCCTAGGAGTCAGCTACAATTCCTCCCCACACATTGGGACTAAAGCGATCCTGATACTTAAACCAAACATTTAATGGACGATTAGAGTTTAGTGCTCAATATCTGCACAGAGAATAGTGGGACCATTTTTTAAAAACAATGTGAACACTACAGAGTACCAACGGATTTTCATGGAGTTTTCTGAGCAGCTAGACGATGTGGAGTTGACTCAAGGATATTTTTAGCAGGACGGCGCTACATGCCATACATGAATGAATCCGTGGCACTAATTGCAAGTTTCTTTGACGACCTGTGGCCTCCGAGATCTCCAGATTTGACATCGCCGAACTTGGAGTTACTTAACAGACAGGGTTTATGCCACACGTCCCCAGACATTGGCCGATCTGAAGCACAAAATTACACGGGAGGTACAAGCTATTGACAACAGAGTCCTCCAACGAGTGGGCAGTAACATGGAACGACTTATTGAGTTGTGTCTTATGCAGGATAGAGGACATTTTCAACATTTGCTATAGAGGTAAATAATCTCCCAAAATGCCTCTGCATTTCAGGTATAAGTTGTCGCTAGCATAACTCGTTTTGAAACAATTAAAGAAATAAATGTGTCAGTTCTTCATAAATCGCCCTGTAATTCCTGAACTGGTTTAGGTGTCCCTGACATAGGCACCTTAAAGATAGTAATGCGAACAGACACGATTGTTAAAGACCAGACGAAATGGACTGGCCATCTATACAAAAGAGAGCATCGTGAGTTTAATTACAGTCACTGCAACCAAATGTGACTACAGTAAAGGATGGGGAGGGCCCACGAAAAATAACAAGTGAGGTGGTACATGTGGATGATGACTGTTACATTAGACTATAATTTTTGTTTTTGAAAATGAAACTACAATAATACTTAGATAAATTAGTACATTTATGATATAAATAGCTATTAATGCATTTTATAGTTAAATGCCAATATAATATGAAAATAAAAAACACTATTACAATATTCTAAACATTGACGTTAAGGACTGCGACACTTAAAGAGCAGTTCCCCCCCCCCCCCCCCAACATCAACCACAACAGTGAAACCACTCGAAGTGTACGCTGCCAAGTAAAAAAACGCGGAGTTAGGCCACTCTGGCACTTGGTGAAACTCAATTTGTCTGCAACTTGTACTGCGACACCGGGCTTGGTCCAGAGGGTGTAACGTACATCCGGTTTCCCGACAGGGCTGTCCACGTAACCAGCAGCTGCGATGTTTCAATTACCAAATGCAGATGCACTGACTTTGAGCTCCAATGTTGGTTTTATATTGCCGGGTCGTTTTCTTTAGCAAACTGATATAAAAAGAATATTTAAATTCGTTAAATCCTCCCCAAATACTGAAGGACCACTTAACTGTTTCGGAGTATTCAAGAAAAAGTATAGCTATGATCCGTACATTGGTCATCAAGGTGTAATACTAAAAGGAAATATTTTATGGCTGCAACCCTATTAGCATAGATCCTAATGTTTTAGCGGTTGCTATATTAAGCATAAGTTTGGGATATATTTCCACGAGGAAGAAAAGATGTGTTAGAAGTAAAAGATATTGGTGAACACGGTTATGGTTACAAAGAAGAGAACAGGGCACGGGCGGAGATATATTGGGTGTACTACAAAACGAACTGAGGTTAGAGGACCCGGAAAACTATCGCAGTTTTCTACGAATTGACGAATACTTATTTTTCAACCTTTTACATCGTCTAGAAGACAGAATTACAGACTAGGACACAAATGTGAGACAATCTATTACAGCGCGAAAGACGTAAAGAACAATTGTATTAGTTGTAATCTCGGTATGGACAGACAGAAGATTTTAACTCATTTCATAAAAATGATGTAGATATGTGTAGATATTACAAATCAGCACATTCTGTGATCTGGTGGTTAGCAAGCTAACTTGCAAACTCCGAAGTTCCGTGTTCGACTCCCTATTGGAGAGTGGAAATTTTTCTTTACTCAGGATTATTCCCTACCCTCCGTAGAGTCTGAAAATATGAAAGTGTGAAGCTGTGTGTGAAAATAAAGACAACCCAAAGGTTAACACCAATGAACATTATTGTCATAAACAATTCTTCTAAAGGTAAAGCCACCGACATAACCTAGATGCTGAAGGTGGCTCGTAAATGGAGGGAAAAATATTAGCACACCACAAAATGTATAACTGATACGGAGAATAAATATAAGAACTACGAGGCTCACAATATAGAACCTGGCTAGACTGTTGATTAATTTTTGTACAAACACGTCGATGACTGCAGAAATACTATAGACTAAGAGCAGAACATAAAACCCAGTAAAGGCAGAACACTCGCAGTTTTAGTAGTGAGCATGTCGCATGAAGTAAGTGAAGTATCTCAGGAAAAATCCTCCGTTAGTCCACATTTTCTGCAATAGAACCTTGTTCTTTGTCTTTCAATGCTGTTAAACGCATAAATCTCGTGAGTGGTTAACAGAGAGTGGTTAACACAGGAGTAAAGAATGCTCATCTCTTAGTTCCTTTGACCAGATCTTAAGGCATCAACCCTGCCGTCCCTCCTAGCCGTGGTCGCGTGTTCAAGTCCCATGTCAAGTATGGGTGTTGATGTGTGTATGTATGGCCTGGAAGTAAGAGAAAGAGAAAGTAAATAAATCTGTGTGAATTTAATACATCATTCGGATGAGTAATCGGTCTTTGAAGATCAAAGGCAAAAGAATTGTCCAATAAGGTTTTTGCAATACTAGATACGTAAGTTAATCATTGCTAACACATATTTGGTAGTGTAAGATAAAGTTACAGTTATTCATTTATTAATTCCCACGACAACAGGGCTAAAACTGGTCTTTAATACTTAAGGTATCAGGAAATGACGTCACATCCAACAGTATACTAACCTAAAAATGAGTTATTAATGAATCCTTAGCAAAATATACAAACGTACCTATTATTTATAGATTGAAATATTAAATGTGCAATTGGACTTGTCATTAAGAAGTCATTAAATTCTTTTTATTTCTTCAATACATCTTGGATTTTCACATGAAATATACAAATCAGGTCTATATGAGACAACATAGATGTAGCTTTTCATTTGTTCACATTGAGAATTCATTTTTTAAGTTCAGCGACATGGAAAAACAATTTTTATTTATTCATTTTTACGGTTTTTTCAAGTATTGCAAAAAGTAATTCGCCAACCACGAATTATAAGCTCGAATGCTTGGGAAAACTCGGCTCTGTGTGTGATTTGAAGCAATAAAGGTGGTAAACAGGTAACCGAACAAAAGAGAAGGAACTGACCAAAAGGTTCATGTTCTACACCAGCGTTGAGCTCTCCTCAAACTACTCTCGTTCTGAACTAAAAGAGTTATGAGATACAACACTGAACGGAGGGCAGTAATGGTAATAAACATATCTTATGGCTGCACGTTATGGCTAAGAAAGAATACTTGAAACTACTGTTATTTCACATTTAAAGCCTAGTTTTTGGTTTAAGTTGGACACACTAATGAAAATACGACCTAAATTTAATAGCTCCTAAAGCAAGATTACTAGCAATTATTCACTGATAAGTTTAGTTCTACAATAGGAATTAATACTCAATAAAAAGACCGATATTTGGACATCGGAAATTTAATATAACATGTTTGAATTCATTACTAACCGGTTTTAACAACTTATGGTAATTAATAGACATTTTTCGTTAAAGAAGTACAGCAAGGTATGGTAACATCGAACCGGGATTAACAAGCACTGTTTTTTTTAGGACTTTTAGTTGCATGTTCGCTTTTAGAGACTTTATAATGCACGGCACCTACAACCTGAACATAACATTCAAGATGGAAGAGGAATATTAAGTAATTTCCATTTTCTTGTTCTGTTAATCAAGATTTAATGTTAACTGCCTTTAATACGTTATTTTAATGCATTTACATTCACAATTCTGCGGGCCACTTGAGATCCTTATCTGAAAGATGTGACACAACTGAAGTTCATATTATAAAGCCACCAAATGCATCATGTATTACACAAATTTGCTATTTAAGCATAAAAAAGTAAGAGGTAACACACGTTAAGATTAAAAAGGTACCGATTTACAAAGTCTGGTATTTTAATAGACCAATATCTTCAAGCAGAAGTATTGAATACATGGCTTTTGGTTTTAAAAAATAAAAAAGCTTTAGAAATATTAAAAGGATGCTATAATTGTTAGCACAGTTTCAAGGTTTAAAATAAGTAGCAATTTTTCAGCTAGGAGAGAATTTGAAGCATATTATAGATAGAGTTTAAATCTGGAATACTGGAAGTAACGGGGTCTTATGTAAGTGCAGTAGGTTACCAAGGACAAAACACATTTGAGTAAATATACACCAGTAATGTGACCTAGAGGATAAGAGTTCACTCGCGGCTGATATTCTATCGTTGTCCCACATTGAGTTGCAGTGTTTCAGATTACAATTATTTATTATATCCTTCTGATTCATCCAGGCAATGCCAAAGTTATTGCTAAATCGATGCTGTACTCTGCCGCTTATTTGATTGATGGGCTATGTACCTACGAAAATACTATAATAATTTTGCCAATTGAGAAGGCTAGAATGAGACTGAGAAATTGAATGCCTTAGCCGGGATTTGAACAACAGATCTTCTGGTATGCGTCCGGTCGCTCTAACCACTGAGCTAACATGGCAGCATGCCGATAAGACATTTAATTCTCCAACACGCTCTCATTTTATCTTGTAAACTACACAAGGACGCCTCAAATTCATATTTGGAAACCTTGTCCTACACGCGGCTATTGTGCGGAAGCACAGTTAATTGCACTGATTAACCTTATAGTTAAATAAACCAGAAGTCCGGGACTTTGGTAAGTGCTATTAAGGTATTTTATCTCACATAAATTTCATGATGCAGTATATAAAGATTTGAGTATCGTTTCAGGTTTCTGTAACTTCGTATTCAAAACGAATACGCAATTTCTGCAAGCGTTCCACTAAATTAACGAAAGTTAGGTAGAAAAATAAGCTTTTGTAATAAAAGTTTGTAAAAATGAAAGATAATAGCTATAGAAAGTCACGTAAATATAACATGATATTTTTGTAGTGTTTTAAATAAACATAGGCGAAAGGGAACTAAATATTGTTATTTTCAAATAAGTACTAACAATATAGTTTTAACTTCGTTATATATAAGCTTCTTTGAGGTGACTGCTGTGTACCAAAATAGTTTTGAAAAATTTTGTCTCTGAACATTCCTTTAATTTTATTTCTAATGAAACGGGTTTCTGCTGTGGTCAACCTTGACACAGTTATTGTACGGGAATTAGTAGTTCGCAATGAAGTTATTAGGGATCAATATCCAGCTCAAGGATGTTAAGATCCAGGGCTCGAACCCGTGATGCATTTCCAATATACGAGTATATGTCATCACTGCGTAAGAGGTCCATAACATGCAGCTTAACTTATTAATTAACTCGAGATTAGTTTGAAACGCAGTTCTCTACCTATCTCTTTCTCTCTCTTTCTCTTTCCTGCTCCTTGTTAGACAGATGCACATTTCTCACTACGTGAAGGACATTCAAAAAGGTAAAACGAAATATATTTCATCGAAAAAAATTCAGAAGTACTTTACGTCAGCGGAGGGAAAATCATCATTCATTTTTATCTATGTCTACTGCACATCAGTAGAATGCTGAAACTGGCTATTCCAAACACTTATAGGTTAGACGTTAAAAAAGAAACAATCAAAACAATGTCTCTTTTTGCTGAATTAAACTGTAAATACTCATTTGTTTTTGTCGATGTAGCAATAATTACCAACATTAGAAGTCTTAAAAGTCTATAGATTTAATAGATGTTGCAGGTATGCATTTTTACTTAAAATCTGAACATCGTAAGATCAAAGAGTTCGTAATGTATAATTTAATCCTCAACTACGTTTGTTCCTCTGATAAAAAATCGGATGTGTGCACTCACATAATTTTCGCTGTCCATCTTGTATAAAATATTCTTAAAAGCACTTGTACTCTTATCAAATTCATATTAATCGAGATAAATGTTTGTAAAGATGGTTTTATTACTACATATTTCTTATAGATACAATGAAAATAGAGAGTAAAGTAGGCTTAAGCGAGTCAAATCTTTTAAGAGTTGATTGCTATCTGATGACTGATATTCATTCTACTTGCAGGACATAAAAATACTTCCTGTTTAAGAAAAGTGAAAGAAATGGAAAATTTCAACTGGGACAAGGAATATCTCGGCACTGGACAAATTTGGAGCTTTAATGAGCTATACGTTTTTGTGTAGTAAGATTTTGCCTTTCACTTACTGTTTACCAATTATGCAAAAGCCAAGCATAATTAGGACTTCAAAGACTTTTCCAGATATGCATTTAATTTGTCATGAAAATACTTTAAACATGTGGTAACTTAACCATATTTGAGAAAAATCAACACATTGAACAGTGTTCCTCCATGTGTAGGGTAATTTGCGGTGGGGGGGGGGGGATTTTGTTGAAACACTGTCTCATCCTTGGGAGATGCTAAACTTAAATATCAAGTTCAATTTTGAGCTATGCTCTTCAGTCTGCGTGCGCACACATACACTGACACAAAAGACCTTTTTCTGAAAATAGGTATCCCACTTTGAATGGAATACAATAGTTTATACGTAGTAAAGAAAGAAACTATAATTTATTTCACTGACAGCTTCAAATAATAGATTACTGCTTGGTTAAGGAATATGTGGTGAAATCCATTTAAAGAATCTAATTAAGTATGGTGTTTTAAATTAGACTAATGTGAAGCAAACACGGGTGACCATGGTTTCCTTTGCGGTTAACCACCATTTAGTTACGTGAAGGGCAAAAGCAAAACAAACGAAGATCTGAGAGCGAGGCCAAGTGCCGCTCTGAATTAATTACGAATCAACAAATGCAAATGGCACGCTTACGTACTGCTATACACGGCCTCTATTAATGCCTATTAACAGTTGCCGTTGAAAACTTTATTCAGGTATTGCGATGCCGGCGCCACTGATCGAGGAGTGGCCACGTCGGATTATTACGTACTTGGAAAGTAGAGAAACAAATGCGATCAAGGACTGGAGCGAATACGTCAGAGAAAATGCAATGTCTATGCCCGTGTCTCGATTTCCTGTATTTCTTTTAACTTTCTGTATTAGCTATAGTATGTAAAGGAAATATCTTCCTCTCAAAAACTGGATACCGGTAATTCACCGGAAATACATTTTTTGAGAATTCCCGAGTCCCAAAAAGGCATTTTTAGTGAAAGGATGGTATGTTTGTGTGAACAGTTTAACTCCTCAAAAAGCCCGCCTCTGTAGCGTGGTAGTAGCGTGTCTGCCTTACGCCCAGGAGGTCGCGAGTTCAAATCTCGTTTAGGGCGAGTTATCTGGATAAGGTTTTTCCGAGGTTTTCCCTGATCCTGAGAAGACGAATGTCCGGTAACTTAAAGCTCTATGGACCTTGGGCTCATTTGAGCATCATTTCACCCATTTTATTCATTCGTAACGCAAAAACGAAAAATCGCGCAGTATTTTGGTTCATCTTCTAAGGATGTCGTACGAAGATATTCAAGAAAATCATGCTTTGATTTTTTACAGATATGGCTCTAACAAATTTTGACCAACCATATGTTAAAGACGAGGTCGCAAAGGTCGCATAACCGGATAGGACGACTCGGGGCGCTGATCACGTGTCACCTCCAGTACTGCACCCCAATCCTGAGGCTTGTAGTGGGCGGAGGTGGGGGACGCAACGGCCGGGCGGTAAGCCTTGGTTCATGGAGGGCTGTTGCGCTAGGGGGAGGGGGGAATTATATATTTCAGATATTTTCATGCCAAATGAAATGTATATCATGAATTTTTCCAGGAGTCACTTTTGTATAACTAGTAGGTAAATCATAAGATATATGCAAAATCTTATCGCATAAAAAACGTAAATCTTGCTAAAACACGCAATTAATGTCAAATACAATTTAGTAGTGAACCATTTCCGAGATATGCCTTATTTGTTTGAATTTTTCGATACTATTTTTCCCATATGGGATTTAATTCATGTGTTACATCCTGGCTATGCAGAGAGAATATCAAAGCCGTCACATAGCAACTGACTCTTAAAAGATTTGACTACAGCCTAAGCTGACTGCATAATTTCTACAAATGTGTACCTCTATGCACATTAAGTAGATAGAGGAATAAGCTGTTTTAAGAATATTTTTTATGAGCGTGAGTAGAGAAAGTCATTGAGTGCACAATCAAATGCTTTTGATGTTCTTGACATGTGAAGAGAAGGGAATGTCAAAGCCATCACAAAGCGACTACCCCTGAAAAGATCACTTAAGTCCACTGCATTCTTCTATCCCCTTTGTACCTACAAGGGAATATGCAATAAGACAAATTCTACAAATGTACATATATCTCGATTAACAAGTAGAAGATAGAAGAATAAGTGTTTTAAGAGTATTTTGTGCTAGAGTGAGTAGAGAAAGTCATGCGAGTGCACGCATTCGATTTTACAGTGCTATTTAGGTTTGTTGAATTAAAAGGGTCTCATCAGCGTCTTCGGCGTATCAGAATTGTGCTCTAAGAAGATTCTATAGTGAATCTACTCACATGAAATTATCGTATTTAACCAGATACATATACCTTCTTCTTCGGTCGAGATTAAAACCACAATTTGGGCATAGGAAGCTAGCATGATTGTGAATCCAGTCAATTACGTTTGATGTATAGAATATAACTGCAATAAGATGCACCCCTTGAACCAATGTTAGTAGACATATTTTATTAATAATGTGACGTCGCTCGGCGCACAACAAAAGTCGGACGGGGCCAAGCTACTTCACACCATGTGGCAGATCGGCGAGCGGACAAAGACGTTCAAGGTTAGACTGCTCGTGCGACTGCTGTGTATACGTAACTGTCAACAATAGAATCGGCAGAAACAAAAGGGCTTTCGAGAATGTTCGCGAGACTTTTAGCTGCGTCATGTCCGGTGCGGGCGTCTACGTGGAGCTCGAGAAAGGTCCGTGTGACATCATGCCCAGTAAATAAGGAGGTCAGAGGGGAGTAGAGCAGTGAGTGCTTAGTTACAGTCACAGACATGAGTTGGCCATTGTGTCAGTGACTGCAAGACAGCTGTGCGTGTGTGTCGCCGTCTTGTTACGTCGCAAGAAGATTCAGCGAGCGTCGCGGCTTAACGACGAGAAGAAAACCATTTGTGGTAAAATTTTTGAAGACAAACTGATAGAAAAGTAATCGGACTGGATTTTGTCATAGTAATCTGCTTTCATTTTAAAACGCAAGGATACTTAAAGCACTCGAAGCTTTCACTTTGAATAATGCCTGACCTAACTCGATCCGTGATAGTCATTGTGTTAGGTCATAAAGCAAATAACATACATCATCTTTTGCCTTGACAAAAGACAGTTGCACTTGACGTCTCCAAGCGGAACATGCTTGTTTACATTATGACCTAACTCAAGGTAACAAGCCAGAGACAATTTATTATTCGTGAAAGAAGGAAGCACGCAATTTTATTCATATAACATTAGTTTAAAAAAATATGAAAATATTAATAATAAAATGACTGTATCACGTGTTTAAAGGGTAAACCTTATTTCAGCTATACTCTATATATTTGCTCATTTGAACTCACACTATTTAGTCGTTTAAGTTCTGTCAACTATAAACATGCACAGCACAATAATGAATGATACTATCCAAAGTATTTTCATACCATTTATTAATTATAATATAGTAAATACAAAAACAGATAGCTACTCAAAGTGTGTCCCTTGGGAGGGCACACAGGTTTTCAAACGGTGCTGCACTGTCCATAAGTCACTGTTGCACGTATTTAGCTTTGTGAGCTGGTGCAGAATCTTACGCTATTATATAACACTGGATTTTTCATCCTTTGTTGTGCTACCCACGTTTATAATCGATAGAACTTACGACTTGGCAGGATATGAAATGCTACTCTACATTAAAATTTCAACAGAACATTAGTTTGTACTTTAAGCAATTTAAGACAAATTTTTCACCACGATAGCACTAAAGTGCAGAAGATTGATGAATGGTTCAGTCCACAAAAGGGGAACAATTTGGAAAAATTGTATGTTTTAACCAGATCTACATTTTATATAGTAAGATTTGGTCTTTCTCTTACACTTTACCAGTTATGCAATGGTCATCAGGAGTAAATAGGACTACATCGGCTATAGTGAGGAAATTCAAAATGTGTAATACATTTCATTTGCTATAAAAATATCTTGAACATATGACATTTTAATCAAAGTTTTTAGTGCTATTTTTGAGAAAATCAAAATTTTCCATGTAAATTGTAGTTTAGGGTGTTGGAATTTTCTTCAAAATCTTCGTGTCGCATTCTTGAAAGATATTAAACTTGAATACAACTTTTGTTTTTAACATACTTTTCGTTTTTGAGTTATGCTGACATCTAAAATGCTTTTTTTTTTTTTTAATTTAGGGAGCCTCAAAACATATTTCCGGTGAAATGTTCGACATGAAAATTGTGGGTGCAATACAATACTTCCCCTACTATATGCGTAATAGAGAAAGTAAGAGAAACGAATATGAAAAGTTTTCATTTTTCACCGATACATTGCATTACAAATTTCTACCCCACATTCATATTAACGTGAAGTTTTAAAATCGAACGACAAGATCATCTTAGGTTATACAAAATGTCCTTCAGCACATACTTGAGAATTTAGGTTACTTACTCCCTTTGAATGTGCCAATGTTAACATAGATGCCCAACATCGACCCAAATTTCGAGATGCCTATTTAAAGTCTTGTGTAACTCGATATTCACCACTTCTTTTCAGACACGTGCGAAATTTCTCGCTTTCGCAATTTCGCGGTAACGTAAAACTTTGCTGCAAAACGCAGTAGGCGTGCGCAGAACTGGATTGCTTTATTGCAGTGGCGGCCACTTATTAATTACCACAATTACATACACATAGATATTAGTTACCCACGCAGATATTCGTTTTTTTTTTTTTTTTTCGTCGTTTCCTTTCAAGCTGCTTTTGTTGTATGACTTCTAGTTTCATAAAAGTGTCTCAAGGATGTTCGAAAAGTAACATTTTAACTTTCCCTAGTACGTATAATAAATAGGGGAAGTATTGTATTCGACCGAAAATTACATGTCGAGATTTCACCAGAAATATATATTTTTAGAAAAAGGTGTGCGCGTGTGCGTGTCAGTCTGTGGACAGCATAACTCAAAAACGAAAAATCGATTAAAAACCAAAGTTAGTATTTAAGTTTAATGTGTTTCAGGGATGCGACACGAAGATTTTGAAGGAAATTCCTTCACCCTAAACTACCCTTTACATGAAAACTTTTTCGAAAATTGGTCTTCCTTAAAATGTCTTCATTTTTATTAAAATGACATGTTTAAGATATTTTTATGAAAAATGAAATGTATATTTTGAATTTTCTGGCTATAGCCTATGTAGTCCAGTTTACTCTGCATGACTTTTGAATAACTGGTAAACCATAAGAGATAGACCAAATCTTACTCTACAAAAATGTAGAGCTTGCTAAAACACGCAATTTATGTCCAAATATTTTTTTTGTAGAGTGAATCGTTTTGGAGATATTCGTTGTTATTTGTGGGAATTTTAGAAAACAAACTTTCGTCTAATGGAACATCGTTATTCGTTTTTTATATGTTAGCCATGCAAAGAGAACGGAATTTAAGAGTTTTAAAAGATCTATCTCTCAAAGACTATTTTATTTCCATATTCCCCTTGTACCTACAAGGAAATAAGCAATAAGATAATTTCTGCAAATTGTTTATCTCAACTAGCATGAAGGAGATACAGGAATAAGAGTTTGTAAGAATGGTTAGTACAAGAGTAGACAAAGTCACGTGAGTGCAAAACATCAGATTTTTTAAAATAGTCTGGACAGGATAGAACAAATTCCCAAAATTAGAAATAAACATAACTGAAACATCAAAAATTGTTTTTCAGAATGCAGAGCAGTGTTATCATTGCATCCTCGCCTTGCAAGAGACCTGGATACCCGAAAATGAAGCACTCTACTCGAAGACTGTGGACTCGGGTCGCCCCGGAGGAACAGATTCCTGGGATTCCTCTTTCAGAATTTTATCTCATCCTAAAAGGTAATTTCCGGGGCCAAGGACCCCAGTCTCATCTATTTCATTCATCTTCCGCCTCTCAGCAATTAAAACGGGTGTTAACCACTACAGATGATCATAGACCGAGTTTTCGGTAGCACCGGTAGCGTGGCAGCACAAACGGCATCTACAGCAGGTTCAAACATCAATCACCGAAAAGACCATGCAGCTAAACAGGGCGTTCGTCATAACTACAGCTTCAAGCGGACGTTGCAGCCTCCATTTTTAATCCCTTGCACACTTCAGTTATTTCATTTTGATGTTGACGTTAGCCTTAATGTTAACGTCCTTGCGTTAATGTTAATGTTTCTATGTGTATGGGCTCTTATAGTCTCTAAGTAAATACGCGATGGTCTATCTTCAAAAACGTGCTGCAAGATATAAACCTGAGAGAAACGGCAGCAAGTGACAATGAAGATGTCATTCACCCTATAACTCCATTAGCACCCGGGGCCAGGCAAGAGCGCCACGGGATCCAGTCCGCCTACAGTACTAGTGAAAGGCACCCAATAACTAGCGGGATTCATCGTTTGCCGCAATCCTATATCTGTTTGTCCTTACCATAGGATTCACCATCGGATTAGAGCGCACCAAGCTGGGATTATCTCATTTAATAACTGATGAAAGAGGAGTGGCACAACTTAGTCAACAAATAAGCACATCGACCTCATTTCCAGCTTACTCTAAATGTCACTGTTACACTTTGCCTTAACGAGAGCTTCTGGTTTGGTATGTTACAGTAATTACTTTAGGCTTGAACCTACTTAATGGAGGCTTATTTAGACAATATTCATTTGTTCAGAGGGTTACACTTAATAGAATAAGACCACTCACCAACCAGTCCACTATTTTGAGGTTAATTCGAATCCCTTCCCATTATTGTTGACAAGGATAATTTGTTTCCATTTATTTCTGAAACCCTGCTTCCAACAGTCTTAAGCTCTTACTTTCAACACTTGTGTTTCAGAAAGTAAATACTGTAACACATTTCAAAATATTAAGACATTAGTTATCTTAAAACTTTTTGGGCCTCGTCCAAAAACCGGATTTCCCTGCTTAAATATTCACTTATATATGAATCCTGACTGCACCAAGTCGCTTCAGTTTATTCATCCACTGCATGCTGGATACTTCAAAGTATATACATTTGTATATTTGAGCTGAAAATACCTTGTTCAATTTCATGTCTTACATTTATAACCTAGGAAATGCTGTCCATAGCTCAAATACTAAAGCTTATAAAATGCTTACAGGAGAGAAATTTGTAAACATTTAAGGAGAAAGCTAGATCACTTTATAAGTGATGCGTTTCCTAAGTATGCTAAGGTTCAAGAAAGATGTCACTGTAATATGAACTGATTTGAGGTAGGTAATAGACAAGTGCCAATCGTATATTACTGAGAAGATTACAATAAATATAACTTATAGCAAGATATTAGTGCATATTTAAATGTATTGAAAAAACCATGATCCATATAAGTAAAAGTGTATTCTAGTTCTCGGGTGGGAAAACAACCAGTAGTATCCAAAAAGGATTAGAAACACAACACTACCTCGATCGTCATTTGTTATTTTGATTAGTTTGTGTACCACGTACAATAAGTAAAGGTGGTGCATTACATCCAACAATTTGTAATACAGATAAGACCGGAAATATGTTTTCAGGTGCCCTAAGTCTGAAAATTTGATGTGCTGGACTCACATGACTTTCTCTACTCTTGTACTGACCAATCTTACAGACTCGTATTCCCATATCCTCTTCGTGTTAGTCGTGATAAACATTTGCAGAAATTATCTTATTGCTTATTTCCTTGTAGGTACAAGGGCAATATGGGAATGCAGTAGACTGGGCGATAGTCAAATCTTTTAAAGCTTTCAACTTCCGTTCTCTTTACGCGGTTAACATGTAAAAAATGAATAACGATGTTCCATTTGACAGAAGTATAAGTTCTCCAAAACTAACACAAATAAAAAGGTATATCTAAGATATGGTTCACTCTGCAAAAAAATTTATTTAGATATTAATTGTGTATTTTAGCAAGATCTACATTTTTTGTATAGTAAGATTTGGTCTATCTCTTAGGGATTATCAGCTATGCAGAAGTCATCCAGAGTAAATAGGACTTCATGGGCTATAGCCAGAAAATTCAAGATATACATTTCATTTGCCATAAAAAATCTTAAACATTGACATTAATCAAAATCGTTTGAGCTATTTTCAGAAAATCAAAATCTTCAAAAAATTTTCCATTTAAAGGTAGTTTAGGGTGGTGCTATTTTCTTCAAAATCTTCGTCTCGCATTCTTGAAAGGCATTAAACTTAAATACCATCTTTGGTTTCTAACCTACTTTTCGTTTCTAAAAACGCTTTTTTTTTATACAGGGGGCTTCAAACATATTTCCGGTGATATCTCGACATCGAATTTTTGGGTGGAATAGAATAATTCCTCTACTTTACGTAGTAGAGAAAGTAGAAAGGACATTTAAGAAAAGATTCCTTGTCTATTAGTCTGAACAGGACAGCTCAAAAACGAAAAGTCAGTGAAATACCAAACGTTTTGTCTTTCAAGGATGCAACACGAAGATTTTCAAGAAATCTCTCCCACCCTAAACTATCTTATACATGTAAAAATGTTAAAACATTTGATTTTGAAGCAATTGCTAATGATTTTTATTAAAATCTAATATGTTTAAAATATTTTCATGACAAAGGAAGTGCGTATCTTTAATTTTCCGGAAATAACCTCTGAAGTCTGCTTTATTCTGGGTGGTACTGCATAGCTGGTAAATCGCAAAATCTTACTATACAAGATATATGGCAGAGGAAGTAAAAACTGATTTCAGACCCTCGAAAACGAACACGAAAAGAAAAGGAAAACAGTTTTGATTGAAGAGTACACAGCTAGCTCAAACGCTGTTATTAGCACCAACTTTTTGGTACCAGCATCAACAGCCTGATCTATTGCATAAATAAAGACTTCAAATGGAGGTAAAGGCCCACTCAAGTGCATTTATAATTTCTCTTGGGTAATCATTGGGGGTAAAAAATGTTCGCCCTTTAGGTGCCCCCAGTTAGTGCTGGCAGAGGTCAGCGGGGTCAAAGAGAACAACAAAAAGCGATTCTGTGATGCTAGGAGCGGCGCTAGGTTGGCAACACCACCATATAAGCCATGAGGGCGCGAGTTGCGTTGGCAGAACAGGCCGCTCCGGTCCACTCCCTCCACGGCAACAGTTGGCAGGCTCTCTTCGGTTTCCTGGTTGACTCTCCAGACACCCTGGAGCTGCTCATTTACTTCTAGCTACTGCTAAGAATATAAGAGTAACATAATATTCAATGCTATACTTTTAAATCTTGGCAAACGACAAATGCGTTTGACACTGTCTGAAAACTGAGGATTGTGTTCTTTTTCACCTAAATGATACTTTGATAAACAACAATCTGATGTGTTGCACACGTGACTTTCTCTACTCTTGCGCTAACCATTCTTACAAACTCATTCCTATATATTCATGTTAATCGAGATAAACATTTACATAAATTATCTTATTGCTTATTTCTTTGCAGGTGGAAGGGGAATATGGGAATACAGTAGGCTTAGAGCAATAAAAGCTTTCAAATTCCATTCTCTTTGCACCGCTAACATAAACAGATGAATAACGATGTTCTATTTTACAGAAGTATAAGTTCTCCAAAACTCACACAAATAACAAGGAATATCTACGAAATGGTTCAGTCTACAAAAAAATTATTCGGATATAGTGTGTTTTAGCGAGATCTACATTTTTGTATAGTAAGATTTGGTCTATCTCTTACTGTTTACCAATTATGCAAAAGTCAGAGTAAACAGGACTACGTGGGCTATAGTCGGAAAGTTCAAAATATACATTTCATTTGTCATAAAAATATCTTAAACAAATGGCATTTTAATCAAAACCGTCAGAGCCATTTTCGAAAAAAATAAAAATTTTCCATGTAAAGGGTAATTTAGGGCGGAGGAATTTTTTTTCAAAATCTTTGTGTGGCATCCTTAAAAGATGTTAAACTTAAATACCAACTTTGGTTTTTAACCGACTTTTCATTTTTGAGTTATACTGTCCACAGGCTGACAGACACACACAGATGGACCTTTTTCTAAAGTTTTTTTTTTTTTAAATTATTATTCAGGGGACGTGAAAACATATTTTCAGTGAAATCAGGACATAGAATTTTTGGGTGGAATAGAATACTTACTATACGTAATAGAGAAAGTAAAAGCAGTTGTAACAGCCGATTTCTTGAATATAAGCAGTAGGAATCGCATGTTATCATAATGGTGGAATGGGTGAAACGTATTTTATATAAATAGTACCTGCCAAATTATAAGGAGTAGAGAAAGTCATGTGTGTACCACATTAGGCCTTTTTTCTTTGGACCGTAACAATGATTATTTCTGGGGTTTAAACAAAAGATTACTAAGATATTGCTATAGCCTTTTTACGGGTGTGATTAATTTTGTCCCCAAGATCTCTTACGCACTATAACAATGTACTACCATGAAGCCCCACTTCAACTTGAGCACAGATATGTTGTGCAAAATTTGATCTAATTACTGATTTGGTCATAAAAATGGCCTCTAATGATACAATTATTGATAATGCTCTACTCTACGTGATGTATTTTTCTGGCGCCCTTCATAACAAAAGGTTTACTCCGAGGATTTCTAATATTAATTCAAATTTGGAGCCATTTCTTTCCGTATATCTTCCCAGGACATACCCATGAAGTATGTTTTTGTATACCTAAAGCTGTATTCATTACTTCCCTAGCCAGTGCTTTCCCTTTTTCCTCTCAAAAGAAGGGTACTTGACCTAACGGTGGTTGTGATGGCGCCCGCGCCTCCTTAGACATGAGTTAAATATGCCCGAACGCATAAGAATTTTGGACAGCATTGTCCTACTTCTTTCTTACAATAGGTGGTTCGTTTTTCCTTTAATTACCCGCTCGAAAATCCTATTTCGATTTTGCATGTATAACAATTTCTGGGGGTTGAAATAACCGAACCCAGATGAGGTAGACTTTAAACCCCACTTCATTTGGAAACGTATTTGCTAGAAAATAAATTGAAAATAATTTACTATAGCTTGGAGGCTTCGTTTCCTCTAGCGGCATATATATTACAGTACCAGTTGAGTAAATAATAATTATTATAATGCTTTATAATCAATCTAGAATTGATACTTTCACGATTTCGTAATAAATTTCCGTTACAGTATGTCAAATACCGTTCCTCTTACCCAGAAGTAACGTGATTTCAGGCCGACCTCTCCCGTCCCGTCCTGTTATTTTACTCTCACATTTTCGCATTTTAGTATACAGGCCTTGTAAACCCCTTTTTTACTTTCTGAACTAGTAAGCAGAAAAAGTACTGTATTCCACCCAAAAATTCGATGTTGAGATTTCAGCGGATCCACTGTAGAACTTATTCTTCCCTGGAATTCTGTAACTGGGAGGTAAATCTTCGACATTATTTTGTGTACACTATGTTTGAATTAAGAATTGCTTGTATAGCTGCTTTGGAATCAGTGAACATTACTGCAATGTCGAAGTTACTAGTTCTGAACGTTGTTTTCAAGAGTACGTCTTCTTGCTTCTGTTTCACCGTCAACTTTGTAGTAAATTCTCCGACATGGTTGTAGAACAGTGTGTATGTTCCGCCAGCTCCTGCACCACTTTCAAAACTTGTTAGGTCCATCGGTGTATACGTGCAGCCATTATTCAAGGGGATAATAATTAGTATGGTTTCCAGGCTCATTTGTTTAAGGTTGACGTTATCAGCTTTCTTGGCAATATCGTCATTTAGCATTACATTGACATTGGGTTACTTAATATTGGTTTTACAGTCATGCGGTATGGTTAGATAGCCTATTGAACTAATCTGACAAATATGAATCATAATACTAAACTCTACACCATTCTTTATCTTCTACTCACATAAACTAAATCGCTCATTAAAATACTAGGTAGGTTTGAAAAAATTATCGTCTCATTACATCAATTTCATAACCCATTACTTTTAACTCAATTAAGAATACCAGCATTCGTATAAAATTTCGGTAATCTGTGTAGATATAAAAAAATCTGATGTGTTGTACTCACATGACTTTCTCTACTCTTGTACTAACCATTCTTACAAACTCTTATTCCTATATCTTCTTCGTGTTAGTTGAGATAAACATTTGTACAAATTATCTTATTGCTTATTTCCTTGTAGGTGCAACGGGAATATTAGAATACAGTAGGCTTTGAGCGATAGTCAAACATTTGAAAGCTTTGAGATCCCGTTCTCTTTGCACACTTAATATATAAAAAAGTGAACAACAATCCATTTCACCAAAGCTTTAAGTTTTCCGAAACTGACACATATAACAAGGAATATCTCCGAAATGGTTCACTCAACAAAAAAATGTATTTAGGCAAATTGTGTGTTTTAGGGAGATCTACAGTTTTTATAGAGTAAGATTTCGTCTATTTCTTACGGTTTACAACTTATTCAAAAGTCATCAAGAGTAAACAGGACTACACAGGCTATAGCCAGAAAATTCAAAATATACATTTCATTTTCCATCAAATATCTTAAACATATGTTATTTTAATCAAAATCGTTACAGCCATTTTCAAGAAACTCAAATTTTTCGATGTAAAGGGTAGTTTAGGGTGGAGAAACTCTCTTCAAAATCTTGTCACATCCTTGAAATACTTTAAACTTAAATGCCAACTTTGGTTTTTAACCAACTTTTCGTTTTTGAGTTATGCTGTCCAAAGAGAGACAGACAGAAAGACACGCACACGAACCTTTTTCTAAAAATGCTTTTTTTTATTCATGGGGCCTGAAAACATATTTCCAGTGGAATCTCGACATCGAATTTTTGGGTGGAATACAATGCTTCCTCTATTTTACTATACCTAGTAGAGAAAGTAAAAATTGTCCTTATGTTTATTCTGACGTAACTCAGCGAGTGTAGGTGCAGAGGAATTAATTGAAGAGCCTTAAATTATTATAATATGTCTGCTCTTCTTATAGAACGATGTGTTTTCTACAATTTCCTCCTATTTAATCACTAACGCCACAATTCTTAGTCATGGGGTTATTTCTTTCAGTGCTGATGGCTTGCATCTCGATTTGGGCGAACACACTCGCTGCATAACTGACACTCCTACACATGATATAGTACTAAAAATTGTGACTTTATTAATCACAGAATAACCAATAATAATATTTAGTGCTTTTAAGCAGCTCTTTTACAGTTTTACTAAACAAACAGCTGTGACAACCCAGGGTTAGGGTAATAAAACTCTCTTTGTCGATTTAAAGCCCTATCTAGTCCTTTTTCTTTGCAAATTTAAGACTCCAAAAGCTCGTCTACTCGGAAAAAGTATTCGTTGTTATCCTTGTCACCATAGGAACAAGTGAAGCACGATCTCTTGTTGCCTCTGTTTCATTGCCAGATGTTTTGGAGGGCTTATACAAGAACGATTTCCAACTAAAGCAACATAACATGTCTTCACTGAGTTCTGGATTCTGTTTGCCGATCTAGCTTACGGTGTTGCCCAAGCAGAACACGGATGAATATGCTTTTCATCAAATTTGGTGCCTTATTAACTAGAGGATACATATCTGAGAATCAGTTCGTGTTGTTCACATTGGAAATGTCAAAAGAAATTTATTGGAGCCTTGGAACACAGACGTTCATAAGAACCGACATCAAGTGAAGGCAGCTGAGGTTGCGTACAGCGGGAGGCCATGGAAGTGACGGGAAACTGTCAGCGCGAGTAGAGGAGACCACGACAAGCTGACATTTTAGTCTAGAGCCGGTACACTGCCCTTCAAAAGTTTCTTTATTATATCCCTTGAGGAGAGCTTCTAAATTACTTAAATGTCCGCATTATGCATGCAACAGCGTATGGGTATCCTGTTATGTATTCCAAGACTTTTAGTAGTAAAGTAAAAACCTGATATGTTGCACTCACATAGCTATCTCTACTCAGGTTTTGTGTGATAGATCTTCTAAAGCTTTGAAATTCCGTTCAAACAGATAAAGTGAATAACGACTTTCCATATGAGAAAATTTAAGAACTGCAAAACTTGCACGAATAACAAGGAATATCTCCTCTCCGAAATGGCTAAAAATATACATTTTTGTATACTAAGATTTGGTCTATATCTCATGGTTTACCAGTTATGTAATGTTCAGAGTAAACTACTGCTACACCCAGAAGATTCAAAATATACATCTAACTGCCATAAAATATCTTAAACATATGGCATTTTAATCAATATAGTTCATTTTTTGAGAAAATTAAAAATTTTCAAAATTCTTCCATGTAAAGGGTTATTTAGAGTAAAGGAATTTTCTTCAAAATCTTTGTGCCGCATCCTTGAAATATAATTATTAAATACCAAGTTTAGTTTTTAACTGACCTTTCTTTTATGAGTTATGCTGTACACACCACACACAGACACACACAAACACACACACTTAAATTTTAGACGTATTTAAAGCAATTTTAATGAATAAATACAGCTTTTTTTTCCCCGCAATTTTGGTTGATTATTCTTATATTAGTGGAGTCAAGTTTCAGAACCTCAAAATCTGTTTATAGAATATGGCTCGATTAAATATTTAGTCATCCAACTAAACGTCCATTGTAAGACAGATTTGTTCTCTTAACAAATGAGTGAATCTATCTGCTACTTTTGAGGGCTGTTCTACGTCGCTAGTGTTTGGGGTGATATTTGCATTTTGTAACACTGACAAGTATTTATCCGAAACCTAAGGTCAAATAGAATTGGTGAAATCAGTTTCAAGTAATCTAAGTCGTGAGCTAGATGCAGTGGGGAAACTTGTCTTTGCTGAAATGGAAAATGTGTTGAATAAGGACAGTGGATGTGATACAATGTGCAAGATTGTTGTACTGCCCGGTAAGAAGTATTCCCACGATGAAGAAGAGGTGGAAACCGGCAACGTGTATTGCCTTAAGCATGTCTTCTATTGGTGCTGCAAGAAGCTTCTCTATAATAGATAATCATTGAAATTAAAAAAAGAATTCGTAACTTAATAAAATAGTGATACAATATACGGCAGGGGCACTCAACAAGAAAGCACACGCTCGCTTTCCTTACACATGTTATTTTCCCCCTTCCACTAACCAAGGCAAGCAGAACCTGACCTAGTCAGAGGTGGATGGCGCGGAGTAAACATATTAGTACATAAAATTCAATGGGAGGACAAATATTTTTGTTTTCTGGATGAAGACGATAAAGTGTTTGATTTGCTAGACTGGTAGTTGCAGATTTACACTGTTTCCCTTACTTGCTGAAATAGTGGAGTGGGGAATAGCTACTGAAAACGTAACCAAAGAGAAGGTTGGACATCCCTGGTAAAAGCTGTTGCACATTGCTCACTGTATGAAGTAGTTTTCATTTTATTATTTTCATTAAAATGTAGTGCAGATACCATGTCGTCACACACGTGCTCTATTCTTATTGGTGCCCACGTAGTCTAGTTCTGTAGGTAATTGACTTTATATGCACTGTCTAATTGACTGGTTTTTCTTGTTAAGTGTTTTTACTCCTGTTTTCCACCTCTAAGTTAATAATTACATCCAGATACTTCAAACAATTATCCTTTGCCAAATGCTGAGCAGAATTATGTGGATAATAGCTGCAAACTGGAAGTTCGAGGTCTTGGCTTTTACGGCAATTCTCAGAGAAATGTCTATTACGTTGCTAGAGCGGAAAGAAGTCTGCGATACAACCAGTACATCGATTAAAGAATCCGGTGTGTTGCATTTACATACTTTTCTCTACCCATTCTTCAACAAATTATTTTTAAAATTTCTTCGATCTGCTTTATTTTAATCGAGATAAACATTTACAGAAATTGTCTTATAGCATATAAAAGTGATTCAGTCACTTTCCCAAGTTTTCATATACGCATTATCACCTGCTCATTCTTTTGTTCAGTCAGTGCCGCCAACTGTATCTGTTAAAATCGGTGAAAAACAGTTTATTACGCATTATAATCGATTAACAATCAAAACAGCAGTCCATTTCAATTTAACTGTGTTTTTAATAATTATTTTAATAATTAATGCATTTTTCCCATAAGAAAGGTATTTGTTAGTGTTAAATATAAAGTGAGATTTATTTGAGATTATAAACTGTTTTTTTAACAAGAGAAGATCGAAATGTGTGTAATACTTGGGTTTCGTTGGTAGCGCTGAGTTTAACATTTTCTGGCCAAATATTTGCAATATAGGTATTTAAATTCACATTTTATTTATGATATAGTGCAGATAAATATTATTCGACGGCCTAACTTTCCTATATCACTTGTCAGACGTTTTATGATATTGCTTGCGATAATTTAATTTTTATTAAGACTAAATTAATTATGATTTCTCTAGTATCACGGGTAATACAGATAATTCTATGTGAATAGAATTACATGAACATATTAATCCTTACTCTTTCTTGATGTCGAACTTACTTTCCTTAGTCTTAGTATGATTTTTCTTTCATTTTAATCGGTTTGCCAGTTACGAACAAACAAAAATCAGGAGGAATAATATTATTTGGATAATTTTACTGTGGAGTATTCAGATACTTGATGATATTCCGTGCTTGTTTGAAGCTTAGTCATTTAATTTAGTTTATTCATGTAAGTGCTAGACTTAATGTAACATACGTGTTTTCTGGTATTGGGCCCAGCTATTCACCACAAACCCATAACAATTACAAAATCAGCTTTTCAAACCATGAAAGTCTCATTCTTCCACTTGCTGTTCACTGACCACTTCCATTTATTACGTCAGACATCGTTCTATTTCAAACTCGATATTGTATATAAGATATAATGACATTATAGTGGAAGGAAGTAGAATTTTGTGACTATAAGAAGCAATAATAGCTTTTGAAATTATAGTCGGAGAAATTATAGTAATCTACCTTCGTGACTATACAGGAAATAATGTTGGGTGTTCAGCTTGTTGGGAAACTTTACCTAAGTCATAAATTCTCCTCGTTAAACGTTTTACCTGAGTCACAGGTTACTCGAAACTTCTAGTTACTCCTGTAGCAACCATCCGTAAACGCAAAGAGGCCGAAGATTCCCTTCAACAATATGAGCAACGCCAAGAGCCCTTCGACCCTCCTATGTAAGTATCACTCAAGTCCCACAATCCGAATAAAGCAGACCACGTCCTTGATGTCTGTCCTTTTTATATCCTCAGGCTCCGAAAGGGACCTTAGGGTCACATAACTATGCATGTACAGTAGCGGTAGTTTAGCTTGCCTTTAGGACCCAGTTAGGGTCATGGGATAGAAAATGAAAGGTTTGTTCCAAATAGCGGTTTTGAACGCGTTCTGAACGCCTTCCGAAATAATACCAACATTTTCTTACGGACATGCCCAATCGAGCACGCTCTCAGAATTAGTTCGGAAGTTTGTACGGTTGCAACATTACTTGAGCCATTATTAATTTGTGATTCTAAATAATCTGAGCACGCGTTGTAGGCTATACGAGGTTTGTTCCGACACGATCCAGATTCAGTTCTGTTATCTGAGCATGCGCATTAGCTAAGCAGTGTTCCAAACATGACAGAAAATCCTTCAGATCTGTCCAATTTGCTGTTCCAACGTTTTGGGAACTAGTTCGTAACCAGTGAAATCGGTTGTTGGTCAAAAGCAGGAACTGCAAATTTTACACATGCGCAGATCTTAAAGATCAATAGCCTACTACGCGTGCGCAGTTGTTCGATATAACAGATTAATGATGGTTCAAGTGATGTAGGGTCTGTTCCAACAAGTCCTAAAAGCGTTCCGAACTAATACCAACATTTTCTTACGCACATTTACAATCGAGCAGGCTCTAAGAATTGGTCCGGAAGTTTTGTCATGTTACAACCCTACTTTGGTACTGCGCATGCCTGAACTGATACTGGATTGTGTTGGAACAAACTTGAAACATCGGAAGTCTACTGATGCTTACCTCTTCAGAAGGAGCTGAACAATTCTCCCACCCTCCCGTAACAGTAGAGACAGAGGGATGAGTATGTGGGTGATCTGGGTCTCCTTTCAATCTCTTTCTTTAGGCATGATACAAGATAAACCAGATACTCTATAGCAAATGCTTCATATTCAGATACTACACGTTGGCAGAATTCAAAATCCATTCCACATTAACTTCAGGAGAAACTCAATTTGTCAGCAGGTCCAATAATGAATTCATGGGCTCTCCTGGCAGCAGTGTTTATTCCAGATATCAAGATGAGCCATAAGCTGGGTTGTCACATATTTGACACTTCCGGGGGACACTCTAAAGATGGGCTCGGATCCTATAAATCCTAGGCCCACAAATCCTCTTGGCAGAGAGATATCAATTTGGATATGGTTTTGACCACTATTAGGGCTTTCAAAACTGCCATGATATCTGAGCAGATACTAATCTTCGCTCATCTGCAAAGTAAGGCAAAGCGTATGCTCATTCCATCTCGATTGCAACTAACAGTTACGTGGGAAAAGAGTTCCTAGGTGACCTAACAATGCTACAGTAACAAAAATGTTTCAGCAGAAATAAGATTTCGGGTATTGTACTGCCAAGATAACGAACACAGTGCTGATATAAAGTGGTGGAAGTATTATATTCCACCCAAATATTCGATAAAGATTTCACCGGAAATATAAGGTTTGAGAACCTAAACACTACAAAAACATTTTTAGTAAAGGGTATTTGTGTGTTTCTGTGAAAATCATAATCATGCAGAAGACACCAAGTAGTAAACTTTGTGATCGATTTGAGGAAAAACTGTCGAACGAGGAGGGAAAAATAAGTAACACATCGAATTGGATGCATATTAAGGTACCAATTATCAAAGTGTCACCAGTTATTCCTCTAAATACCCTGTATTTAAAATATATTTTATTTCTTAACGAAGCTCTTAATTGCCAGTTATATCAGCGACGCCGGTGTGCCGGAATTTGGTCCTATAGGAGCTCTTCTATATGTCCGTGGGACTATCAGTTCCAAGTTATCGATCTGGACCGGATATGAACCCGCACCTTGGGATCAGTAGGCGGGCACCTAACCAACTGAGGTAAGTTATTCTCGAGCTTGACGGCAAAAAAATTTTCGGTCAGATTACACTGGCCAATAAAAATATTTGATTGTTTGCTTCACTTCACTCTTACTAATTTTGGGTTGAAAAAAAGAAACCGAATATGATAAAGAAAAAAGTTTATATGCTCTAGTTTCTGTGATTCACAATAGTGGGTAAATATTTCATTTTAGGATATTAAGAGGAAGCGATATATTTTAATTAAATACGTTGACAACATGCCAAGTCCATTTTAATATTTTTTAATGAGTGTTACATTCCAAGACCTCTAAACTGATGGAAGAATCTCATGCAGATGCTAGGGTCTGAAGAGAAACATAAGCTTGTGTTTTGGTTCTCCACTTGAACGCGAGTTCCGGAGCATCCCTTTCCTTCATTCCAGTGGCTCTGATATATGTATTCAATTTTTCGTTTGTGTTCAACATATTTGATTGAGTTGAAGGCTCTTTATGTGAACTGCATGACCATCTGGAATAGAAGGAAGACGGTTGCCGTCGTGAGGTAATGCAGCTTTCAAACTTAGCTTGGAAGAATTTATGAATAACCTCTATTCAATAGGAAGTAGTAAAGTATTTGAATGTGGAATAGCTTCAATAGCAGATGGAAGATTTAGGTATTGAATTGTTATTTTTTTCTTCATCGACAGTCCTGCCTTTATAGGTGGAATCAAGCAGAAATAGCCTCTCGACAAACCATAGTTATAGCAGAAGCCATAGATCTTTTTTTTTTTAACCATTTTTGTAGCATAACAGAACAAGAGTTGCAAACACATATGTGGAGCCCATGGTTTATCCTGGTTCCCTACCTTCATACCATAATAATGCCAATAGTCTTCACAAGAGGCTGCAGGTTGCAACAAAAATTACTCGCTGAATTCACACATTTTTGGGCATTTTAATAAATTTTACACCTTAAATACTTAAAACATCAGAAATTCTGCACGAATTTCAGCAGAAAAATTATTGATTTTACATTCACAGCAGCAGTGTCAGTGTTTATAACTAAACCCACAGTTCTTATCTTACCGTATGCATGGGGCTGTTTCGTTCAGTTCTGATGGTCTGGGCGAACACACTCACGGCATAACTGACACTCCTACACACGATGAAGTACTAAAACGTTGTGGCTTTATTTATAACATAGATGGGGAGAACTGATTCAATGTGTCACTTCCCTTATATCGTAGTTTTAACGCCGTCCACTGCCTCACAGCGATTACCCTACCAGACCACGCCTCTCGCTATTGTCTGTCTACCTCAGAGAATCGGCCAGTCCTTCAAACCGTGTCAGTAAGTGGAGAGGGTAAATGATTGCATTACTGTCTCCCCTCTTCCCCATGCCCGTAACCTACCAACAGCTGAGGAACATAGTCGTTTGTAAGTTGATAGCTGTGCCCATTTCAAAAATAAAATTTTCTCCAAAACAGAACTTAACTCTAGAAAAATGGCTTGTTAATTATCGCCAAAACAAGGGTTAACCAGTCACTTTTGTGGTTATTTACGCTATTGTTTGGCCCGAAGCATTCATTGTTGGCCACTTAATAAATAAAATTTGTGTGGTTTGGTTCTTGGGTTATGACATATGGCTGGTATGCTATAATTTAATTAACTTTTGTGTGTGTGCCGTTTAAGTGTTAGATATACGGAGCTGCATTTCTTAATCCGATAAACTTGCCGGTAGCATGTGATCGTTGTATAAATTAATTACAAACAAGGCAGAATGCCTGCCGCACATACGCGTCAGAGATACGCCGTAATTGCTCTTCGCTCGCGGGAACCAAGCAAACTACGTGACGTTCATACCATATTGTTTATTGACCTATACAATATTATCGATCAATCGCGCGGCAGAGTTTGGAGAGCGTACAAGCTTATTCCCTTATAAGCCGAGAGTCGATTTATATCCTTTTCTTTCTTTTTTTTTTTTTTTTTTTTTTTTTTCTGTGCATCGTTTACTGCAAAATTAGATTTTATGGTACATGCTTATTTTTAAAAGGAAGATTACAGAATATCCTGACTTGTTTCATGAATATTCATAGGCAAAGAAGAGTGTTACAGAATTCGTGTGTGTATGCAGCACAAATACCTCACTAAGTGATATTGGATGACACAGCTCTGATAAATAACTTCCTTCTTTCCTTAAAAGGCTGTTTAAGAATAATGCATGTGACTTCCATCCGCTACAGACCTGTTAGTAGTGGTTAGACGGAAGGACTTCCAGTAGTTAGCGCTTAGCACCGCATGTATGCTGTAACCTATGACGTATTATACCACCAAGAGGAAGAGATGAAATGAGGGACAGACAGAAGGCAACAGGCTGCAGGCCAACAGGCCACAGAGACGCGCGGAAGTCCCTAACAAGTGCTGAAAGTTTTTTTATCCCAGCGCCAGGATCCTCTGCTCATGCTGAGTACGCTATCGACTAAGTGTACCCCTCGTGAGGACATCGTCTACAACGCCGCCTAACGCCGAGAATAGTGCGCTATCCGTCCCGCACCGCTATACACTACAGGCTTGAAAGCACGCCTTAAAGATAAGATTTTCAGATAACAATAGCAACAGTCGCGTTATACTGCACCTTGACCTTGCGTCTGCATACACTTGAATGACAATGCTTCACTGGTTCGCAGAGTACTGCATTACGTTGTTTTCGACGCTTGCTTCTAGTGACAGTTGTTTGTACATTTGATGACCGTGTTGTACTCCTGGCGTCATTCATACTTTGGGCCAACTAATCACATACGAGCACACATCCCTCCGGCCTTTACTGATTAGTTTTTCGTGGTTTCCCCTTGTCAGGTAGGCAATTTTGGTGTGCTTGGTTTCATGTTTCGATCTTCTATCATTTCCCTTCACTTTTGTCCAGAGTCCACGTTTCACTGCCATATAATAAAACAGGCAAGGCTATCACATTACAACATTTTATTTGTGTCCCTTTGCTGATTAGTTTTTTTCAACACTCCACAAATATTTAAAAATCTAGTAAGTTTAAAGTCAATATCTTTTTCTAAAATATGAAGCTATCGTACCTACGAGTAAATAGTTAAACCAGAAATTTGTTCTATTCTGTTTTGTATTATTTTACTTCTGACAGAGTGTTTACCCTTAAAAGTTTCTTAAATGAAATTTTAAAAATGCAAACTACCATAAGGTAACAAAAATATCTGATGTTGCATTCACGTGACCTTCTCTACTCTTGTACACACTATTCTTTAAAACG
This sequence comes from Tenodera sinensis, assembly GCA_030765045.1. NCBI lineage: Eukaryota > Metazoa > Arthropoda > Insecta > Mantodea > Mantidae > Tenodera > Tenodera sinensis. Next base: position 57,178,728 of record CM060972.1, read on the forward strand.
CTGACTTTCTGCTTCATGTCAATCGAGGTAAACATTGGTAGAAATGTTCCTAATACAATGGGAACAGGAAAATACAGTAAGTTTAAGGGATAGTCAGATATATTACAAAATGTTTGCTATCTGATTCACTTTGAAATTCCATTCTCTTTTCATAGCCAGAACACAAAAATATCCGTGTTGGTCTCATATGATCTTCTCTACTCATGTAAAGCTGTTCTTACAAACGCTTATTCCTCTACTTCGTGGTTAATTGTAATAAAATTTACAGAAATTACCTCGCTGCTAATTTTCTTGTAGATCCAAGGCAACTGAGATTTAAGCGATAGTCAAATCATTTAAAGTTGGTCGCGATGTGATATCTTTGAAATTCTGCTCTCTTCCCATGGCCAAGATATAAAAAGATGAAAAGCGATTTTCCATTTGGAAAGAGTGCATTGGAAAACTGACATAACTAGGAATATCTTCGCAATGGTTCACTGCATAACAAGAGTGATGTGTTGCACTTCAAAATGTTGCACTTCAAAATCTTCGAGTCGTACACTTAAAAAGAATGAAACTTAAATGCCAACTTTAGTCTTTAACCAAGTTTTCGTTTTTTAATTATGCTTTACACACACGCACACACACACACGCACGCACGCACGCACGCACACACACACACACACACACACTTCTCTAAAGACGCTTTTTTTTAGGGGTCTCAAAACATATTTCTGCTGAAATCTCGACATCGAATTTTTGGATGGAATACAATACTTTCTCTATTTACTATACGTAGTGGCGAAAATAAAACTGTAATAGACATAAATTGTGTGCTTTAACAAGATGTGTATTTTTTGTTTACTAAGATTTTGTCCATGTGTTACAGTTTACCAGTTATGCAAACGTCATCCAGAATGAAGTAACCTTCAGAGATCATTCTCAGAAAATTCAACGTATTATTTACAAACTACCATGAAGTCACCTGTTTGTGTCCATCACTAGATACCGACTGTGTGTTTGTGAATAAACGTCATAGGCGTGATTCACCCTTCGACAGAAAGAGTAGGGTGGGGAATATCAGCTAAGCGTCTCCAAAGGGACAAGGTTGGACATCACTGGTACATGTATAATGTGCATAACATGTATTATGGGTATAAAATCTGTGCTTTACTTATTAAAAAATAAATAATAAAACTAGCATAAAAACAAAAACAAGTGTCCAAGTCTAAACAACTTGAAAAAATACATTTTTTAAAACTGGTAAGATGTATATTGTTTTCCTGGCCTTGGAATTACGTATAGAAAATTGTCCATAGCAGCGTATGTGGGTATGTCCATAATATGCATTAAAAACTTCCACAAAAATATTTAAGTATTTTGATGTGAGAATCTATTTAAAAGATAACTGAATTTAGATTACTGAATTGTTAAAATAACTAAAGCTATGAATCAGACTGACTTCAAGTTTGACAATCTTTATTTTGACTACTAATGTCCAAAAATATGGTACAAATCGGATAAAAAAAAATCTGATGTGTTGCTTTCACACGACTTTCTCAACTTTCGCACTAACTATTCTTACAAACTCTTATTCCTCTATCTTCTTCGCGTTAATTGAGACAAAAATTTGCAGAAATTATCTTATTGCTAATTCTTGTACATACAAGGGGGTTATGGGAATAAAGTAGGCTGTAAGCGATAGTCAAATATTTTAAAGCCTTGAAATTCCGTGCTGTTTGCACGGCGAAGAGATAAAAAGCGAATAATGACCTTCCATTTGAGTAAACTAAGAATTGAAAAACGCACAAATAACAAGACATATTCCGAAATGGTTCACTCCACAAATAATGCATATAGACATACTTGTGTTTTTAACGAGATTTACATTTTTGTATAGTAGGATGTGGCCTATTTCTTACGGCTTACTAGTTATGTAAAAGTAATCAAGAGTAAATAGGACTGGACAGGCTATAGCCAGACAATTCAAAATATACGTCATTTTCCATAAAAATATCTTGAATATGTGGCGTTTTAATTAAAACGGCTAGCCAATTTTGAGAAAATCAAAATTTTTGCAAAATTTTCCGTGAAAGGGTAATTTATGGTGGAGGAATTTTGTTCAAAATCTCGTTTGCATTGTTGAAAGATTTATATAGCACCTTTGGATTTTAACTTACTTTTCGTTTTTGAGTTACTGTTCACAGACACAAATCACAGACAGGCATAGACCACAGAAGTTTTTCTAAAACAGTGGTTTTGGATTAAGGGGACCTCAAAACATATTTTCGTTGAAATCTTGACATCAAAGCTTTGGGTCAAATACCATACTTCCTCTACTTACTATGAGTAGTAGAGAAAGTAATAAAGAGTAGGTAATGGTTGTATTTTGAGGAGAGAACAGTTTCTTCCTTGACATCGATACCACCGATTTGTAACTGTGCTTGTGGTACGGGAAGAGCGGTCTGCCCGGTTGTTGAATCTGAAGGCATTAGGGACCTCGCTAGGCTGTGTCTGTCACCATAAGATCTGGTCGACCTTGGTTCTTCTTCCCGAAGAACAAGTAGGCACAACAGGCTCAGACTTGGCCGCGGTACTGAAGTCCTCTTCCATTGTTACCCTGTGCGCTTTCGGTTGGCCTGAACTTCGTAAGTTTTTGTGCGCCATAACTCATAATTCACTAAATTGATATTATACGTATAAAATCTGATGCTTTGCACTCACATGACCTTTCCTATTCTTTTACTAACTATTCTCACAAACCCTTATTCATGTTAGTCAAGCAAACCACTTGTAAAAATTATCTTATCGATAATTTTCTTGTAGGTGAAAAGGAATTATGGGAATACAGTAGACTTTGAGCAATAGTACAATCTTTTAAAGCTGGTAGCTAAATTAAGGCTTTTAAATTACGTTCTCTTTACACGGCCAAGAGTGAGTGAGTGAGTGTGTCGGGTTTAAGGGCCCGTCGACAACTTGGTCATTAGGGCCCCTCACACGGCCAAGAGATGAAGACGTAAATAACAACCTTCCATTTGAGAAAAGTATAACAAAACACAAATAACATGGAATATCTCCGAAATGGCTCCTTCTACACAAAAATGCATTTGGACACAAGTTATGCTTTAACGAGATTTACATTTTTTGTATATACTAAGATTTGATCTATCTCTTAGGGTTTACCAGTTATGCGAAATTCATCTAGTTTAAACAGCACTACATAGGCTTATAGCGAGAAAATTCAAAATATACCTTTCATCTGTCATAAAAGTATCTCAAACATACGACGTTTTAAGCAAAATTGTTAGCCATTTCTAAGAAAATCGAAATTTTCAATAGTGGTGGAATCATTGTGTTGCATTGTTGAAATATATTGAACTTAAATATCAAATTTGGTTTTTAACCGACTTTTCGTTTTTAAGTTATACTGTTGACACAGACACACACGAACTACTTCTAAAACTGGTTGTTTTTGGATTCAGGGGGCCTCAAAACCTACACTTTCTGTGAAGTCTTTACTTCGAATTTTTGTTGGAAAATAATGCTTCCCCTGCTTACTATATGTAGCAGAGAAAGTGATAATTTTGTATAACTGATAAACCACAAAAGATACACAAAATCTTACAAAACAGAAAACATGGATCTTAAAACAACTTATTTCAATTAATATTTTTATGGTATCAGCCATTTCTGATACATCCTCCATTATTGCGTTGCCTATTTCAATGTTTTGACATTTCATCTTTTGGAATAGTGCTATACTTCAGTTGTTTCTTTCTTCATCTGGAAATGTATGGCATTTCAAGGCCAGCATATAGACAGTTTTTAAACAACCGATATCACTCGAGTCTCTCGTGCTACCCTACAATTAAATATATTTCAAAATTCAGAGCAATAAAGAATATTTCGAACGGGATCTCTATTTTTGTGCAGAAAGATTTGGTCTCTCTCTTACGGTTTGCCAGTTATGGAATTTCATCCAGAACGAAGAGGATTTTAGAGGTTATTTCCAGAAAATTCAAGATACACATTCATTTGTCATGAAGATATCTTAAACATACAGCATTTTAATCAAAAGATTTAGCTATTTTGAGGGAAATTTGAGGTGTCGAAATTTTCTTCCAAATCTTTATCTTGTCGAGTTTTGGGGTTTTGAATTATGCTGTTCGTAGACGAGCTCGCGCACACAGATACACAGAAACATACAGAAAAAATACACAGAAATGCACACAGATAGGCGCACAGACACACATAGATACGGGCACATACAGAAACACACAGACACGCACAGAAACACACACACACATAGAAATACTCGCACACACAGAAATACAAGCAGATAAACACACAGACACACGCATACACATACACAGAGAGCTTTTTCTAAAAATGTTTTTATATTCGGGTGGTCCCAAATCATGTGAAAACTTATCGAATTTTTGGGTGGAATGCAATACTCCCAATTGTATACAGTAGAAAAAGTAAAAATAGAAACACTTGGAAACCAGCTCTTCAGCATTCACTTATTCAATACTACTTTTTCTTATCTTGCTCCATCAAAAATAATTTTCAATGAGTTAGTAAAGTGGCCTTCAGCCATTATAACAACATGATTTATAATTCCTCTTCGTGATGAAGTTGACCTTCGGATGCATATGAATAGAATCAATAGGAAAGAAAGAAGTCATTATTTTCGGTCTATTTGTACAAGATGGATGACCAAGTGGTTTTTCCTACGAGCCGCCGCTGATTCTTCAGTTCTATTTACGCCTGCCTGTCTTTGCTAGGTATTACAAGGAATTACGGAGCAGGATCGGACGCACTGTCACTCCGCATTAGCGCCTTTCGTTATGTTTTTGTTTCCAGATCCATTACATGACGCCATGAGATAGGGTAGGTGTCCCGTTTCTTTGGTAACTCATCTGATGTTGGGTTTGCAATTCAGATATTCCGGTAAGGCAATGAAAGGCCCTTTAGATAGATAGTCTGCAAAGTGCGAATTTTATTGCTGTGTAATGGGTACACAGCCATTGTTTGCGAGGGCGGACTAGCTGGGTGAAGGCCTTCAGATCTTCTTGAAGAAGCCCTCGAACTTTCTTACTTCGTCTGACAGACATCTTGTAACCCTTGTAGTTGTCGCCTCGCCATTGGCGAAAGTCTCTTCTTGCATTACGGCCATGTGGGGAGAACACCAAAACTTCTAGGGGAAAAAAATATCTCATGCGTTGCACTCACATGGCTTTCTCCACTCTTGTACTAACTATTCATACAAAACTCCTCTTTCTTCACCTTAGTTGGGATAAACAATTGCAGAAATCTTATTCCACATTTGCTTGTAGCGCAAAGGAAATATGGAAATACAGTAGACTGAGTGATAGTGAAGTGGTTTAAAGCTGGTCGCTATGTGAGGACTTTGAAATTCCATTTTCTTTGCATGACCAAAGTAAAAGATTAATAACGACCTCCCATTTGAAAACGGTATTTAAGTATTGCAAAATTCAGAAAATAACAAGGAATACTTCCGAAATGGCTCACTCCACCAAAAATTGCATTTGGATATAACTTGGGTATTTTAAAGAGATCTACATATTTGTATAGTAAGATTTGGTCTCTATCTCACGGTTTACCAGTTATGCAAGTCATCAAGAATAAACAGAACTACATGGGCTATAGCCAGAAAATTCAAAATATACATTTGCCATAAAAATATCTTAAGCATATGGCAAAAAACCAACCTCCTTTCAATTCGCTGTACCAATTGTAAACTATTGCCTTAGATGAGGGTTCTTCGTCAAATGCATGACGAAGACAATCTTCAGGTTTTTTAGGGATTAATGACGATTTAAAGTCGTAACAATTATATAACCTGAAAATGTTCTCTAGTTAGATCATAAAACTATGAGAGCAAGTCACAAAAAATTAGAAAGAGCTCCCAGAAATTGACTAATTTCGTTTGTTTTTAGAAACATTTAGTTCTGAATGTTCTGTCTTCTTTGTAGTGGTATTGGCTAAGTGCTATGTCGTATGATATGTTTTAATTTACTGCACAGAAGTACTGGTAAAATGAAAGGGTAAAGCAGGATGAAATCCTAAACTATTGCATATTTTCAATGCTAACACAATAGGAAACTCATATTTTTGAGAGAAATGTAATTGAAGTTTATAAAACGTATTAATAACATATTAGAAAAGTTTATATAAAGTCATACTTCCTTACTCCTTACTCACTTTCTTCGTTTTTACGAGTGCGAGAAAAAACATTATCTATACAGAGTGGAAGGGAAGTCTTTACATTTCTTCTATGTGCTTCATAGAAGCATTACAAACAAAAAAGTTGAATGGCATTTTGTTCTTCGCCGATTTCGAAAAAACGAATGTTTTATACAAATTGGATGCGTAATTCCACAAGAATATACGAAGATAAGTTCGTAACTTGTCAGATGCGTAGAGTAACATTTCTGACAGCTTCGATAATAATTATGGGACACCACACAGGGTAACAAAATAATTAATCACTTAAAAGACGTGAAGGAGTACTCTAAGCAGCTCTTTCAGGCGTGAGGTGAGTCGACAACGTTGCGTTGAGGTTGGTCAGGGAATTGACCTGGTTTGTGGATTAGGTTGGACGCTTTCGCTTTCGCGTAATGCTTTGGGAGCTAACGCTTGTGATTGGCCTACACTCGAATGGTAAACACGGAAGGACACGGCACTGCGTTCTCAAGAAGGACCGTTACTGTGTTTCTGTACTGAGCTAGGGAAAGTGACAGTCACACAATCTGCAGTGTTGCCAGGTTGTTGCGATCTTAGATGTCAACGCGACATATACATGGGAAGAAAAAAAAATACAATATCAGGCTCAAGCTTAAGTGCTATAAAGTCTTGGTTTGATTTTAATAACACTTCGGAAGAAGCCTTAGAATATCAGATAGAGAGGATGAGGAGAAACAGAGAAGACTTTCCACAGATATGGCAAAAACGTGACCTAACTGCAGGTTCTGTAATAAAATAAAAATAAAGCTGAAAGAAACGACTCTTAGAGTTCTAATAGACTGCACGTTTGCCATTACATGTTAGCTGTTCTCTGTGTAAGTAAACGACAAAATTAACAATTAAGGCTATTTCAGCGCTAGTAATTAATTTAATTATGGTATTTACTGTTAGCTTTTAAAGAGAAACTACATTAATCACTCTTTGATTACCTCTAGCGCAGAAACAACTGTAAATTAAAGAGTATTCCATTAATTCCAGGTTTTATTTTACAAGAAAAAAGTAGTATCACTTATAGGAGAGTATTTATACCACCATTAAATTGCATAAATGTTTCCTTTTAAAGGAAAAGCATCAGATAACAGTCATTCCAGGGCGTGTCTTCAGTCGTAAACACGTTTGGAAGTCTCTCAAACACACAAAGAAATTACATTAATACCACACAGTAAACAGCAATGCAAATACATGCAGATTGAGGGTGTTCGGATAACTGGCTTTTCGGATAACCAAATACTGAAAGGAAAAATATTGAGTGTTTTGAAGACTTGGAAAAGAAATAAGGCAAACGTGCTACTTGCTCTTACAAAACACAAAGTCTTACTATAAATTTATTTTAGATCTCTTAGTCTTTTAGTGCCCAAATTATTTTGGTACATATGCCTATCTTCCTCCTATATGTAAGCAGGTTTGTATGTCTTTCAAACACACCTTAAGGAAAGAGATTCGAATAGCCGCGCTCGTTAAAGGTATATTCAATAGAGCGGCCACCATTCAAAGCTGAACACTGCAAGTCATTTTATCATTAAATTGCGACCAAATTCATTCAAATTTAAATAAAAAACATTACCGTATTTTTGAGAGGTAGAATTGGGACTGAAAAATTCAGTGGTAAAGGAGGGTTTGTGGTTAATATCCCAGCTGTGACAAATTTTTGAGTTCCAGCTCTACCTCTCAAAAATACTGTAATATTTTTTAAATTTAAATTTGAATGAATTTAGTCATAATTTAATGTTAAAATGTCATGCAAGATTTGGCAACGTCTCTGATGTGAGACTGCCTTTGTGGTTTTCTGGGAGAAATAAGAATTTGTTGGAGAATTCAATGCCATTCTGGTAGATCGTCACAGTAGCTTAATAGTTAAAGCACCCGCCTCCTCATCTGTGGTTCAAATCCCAGCTGTGGCATTGAATTTTTCAGTTACAATTCTACCTCGTGGCGTTTAAAATACCAACAGTAAGTTTGTTAGCAGAAATAAATAAGAATCACAGCATTGCTCACACAATGTTTACGCGACAGTGACATAATAAACCATTTATATCCATTCATCAAGAAGCTAAATGGCTCCAATTATATGACAATAATTACTATATTGGACATATTTGTTACACTCATCATGTAGAATCCCTGGTTAACGTATGGTCGAAGGAGTACCTTCCACCTGGTATGCTTACAATAAATGCCTTGCCTAGATAGCTTCAGTAGTAATGTCCGCATGGGTCTCATGAAATGACCAAATAGTAAACAGAGGCCTGGAGTATTTCGGCTAGTGTGAGGTTATGGTTGAGCAGGTGCACTGGAACGCTACCGATACACGATCCCATAGCAGAAAGTGATACTCTCTGAAACGGGTTACAAACTGGTGAGTCATAGCTGGCCTTACCGGGCAGCGCTTCGACTCTCTTTTAGGACACCGCTTCACAACGTGAGGTATTACACTCCTCCTCACGTTTCTTAATAGTACTATCATAACATCTTGTTTCTGTTTTTTGTCCTATACTTCACAAGTTCTTACCCCTCTAATGAACAATGTTGCCATTTGGCAACAAACATATGTAGTCCAGGTTTTAATGTCTTTGTTATTCTCCATATTGTATTGGTATTTAACAATAAAAACGTATTGGTAGCTATTTATATCATAAATTTATTTCAGTATAGTGTTTTATTTTTACTCTCTCTACTATGTAGGTATAGAAGAGGAAGTATTGCATTCCACCCAAAAACAAGGAATATCCCCGATATGGTTCACTCCACAAAAAAGTATCTTTGGACATAATTTATCTTTTAAAGAAATTTAGTATATTTTCTGTAGGGTAAGGTTTCGTCTATCCTTACGATTTACCAGTTATGCACGTCATCAAATATGACTATATGGGCTACAGATAGAAAATTCAAAATATACATTTAATTTATCATAAAAATGTCCTAAACACATGGCATTGTGACGCAAACGATCCTCTCCGTCGAAGACGTCGCCTTTAAGACTTATAAGATCTTGTGCTGTATGTCCGGACTAGCTCTAGCAAGAGGTCCTAATCTACAGGGTATGCGTGAGTTGTGGCAGGAATGGAACCAAACGAAGAATTAACCAACATTTAACTTTATTGGCAAATTTCCAGATTTGTAGAGAACTGCTAACGATATTTAAATAGAATGTAACTTTGTAACTTCAACTACAACGTTATAACACTTTAACTTTGTCACCCTTTAGCAACCGCCGAATTATGTATACGCGCTAGCTTACGTCCAGATCCCAAATTGCACGTGTACCTACTCCCGGCTCATTCAAGACGAGTGTCTGTTGCGTTGCATTTGTTTTTGCGTGAGCAACACGAAGGAAGCGATTTCCATTGGCCAACTTTAGAGCACGTCATGGTAAAATAGGAATCAGCACGCGGGATCACTATGTCTTCGTACAAACAACAATTGTAACCTTATCACTCATTTAAATCTGCCTAGACTTCCATTCTTGAGACTTTAATCTATTCAGCTTTATTACGTCTTCCCCTTAACTATTGACTAGAATCTCCTTTTGTTTCTTTCTATTATCAAATATATATATATATATATATATATATATATATATATATATATATATATATATATATATATATATTGACATAATTTCGGTTTCAATTGTAATCAAAATCGTTAGAGGCATTTGAGAAAATAACATTTTCGAAAACTTTTTCCATAAAGGGTGATCTAGGGTGGAGCAGTTTTCTTCAAAATCTTCGTGTCGCATCCCTAAAAGGTACTAAACTTAAATATCAATTTTATTTTTAACCAACTTTTGGTTTTGAGTTGTGTTGTTCAGTCTGATACACACACGGGCCTTTTTGTAGAAATGCTTCTTGGGCTTTTTTTTTTTTTTTTTTGACTAAGGGGTGCCTTAAAACCTATTTCTGTTGAAATATCTACATCGCAATTTTGGGTCCAATACAATACTTCTGCTTGCTATACATAGTAGAGAAAGTATTAAAAGCCTATAAGGGTGGATGATCCTGGTGGTGTTTGAAACACAGAGTCTCCAGTTGCGAACCCGCGCCTAGACGTCCTCGGCTACTTGTATCATGTTTTTTGTTCCACAGCCATTAACGTTCTGTCAACGAGTTTCTTTTTTTGGTGTCACTGGACAATTGCAGCAGATAAAACTCGTAATAAAACCTCCTCCAAAATGTGTGCAGGATACGCCCTTGCCTACTTTACTGTGCCAAGAGACGCCGTGGAGTTGACACGGGAGCCGAGATATCTCAGTCTGTTATTCCCGCCTACCTTGATCCTGGTCTCTGGCCATTCTGTCAAGGAGACCCACCACGTGCTCGATGCCGGCACAAAGAAACAGCTATTGTGGTGCGAGCCTTTCCTGCCGTACGATAATTATAGTTGAGGCTTTGTAACAGTGATGAAGTCATTGCAACAATAAGTCCATGTTCCGCTCGTTATGGTCTCTTTAAAACAAATGGCTGGAACATAAAGCGCCTCCCAACAATTAATCAAACTGGTATGGCTAATCGACCGCGGAGCGAAAATAAAGAAAGAAAAAAACAAGCCAAAAATAAAAGCACTAAGCACATGCAACTAATGGCTTAGACACTTAAATCTCACCTGAGAACTAAATGTATAGAGAGTTAAAAAAAAAAAAAAAAAAAAAAAAAAATAATCAAAGCGGAGTTAAAATAAACGAAAAATGTGTGCACTCACATAATTTTCTCTACTCACAAAAATGCTTATGCTACCATCTACTTCATGTTAATGGAGATAAACGTAGTAAAATTGTTTTCTTAGGTACAATTAAAATAGGAAAATAGAGTAGGTTTGAGTGATAGACAACTATTTAAAAAACTGGTGGCTATGCGATAGCTTTGAAATCGCTTTTTCTTTGCATGGCAAGACATAAAAGAACGAACAAAAACAAAACCAGAAGAAAAAGCAAGAACGAATGCCTCCCTGTTTTACAAAATTTGGTTTAACACCATTATTTAAGTTCAGGATCTTCCAAAGATGCGACACGACGATTTAAAGAACTCCCCCCCCCCCCCCCCCCCCCGCGCCCGTCCTCAAACTAGCTTTTACTTGGAAAAGTGTTCAAACTCTTGTTTTTTGAAAATGACTTTCTCTACTCTTGTACTAAACATTCTTACAAACTCTTATTCCTATATCTTCGTGTTAGTTGAGATAAACATTTACAGAAATTTGTTATTGCTTATTTCCTTGTAGGTGCAATGGAAATATGAAAATACAGTAGGCTTTGGGCGATAGTCAAATCTTTTAAAGCTTTGAGATTCCGTTCTCTTTGCACGCTTAACATATAAAATGTATTTCTCCATTTCACGAAAGTTTTAAGTTCTCCGAAACTTTCACAAATATCAAGGAATATCTCCGAAATGGTTCACCCTATAAAGAAATTTATTCAGACATAAATTGTGTGTTTTAGCGAGATCTACATTTTTTGTGCAGTAACATTTTGTCTCTCTTAAGCTTTACGAGTTATTCAAAAGTCATCCAGACTAAACAGGACTACATAGACTATAGCTATAAAATTCAAAATAAGCATTATATTTGTCATATAAATATCTCAAACATATGGCATTTTAATCAAATTCGTTAGAGCTATTTTCAAGAAAATCAAAATTTTCGTAAAATTTTGCATGTAAAGAGTAGTTTAGGGTGGAGCAATTTTCTTCAAAATCTTCGTGTCGCATCCTTAAAGATAAACTTAAATACCAACTTTGGTTTTTAACCGACTTCTTGATTGCGTTATGCTGCCCACAGACGCAGAACTTTTTCTAAAAAATGCTCTTTTTGGATTCAGGGGGCCTCAAAACATATTTCCGGTGAAATAGAATATTTTCTTTACTTACTATACATAGTAGATAAATTAAAGTGTTTGTATAAGAGTGAGTAGAGAAAATCGCGTGACTGCGCACATGATTTTGTGATATTGGTGTGTTATTACTGGCCTAAAGGAATTATATTGTATCGACAAAAAAATAAGAAAAATGAAGTGGATACTCCTGCACTTAAATTCCTATATCAGGAAAAATGAAGATTTCACAGGGAGGTTCAACGGAATGGACGTTTCCTGACGTTTCTCCTATGAAGTCAAATATGTTTCCGGACGGTTTATGGCAGCCGGGTGTGGGGGTTACAATTACGAAATCCAACATCCCAGCCAAATAACGTTTTAATATCCCACCATGATGTGCTTGTTCATGGCAGCACTACCAAATCTAGTAAGTGCAGACGGATTGTGAAACAATATGACAACCACACCTAACATACCTGTGGTTCAGCTGAGTATGGAGTGGTCTAGATATGCTAGAAGATCCAGAAATGCAAAAACTAAGGATACCGATATTGCAAATAGGAATCAGAGCAAAGACATACATTATAGTGCAACTATTGCAATTCTGTTTCAATTAAGGCTTATTAGAGCACCCTTAATTAATCTCAAATCAAGTTTCCATAATTTCTGCTTGACAAATGAACAGCAAATATGTATTCTTAATGTATCGTAGTTGTGATATTTGTTTTTATTGTATATAAAACGCGGCTTCTCTTAAGGCGCAGCAGTTTTAATGAAGGCATAACACGAATAGCAGCCGAAGAAATTAATCAACAGCTCCATTCAGAAAAAAAGGAGCAGTAATGGCCCTGTTCTGGTGGAGCACTGCCAAATAAGATTAGTGTATCCACGCTTGCTAGCATCGTATTAAACTGTCAAGTATGGGAAGCGCGTTTGCAACAAAACAAAAGAACAAATATTACTTATTTCTCCATGATCCATCTCAGAGATCAACTCGCTGTTCATTCGTTATTTTGTGAGGTCGTGAAAATGTAACTATTTGCGTACGCACATACCTTTTTCTAAAACTTTTTGTGGTTTTGTTTTGGGGCCCCTAAACATATTTCCGGTGAAATCTCCGTATCAGACTTTTGTGCGGAATGAAAAACTTCCCCTACATAATAAATAAAGCAGAAAGAAAGAACAAATAAAAAAGGTAGCAGCCCTTAAGGAGATTTGCAGTCACAAATTACAAGTTTAACGTTTCGGTATCTCCAATCTTTAAGGAATTCTATGTGCTGCAACCAGAGTTGCCAACATTTAAAAGTAAAATTATCGTACCAGCCACTCAAAATTATAGATTTAGATTCAAAATTATCCTACATCTTAAACCAAATGCTACAATAATAAAAATATCAGCAAAACGCTTATGAAAATGTAATAGTAATGATGTCTATGATATTCACTTACAAGATTGATGATCGCAACCAGTATTGCAACTTTAGAACTTATGTTTCTCGCATTATTTATCTGAAAGTTTATCTTCCTCATTTGTACAAATTTGTTGTTGAGTTAAACCTTAACATCTCGGTGACTTGCAGATTTTTGGATCTACCACATTATTTCAAAACTATGGCGACGTTAATATAAGTTCATTTACCGTATATAGTGCCAATCTGCTTCTAACTTTAGTTTTTATTAAGCTTATTAAGCCCAGTTTAGAAAAAACCCTTTCACAACCGGCTTTTCTGTGGGGAAACGAAATCGCTGATAATGCAAAGGCTGCTAGTTCAGTATTTCCACCAAGGTGGCATGTGTTTAACAGCACTTCAAAACCTGTCAGGTTCAGGCATGTTCTTTATTTCACACGGAATATCACTTATTCAGAGTTTTCTCCATTGATCATCAATTTTCTGAATAGTGCCTTCTTCATTAAGATTACCAGATCCGAGCACGCTGGCAAAAAGAGGATAAAGGGTAGAAGGATTAGTAGGATATGAAATGGTTGCCTTAGAGGGGTGGAGACAGGCCATGAGGATATTTGTAATTAGTTTCATTTCACTGGTGTGACAAACCTGTGAAAATGATATTTCTCCGGAATCGAACTATCATACATTCAAATTATCGTACGGATTGTCAACCATGAGTACAAACATTAAAATTATCGTATGCCCCCATAATTATCGTACGAGTTGGCAACCCTGGCTGGAACGCTGTAGGCTGCTATGATAACGAGGAAAGGCTGTCATTCCAATGTTTAAATGCTTGATACAAGACGTGCGTAATATTCCTGGAATTTGTTCATGTAGAAAATGTTCATGCAGTCCTTATTTACGCCACATTAAACATTCTCCCTCCTATTTATGCAATGATAACAGGCGCGTCATCGAATTTTGCTGAATCAGCAGTCGCAACCACAGTGTACCCGGAACTTCCATGTTTGGTCGGTATGGTTCAGTGAGAAGCCAGTCTTCAGCAACAACCCTATCATTAAAGGAAGGAACATTGAAGACAAAACAGCTTTATTTCACTAACTTTGTTTACGAGTGCCAACGATACACTATAATGCAGGCATCGCAACTTTTGGCCTCGTGAGACAGCGCCTGAACTGTGACGCAACTTCCACGACACAACATCCCTCTCCTTGCTGAATCCCCTCAGCGTTGCCTCAGTCCCTTATCGGAGTATTGTGTGTTCTACTGCTGTAATATGCAACGACATTATGTGAAATGTTAATAGTATTGGCGTGGTGTATAAATAAGTGATAATTCATATTGAATTATACAAGGTATTAAGGACTTCCTATACGAATGTAAGTCATAAATTTGATTTTCTATAGAACTTTAGTTGTACATAAATCCATGGAGTCGAGTATTATGGCAATATCGTTTTAGGGCAGGAACGAATAACAGGGTTACAATACTTACAGGAACCATGCCCTAACACTGTAATAGATACGGCGATACACAGACCTCGACTGATTTAAAAGCAGCTGTTTTCAAGCTACTGTAACAAACGGCACTTCGACGAATTCCAACGTATCCCACTTCTGACACCAGAGTAACAAAATGACGAAAAGCGCGAAGTCCTTTTCTTTTCTAACCCTTTATTTTCTCTAAATGCTACCACAAATGCACAATTCCTTCTCGTTGCTAGCACAGTTTATAATCTCCTCTAATATAACAATTCACAGTTGTTCTTCCGATAATCTCTCAGTCTTTCAATGTCTTTCTCCAGTTTCACTGTCTCTTATATCTTTACTATTACGGTACAATCACTCGACACATACACACTTGCTGACAGGTTGGGCGATGCACTCTTGTAACTAAAACTAACTGTACATGCCGACATAAACTGACACCATAAACTTAAGTCTAAAAACACACACACTGACTGGTCACTGTCTGTCCTGTTTATACAGGAGCCTGCATGACATAACCTCCTTCGAGTTACTTCCACACGACTCAGGAAAGAAGATTCTAGAGATTGCTGGACACTACGGTGTTATCACGCTCTTCGATCGCATACACACGTCGTAAGGTACCCTGTAGCCCCGGACCTCCTTTATGTTTTGCCGGCAGCATTGTGTATTGTCACGTACACACAGTCGCTCGTCGTACCCAAAGTCAACCAGCCACCTCTCGTATATTGTTGAACGACCCAATGTCACACTATTATACCGAGTGGAAGGGAAATCATTACATTATATTATTTATTTTAACAAATTTGTGTTCTTTATAGTGTCCAACCTAAGTCTAAAATTTGTAAACATAACATCTCAATACGGGAAACGCCGGGTATTTCAGCTAGTTATTTAAATCTGCCTATTAATACTTACAACGTACTATTGGTAAAACCTCTGAACACACAAGAACAATTTGGTACATGATAGCAAAATAAGCTGCTTCATGAAATAGGTTGGATATATCTTATATATTTAACAATTAATGAATAACACAAAGGTATTTCTGTTACTTTGAAACCATGAAATGTTACCTGTCATCCATCTGTCAGATGGAAGGTTTTCAAATGTTCCTTCTGATAACTAGATATACGGAGAGATTGAGAAACCCAACAGTTCTCATTTATATTCTAAGCAAGAGCCCAAGCACATCTCTTGTTAGAAAAAAGCTTCTTCTGAAGGACTGGCCACTGTCTCACTTTTACAATCTGGATTGACAGTCCACATATAAGAAAAGTCATCGCTGAGTACATGCGTTACATCAGACAAAATAAACCAAAACATTTAATGTACCTACTATATAAGTTATACCTCAGGTGCGTTCATAACATTTGGTGTTTTGTGTTCTGCTAGCTACTAGGCATTTTCGGAAACAATCACTAAAATCTGAAGCATTGGCTTAAAATTCGTTTACTCCTGAACAAACTATTTGTACAATTCTGTTTCCTCCATCTACTTCATGTTATTCGAAAACAATTTTCAAAAATTATCTTATTGCTAATTCTCTTATATTGTTAATTTGAGAATACAGTAAGCTTTAAGCAATACCCAAATCTGGTCAACATACGAGGGCTTTGAAGTTCCGTTCTCTTTGCATGGCAAAGGGATAGGTATTTGAAAATTTAAACCAATAACAAGGAATATCTCGGAAATGGTTTGCTCCTTAACAAAATTTGGCAAATTGTGTGTTTAACGAGATCTGCATTTTGTGCAGTAAGATTTTGTTTATCTTTTACTGTTTAGCAGTTATGCAAAAGTTATCCAGAATAAAGAGAACTTCTGAGGACATTCTTAGAAAACTCAAGATATATATTTCATTTATCACGAAAATATCTTAAGATCATGGTATTTTAGTTAAAATTGTTAAGAAATTTTTGACAAAAATAAAAAATTATATAACATTTTTATGTAAAGTGTAGTTTTGGGTAGAGGATTTTCTTGAAAACTCGTGGTGTCAAGTCCTTGAAAGATGCTGAATTCAAAAACACAGACAGAAAGACACACAGTCAGACAGACACAAACACAGTCAATCAGTCAGACAGACACACAAACAGCTAGTCAGTCAGACATACAAACACAGTCAGTCAGTCAGTCAGACAGATACACAAACAGCCAGTTAGACAGGCAGACACAAACACAGACACGCACATAGTCACACAGACACAAACACAGACAGGCAGGCAGGCATAAACACCGACATAGACACAAGCGTGTACACACACACATACATACACACAAACTGATTGACCGGCCTACCTTTTTCCAAAAAATGTGGGTTCAGGGAGTCTCAAAAGTAGATATTTCCTCTGAAATCCCGATATCGAATTTGAGTAGAAGACATTCTATCTATTTACTACTTCCGGTTTACGAAGTATAGAAAGTAATGAAACTATTTTATAAGAATAGATTGATCACACTAATAAACAGAGGGCCGAGAAAGACGCGTGAACATTTTTAATTTATAAAGTGTTATCTAATTCTTATGTACTTACCTAATCTTATTTATTTGTTCTCAGATTGTAATGAGGTGTGAATCCTTTCATGGTAATGAAAACAGTTTAAGCTTCCTCCCATTTCATTATCACTTGAAACTCCGCAGGTTGCGATATATGCAACAACATTGTGAACAGATTTTGCCATTTTCCAAAGTCAATTTGCATTGCAATGTTGGTTCTACAGGTTTCAAGTGAATACACGACTACGTGGGTGGAAATTACCAGGCGCCTTTCCCACTTTTGAAATAAGAAACGCCCTCCACTTTAGGAGGTGTTTAATGATCTACTTTTAAGCACTTTAAGGCACTACAAAGTGGCCTGAATAAGGGAGTATTGTAAATCTTATGCAAGACACGTAAATAACGGGTGAAAAGTTAATTTTTGGTGGTGATGTAACGACCTAACCTCTAAGGAACAAACTGCTTGTTTAAATGGATCTCCACTAAATGTTCATTGTTTCTCTCTGCAAGAGTGTTTCAAGATTCACAACCTGCCAACACAGCCGGTAGGGGGTCGCAAGGTTATGTTGTAATAAACTTGGTTGATGGCGTTAGTTAACTGCTAATGTCTGCAACAAAGTGAATAGAAGAAGATCACTAAGGACAATGACTCAGCTAAACGGCACAAACCTTTAGAGCTGGTATTATTCTCGCATTTGCGCCTATTATTTGAAAATTAAGCCCGTGTCCCATGACCAAACTTTTTTGTACCCAATGGAACTGTACACAAAAGAAACAGTCTGTCACACTATTATTCATTTTGTTCCAATACAAATGACAGTTGACGTGGCAAGCGCGAGAAATAAACATGGCGGACGCAAATATTAATTTAGCGATTGCCATATTAAGTATAGGCTTGGGATATATTTCCACGAGTTTCAGTAGGAAGAAAAGATGTATTAGAAGTAAAAGACGTTGGTGGACACGGTGATAGTTACAAAGAAGAGAACAGGGCACAGACCGAGGTATATTGGGTCTACAAGTGAGTGAGGTTAGAGGACCTGGAAAACTATCGCAATTTTCTACGAATTGGCGAAGATATCTCAACCTTTTACATCATGTCTAAGGCAAAATTACACATCAGAACACAAATATGAGAAGCAGGAAAGAGATAAGGAACAACTGTAACGGTTTTAATCTTAGTATGGATGGACAGAAGAATTGAACTCATTGCATAACAAAATGTAAGTATACTATTGACTGGATTCTTATATTTATGAAATATAAATATGTAATAACCACCTCAGTAATATATGTTAATGGTCAGAAACATCGTTAATGAATCTTTCAGAGAAAAATTAAACATTTTATTAAAATACCCATCACAATGTGCACACCTCATTAAAGCCGAAGCATTATCACATTCCATATCACTTTCTCATTCACGCAGTCCAATATCAAAATCCACACTAATTATATTTGCAAATGATGATATAGTGTACGGGAATATATGATAAATTATATGACACTGACATACCCATGTCATAATTTGCAAATTGTTCTCTTCCACCTTGTTTTAACCACTTTATCAAAATTCCGAATCTGGACTTTGATGACTAATGTAAGTACTATCAGATGTATAGTATGTGTATTTTACCTATTATAAATAATTTAAGCAGAGGGTTTATGGCACTGTTGATTGAAAATGTAATGATACTCAGACGACATCGAATTACAAATAATTTCTCTCCTATGGTATTGATATCTTGGTACTTTGTTTCTCTCTATTGAAATGCCTCTTGAAGTAGAATGCAACGTTTTGCATGGAAACGACACAGACCACTGTTTTGTATATGATTGATTGATATTCTAAGCCCGTTTTCATAAGGTTCCGAGTGTTCGAGGTCAAAGGTGTCCCTTGTAAGTAAAAATGTAGATCTTGTTAAACTACACAATTTATGTCTCAATAACTTATTTATTTTTTGTAGCGTGAACCATTTCGGAGATATGCCTAGTTATTGGTATGAGTTTTGGAGAATTTATACTTCTGTCAAATGGAACATCGTTATTTATTTTTTTATATGTCAACCATGCAAAGAGAACGAAATTTAAAAGCTTTAAAAGATTTGACTATCACCCAAAGTCTACTGTGTTCCCATATTTCCCTTGTACCTAGAAGGAAATAAGCAATCAGATAATTTCTGCAAATGTTTATCTCAATTAACACGAAGAAGATATAGGAATGTGAGATTGTAAGAATGGTTAGTACAAGGGTAGAGAAAGTCATGTGAGTACAACACATAAGATTTTTGAGTTATGCTGTTCGGACACACCGACACATACACGGATTTCTTCTGAACCTTTTAATGCAGGGACCCTCAAAACGTGTATTTTCAGTGAAATCTCGGCATCGAATCCACTAAGAGAAAGTAAAAATCAACACCAAGGCAAGTTTCTTAGAAAGCCCCTTTAGATATACATAAAACGCCATGGCGCCTGTCCATTTGTATACTTTTCAGTAATACAGGCACTTTAGCTGCGCTTATCGCTCTAATTATGTGTAATTTAAACAATCATATCAAGGAGACCACTTTTCCACTCCCTGCTCTCCAATCCAGGCCAAGACCGATTATTTGCGTAAATTCTGCGCGTTTGTATTCCACTATAACACCTATCGTGTTCACGTGCTATGAATAAAAGATGAACCAAACAGATTTTCATAGAAACACATGATGATCGCCTTGGGATAAAATTACCACGTTTCGAAATAAAATGTCCTGGCACTATAGGAGCTTAAGAGCGTTATTGGCCATTATTTGTTGTCAGGTCAACATTACCACTTACTTTTGTAGCTGTTTAAGGATAATTTTCATTTTTCAGAATTGCACCTATTTGTCGTAAATGATGGGTGGTTATTGCTTCAGTTGTTTATTTCTATTTCTCTTCCTCTTGGGCGGGGTATTCCAGAATACATAATCCATAAACTTTACAGATAAATGCTTTAAGTTATTACACAACTATAGTTCACAAAATGTGGGACAAAATGCGAACATTCTCAAAATCCATAAATATGGATTTTAGTGCTATTAAATACTACAAATACTTTAATTCTATACAGTTTTCATAACTGCACGCTTTTAAAGCATGTCATATAGTGATTCAAATGTCTAGCTCCTTAAAATTTCAGTAAAGAATCTGAAGTCTGTAGTCAAATTACTTTGGTCACCATTCAGCAAAACATTTTTATAAAAGCTTAATCTTTGATATAAATCAAGATAAATGTTTTTAGAAATGGTTTTATTACATATTTGCCTAAAGAAGCAATGGGTATAAGATAATACAGCAGTTTTAAACAGCAGTACATCTTTTAAGAGCTGGCCGCTCTGTGATTACATTGAAATTCCGGTCTCTTTGCATGGTCAGGACACAAAAATGTACTTGTGCTATTCTCCTATTTGAGAAAAGTGGAAGTACTGCAAGGTTTAAAGCAAAAATAAAGAATATCTGGAAAATGATTATCTCTAAAAAATGTGCTTGAGAAAATTGTTGCCTTTAATAGGTACCTAATTTTTATTTTCTGTACTACGAAAAGTAAGTAGAGGAAGTATTGTGTTCCACCCAAAAATTTGATGTCGATACTTCACCGGAAATATATATTTTGAGGCCCCCTGAATCCAAAAAAGAAAACGCATTTTTAGAAAAAGTTCCGCGTGTGTCAGTCAATCAGCCTGTCAGTCAGCATAACTCAAAAATGAAATCGGTTAAAAACCAAAATTGGTATTTAAGTTCAATATCATTCTAGGATGCCCCACTCTAACTAGCCTTTAAATGGAAAATTTTTATTTTCTCGAAAATGGCTCTAATGATTTTGATTAAAATTACATGTTGAAGATATTTTTTATGACAAATGCAATGTATATTTTGAATTTTCTGGTTATAACCCATGTAGTAATGTTTACTATGGATGACTTTTGAATAACTCCTAAACAATAAGAGATAGATCAAATCTTACTCTACAAAAAATGTAGATCTCACTAAAACATACAATCTATGTCCAAATAAATTGTTTGTAGAGTGAACCATTTCGGAGACATTCCTTATTATTTGTGTCAGTTTCGGAAAACTTGGTTTCGTCAAATGCAACATCGTTGTTCATTTTTTTGTGTTAGTCGTGCAAAGAGAACGGAATCTCGAAAGTTTAAAAGATTTGACTATCGCTGAAAGTCTAGTGTGTTCCAATATTCCCCTTGCACCTACAAGAAAATAAAGAATGAAATAATTTGTACAAATGTTTTTCTCAACTAACACGAAGATGTTAGTCTGTAAGAATGGTTGGTACAAGAGTAGAGAAACTCACATGAGTGTAAAGCAGATTTGTTTTTGTTAGTATGATTGTCTCTTTCTTACGTTTTATCAGCTATACAAACTTGTCCGGAATGAAAAGGACTTCAGAGGCTCCAGAGAATTCAAGACATACATTTCATTTGGCATAAAAATCTTAAATAAATGATGTCTTAAGCAAACCAATTGAGGGTTCCTTTTTGTTAGGTTATGAACTTTTTGTGCAAGAAAGCATTTCCTAAGTATCTTTGGAAGGAAAGTATGATCAGATTGTTTAGATAAAAAAAAGTCAACCTCCTGAGTCTAAACACATAACAAAAAGAAATAATATATTTCTATGTAAAGGGTAATTTGGGGTAAGGCAAGTTCCTTGAAACTCTTCATGTAGCGTTCTTGGATGATATTGAACTTAAATACAAAGTCCAAGCGATGTTTGGAATGCTGTCTGAGAGGTTACTCTGACTACATGCGGCGATTTCTAACAAATTATTAAACAAGGTTGCACTGCTAGACACTTAAACTAAAATAGCAATCTAAGCACTGGTAGCACCAAAATTCCTTATCAACAAAGTAGGTAAATTATGTAAACGGCCGATGGCTTTCTAGAATGCCGAGAGTTCCTATCTAATTGGTGGTCTCCATGAAAACATTGTGTTGACTTTAATACTAATTGAATACGCAGAAAACGCCAGGTTTGGCAAACATCATCCTCCACAAGACAATGCTTACACACGTCGTTACAGTGACAAAATTCAACGAAGTCGGGTTTGATTTACTGCCATTTACTCCCTCAGAATTCCTATAAGCTCAAAGTGCGTCAGATTTGCTTGAACTGAGAATGTTCTTTGGTGGAAAGAAGTATTCGTCAGATGAAAAATAAATTGTCAGTTGCAGCGTATTTTGTAGGTCTGAAGGAACCTTACTTGCGTGATGACATAGGGCGTGAATCACCCCTTCAAGTGCATAAGTATCAAAGGAGATATGTTGAACAGTAAGGGGGTAAAAGACTATAGCATCGTTTTGCTCTTTATTGGAAAACTTTTCAAGTGACCCTAGCACAAGGTAGAGGTAAGCCATCATTTTTATTCCCTTCGAGAAATGCGTCAACTAAAGTGCAAAATTGCAGCAAATTCTAAAACTAAAGTCACTCATTTAAAACACATCAAAAATTGTTTCAGTTCTACATTAATTCTACAGATTAATTGTTTAATTGTGTATGATGCCTACGGAACCTCGCAAGACCGTCTATATATATATATATATATATATATATATATATATATATATATATATATATATATATATATATATATATATATATATATATATTTTTCTCAAGGATAATCTTAATACCTTTACCAACATAAAAAATTAGTTAGACTTTTACGACTTTACGAAGTATAAAAGGAACAGCGAGTTTAAATATTATTGGTGATATTCTCTCCCACATTGATACGACAGTACTAACACAGTTACATAAATGATTATTACAACAGCTATGTCACCTGTGGCTATACTTGCGCAAATTTAAAGGCACTTCAATCGCTCGGTTGAAACTTAAACTTTCCTACTGTAATTGTGACAGCATCAAATAATAATTCTACTTGTGTTAATTCCAGCCTTTCTTTGGTTTTGTGTTTCTTGGTAGTTCCACGGTGTTGGTTATTGAGAGTAATACTGATATTATTTCCTCCAAAATGAGATTTTCTCCATGAATATCTACAAGGCAGCCCAAATGTGACAACGTGAACGTCATTCAGCAGCTGCCATGGGAAATAATTACAAACTGGTATTTGTGGTTACTTGACAGCGCTTTTGCATGGTGCTTTCTGGGGGATTTTATTTATTCATTCATTTTATTTTTATTTATAGTAGCCTTAGAGTTTTAATTAACTGTTTTAAGTCTATTAAGTAATGCTTTATAAATGTCTCCAAGAAACAATGTCATTGGGCAAGTGCAGCCTAAGTCTAAAAGTTGTAGAGATAGTCAAACCACGGGCAACGCCGGATATTTCAACTAGTGTTTGATAATTGCACGTTTGTTCTGAAATTGCTGTACTACTAATGAAATTAAGGGAATACTAAAGTGATTATTTTAGCACGTTTGGCCAAAAAATGAATTTTTGGATTTTTATTGCAAAAAATGCACCGTAGGTACCTTAAAGAATATATCTGCAAAGTTGTAATTCCCTAGGGAGGGAGGAAGACATGTTTTGGAATTCATTTTTAATGTGGTGCACCTCTGCCTTTAAATGGGCATGTCTACACCTTCCATTTCAACTTTAAACTCATTTTTCTCGGGGACAATTTTTTGCTACTTTCTTATATTCAAAATTTATCTTCTTCCACAAAAATCTAGCTAGAAATCTAAAACATTTTTGAATATAGTTCAGAATATGGGTACTGAAATGATAGTTTGGAATTTTTTAAAAACTATATAATAATATGTTGTTTTTGACATTTTTAAATTTTGCGGTATGAGGCAATATTTCTACGCAAGCCCTCTAAAGTAATTTAATATGAAGTTATAGAGGTGATATAAAAGCCCCCTTAAATCAAGAATTGTGAATATAGTTGGTAAGGTCAGAATTCAATTGTCTTTTTTCCATGGCTTAGTCCGGCTCCGCGTCGGAAAAGATAGTGTCCGCAAGAATTAAGTGATTTATCCGTATAAAGTGTCTTTCAGACGAACATTTATAGCGGTGGAGAAAGACAAAGTGACGATGTATTGAATAAATGTATATTATGCGATTCGGCACGAAATATAGACAAAAACATGAGATTATGAACATTTATAGTCCGTGCACGTGAAGTTGTGGACCCGTAGCGTGATTCGAAGTGACGCCACGCCATCTGATTATGTGATTTGTGTTAATATGTTGAATATATTTGTTTAAAGCTTCAAATAAAAACAATACTATAAAGTGGATCTATGTAAGTAATTAATTTACCTATTCGTTGTCCCGCGCTGCACCCGAGATACAATTAGAATAACATCGCCTTGGACGTTGGTACCCTATTTAGAAATTTATCGTGGCAGGTATCAAAATAATTTTTAAAGAAAAACTATTCATCCTTTAATTTGTTACAAAGGTGATAAATATAATTTTAAAGACTCAACTTTGTAGTTCAACACCTGTTGGAGGAGATAGATTTTGATTACCTATAACCAACAAAATTGATACAAATTAATATCTAACTTCAATAATTCATTTCGTGTACCCATAACTTGTGACGTATCAGCTGCCCATTGATACTATTTTAGGCAACAAATGCCAGGTGTTATGTATACGCTTTTCTATCAAGGTCCACAATCTAGTATATACTGGTTTTTTGAATATGAGGTGCCAGTAATATGAGAAATCACATAATTGGCAAGATAAAATCAGCCTTCCATACAAGCGTTTCTGATGGCTTTTTCTGCCTTAGGCAGTAGATAGAGAGAATTCATAATCCTGTATCTTCTTGCCACCGTTTGCATGTTATTAGTATTATGTAGGGAAAGGGCAGAAGTTACAGATTTGCTTACCCACTGATCAAGTGAGATACTGCAAACATTCATATCATATTATAGGCTTTGCGAAAAGTGCTAACAACTATAAATGGAAGGAAAGATAAGTCTCCGTGTGTCGCAGGTTTATCAGTGCTGGACTTAGGTGAGGTTTAAAGTAGAACAAGCCTGAAATAGCGTGATCCGAAACACCGCGGACCCGCATTTAACGGAGAGGGGAGGGGGAATATATCCCCCGAAAATATATCATACTTTTTATTTATTTTTAAAGCTGAATTTAAAATGTATAAAGAGCGGTACTGGAATATACTTTTCGCTACCCCTAGCGTTGACCTTGGCCACTGCATTGCTAAGAATTTTCCGAAGTAATGAGGCATGCACACGGAAGAAAATATTCTGCGTGTTAGTGAAGTGATAATTACCATAGACAAGATGATTCTGTGTATAGAGGAGCAAAATGAATAGAACAGTATTCATCTCCATCTTGCAACAATCAAACAATACGCGAAATAAAAAACGTTGTGAATTTTATCGCCAAACAAAACTTGCCGACTAGGTTTATCTCTTCCAGGCTTGTAGGCCGTGATCTATAAGGCATCTAAAATACCGACGTTTCGCCAAGTACTGCGCTTGGCATCTTCAGAGTAAGATGATCCGTTATCTGCACTGGTTCAATTTATTCTTGCTAAGAATGGACTTTCTAGTAAATTTTTAATAATTGGTATCAATCAACACATCCTGCTGAATTTGGTTAGCATCTAAGCCAGGGATGTCCAACCTTACGTAATGAGCGGCAATGCCCCACTCCACTCCTTCAGTCGGAGGGACATCGTATCCAGTGACGTACACCAACAGGCGATTCCGATGCCGTTTCTAATTAATACCTTGAATTTCCTCGGAAGACCTTTTCATTCTGCATGATTTTTGCATTAATGGTAAACAATAATAGACAGAGAAAAGGTTACTGAGTACAAAACGTGGATCTCGTTAAAAAACATAATTTATGTCGAATTCCTCGTTTTTCTTTTGAGTGAACCATTTCCGAGATATTCCTTATTTGTTTGAATTTGCCAATATACGTTTTACAAATAGGAATATGTCACTCGTTTTTTTATCTCTTGGCCTTGCAAAGAGAACGGAGTTTCAAAGGCATCGCATAGCAATCAGCTCTTAAAACATTTCACTATCACTTAAAGCCTACTATATTCCATATTCCTCTTGCACCTACAAGAAAATTAGCAACAAGATACCTACGCCCTGAAAATGTTTATGTCGATTAAAATTAACAGATAGAGAAATACGCATTTACAAGAAATCAAACACAAAGTACAGGCAACCAAACCGCCACTGCAGCACAATGCACGTCTGGGGTTAAAGAGAGGCAAGGTCAGCGCAGAGTGGAAGGGGGTAAACCCAACCTCCCCTCAAATGTTGGACATCGTTGAGCTAAGCTGTGTTGACTGACTATTTCTTTGAAAAGAAACCAATAAGTTCTAAAGCAGCAGTCTCAAAGAAAACAGGTTTCTGTTGGTGAATAGAAATGAAAGCACGAAAACTCAGTCTGGGTGAATCACGCGACTAACTGAAACCGAATAGCTAGCAATTGTTTGTGTGTAGGAGATGCCGCTACACTTCAAATTCCGGCCATATATTTTTAGATCCACAAACGAGTTGCGGCTGTTGTTTCTCTTGTTTTTGTTATCCTCTTTCAGGTGCTTTTGCCAATGCAATGTATTACCAGTTAAAAATAGAAGCATTTTGTTTGTGGTTAGTTTTTTACAACTGGCAAGGATGTTGCGTATCCATAACCATTGTGTTTTCGCACTACTGCACCTGCCAAATGTGACAGTGACTGTAATCGTCATTTCAACTGTACAAAAAACTTAGGATTTTCCCTACTTTCTCTTGTGAAAACTATTCTTCTATCTACCTCATGTTAATCGAGATACAAACACAGCCTACTTGTGTGTCCGACAAATGGTAACACACGTGACAGAGACTATCAATAAACTTAACTGCATGTGGGAAATACAGTTGAACTTGATTGATACATATATCAAGGAGAAGAGGGAAGGCATTAGCGTGTGAATTTTACTGATCTAGTGTGTATCATTTTCTTTTTCTGTTCTCCATGGCTAATTAAAAGCAACTGAGAACTGAAAGAAAAAACCGCTGTTCAACAGTAAACCCCAGATAACGAAAATGTTTACATTTACTTCTTGTTTGTTGTTACGACATTGTTGAACCGAAAGCCGCCCGCTCAGGTTGGGTCTTTGTCAACAAAGATAAGGAAAATACGCCTCGAGTTTCTCCTAAGATAACGTATGTCATATGCTCATTATAAGTTGTATTTCACTAAAACAGAATACGTATAACTGCGAATTACGCATAAATGCATTAAAGGCTTTATTAACGCGATTCTAAATTACATTTTTCCGGGACCTATAAAAAGTTACGTATAAATGCAAATTACGTAAAACTGGGTTACAAAGCAGGTTCAAATGTGTTTGTTTATTATAAACTTATCTGTCACTCTTTCTTCTGTAGTTTTGGGCATCTGTAGATGAGGTGTTGCGCCTTCTGTTCTTCAGTAGACACGAACAAATGAAGTCGTCTATTATTGGTATCTTCTACAGCAATGCTTTAATTTTCGTAATAAATGCAGTTAATGCTAGGGAGACTGGAATATTTCGTTGCATGATGGAATACACTTTCTGCATGTAATGCCTTTGGTTGTGCTGATCCACTCAAGAGACCGTCGAAGAAGTCCTTCATCCTCAACTTTGCTGACGATTTAAGTTTTAGGTGATTTATCATATGCTAGGACAGCGTTGTCTACAAGACCGGCTTCCTTAGGTACATAATTTATCACCCAGTCATTTCCAATGAAATCTCATTGAGTTTTGATGCATGCAAAGTGTATTTTCCAATGCTGTAGCTTTGACCTCCTACTTTGGTCATGAATTTCACCCATCAAGTAGTTATTTTCCTAATTGTTTTTAGTAGTGTTAATGCTATTTGGCTGGCTCTGTATACTGCTATGTTTCTTTCCTCGGATATGATGTTGAAATTATTTAACATTCCCAGTATTCTTAAAATTTATTTCGCTTGATTATTTGAATATTTTTGTTGAAGTTTGGCTTTTATTTGCTTACTATAAGTCCTTACATGAAAAATACTGATGCTGCTCCAACTTGTCTTGTATTCTGCTCCCATCAGTGTTGACTTTGCCAGCTGTGCGAGATTATTTTTGTATTTCCAGTGGTGCATCATAGTGCATGAAATTGTGTTTTCCTGTATATCTCAGCTGCTTAAACGAGAAGCCGGTGCCGACATCCGGACTCCCACACCAGGTGTCTACGACGGACTTCTTATGTCGGCTTACTTCTAATTTTATTTTCAAAGTACCATCACTACCAGGGCCCGGATATTTATGACCTAAAAATGTTAGAAATATGCAAGCACTTATGATCGAAGAAATTAGAAAACATGACCTAAAATGTTTTTGCGTTTTCGAAATTTTCAAAAGTTTAATATTGTTTAAATTAATATTATACTGATACTCTACTCTAAAAATCTAGCGTACTCAATAATAAATTAATATTAATTTTATTGTTGCATTTTGAATTTATTTATTTGCCCAATCCAGAGCCAACCCTCAATCCTGCACAGAAGGAAATAAATGTCACGTTTTGATGTTCGATTAGAAAGAAGGATTTCATGCAGCTTACACTCCAAATTCGTGGAAAGGCACATTTCTAAGAAAGACAATTGTATGAAATGTTACAGACAAGAATCAGGAGACGTGAAAAATCCATCTACATAAAACGTTTAAAAAGCCAAAATATGGCTTCATATGACCCATGGGAATTGCACAATTTTAATCAGCATCGATTAAATCGTGCTTCGTTTATATTTTCCATGAAAAAAAAAAAACAAAAAAAAAAAAAAAACACATGGAAAGCATCCGGACCCTGATCATTACCATAGATACGAAAACTTGTTCAGAATTGGCATTCATAAAATAGCATTTCTTCACGCCCAACGTCTAAGGGAGAATTACATAATTTATTATGCTACTCTTTCACAGTCCCAAGTGTAAGCTCCGAATGATAGCATGGATTGGGGCGATTTCATACACTGTGGACAGTTAATTCGCACTGCATTTCATAGCCAAATACAGTATCTATATTTATGTGACCGTAGAATGATAGCACAATGAAATACTTTGCAGTAGTTTATGGAGCAAGAATCGCTCTATTTTGGATACCAAGGCATCAGAGAAATTTAGGAAATGAAGTACGGACTAATTGTCTAAATCACTAACACCTACCTTCTAGTTTACATGATTCATACACAAAGCGTCACTTATGTTATGTTTAAAATAAAATTCTGAACTTTATTTTCTGTTGTTGGAATGATATATGGAAAACAAGTGCCAACGGTGCTTTGACTAAATAACTATTCTCTCTACAGGCTAAATGTGAGATATATCACACCAAATTTCATGTCAACTCAATTTATAACAGGCTATGGAAAATCTGGAAGTTATTTCATGAGATATAATATTAATTCAGGCACTGGTTATTATTTTTGAGTATTAAGAATATACAAAAAAGCTTCTTTTGACTGTCTGACATTTGAAAGAAAAATACTGCTGCTAAGATTACTTTTTCAAAAATGTGTAAACAATATCCAATAGTCAATTTTATTATAAATACCTACTTAATGTAATTTATAACACTTTGTTAATCATATGTAATATTTATTTTTTTTAAATTTACTCATTGTGTAAGTTATAACCAGGGCAGACATTTCAGTACATTTCCAGTCCCACAAGAGCACTGCAGGTTAGGATCACACGAACATACGGGATAGGTCAGGCACTGGCTGTGTTACGCACAGACGCTCCAGGATGCATAGCACAGTATAGTGCAGTAGTTACGAATAAGAAACCAAACTCCTCATTTAGTGGTGAGCATAGCTTCGTTGGGGCATCTGTTTTATGAAGAGCAGCAGAGAGACACTTTTTGTAAGTTATAAATACAAGAAAATTTGCTGCTTAATATGGGAATTTCAGTTTTCAAATATAAAGCGTCACAATATCAAACGCCACTTTGATCATAAGTATAAAACAAACTTTGGTGATCTTTCAGTATTTATCAACAATTTCAAAAGGCAATTTCTGAATTTGTAAACAGATGCCCAGTTTATAAATTGTTCTTGTATCTGTAAACAGATAAAAGGGACTATATACTTTTTAGGGATTTATTTTATTATTAGTTTATTTAATACAAGCAATTGTGTTTCTTGTTTCAAACAATTGTTATATTGACCGAATAGTTTTAAAATATTTTTAAGGCTAAATAGCTATGGAACTTTACTGATTTATTCATTGTTAAAGAGAGGCAGTTTAGTATGTTAATCATAAGGCAGCCTAAGAATATTACGTGCATAAGATAAAGGAAGGTTATAAACTTGAAATTATGAAATTTACCTAACCACAGTAGGTTATTACTACCGCACAGGTGGAACGAAGCCACCACTACACTTGTACCTTTGTCACTCTGCAAGAGAATGTAGGTGAGGCAAGTTCAATCCCTACCTCTCCTCTCGTGCCCATACCTGGTTTAAAGTTTTGGAGATGCATTAAATACATACATGTAAATTTAATAAGATGAGAAATAAGGGAAAATGACAGTTGAGATATGATGTAGATATGAGATATGTTGTGATTTTACTCAAATTTCTCTAACAATCGCTTGTGGGCGGAACGTATTTGGAAGAACGCCACTTAGAAACCTGCACAGTGATTGTAAAGCAGAGTTGTTCAGCATAATGTGGCTGTTTTGTTTTTGTCTATCCTGACGCACGTGATTATTAAAAGTAAGGTTACAACTCGTCCTTTCTGGTAGCAATTTAGCACCTCTATGGAAACGATGCGTTCTGATGAAGGTAGGCTAGCCCTACCGAAGGCCGCCCATGCTGGCCAAGGCTTCAAGACACTCGCTTACCTGTCCACTATTACTGATCAAATCATTTAATTAAAATCTCCGTGATTGCCGACTCAATCGATTACATACTCCCGTAATTATATCCATTTGATTAATCGCTCTGATCGATTGTAAGTTAGCTTAAAGAGAATGTCGAGACTGCGATGTTTCTTTTTTTACTGATCAATCATGTCGGACGTGTTGCTAGGCAGCTTGCTGTGGCGGAAAATGGCTGATCTCTTGATCCGATTGTTAACGCTGTGATAAATGTCAAGTGACTGCATACATCAGTCATCAGCTATATCCTTTTTTGTCATTTTATTGTCCCACCTGAATCCATTTCTATTTGTAGATATTTCTCCTAATAACAAAATGCCTGCTTGTTTACGATTTGTGCTTGTTATGGCAAGGAGAAAATCATCGTAATTCCTCCTCGTCATTCCAGCAACCAAAGTTCATTACTTTATACTCGTTGAGTCAGGTTATGGCATTAATTATCTCAAATTATTCACGAATATGGCAACACAAAGCCTCGAGACACATACCTACTTCAGGATTCCTAATTTGCCAGGCTCTAGTAAGACATTTACCGGTACATATTTTATCTACCACATTACAATAGGCAGAGAAGGTGCCTATTAAATTCCACCCAACAATTCGATACCGAGATTTCACTGTAAACACACGTTTTGATGTTTCCTGAATCCAAAAATAGCATTTTCAGAAAAATGTGGTTGTGTGTGTCCGTGAACAGCACAAGTCAAACACGAAAATTCAATTAAATACCAAACTTTGTAATCAATTCAACGTCTTCCAGGAATGCGAAACAAAGATTGTCAAGAAAATTCCCCTTTACGTGGGCCATTTTTACAAAAGTTTGATTTTCTGAAAATCAATATATGTAAGATATTTTCACGACAAATTAAGTTTATAATCTTCAATTTCCTGAGATGATCTCACAAGTGCTTTTCATTCTGTATGACTTTTGCATAAACTGATAAACCGCAAGAGATAGACAAAATCTTACTAAACAAAAATATAGATCTCATTAAAACACAATTTATATCGAAATAATTTTTTGGGGTGAACCATTTTGGAAACATTCCTTCTTACTTATGCTTTTCTCAAATGGGAACACGTTTTACCTCTATTGCCCATGCAAAGAAAACGGAGTGTCAAAGCCATTGCATAGAGACCAGTTCTTAAAATATTAAAGTCTACCGTATTTGCACATTCCCCTTGGAACTAAAAGAAAATTAGTAATAAGAAATTTCTACAAATGTTTATCTCGATTATATAGAGGAATAAGCGTTATGAGAAATTCATGTGAGTAACATTTTGCCTAGTTTAAACATAAAATTGACATTCATCTTGTTTTTGATCCCCTTTATTGGCTTTGTTTCTAAGTAGTAGAGATCGAAATAATCATATGTTCTCTCTCACCTAATACATTAAGGCTGATATATCTGAACCTCAGTCCTGGCAAAGGTGCTGAGCTGCAATGAAATTTATGAATATGCAAAAAATGAAGATTTAAAATTATTGAAACACACGTGGACTTAAATATACAAAATTAGCCGGTGAATGTGCATCCAAGTGTATTGAAAAAAAAAAGTGATCACATGATTACGAAAACTCAGCAATAGAAGGACAGACGCGGTGAGGGATTTCGGCACTTCGACCTTAGAGATCCGGAAGGGTTACCTCCGGGAGAGAGAAGTGAGACGAGAGGAGGCTGAGGGTGGCAAGACCACAGGGGAGTAGGCACAGCAAAGGGTCCCTGTATTTTTTCCAGTGGTAAACTCCCCCGGCACCAACCATGTACTCCGGTCCCCCACCGGTTCGCGCAGAGCGCCGCCTGCAGCCCTCAATGGCTCAAGGTCCGCGGTGGGCTCACGATCCAGAGCCCTGATTTTATGACAGAGCACGGAGTTACTTAGAGCATTTTCTTCATCATCCTGTGCTCGAACTCCCTTTGACACTTTCTACCCTGAAATAGACCAAACGGATGAAATGATAAATGAAATTAGTGAAGTAAAACGGTGGGAGGGGAAATTCGGTGAATGAAAGCAACCTACCCAGCATTCGCCTGGCGATCCAGGAAAATCCCCGAAGAAAACCATAGCTCAGGTAGGCCGGCAGCGAGGATCGAATGCATTACCTCCTGATTGCGAGCCTCACGCGTTACCACGGGTAAAACTCAGGTAAGAAAAACTTCAGTTTCTAAACAAAATGAGTAAATAACTATAATAACAAGAAGCTTAGTTTGAGCATCTGCCAAGAAGTAACATTTAAATTTATTATTTATTAGTTCTACCAGTTTCCTTTTGCTTAAGGAAAAGCAGATATTCTTTTAAACTGATTCTCAGCCTATTTTTTTTTAAGTAAAATGGTATGCCCATTAGGTTGGTAAGATCACAAAAAGAGCCCTATGATTGTCAGTTTATAAATTCAATTAACAACGAGTCTTTGAGATGCTCTGAAGCAAGGGTTGGTCAAGGTGAACCAGAAATGTGGTTTCCGCACCCTTTTGAAATCGTGACAAGCTCTGCCCAGTGTGGATTATCAGTGCTGATCAACTTACACTAGGTAAATGTAAGGATTTGCGCGCGCACATTCACATTCACACACACGCACAAAAGCGCGCGAAAAGTCCGTCTACAGTTTTAACCTTGGTTCGAAACTTCACTGACCGCATTTATCCAAAGATTGCCAAGGAATATATTGGAGAGCACCTTACAGCCTGTGTGTTGGCTTTGTATGGCCAGAATATAAAAAAGAACGGCTTCCTATTTGAGAAAGGTGTAAGCTTTTGAAAACTGTAAACAATAATTAGCAATATTTCGGAAAGGGTTATTCTCCGCCCCCCCCCCCCCAAAAAGTGTATTGTACTCAATTGTGAGCTTGAACGACATTTCTTGTATACTGAGATTTTGTCTCTTACGGTTTACAAGTTAGAAAAAAGTGATTCAGAATGAAGGACTTCAGAGCCTATTCTAGAAAATTCATCATTACATTTAATTTGTTTGAAAATATAATCTTAAACATGCGGCATTGTAGCCAAAATCGTTGTGGCCATTTTTAAGAAAACGAAACATTTCGAAAACTGTTCCATTTAAAGACTATTTTGGGATGGAAGGAGTTTTATGAAAATCTGTGTGCCGTATTCGTGGAAAATGGCAAACTTAAACATAAAACTTTGGTACTTAAGATACTTCCAGTTTTTGACACATAATATTCACTATTCGTACAATCTTTTCTATTATATTTTTGATTCGGGGACCTCAAAACATATATACACTAAAATCCTTCTCTACCAACTAACTGTTCGTATATTTTGTGTTCAGGTAGAGGAATTAAAAGGGTTAAGCTTGTTAGTTACAACTGTAAGATCCATAAACCCTCAGCCCAATTTTAAGTGGTGACATCGATTGCTGCATAGCTGTTTAATTATGTTGCAGCAGTCTCCCGATTCCTTTAAACACCCCATGCTTAAGTTACTGGTTTAATGAATGTCAAACAGGTTAATGTACTGTGACGGTGCAAAACTGGGACACTTGTGCGTTCCTTGTAGGAGAGATGGAAGTGACCACCGATCACAGAATGCTTGAATGCTACTTCCGAACTGGGAGGATGCGAGGGGGACTCTATCGTTACGATAATGGCCGTTGTGTGAATGACACTGTTTTTATCGAGAATTTCATCAAGCCCCAAAGCAAAACATACAAAGGATTAAAGGTCAGATCTACCTAAGGCTGCCAATATGACATTATTAGATGTTAGTGCATTCCTATAATGCTCCAACTGTACTTTTTTCCATTCCAATATCATCGTTTTGCTATTGGGCATTTCTTTCGTAATTTATTCTGTATAGGTCTGCGTATGAACAAACTTTTCAGTAATGGAAACGTTGTGCCTTTAAAGCAGTGGCGGCTCGCAGTCAACATTTTAGGGTAGGCAAAGTGTAACAGTAACCCAAAAAAAAAAAAAAACAACAACAACAACAACAACAACAACAACAACAACAACAATAATAATAATAATAATAATAATAATAATAATAATAATAATAATAATAATAATAATAATAAACCCCGTTTATCCGAAATATAGGGGGCGAAGTCATTGCGGATAACGCAAACTATATTGTTTGGTTGTTTAATAAGAGCAGAGTGAATGAGTGTGACTTACGGACGAATTACCGCCAAAACCAAAATCACGAGTGTCAGCAGACTTTTTTCCAGGGGGGGGGGGCACATGTTGGAAATTTGTAATCATATAATATTAAATCATTATTTTACTGTCAAAATTTATAGTATTTGTTGCAGATAACCGTATTAATTTGTGCTAAACAAAAATTGTTCTTTACATCAAAATTAAAATAATAGTTTAAAAGTCAGTAACTGACTGCACATTAAGTTCACCAACTTCAAAGGGGGGGCCGTGGCACCCCTTGCCCCCGTTTCGCTACGCCCATTACTAAAATAGATTAAGAAATTGAAAAATTGTCTGACTGCAGCTTTGTGTTAAATAGCTAAAACACTCCTCTTTTCATTGTCAGTGCGCCGCGAAAGCGAAATTTGTAATAGTTCACTAATTAAGTCGGTCATACTGGTATTACACAGAGATGACGACAGATGCAGATCTCTGCGATCTTCGTTCGTGGAGTATGGCTGTTCGGAAAATGTCGCATAATTTCGGATTTGGGCCGGCAAGTGTTCGGACTGCTGGCAGACGCGTCTACGCATGTTCGGAGTGCATATACAGACCGAATGTTTCCTTATCCCTGTTCAAGGGCCTCGTACTGACGAAATGGGGCCGGGCAGGCAGAGGTTAAGCTAGCCTGCTCTCCACTACCCAGGTTCCATGCGTATCATTTCTGCCGCGCGTTTCAAACACGCAGCGCAGTTTTGATGAATCGGAATTGAGATTAAAGGATTTGACCATGCGCTGGTCATTATAACCGAGAAAACTTTTTTTGAACTGCAATTTAGGGGAAAATGACGGTTCAAATGATAAAATGCAGAATCATAGTTAAACATTATTTGTTGATGTATTACGATAGGGTAGGCAGTGCCTACCCTGCCTACCCTGAGGAGCCGCGCCTGCTTTAAAGCCGAGACACTACGTTATTAATACCGTCCAATTAGAGCTACCTATTAGTATACATGTCGATATTGCTGGTTTGACACGCGCACGAAAGAAGTTCAAAATGTAAATACTGGAAAAGGTACTATACAAGTCCCATTTTACTGAGGTGACTTCCAAATTGTTGACATCACCTTCCTATCATCTTCCAGTACTGCTCTACTTAATCACTTGTGATAAAACGCGCTTCAAACTAGTGACGTCACGAACAGACGATTGAATAGTGGGAACGGTTGGATAAATCTGAAGAAACCGATACTAGAATGCTAGAAAATCAGCGCTTCATCCAGTTGACCATGTGTCCAGTAAGAAAATCTATCCGAAGCAGTAACTTGATACATCGATTCCGTTTTAAAGTTTGATTCTTGGCTCACAGACACACGCCTAAAAGGCTAAGAACAACAGCACTTACGTGAATAATATAATAGGAGCAATAGATAAAACTTGGTCATCTAATATTTTAGCCAAAATTATTTTACAGACTTGAAAATTTTCTTTTCACCCTTTAGCCCACTAAACTGTCTTTCTATTTACATTAAACTTTCTCTTCCTATATATTCCTAGTTATTCCTCAATAACAATTTGATTTGATTTGTGCTGCATTATTTATAATACAATAGAAAGCATTAATTTTTGTTTTTGGGTCAAATTACTAAAGCATACTATATATATATATATATATATATATATATATATATATATATAGGTAAAAACACCACTAGAAAAAAATATTTGTTTTAAGATTCCGCGTATAGAAACTTCAAACGTGAATTTATGTTCACTATAGAATAACTTCTGTAACTGAAAAGTAAAATTTGTTCTTAATTTACCATTATATTTATATGTACATTAGTATAATGTTCAGTAAATGTATACTCAAAGTCCTTATTATTGCCACGTCGTGGTATTTTGCAACTCGCCTGCCTTAACATAAAAAATGGCGCCAACCTTCCCTTCATTGTTGGAATATAAAGATATACTCTGCGACTGTTCGTGAATTATTTTTCCACGCGTGCTGAGAATAGGATCGCTACAATAGTCATTTATTTGGGAACTTAATAATAATGTTATATACAGTATAAGTTATTATAAAATATATTTTTTATTTTCTATATTATAATATTACTTTTATCAATATTATCTACTATTATCCTGATTACTTAAGAGGGATGATGCCTGAAATTTAAGTTCAAACCATTTAAGTGTTAGGTGTTTCATTTTTTTACACACACCAGGGATATAAAAACATTATTCTGCCAAATTTCATTTATCGAAATTCAACAGTTAGAGTTACTAAAATATTTGGTTTAAAAATGTGTGGTTTTCAAAATATATGGTCCAGTACAATTTTTGAGTAAAATAATTAAACTCTTGTTTACGATGCCATAGAAGCATATAAAAAGCTTATTGCATCACATATTCAATATATTAATTACAAAGGGAGAAAAAAAGTTTGTCTACCGTAAAAGAAAAATTTCTGAAATTTTTTGTTTCTAAACACATTTTTATTTATGTGCAAATCAAAAAGTAAAAATAATGTTCTGGAGACTTATCCACCACTCTGAACACGCCATCCAACTGCAGAAGGGTGTTATCATTTCTCAAAGGTACGGGCTTGCATGCGAAAATATAATATGAAACATACTTGTTGTACTGATTTGATTGTATTCTCATGTTTTTGGTAAAATAATTGTACTAAATTTATTGTATACCGCTGTATTCCATAGAATAGTCGCGATATGACTTAATTGTTAAAGCGACTCTAAATAAATTAAAAAAAAAAAAAAAAAAAAAAAACTGTTCTAGGCTTAGATTTATTGAGAACCACTTTGAGAACATGCAGTAAAATGTTGAGTTTGCTAGCATTTTTTACTTTCTCTACTGCGTATAAAAAATAGAGGAATTATTGTATCCCACTCAAAAATTCGATGTCGAGATTTCACCAGAAATATGTTTTGAGGCTCCTCACATGTGTGTGAGTGTGTGTGTGTATGTGTGTGTGCGTGTACGTGCGCGTGCGCCTGAACAGCGTAACTCAAATACGAATAGTTGATTAAAAACCAACGTTGCTATTTAAGTTTATTATTTTTCAAGGATATGACATGAAGATTGTAAAGAAAGTTACATGGACAATATACGCAAGATGTATATAAGCCAAGAGATGCGACTTTTAGCTACAAAATGAACAATGCATCGTAGGATCATCGTCTATTCCAGCATTGAAATCACTCTTGCCTGCGATTTTAATGTATCAGAGTGTCAGATCGTTTTATCTCTCCCTGACTCTACCTCCCTCTTTCTTTCCTTCCACAGAGGAGTAATTTAATGACTCCAGATGGTATATCCTTAAAACAGAATAAAGCGGCATATAAAATTAACCATAGGAAAACCCATATCAGTGCCTGTGCACGATTTCGTTGTTAATGACCAATTATATGCAGGGATGCAAGGAAAAAAGGAATTTAGCATGTTGTAGAGGTTTTTTATGTTACTTTTGCCTGTAGTATTATAGCATAAAAGTGGTTTATTTCGGAAACACAGATATCCGGTTCTAGTTCTCATTTATCATGCTGTTTTTACCTGATACCTTGTAGCGGCTGGAGAGTTTATGTCCCTCTCAAAGGATTTAACTATTCAAGGTTGCTTGGTTAGTCGGCGGTTAAATCTAACAACTCTTGCTCTTCGTTTTGTTGGCTATATTCAGCTTGAAGATAGAGAAATAATATTCTTAGCTAATTCATTATGACGACTTTACAGCAGAAGGACGAGCAAAAGTTTCCAAATTAAGATTCTTACCAAAACCATAATTATTGTTCAGTTAGATTAAGATATGCTCAGATCTAAAATTTCTCGTGTCTGTAATATTTAATATGTATTTCCAACAAGTCAATGCAATCTTTTCTTCCCCTTCTTTGACCTAGGACATTTTGACTGCTGATTTTCATCATTCTCATTTCCTCATCGTAACATTAGTCATATATTCATTTTAGTGATATTATTATTGTTGTTATAATTGCATATGCTGTGCAAAACATCGTAGCCCAGATACTAGACCTGGGAGAATCTTGATCAGAGTATTATCAGATATTATTTTTATGCAACTATCACAAAGTGTTTAACTTAATTTGGTGAAAGTCACATTCCTGTAGCTTTTCTTTTACGATTGCATTTAATTTTTTATGACTATACGCGCTGAATGTATTTTTGATAAAATAACTAACTGAAACAAAGAAATAGAAATCGCAGAGATTTAGGTCGGGGGACCCAGGAGCTCGCAAATACCCTTTTGGGCTCAGGGGGCCTCAAAACATTCCCTGTGAAATACTGACATAAAATTTTTTGGGTGGAGTAAGTACTTTCTGTACTTACTATACGTAGTAGAGAAAGTAAAAAATACTAGTATGTTAGCACAAAAAATAACGCGGGCTTACTAGGCCCCGCGCGGCCGTGTTCTACCAGCGCCCGCGCCTAACGGAGGGTTAAACCTTTAATGAAAAGTTACTAAATTCTGAGTTCGAGTATTTTTAAAACCGGTTGTAAAATCGACTGAGTGTTTGATATGTATACTTTATGACGAATATGCTGACTGTCTAAAATACTCCAATAAAAGAAAAGGTCTTATGTTTACCCCGACCTGTCAAATATGGCGATGACGTTATTGGC
This sequence comes from Tenodera sinensis, assembly GCA_030765045.1. Taxonomy (NCBI): domain Eukaryota; kingdom Metazoa; phylum Arthropoda; class Insecta; order Mantodea; family Mantidae; genus Tenodera; species Tenodera sinensis. The sequence continues at coordinate 57,218,811 of CM060972.1, forward strand.
TATCTGCAGAATGACTGACTGCTTTGTGATTTTCCAGGGCCGCTCTCCAACATTCAAGGACGAAGTGTTTAGCCCCCGGGAGCCCATTATCATCAATTTAATGCTATGCTGGACGTGACCTATGGTGGGGTCTGTTGAACACACCTTAGCATTCAACAAGCGTTTGTTTTCCATTTCTGATTATAACAAATTATCTTCTCCGTTATACTCAACAATGTCATTACTTGCATTTTGCAATTGTGACTTTTTATCAGTATACCATCTAGTTATTATGTTTTTGGTATTAACAATGGTATTTACTCGCCGTTCTCTTGCGCCCCTCCAGCGTTCTTGTCTATTCGCATTGGCAATCCACATGCTAAATTGGCACTTTTTATGAAGACTTGTTTATCGCACTTCCTTCACAGAGATCGGCGAGGTTAGATTGTGTTCGGAACGTTTCTCTCTCCTTGAACGTAGCGGATCTTCTGCGCCGAAGGTCGAAAAATGTGTTTATTTTATGATCTCTATGTTCAGATTATTTGATATGAAGAACCATACGCAGAAGAGCTTCCTGAAAACATGAGAAACCTGAGAAGAAATCTAGGCAGGTTTTTTTACTTTTGTGAAATGGTGTGACATCAAATATCACATCAGTTCACATCTCAAAGGAGTGAAAACATTGTCTCTAACTGATATCCTTTCAATGATTTGCTCAGCATAATTTAAAGATGAAACCAAATTATCCCGCCACATTCTTTTATTTTCTATACTCCTTATGCTAGAGACTTAACTAGAAATATGTTTTGAGGTCCCTGAATAAAAAAAGTTCAGAAATAATTTCGTATGTCTGTCTGAACAGCATAATTCAAAAACAAAAAGTCGGCTAGAAACCAAAGTAGCTATTTAAAATTAATATTGTTGAAGGATGCAACATCAACACTATGAAGAAAATTCCTCCACCTTAAACTATCGTTTACAGAGAACACTTTTTAAAAAATGACTTTAAAAATGGCTCTAATGATTTTGACTAAAATGTCATATTTAAAAATATTTTTGTGACAAATGAAATGTATGTTCAGAATTTTCTGGCTATAGCCTATGTAGTCCTGATTACTCTTGATTTTTGCATAACTGGTAAACCGTAAGAGACAGAGCAAATCTTACTATACAAAAACTTACATTTTGTTGAAACACAACACTTATGTCCAAATTAATTTTTTTGTAAAGTGGATAATTTCGAAGACATTTCTTGCTATTTGTGTGAGTTTTGCAATACTTAAAACTTCTGAAACAGAAGGTCGTTATTCTCTTTTTCTCTCTTGACCGTGTAAAGAGAATGGAGTTTCGAAGCTTTGAAATATTTGACCATCGCTCAAAGTCTACTGCATTCCCATATTTCCCTTCCAGCTAGAAGAAAATTAACAATAAGATAGTTTCTGTAAATGTTTATCTCAACTAACACGAAGAAGAGAGGAATAAGAGTTTGTAGCATTAGTACAAGAGTAGAGAAACTCTTGCGAGTGCAAGATCAAATTTCCGACGCTGGTACCCATATTTACTCGCCCTTCTCTTGCGCCCCTCCAGCCTTGCGTCTATTCGCATTGACAATCCACAATGCTAAAGGCACTTTTGAGATTTGTTTATCGTACTCCCTTTACAGAGATCGGCAAGGTTAGATTGTATCTGCTTCCTTGAATGTTGCGGATCGTCTGCACCGAAGGTCGAAAAAATTTATTTTACGATCTCTACGATTAGATTATTTGATATGAAGAACCATATGCAGAAGGTTCTGAAAACATGGGAAATCAGAGGGGAAGTCTATGCCAGTTACATTTCTGAAATTTATTAATCATGGTAATATGAGAATCTCTGCAACGCAGATTATTTTATTCAAATTGAATAGGCTGGTTTCAGTTATGTGAAATGATGTGAAATCAACATTTTAACTTACTGTTCACAACTTACGTAATTTACGAGCCCATAATCTGGACTTGCACTCATCTCTATATTAATGCTAATGATTTGTCTATGACTATTCCATACATAGGCGTTAATTTATCTTATACGGTTTACTACCTGGTCATTATTTTGCTGGTGTCGCCATTCTCTATATCCATTCTTTCTAAAGAAAATATCGTTCCATTTCAACACTATGTTTTTAACGATTGTTCTTTTAATAATGAATTATATTTTCCCAGAAGTATGTTTATTTGTAGAAGGAAGAGAGGCCGAACAGCAAAGACAGAGGCAGAAGGGGTCGAAAAGGCCATTACTTCAAGAAATTTGGATCCTGAACAGTGGAGAGTTGCAGGAATGATGTTTGGTTTCCGGAAGACAGCGTCAGTAGTCATGAACACCGGATTAAAATGAAGGTTTGTTTGTTAATTTAAAAATAAATTGAAATTTATTTGAGATTATCAACTGGTTTTATGTTACAACAAGAGCAAAGTGGAATATATATTATATAGGATATATAGGATTTTTATAGGCAACATTTTCAGGTCAAATCTTTGCGATATATTAAATTCATATTTTATTTATGGAAGAGACCAGATAAATATCATTCGAAGTTTGTCCTTGTTCTCGCTCCGCACAAGAATTTGCCGATTAGGTTGGACGTCTTATATCCATCTGATTACCCTCCCCGTATGAAGGGCTTACATCCCCTAGGACTTACAAGCCAGTGCCTAGGGTCAGACCCCTGTCGGGGAGCAGAGGAACCTATGGAACGGACAGAGTGAAGACCTGGAAGCGGGTGGTCAGCCAAGCACCAGCTATGATAGTGAGGAAGAGGACGATATGAAATGCAGGTGAAATGGATAATTGCAAAGGTGATAATGGAGCAATTGGTGGAATAAGTGGGAGAAACTGGAGAAAATCCTCTCAGATGCCTCTTCGTCTACCACGAATACCACATGCTGGTACTTGGGATCGAACCCGGGCCGCCTAGGTGGTAGGCGAAGGGCCTAATTGCTAGGCCACGGTGTCGCCTCAGACGTCTTGTATTACTTGTGATAATTTTGAGATGAAATCAACTTATCCTTCCACAACTTTTTCATGTATTACCTCAAAGAATAACAATTTTTAACTAAATACTAACAATATTTACTTTCTCTACTACGTATTGTATTCCACCCATTCCACCCAAAAATTCGATGTCGAGATTTCACCGGAAATATATGTTTTGAGGTCCCTGAATTTAAAAAAAGCGTTATTAGAAAAAGGTCCGTCTGTGTCTCTGTCTGTGTATGTGCGTGCGTGTGTGTCAGTCTGTAGACAGCATAACTCAAAAACGAAAAGTCGGTTAAAAACCAAAGTTGGTATTTAAGTTTAATGAATTTCAAGGATGTGACACGAAGATCTTGAAGAAAGTTGCTTGACCCTAAACCACCCTTTATATGGAAATTTTTTGGAAAATTTTTATTTTCTTGAGAATGGCTCTAACGATTTTGATTAAAATGCATGTACGAGACATTTTTATCACAAATGAAATGTATATCTTGAATTTTCTGACTATAGTCCCTCTAGTCGTATTTACTCTGGATGACTTTTGCATTACTGGTAAACCATAAGAGATAGATCAAATCTTACTACACAAAAAAATGTAGATTGTGCTAAAATACACATTTTATGTCTAAAGCTTTTTTTGTAGAGTGAACCATTTCAGACATATGGTTTGTTATTTGTGCGAGTTTTGGAGAACTTATGCTTCTCTCAAATGAAACATCGTTGTTCAATTTTTTATATGTTATGCAAGGAGAACGTAATCTCTAAGCTTTAAAAGGTTTCACTATTGCTCAAAGTCTACTGTATTCCCATATTTCCTTTGCACCTACAAGAAAATAAACAATAAGAATTTCTGCAAATGTTTATATCAACTAACTCGTAAAAGATATAGGAATAAGAGTTTGTAAGAATGGTTGGTACAAGGGTAGAGAAAAGTCATGTGAGTGCAACAAATCAGATTTTTAAATAAAGACAAGAACATGATTTTGCTTGAATATAACAAATAAGTGTGGTGAATAAACAACAACATTATTTCTTGCCACTTATTATTCCTATTCTAAAAAGTATTGATACAATGGACTATTTTTCATCTATATTCGGCTACAAATGTTTTATTTACTTTAAATGTGTCCTTAAACACTAGTACAGTAACGTTCACCTTGTACGTCGTAACCGTACCTTGCATGTCAGAAACCCGAGCGATAATTATATGTGACCTACTCTTTGCATTTCTCATTGAAAGTAAATTAAACACCAATAATGTTTCACATGCTTTATTTCCGCTTAAGCAATGGTTTGGGAACTTTGGGTCGAATGCAAACGATTTATTTCAGATACACAATCTGCCGAGAAGGTAAGCGTCTATAATATTGTTTCATAATAATCAAACTTCACTTTAAAAGTACATTAGTCTATCAAAGGTTCGAATTATGTCTTATTCCGCCTGTATATAGGCAAAACTTTCAGCACTAGTGTGCACCGTTAGCCTGCATATAGGCGCGCTGTTTACAGCACAGCTTTGTAGCAGTTTGAAATCTTAAGTACCTAACCATTGTTTTGTGCTACATTGGTTGCAATAATAGATTTACAAACAATGTAGATGTTTTCTTAATGTTGGGAAATTATACAATTTTAAAGTTGTGTTAGTAATGAACGAATAAGATTAAATACCATCCTACGAGTAACTGGGCACAAATTAGCTTTTTCTCCAAAAACAGAATATTCTTCTCCAAACAAGTGTGTGTATTTTTTGTTTATAATTATTAAAAACATTTTTATTCTGTTCAAATAGCAAAAAATAATATTTCGAATAAATATTAATATCTTGGAAAACAGACGCACAACTATTTTATAGGCATAGAAAAACTAACATACCAAATTTCAGGTCTCCATTTTAATTCTTAACTACAAAGAAATACCTTTTATTACTATTTAATTCTTTCTATAACAAATAAGTTTTAATTACAAAATATTTAATCTAGGTAACGGAGCTTATACCAAAAATCTATCGTGGCACCAATTTAACCTAGAAGTTTTATTAAAATTGGTTCATTAGGGAAGGAAGCCCGTTTGGTATCAGTGTTCCCTTAAGGAAATGGGATAATTAAGATAATTATTACAGATAGAGTTAGTGTTCAGTAAATGTTCATTCATGAGTGTAAAGAACATTGGAAACAGCATGCTGAGAAGACGAACATCTCCTGACTACTAAATCAATTGATGAAAGCCTAAGAAGCCACAGAAAAACATCGACATTATCTCATAAGTGCACGTGGTTACTATGAACAATGTGTCGCGTGTCTCCTTCAATTCTTATCTTTGAATCAATGCCAGTAGGTCGCGTGTGTTTTTGCAGAGTTAAGAGACAAAGAGTTTATAAAATATGCAGCCAGATCCCACGTGCTACAAAATTGAGCACTATCGCAGAATGTTGATGAGAAAATACGCAGTACTGAAGATAATGGTGATTTAACAATAAGGAAAGGAGTGTCTCTAGGGAGGCGCAGTCAATTGTTTGCTTTGTTCTTCTCAGAGGAAGAGCGTTCCATCTCCATTTGGCTCTGTCTTAGTCGCTTTTTGATGCTGTTATTTGTGAAATTGAGAAATAATTGCTGCTTATGAAATAAAGCTGTGTATTTCGTAAAAGCAGAAGTATCTAAAACACACGCCTGTGTTTCTTACAAGTGATTTTAAGCAAAATTATATTTTAGGAAATTTAACATGTTCTTTGCAATCCACAAAGTGAAATGTTTAAAATTCAGGACAAATATTGTTTCAGAAACGTACAAATAAATTTAGCATTATTTGTCGCAGTAACAGATTCGAGTGGACAACTAAGACAACAGAAAATGCTGCATCAAATTCAGTTACATATTTTATTAAGAGCTGCTTTATGCATCTTTAAAGCATACAGACATAGAATGATTTTTTATTAATTGCTTTTATTGTTTTAAATGGTCACATCGGTGGCCTTTGGAACTTTCTTTTGGGAATGGCATGAACGAGAATACGATGGGTTTTACGCCCTTGCTTTTTGTTTTCTGAACTATAAAATAGACATCAATAGCATAGCCAAGAAATTAAAATTACAGGTATATTCTACAAAACTATGGCTATCCCAAATTTGTTTTATGGTTGAACATTGGTCAACTAAAATACCAAGAAATAATTGGTGGCAGACAAGAAAAAATTCAAATTTCAGATAACATAAAATATATGTAGATATTGTATTCTGCACTGAAAACACAAACTATAAATTTAATGGCTGCGTATTGCATATAATAAATATGAAGTCTATCGTGAAAAGTAAAGGAAATAATCGAACATTACTAAGTACATTTTTGCTAGACTGTGCAGATAGGGTAGGACTGAACAGGCAGATGTTTTGTTTACTAATGTGGCTACTGCTGTCAAGCATGCGTTCACACCTAGGACGGGTCGAAGTTCAGTAGGCCAGCCCTAAGAGAGTAGGTGACACTTGCATTTGGCGACAGTTGCCCGCCAGTACAATTTAGTGACAGTTGCACTTCAATTCTGGGAAACTATCAATGCTTGGGTCGAGCATAAATTAGGAGGTAGTCGGGAAAATCATCCCTGTTGTTACCTGAAGCTGGGTTTGTTAGTACAACTTACTCAGATAGAATGAAGTTTATTTTCATTAAGTTTTTTTTTTTTTTTTTTTTTTTTTTTTTTTTTCCCACATCTGATTTATGGAGTTCACTAACAAGGGTAAGCCACTGCTGATTTAGAATGGTTATCAACATATACAAAATTATACAAATCAGGAAAACGTCACTCATTGATTTCCAATAATTTAACGGTTCTACTGAAAAAAATAAGTATATCTTTAAAAAATATTAAAATGACTTCTTCCACTGGAAATATTGGTTTCTAATGCAGTTTAAAGATACAAAGAAAAGAATTTAAAAAAATACATGGGATACGCAAAGAGACCACCTCCTCGCGACGACATTATGTCAGCTGTCTCAACAATAATATCAATAATAGGCAGAATCAATTTCTTTACCTAGCAATGGGGAACGATTATCAAATTCGGGATGGTTGAGTGTCCCTGGTTGAGTATTTTCCAAGGTAGCTACCGAGGAACTAGTTTTTACTCAGGTATAAGAGTGGTGCAAGTGTCCCAAACTGTCCTAGAAAACTGGTTTCCCCATGTGCGTAGTATCAAGCTATTGAAGTAAAGAGGGGATCCCATACATTCCTTTAAGTCCCATAGGCTGGAATTCTTAGAATTAGGAAGGCGAATGAAACGATTGAGGCGAGCTAACGCAGCGTGAACACTTTTTAATGCAATAGGGGCGATTTATGACTGGTCCACCTTTGCATAAACGTTTTCATGTATGAGATTTAGCTTGATGAGCCATGAATTCAAACCAGACCACACACTTGCTTGAGAATTTCTGCACGGATCAGACAGACGTAGCTGGTGGTTACCAAGTCGTTGAAAGGTGATTTTACGCGTGTTTAAATTTGATATAGAACTGTGAGGTTCCTTAATCAAAACGATTTATTGGCTAGCGCTAGTAAATTTGCCGAGTAAACCTTCAGTAATTTACCTCAGTTTGAGGTTCTTCGTATTTTTATAGGAAAGGTGAAATTCATTATTTTAAAATCAACCGTCGGCAACTATATCAATCGTTCTATTTGAAAAGTGTCAACAGTTATGAAAACTAATTTCTCCCCTCTCGTATGTTTAACAGGATCGTAGATATATTATAGTTCATGTTTATGAAATGACAGTGATTTAACTGAAGCCTCAGCGAAGGTGAACTACGTTAGCAAGTCACAATGAAAATTAGGATTTAACAATTTGAAAATAGACCAAAGTTTAAATAATTACACTATAATTTGTATAGGTAAGGCTATTTTCAGTTCATTGCAATTGATTGAGAAGCAATCCGAGGCTAGGGGTGTAAGTGTAGATGTTTTGATAATTGGTACCATAATATGTATCCAATTAGGGTCTTAGTCTTTTTTTTCTCTCTTCGTCTAACAGTTTTCCCACAAATTAATCAAAGTTTACTACCCGATGTGTTTATATTGTCATAACTGCGTCGCGAAATGAACGATGCCTATCGTTTAGACTATCCGTTTTACTTCACACCTCGATGCTTGATCTAATGGTCTAGGTATTGAAGTTATTGGCCTTGCAGAAAGCATTGGAACTCGGTTCCGGTATACCATTCGTTATCACGAGACCGGCCCATTCTGCGTCATGCCTTCTGTGCCACGCCTGAAAACATACTACTTTTAAGTAAAATGGTAAGTTCGCAAATGAAGGGAATATGGATGTAATATTGTGTATTACTTCTTTATCCGATTACCCTCCCCGTATGGAGGCCCCTAGAACTTAGAAGCCAGTGCCTAGGATCAGAGCATACGAATCCATGGACCAGGCAGAGTGAAGACCTGGAAGCAGGTGGTCAGCCCAGCACCAGGTATGAGAGTGAGGAAGAGGATGATATGAAATGCAGGCGAAATGGAATTCAGGAAAGGCGTCTACCACATGCAGATCCCTGGGATCGAAACCGGGCCGCCTTTATGATAGGCGAACGGTCTAACCACTCGGCCACGGCGCTGCCAAAATTGTTCATTACACTGCCCTCAATTAGCAATGTAAATATCCCTAATACCTTCCAGATTGGATGGCGGACTCGCTAACACAAATACACTAAATCTTAGTGCACCTGAAACCAGGATACTCTCAGGCCAACAGGGGCGTTACTTCACAACAGAAAGGTGTCATCCAAATCAGATATTAGTGTCAAGCGAAAAACACAATAGAAAGACATCTATTTAGAGCGCATGGACATGTAACAATGCACCAACTTGTAACAGAGGGACATTCACAGACAGTTGTGTCAGTATTAGCATGCAGTCAGTGAATGCTCCAAGTAAGGAAGATAACCCCGCTGATGTCATGCACCGGCTTTGCATATGCAATGGTTCATGTCTGGCGAAACACCAGGTTTCGTTCTTGTTCCCGTCATACAGCCAGCAAGGTAGTACATCTTAGTTATGCAATTAGCTCATTCAAAAACTGCATTTCTTACCCAAGGCCAGCTCATTCCGAGTCCCATTAAGGCGCCATATTGACATACTTTGGTGAAAATATGTACCCAGACCAGCGATGTGTGTGCTGAAGCCAGAAATGGTATAAAAAATGGCAAAACACCCCACTTTTCACAGGTTTATCTTATTTTTGTAGTATTTAGTAACCGAATTTTCAACTCTCCTAACATTAGCGTGTCAACTGCAAATGCTCACCCTCTCCCCCCCCCCCCCCTCTCTCTCTCTCTCTCTCTCTCTCTCTGTCTAGTGTTTATGCCTTGCTTTTCCCCATTTATTGAATAATTAACAGTATGTCTATGCTGAGTGTGTATTTTCTTTTATATAATTACTGAATTGTCAGTGTGGCTCATTCTCTCTCAATATGTGTGCATTATCTGTGTGTGTTTTATGTGGCCATGACGTCACCTTGGGCTGGTCCCGTAGCGCAGTTGGTAGAGCACCTGCCTGCTGTGCAAAGGGTCCCGGGTTCCATTCCCGGCAGGGGGTAGGAATTTTTCTCCAGCCAAGATTATTCCTTATGCTTCCCTGAGTCTGGAAGTATAACGGCGGCGCCGTGGCTGAGTGGTTAGACCCTAGGCTGGCTTGTAAGTCCTTTGGAATGGCAAGGGGAGGGTAATCAGGGAAAGAAGACGTCACCAGTTGGTATTTGTCTCAGTGCACGGTTCATTCTAACTTCCTCCCTCGTATTACTTCCTTAACTATTTAATTATTTTTGTTTTCAAAGTGGATTGTGGGGTCAGAAGCGAAATAGGTATGCGAGAATTTCTTTGTAGAAAGCCACGAGTTGGATCTGGGTTTGTCAAGCATTACCATTCGTCGCTAGAAACGCAGAGACATGCTTTAGGATAAGTGCATATTCGTTAACAGAATAATTCATGTGAAGTCATACTTGGAAATCAAGTACCGTTTGCTTGTTAATACAACTTTAGCATGCATATGTAAGCTTGTATACTGTTAATTAAAACACTTTCTATTGACTATTTCATACACACAGACATTAATTAATCATACACGATTTACTACCTCATAATTCATTTGTTTTGTACCATTTATCAACAGGTATTTTTTTTTTCCAGCCAGTGTCACCAACTGTATTCTCGTGAATACTGAAAACCAATTTATTACCTATTACAATCGACACTCAAAATGGAGAATAATTCAAAACGGTTTGATGATGCACCAAATGATGAAACTGAAACAATAATTCAAAGCTCTATACCAGGTAACACACGCACGCACGCACACACGCACACACACGCACACACACACAGAACCTGATGTGTTGCACTCAGGACTTTCTCTACTCCTTTACTAACCATTCCTATGAACTCTTATTCCTATATCTTCGTGTTAGTTGCGAAAAACATTTGCAGAAATTATCTTATTATTTGTTTCCTTGTGGGTGCAAGGGAAATATGAGAATGCAGTAGGCTTTAGTCAAATGTTTTAAAGATTTAAGATTCGGTTCCCTTGGCATGGCTAAGATATAAAAATTAATGACGATCTTCTATTTGACAGAAGTAGTTTTCCAAAATCTCCGAAATGGTTCACGCTACAAAAACAGACATAATTTGTGTATTTTAGCAAAATCTAAATTTTTGTACAGTACGATTTTGTCTATATCTTACGGTTTACGAGTTATTCAAAAGTAAACAGGACTAAAACAGGACTACATAGGCTATAAAAAATTCAAAATATACATTTCATTAGTCATAAAAATATCTTACATATGGCATTTTAGTCAAAATCGTTAGAGCCACTTTCGAGAAAATAATTTTCAAACAATTTTCTATGTAAAGGGTAGTTTAGGATGGAGGAATGGTTCGCAAGCACACTTGCGCGCGCGCACCCGCACACATGCGGATCTATTTCTAAAAATGTTTTTTTTTTGTCTTTTTTGGGATTCAGGGGGCCTCAAAACATATTTCCTGTGAAATCTCGACATCGAAGTTTGGCTGGAATACAATACTTCCTCTACTTACTATACGTAGTAGAGAAAGTAATAAGTGTGTGAAATCAATTCAATCATTTCTGTAATGAACGGGTTTATGAACTATTGTCAGATACTTCAACTGAAGATAATGTTTCTATTCTAAAAGACTGGCCGATGAACGTGAGAAAAAGCAATGGAGAAGAATAGAAAGAGTACACCTTGAAAACAATATGGAACGTGGTGGATAAAATTATCCATGAAAAGCATTATACAGAATATTGCTGAACTTTGTTTCTCTCAGTTGGCAATACTGAGCAAGCCGAACTGCACTGATTATATATTTTAGGTTATGTTTTATGGAATTTAAAATTTTCTGGTAAATCTCTGCTATATAATATTTAAATTGATATTTAAGAATTCATCGGTTAGGTCAAACGTCTTATATTACTTGTGATAGCTTACACTAATTAGGGAAAGTAAGCAAGAAAAGAAGTTTTTATTCCAAATTCATTTAATTGTGATAAGAAGAGGAAAGTGTTGTGGTTGTTACTATCACCTAGTTTACTTATTTACGGGTGAAAGTACACGTTTATTGGTTCCACTAGTACGACAGCCTTGTTTCTATCGTCCTTGTCGTTACTCAAGGATGCCGAGGGCCCAAGATGGACCACAAGGCTTCCCAACTGACCTTTTGCTCATCTTCATCATTTACTACTGCTGCCTAATGTGGCGCTACCTGAGGTCGGCTACATCCAATAACCTCATACTCTTCTACTCCTTATATTACCATGTACTTTCTTTCGTAATGCTTTGAACATTGCTGCAAAAACAAGAACAAGGATGGAGGAGCTACTGCGTATATCATTCACATGACTTTCTCTACTCAGTTTTCTACTGACTATCCTTAAAAATTTGATGTATTGCGCTCACATGACTTTGTCTAATCTTGTACTAACTATTCTTACAAACTTTTATTCCTCTATCTTCAAGTTACTCGAGATAAACATTTGCAGAAACTATCTTGCAGCTGATTTTGTTGTAGGTATAAAGGAAATGTGGGAATACAGTAGGCTTTGAGCGATAGTCAACTCTTTTAAAGCTTTGAAATGCTATTCCCTTTGCACGGCCAAGAGATAAAAAATGAATAACTGAATAAATGGTAATTTGAGAACGGTCTATAAATAGAGCAAATAACAAGGAATATCTCCGTAATGGCTTACTAAAAAAAAGTATTTTGACATAACTTGTGTGTTTTAACGAGATATCTTTTGTATAGTACGATTTGGTCTATATCTTACGGTTTACCAGTTATACAAAAGTCAAAGAGATACAGCACTACATAGGCTATAGCTAGAAAATTCAAAATATACATCTCATTTGCCAGAAAAATATCTTTAAGATATCACATTTTAATCATGATCATTAGAAGTTTCTATGTAAAGGTAGTTTAGGGTGGAGGAATTTTTTCAAAATCTTTGGGTGGTATCCTTGAAACTTATCAAACTTAAATACCAACTTTGGTTTTTAATCGACTTTTAGTTTGAGTTATGTCGTTCATAGACAGACACACATACACACATTTTCTAACAATTTTTTTGGAGATTTTTTGTCAAATAAGCGATTTCGATTGTTTCACTTTTATGCTTCCGTAACTACGGAAAACAATTGCATTATTACTTGAACGAATACATAATTTCAGTAACATTCACATCTTTCAGGTATAATGTTTCAATTCGTGTGGATTTGCCGGGACAGCGGCCGCCTCAGCGGTACGGTAAACGCACTGTGCGCGTGTTTTGTTTTCATCTGAGGGTAGTGCTTGCTTTGAGGCACACGGTCTGGCACAATACAGATCGCTGGCATGTGCAAGGACTACCCATCGTTGCCATTTATATCGCCGAAAAAAATTCAAATTTTTACAAAACAAGCTTAGTGTTTTATATTTCTTACACCTGTATCCACTAACGAAGTTATTGTTGCCGCAACAATACCTTCCACGCTGTATTCGCTCCCATTTGGACGTACCGTGCAGCCCATTATTATTATTTGAACATAATACAAGTTTACGAGAAATTATCCAAGTTTCTAAGTTAACCGCTTAAACTATGTTTTTAAATGGATGATAATAAAAGTCGTACAGTTCACAACAGTGTTGAAAGCACAACATTCTTCCATTCAGTGCTCAAAAGCTTTTAACACTCCGACAATGCAAACTTTGGTTTCTTACAGAACTTGACTATTGCCTCATTGAAGTAGGCCACGAATCTCAGTTATACAATGCTTATATAAATGAATGTGAATATGGACTGTGCTGAAGCTATTGAAGTTTTACAAGCAGCGGAGAGACTGAAATTATAAGTCTTGTTCAAAAACTCAAACAATTACGACATTGCATGCAAGACATTCTGGACTGATAAAACATATTTTTTTCCACTGCCTTCTTTGTGTAGAATGTTGTGGCTTTATAAAAGTAATCGTGTTGTTAACACTGATGCTAAGAAAGGCAACAACTGAACAGCGCAGCCCAATGACTATGATGACACGAAAAAGGTAAAACAATGCATATTTATATATAATATACCTATAAATATTCAGGACTGTCTAAAAATAGTGTATGATGCACGGGTTAAAAGAATTTTAATTTGTTCGTAGGTTTCCTCAACTCGCTTGCGGCCTCGTTTCGGAATCACACCTACTCACAGAACAAAATGTTCCTTTTAACTCTTGTATCATAAATATCTATTCTGATAGAACTTTTACGTCAAAGAGGCCGCTGTTAAAATTTGAAGTCATAAGTATATATTATATATAAGTACAGTACATTGTACTTTGGTACGGTTATTTATTGTATGCCGGCAGTTAAATACCGTACGCTATGCACAAATTACATCCTGGATGGAAAGAAAGGCCAAAGAAATCCGGTAGCCTTCAGATTGCTGATAGACTGGCCGATAATAACTGCAAGTCTAATCTACACCTGCAGCTTTTTTGCAGAACAAGTTTTTCTTTTTTTATTGCTCGTCTCTGGGCACACGATACGTGAAGATCATTTGAACATATATGATGTCTTAAACAACCCAAGTTATTCCCCAAATCGTGTGACGTGATAGATCCGATCATACTGTACGTCGTTTGCCTGCTGGCGGTCAACCAAGTGCACAAATATTGAAATTAAATATTTACCACCATTTCAATGTTTATTTTCCCTGTTTTACACTTCTTTCCATTGTTTTCTCTTTCTCTGTTCCCTAAAGCTAACAAACGGTTTGTGGAACATAACAAGAAAGATGTTAGCTCGATAAATAAAGAAAAAAATGTATTACGTTCATACGACCTTTGCTTCTCACTCCTCTAAAAATATTCTTACAAAAGCTTAATCTCGTGTAATTGTACCCAAGCATTCAGCACAAAGATGTAAGGTAATCTCTTCCCCCAAAACGAATCTACACATTTTGATTTTCTCAAAAATGGCTAACAATTTTGATTAGTGTCTCTTATGTTTAAGATATCTACACGACAAAAAGTATATCTTGAGTTTTCTAAGAATAGCCTCTGAAGTTTTCATTTTGAATAAATGGGAAATTTCAGACAGACAAAAGGCTTACTGGAAAAAAATTTAAATAATTTCTTCTGTTTTGTGGAGGTAACGAGATACCTTTAGTAATTGCTTTGAGTTCTTAAATATTTAAATTTTTGTTAAGTGGGAAGTTCGTTATTGGCTTTTCTTTATCGTGATTCCATAATAGGCATGCAAATTCAGACCATGTAGCAAAAATTGAAGCCGAGTTATTTTTGCGCGCTCTCTAACTGCTCGGTGCTCAGTGTCCCAGCCTATATTGGGCGTGAAAGGATTCCTTCGGAAGGGAAGTAAAACTGTTGGTCCCATGTCAACACACTGTTTAGGAGTCTGACTGTTGTTGTTGTAGTGTTTAACGCCCGCTTTTACTACTACGGCACCGCAGGTGGTGACACTGGTGATACATGGAATAAAGATGGAGCACCGGTGGAATGAGATGGCGGGGGAAACCGGAGCACCCGGAGAAAACCCGCCCTGACGCCGCTTCGTCCACCACGAATACCACATGCGGGTCCCTGAGTCTGACTGTCAATTTGCTTACTGTATCCTATAGCGAAATGTGTAAATTAATTGAAACTTTAGCTGGATTAACAAGAATTAGGTAATATATTTCTGCAAACGTTTAACCTAAAGTAGGTAGATAAAAATATAACTCCTTGCAGAAGAAATAAAAAATGTGGTGTGTTGCACTCATATGACTATCTACTCTTGTGCTAACCATTCTTACAGTCTTATTCCTATATCTTCGTGTTAGTCGAAACACATTTGCAGAAATTATCTTATTGCTTATTTCCTTGTAGGTGCAAGGGGAATATGGGAATACAGTAGGGTTTGAGGGATAGTCAAATCTTTTAAAGCTTTGAGATTCCCTTCTCTTTGCACGGTTAAGATATAAAAAACGAATAACAATGTTCCATTTGATAAAGTGTTAAAAAACTCACACCAATATCAAGGAATGTCTCCGAAATAGTTCACTACAAAAATTATTTGGATATAAATTGTGTGTTTTAGCAAGTTCTACATGTTTGGTATAGTAAGATTTGGTTTTTCTCTTAAATAATTTAAAAGTCATCAAAGGTAAACAGAACTAAATAGGCTATTGCCACAAAAGTGAGAATATATATTTCATTTGTCATAAAAGTACCTTAAACATGTGGCATTTTAATCAAAATCGTTACAGCCATTTTCCAGAAAATCACACACACACACACACACACGCGCGCACGCGCACGCGCACGCACACGCACACGCACACACCAACATTTTTCTAAAAATGTTTCTTTGAACTCGGGGAATTTTTCAGTGTAATATAGTAACTCCTCTCTTACTATGCGTAGTAAACAAAGTAGAAGACACAAGAGGAGGAGTGAAAAAAAGACGATTAAAGGTTAACGGCTGGTGGACAGGCTAGTCCTATGAGAGAAGCGTGTAATTGCATCTACAATATGAACTGCCCACCCTGAACTAGCAGGGAGCCCTTTCATTTTAAACAGAGGAAAAACACCGCCGCTGGCGCGCATTTAATTAGACTATAATAGTAGTTCGATGACAAGAAAAAGATAACTAATGAGAAGAAACAGCACCAAGGGGCCGTCAAATTAGTGTCTCAAATTAAAACCTGTTTGTAACATTTAAAGTGAACATGAAAACCATAGGTGCCGCTTATAATTAGAAAGGTACTGTCGCAGACCTTGAAAATAACGTAATGGTCAATTCCTACTTTTTTCACATTGTCTAGTTAATAGAGGTGGTTAAAAACTTTATGATATAAGTTAGTGGAGAATTAAGAGAATCTTCAAAATGTGATCTGTGCACTCGCATGATTTTCTCTACTCACGTTTGTCCAAAGTGTTTTTAAAACTTTGATGTGCTGCACTCAAAACCAAAACAACCCAGGCAGAGTTGCAAGTAGTGGCGCACAAGAGATTGCACAACGTGCTTAAACATGTATAAATACGTGGCAGCCGTGATAAACCAAATTCCTTGCCCACAAGATCAGTACATAAGTAGACGGCACACGTTATTGAAAATGTGTACAATTACTTTAAAGAAAGGAACGGCAAAAGTGACTCGCCGATTGCATATACTATGGCTGCAATTGGCGTTCCCAGATGCACAGCAATAAGAACAATTAAACAATACAGCTCCAACAAGGACGAAATGTGATGAAAACAATGAATTGTATAAGCTTTTCGTCGTCTTCGGAGAATGCGGAAGAAGAAAAAGAAATTATAAGCTACTAAGATTGACTAAATAACAGTGTCTATGTAAAGAATGTTTCTTTTTTCTGCTTGCATTTCCTTCTTTCGTTATTTTTGTGGGCATCATATGTAATGTCAACTGTGTTGATATATATTTATATAATTAATAAAGGAATAAAAGTAATATAGTCCAAGTAAATATGAGTATATACTCTAGGTTTTATATCAAATCTAATTGTTGTCTCAGTGTGAAATTAAGCTGTTCAAGCAATACCAATTAAGGGCATAATAAACAAATAAATTAAGGATAAACGTGTAAACTATACAACAGAAGTATGAAAGGGACGCAAATAACAAACACATGAAAACATTATTTTCAACTTTAAAGAAATTAGTTATTTATTCTCGTTTCACATCTTGCATTAATGGCATTTTTTTCTGATGGTTATACGTAGCGTGGTATAAGCCATTCCTAAGTCTGAAGGAATCTCCGTGTTTGGATTTTCTCGTAAATTTTACTGCATAACATTTCCTTTCTCTGTTCTCTATGGCTGATTAAAAGCAATTGAGAACTGAAAGACAAAACCGCTGTTCAACAGCACACACCAAATACCTAACATTTTACCCTTACTTTTTATTTGTTGCTACGATATTGTCGTGCCAAATGCCGCCGGCTCTACCAGCAAAGATCTTTGTCTTTTGTTTCCGTGGTCAAAAGCCGCCCACTCACCTTGCGTCTTTGTCAACAAAGATAATAAAAATACTCCTGGAGTGTCTTTTAATTTACCGTATGACTTGTGGTCATAATTACGTAAAACTCAGTTGTATTTGCTAAATTACATTTTGCCGGGATCTACAAAAATAAGTAGGTTCAACTGTATTTAGAATAGTGGGCGATATTTAGGATGTTTCAACTTCAGCTGTAGCACTTCCACCGTTTGTTGGAACACAGTTGAATACCAGGAACCAGCGAGGATATCAATTACCCTAACCGCACCGCCACTTAACTGTGAAGGTTGTTTATAAAACCAAAGGTGGGCGTCAGAACGATGCGGAACTTTAAATATAAAAGTTAACAAACATCTCTTTCATCGATCTCCGTGAAAAATTATTTTGGGATATCAGTGAACAAATCTGATGTGGAGATAGAGTAGCGACAGGCTTTGAGGGTTGGGACTAACCAAAATGGGAAGCCCCGACCGTGAGTCACTCTCGATAATTAGGTGTGAAGCGGAGCTGGTCGGTAGCCAAATTAGCTGCTCACGTTATTCCTGGTAACGCCCTCCATCGACTGTCTGCTGTTCTTTATCAGTCATGATGCATACATACTTCGATTGGGTGCACATGAAACGCTGAAGAAGCTAAATACTGAAAGGTGTTACAAATGTCATTCTAATATCTAATCACATTTCTGATACATCAATTTATATCAACTTTATTGGGCAAAATTAAATTCTATCTCCTTCAACAAATTTGAATAAGAGTTTATATTTTAAAATTGTATCTCTTATTACCTTTGTAACAACTTAAAGGTTGGAAATTGATATACAGAATAATTTAATACTGGAAAGTGTAATAAATGCCATAAAAATCAGCGCATTATTGTATTAATTATTTTTTAAAAGGTATAAGCAATATCAATACTCGAAACCTACATTTTATTACCCATATTCTGAACTATATTGAAAAAAAAAGTTTAGATTTCTAGCAAAATTTTTATGGGAGAAGATAGATCTTGAATATGAGAAACGAACAAAAAATCGTTTCCGAGAAAAATGAATTAAAGTTGAAATGGAGGACAGATACATAGCCGCACCACTTTAAAAATGGCATCAAAAATATATGATCCTTCCTCCGTAGGAGATGGAAACTTCGTAGACATATTCTTTAAGGTATGGTGCATTCCTTGTAGTAAAAATTCAAAAATCGATTTTCCAAAATCCTGTTTCAAAATGCATACTTCACGTGCACTTTCCTCATGAGGTATTTGTGGTTGTTTAACAGTACTTTTACATAGTGTTTTCATCAGCGTTTTATATATCTATTTTGTTACTTTTTAATTAACTTTATATTTAAGCATCTTAAGTACCGTTCTTTAAACATCTTCAAAGAAACGCAAGACTATTGGGCAAGTGCAACCTAATTAAGACTAAAACTTGTAGGGATAAATCGTCAAACCACGGGCAACGCCGGGTATTTCATATATTTTGTAATAAAACAGTGATACTTTGCTATCCCAAGCTCTACGTACATTTTCACAAGATTTAATGTAAACTAGCATTCTGACCGAAAACTTAAACCCAAAGAGTTAATGTTTTGATAATTTCAAAGGTTTGCATATAACAGTATAGACGGTTTAACTGAATATCTTAGTTGTGTTTTACAAATTAAATCATTTTGTTCAAAATGGCTCATTGCACGTGAAGTCTCGGAAACTTATAAAAGAATGTGTAATATCCCCAGGATAGTTAGAGGGGTATAAAACGTTGACGATTATAAAGCCATAGAACAATTATTTTCAGAAACGAACACTTGGAAATTGACAACCAGGTGTCGCATAATGGATGAAAATTTGCTAGCACAACTAAAGGTGAACTTTAGTGGCACAACTACTGAAACATAATCCGAAAGTTTGGTTGATAAGCTTGAAGTGAAACTGGTTTAGTTTTTTAGTTATTTAAAACATTCTTAATGAAATCCTACACAGCCATGTCTAATAAAAAATATTTCTGTTATAGCTGCACCTTGAATCGGACCAACTCTGTTCCTTTTTCTCTAATGCACCCCTTTGCGTTACAGGTAGTATTGTAGAGTTTGCCACTTATGATCTAGACAGAGGTCAGGCGAGAGCCGTGTAATACCATGTTGCCTAGATGAACTGCGCTGTAGGTTTAAGTAAGGTTAGCTCTCTTGATGATAACAACATTGCCAGTACAAGTAAACTGGAGTACCCAGTGTTTGTCTGTTCTGTTATGAAACTAGACAAGTCCAAATCCCCAAGTACCTTCTCAGATCACAACCTAACATGCAGTCTTCGATTACAAATTCCCCAGACATTATGTTCTAATATTGATAAATCAGTTAAAGAAAAATGAAGCAAAGTGTTGGAAAATGTCCACGTTATTTTGTTTTGTATGGCTAATTGTCGTGGTCTAGCAAGTAAGTATGATATAAATAAATGTTTACACTCACGTGGCAAAGGGCTCCGGGTCCAGATCGTAGTAATCCTGGATGGGGCTGCGCTTGATGAGTTTGGACAACTGTTGTTCATCCACGACGACGATACCTTCTTGTACGTTCCTCTGTTTCCATTGTACCAGTTGAGCCTTTTGTTGCTGCTGCTTGCCTTTGCCGCGGACGCCTCCAGCACCGCTCCTGCCGGCTCCCTGGGACCCTCCCTTCTTGGAGCAGCCCACAGGAGCCCTGTTGCTGGGCACGGACTTGGTGCATCGTCCACCAGGTACCGAGTTGGGCGGATATATCATGACTGTTGCGGAATGGTCTCGCAGCACATCACTGCAACAACAACAAGACAGTGTCCTTCAGGAGAGACCAGTGGGAGGAGTCAGACCTTCCACAAATACCTACATCTGGTGGGCGATACAAGTAGCGAACACTCAATTTTATGGAAATTTATTACTACCTTCTATCATAATTCAATCTTTATTTTTAAATCTGCTACATACACTAACATAGAACAAGAGGCGAAAAGACAGTGAATAAAGGAACTTGAAATAGTATGTTAGTTTCCATAGTTCATTACAGAAATGACATACGTGTAGATATATTATAAATATGTACCTTCAATAAACTAACATATCTTTTATTAAACTTGCTCTTCACACTTTATCTTCTTACAGCTAAGTTAAAAGAATTGTCTTTTGTCTTCAAATACACTTCAGAAACAGTTATTTTTATTCCCTGAAAAGTTGTGTTTTTGGACTTGTGAACTTTCTAAAATGACCGATTCAATTAGCAACAAACTATTTGAATTAATGAATAAAAAGTCTTCGTTTGTCAGCCCATACGGTGTAATGCATTTTTAATTTATGTGCCAGGCATACAGAATTGCAATATAATTGTGCGCCGTGCCAGAGAACAGATTACATCATCCCCTATCCCTGTAATTAGCCACTCGCTTAATCTTAGTCTACAATTGCATTATGAGAAGAGAGCCTAAGGTCTCTTCCACATAAGTTTGCCCCGCATGTCTTAACTGTTACGTGATTAGCAACTTCTCATTGGCTGCTGTCTTGAAACAGGCTATTCTGGGATGTAAAATAATTCCTTACTTTAAATAAACATTTATCGCAATATATTAGATTTATATTATAATAACTCCTTAAGTAGGCTGCAGATTTTCCAAGCAGTTTGCTTCAGGTTGTCTACACACAAAGCATTAGATCCTTCGCACAAAATGTAAACAGTGTGGCTGTGAGTCAGATATGGAAGGGGCACGATCACGTGACCACTGCAGGCGTACAGAAGAGTGAATAAATAACAATAGCATGACAATGCCATCGACTGTAGAGCATATACTGCCTATGTTTACATATTTCCTATTACCTTATGTAATTTATTACAGTTTTCATTCTATCACCATTAATAGTAAGATACAGTGTATCGGATTCTTTAATATATTTCCGTGTGTGTGTGTGTGTGTGTGTGTGTGTGTGTGTGTGTCTGTGTGTGTGTCTGTGTGTGTGTCTGTGTGTGTGTCTGTGTGTGTGTGTGTGTGTGTGTGTGTGTGTGTGTGTGTGTGTGTGTGTGTGTGTGTGTGTGTGTGTGCAATATTTTTCAAGGATACCACACCAAAATTTTAAAGAGAATTCCTGCACTCTAAACTACGGTTTATAACAAAAAGTTTCGAAAATTTTGATTTTCTCAAAAAGGGCTAACGATTTTCATTAAAGTGACATGTTTAAGATATTTTTCATGGCAAATGAAGTGCACAGTTTGAATTATTTATTTATTTTTTAGTCATTCAAAGGGAATGGAATTTCACATACCGACCAGCTTTAAAACAATTGACTGTCACTTAAAGCCTACTGTAGTCAAATATTCCCCTTGCACCTACAATAAAATAAGTAATAAGATAAACATTATTTTGATTAACATGAATTGGCAAAAAAGAATATGTATTTGTAGGAATAATTTATACAAAAGTAGAGAAAGTCGTGTGAGTATAACACATGAGATTTTTATTATGCTGAATTACAAACAGAAACAGAAACGAATATTATATAAAATATTGTATAATGGCCTTTATGCATAAATGTCAGTAAGTTAATCACATCAACGAAATGCATAATTTAATATATTGAATAGGGATATTCAGGGCTTCGGCATTTAATTATTGCTGCAAAATTCAGCCTACTTTTACGAGGATTGATTGATTAATTAATTGCATTAAACGTCCAGTGTAGTAGGCGTGGTTAGCGTTTCGATCCGCTTACAGCTGTGCATCTTAAGCTCCACTTTGGATGTTTGGGACAATATATGCAAATGGTCCAATATTTTGTGGAATACAAAACTGGAATTTCAGGTGCTTGTGTGGCACAAAAAGTAATTAATTATTTTAATTATCTATATTAGGCTCTCAGTAGGATCTGCGTAACTGTGTAGAATAATAGTAATTAATAAATCTCCATAGATTGTTTTAAGGTAATCAGACCACTTATACTTATCTAATATCACTTAAGAGTTGTCGGTGATGCTGAAACCAGTTTAGTGCAAGATGAATAACACATAGCATATACAAACAGTATTTCCGTAAAGAGGGTGTGATAAGTTTAACAACAAAGTAAAGGAGCGCCTGATGGGAGAGTTGTCTTTTGCATTCAATAGATATTTGTAAAGTCGCTTCACAGTCAGAACTTGCAGTTATTTTTACCGTACTATCAACTGTTTTGGGGAACACGTATGCTTTGATATTTCTTCTGCATCAGATTTATATAATGCTATCCCTTAGATCGAAGTATGAGCATTTTTCGATTATTATTGTTAGTGATCTGTTTGAGCAAGACAATAACTGGTCCTTTATATAGCACTCCACGTGACACAGAATGATTGCTCCAATTTGTAGCCTTACAAAATGATACACACAAAATATGATATGCCCCAGGCAAGCACTGGATGCGAAGTGAAGGACTGTTCAACTGTTTTCATAATCAATAGAAAGGCTTCATGAAAATATACATTTCATTTGCCATAAAAATATCTCAAACATATGGGATTTTAATCAAAATCGTTTCAAGAAAATAAAGATTTTCGAAAAATTGTCGATGTAAAGGATAGTTTAGATTGGAGGAATTTTGTACAAAATCTTTGTGTCGTCTCCTTGAAAGACATTGAACTTGAATACCAACCTTGGATTTTAACGAACTTCTCGTTTTTGAGTTATGCTGTCCATAGACTGACAGGCATACACGCGCGCATGGACCTTCTTCTAAGAGTGCCTTTCTCGGATTCAGGGGGCCTCGAAACATATTTCTGGTAAAATCTTGACATGAATTTTTGGGCGGAACAACACTTCATCTACGTAGTAGAGAAATTAAAAAAAAAATGAATTCGGACAGTGGAGGTATCGAAGTTAACCTTGGGAGATGTAGTTTGTTGATGGTACCATAAACTAACTTTTTGTGGACTCGGCTCGCCAATGAATGGTATCGAAGGAGGAAGAGCATCTGATACGAAACGTAAATTAACCGTTCACAACGTAATGAAAAGTTAGAGAAATGCGTTTTGATAATTGGTTTTCACATTAGATATAGGTACGAGTATGTAGCCTAAGTTGAAACAGATCTGAAACAGTCAATTATACGTTCCGGACTCTCCGCATCGATGCTCTTATGGCGTGGATACACGCTTACACACGCATTGAACTCTCTCGTCTCTTCAACCTGAGTCGCGGCCATGGCATTGATGCAATTCAACTTTCCAACTACACATGACAAGTATAAAAGAACACTTGTCAAATTACAAATTAACCCCAAGAACTACAAAACTATTCCAATATTGCACGTGGCTTTGGGGACTTACATCTCTAACACTTTAAATCCTCATGTGATTCAACTATCCTAAATCCCTGCCATGGCATTGAATTTCTGACAAATTGCAAGTCCATATACTTTCTCAGTTATTTCCCTTCTAAATCTGAATTACAAAAACAGTTCTTTTTTTATCGTTAACGCAATCTATAATTCGTTGTGACCTTGCAGCTCACAGCTGTTCTGTCCGATCAAAACCTTTCCACACACTCACTAATTCTGTCTCACAATCAACTGCTCCCGACGATACACTCACCAAAACTGGCTTAAGTCTGAACCTAAAAAACACCTGCTCCTTTGTCCGTGCACTCTCGCATTTATAGTCCAGGCGAATTGCCGGCGAGTTCTCTAGAAAATACACTTTTCTCGAAACTTCTCGTAAACAAGAAGGCGCTCGAAAGTCTCTCGAACCGTCTAAGATCGGTGTTTGTTCCGGCCTACTTAATTATTACCTTCTTTAATCGCCGTGCAGTCGACCTCGGCTCTCTTTGATGGCCGACATGACATTATCAAGTACAATTCAACTTTCCAATGCATATGACTAGCGTGAAAGAACAATTCTCAGATCATTAATTAATACTCATAACTATTAGTTCAGATAAGTTGCATATCAAATACTTGAAATCGGAAATGGTTTACTCAAAAGAAAAAAGTTTTGGTCTATCTCTGTTTACCATTTATGCAAAAAATTATCTAGAATGAAGAGGTCTTCTGAGGGCACTTCCAGAAAATTCAAGTTATGACTTACAAACTGTTTGGCAATCGCCTGTTTGAGTCCGTCACTGGATACTGACTGCTTGCGACACTAAACGCCACAGGCCTGATTCACCTTCCGACTCAAAAGATAGCAGCTAATTATGTAAGCATCTCCAGAGAGACAAGGTTGGACATCACTGTGGTAGAGGAACTTATGTTTCAGCTTAATGCCAAAAAGTCGCCTTTAGCTTGCCCTAACACCTTATATGTGAAATAATTCTCATCCTTTGAACTAACCAAAGTGAGAATGCAGTTCAATATTAGCTATCCTATTATTGTGAATATTCCATCATGCGATCCACTAATGTGGTTACCAATTGCACATCTGACTCTTCAAGCACATTGCAACTTCATTACAGAGTTCTAGAGTTAGATATAACTACTAACATTAGAACCTCGGCATTGACATATGAAGCCTATACTGTAGATGAAGTTTCAAGGCAAGGTTTGACATCGATAATTTTCTTGTCAGGAGTAAAACTGTGACCTTCACTGAAACGATCGATAGTCAAGAATTATATCAATACGCTCAACAGCAGGTCACATGATTAGTTTGATTTATTATATTTTGAACTTCCAGAATTGATGGATTTCCTTGTTTTAAACCTATAAATCGTTGTGTTTCTCCATGAACGATGTTAAATCTCTGGAATACCGTATTTTCTGGTTGATTGTAACTTATAGCACGCAAGCTGTTTCCCTTAACCTAAAGAATCTATCTGAATCAATTGAAGAAGTAAATTAAAAACATTATTGCACATTTAATATTTCATCTGGTGTCTCAGGTGGCGCTTAATCTGTAGTTATGTATCATTCGAGCATAATAAAAAGTATGAGCATTGAAAAACAATCTAATGTGAATTCGCATGGCTTTCTTTACCCATTCTTGTACAAAATATTCTTTAAAAACGCCTTTTTTTAATTACAAATTTCAGGTTAATCGAGATGTTTGTAGAAATTATCTTCATGCATGTGTTCCTTATGGATACAATAGGAATAGGACAATACATTACACTTAAGCGATAGTCAAATTTTTAAGACTTGGTCACTGTGTGATCTCTTTGACATTCCATTCTCTTTAAACGGCCAGGACACAAAAAACGAATGACTTCCCACATTGAGAAAAGTACAGGAATTGACGTTACAAAATAATAAAATAAAGAATATCTTGGAAATGGTACACTACAAAAAATGAATTCTGTGTTTTAACAAGTTCTGTACAGTATGATTTTGTTTGTGCCTTACGGATTACCGGTTCCGTTGGTATGCAAATATCTCAAACATATCGTATTTTAATCAAATTTACGAAAAATATTCTATGTAAAACGTAGTTTAGTATGGAGAAATTTTTTTGAAAATTCCCGTATTACATCCTTCAGAGTTCTGAACTTTTAATACTATTTTTGGTATTTAACCGAATTTTCGTTTTTGAGTTATGCTGTTCACAGAGAATAGCAGAAGACAGATCTTTTCCTAAAAATGATTTATGATGGCTTTCAGGCCATCTCCAAACATGTATTCCAGGTGAAATCTCGATATCGATTTTTTTGAATGGAATACAATACTTACTCTACTTACTATGTGTAGTAGAGACCGGTAAAAAGTACTGTTAATATTCTTTGCTTCTCATTTGTGAAGTAACTGGTATCCAGTTACTTTGTTTTTTATTGATAAAGCATTACAATTATATCATTAGGTATTAAGACCAGGCTCCTAGCCAGTCATATCCAATTACATCAAATTTATAAGTTCTTAAAATAAAAAATATCCTGAATAAAACAAGCATTTTTAGAAAAAACTCCGCGCGCGCGTCTGTGTGTGTGTGTGTGTGTGTGTGTGTGTGTGTATGTGTGTGTGTGTGTGTATGTGTGTGTGTGTACAGCGTAACTCAAAAACGAAAAGTCGGTCAACAAACAAACTTGGTATTTAAATTTAATGTCTTTCAAGAATGCGACAAAAAATTCTGAACAAAATTCCTCCACCTTAAACTACCCTTTAAAAGGAAAACTTTTTCGAAAACTGATTTCTCAAAGTTGGCTGTAACAATTTTGATTAAAATACCACATTTTTCTGATATTTTAAGGCAAAATTAAATGTGTATTTTGAATTTTCTAACTATAGCCTATGTAGTCATGTTTACTCTTTATAACTTTTGCATAACTAGTAAACTGTAAGAGATACACCAAATCTTACTATACAAATAATGTAGATCTCGTTAAAATGTCCAAATGTAACTTTTCTATGGAGTGAACCATTTCAGGGATATTCTTGTTATTTGTGCGAGTTTTGTGGAAGGTCGTTATTCACTTTATATGTTTGGTCGTGCAAAGAGAACGGAATTTCAGAGGCTTCATATAGCTACTGCATTTGCCGTAGGTATTATTAGGTACTCTCAAAATTATTTTAGAAATACTTCTTAATAATAAGTGCATTTTACTCCACCCCTCATCTACTTCCGATATCTCCCCTTCACCCATAAATCCATCTAGATTCAACCAAGGCTAAGGAAGTCTTTCGAGCCATTTAATATAAATAACTGATACACTACTCGTAGTTAAGTCTGTACGAAAATAACACACATTAAAGTAATTTTGGTCATATCATGAACTAGTAGGAGCTGTGACGGCGTGAATGACGTCAATCTGCTGTTTCTAACAAGTCACTGGTGCTAATAAATCCAGCCCGCCCTGGACTTGGCTCTGCCAACTCATGCCCGCTTATGCAGGGCAGAGGCGAGATTGAGTTTTAAATTTATGGAGATGTTCTTTAACTGCTGTGGTTCTCAACACTTTTCTACTTTTCCATCACATTTTCTTTTAAACGTTTGCACAAAAATACAGTTCTGTTCTACTCATGTTCACACGTAATATAACGAAAGACTGTAGACCACTCACAACTGTTTCTTCTCGTAACCTTGACTCAGTCCTTTCACTGTCTCTCAAACACCAACTTCGACCATACGACCATTCAACACTTCTTAAAACTTGTTCAGTTCGACGCGACGTATCTTTCACAGCTGTCTCGCACTCGCTGACACACTGACCGACCCAAAAACTGCCTGTCTTCACACAAGTTTTTATACCGGCGATGACGTAGCCAGATCTTTTTGGAATGTTTACAAACAAGACGACTGCCAGATGCTTCTCGAATGCTCTGGAAAATCCTTTCTGTTGCCGCTTGATTGTTAGTCACGTTCATTTTTGAGTTAGTATTCATAGACACTAATGAATTTTGAAAAAATGATTTTTTTTTTGGATTCAAGTAGGTATCTCAAAAAGAGTAGTTCCGGTGAAATCTCTGTATTCATATTTTTATGGAAATAAAATATTTTCTCTACTTACTGTAATCAAGTATAAAGAGTAGAATCATTCATTCATTAACACGTGTTTTGAATTGGTATTAGGTTATAAACCAGTCCACCACTGAATCGAACCAATGTTTCAACTATTACCTCCTACAGAGAACGTATCTGCAGGAGTGCACGAAAGATTCCAGTTCTATTTATGTTGATTTCAGGTGTGGATATCATTGCCTTCAGGCCGACGGTTTTGCAGAGTATACACAATGAATTATGCTCGTTAGGGCCTGAGGCTGTTTAATATTCATCTTAAGAACAAAACAAGACAACCTTTTATTCAAACGTCCTATCCTTACGTTCCTTGGTTCGGTGTTTTAACCATCAGATTTACTAGGTTTCACCCGTATACGTTTTACACAAACGCGCACGTTATGTATAACGGCAGCGAACCACTCTCAGAGTGTAGTTAAGTTTCCCATGATACGCGTTCCTTAATTATGCGCAACTATCTGTGGGTTTTCAAGAACTGTGTTAATCATAGTTCGAAACTTTTCTATCTTCCTGTGCCATAAACAGCTGTCGCCGCTTTCCGGTACCCAAACTCCATCCTTCTCTGTCCTCACACATTTCTTCTTCTTCCAAATCTCAGGACTTCATTGCTGTTACAACTTCTTTGGAGGTCTCCTCCTCCTTTCAAAATATCCAAATCTTTTTTTAGCTCCCATAATTTCTTTCAACATTTTATTTCGAACCTATTCTGATCTTTATTTTCTAGCTGTTCTTCTCAAAACGTCCATTTCAGTACCTAAAATTTTGCTGATTTCCTTGTGTGCTAATTGCCAAACTTGTGATCCATATACGAGAAAACTTTTTACAATACTTTTGTAAATTTGTAACTTCCTAATCTTTGTTATACTTTTCCTCCAGCAAAAGAAATTTAAGGAGTGTGTAGCTTTCCTGGTTTGCGTAATTATATTTTTAGTTTCCGTTGTATTATTCTCAAACTTATTAATTTTTGTGACTAAATAAGTGCATTCCAAACAGGGTGAAATTTCATGACTATCTTCATATTTCAAGGTTCTAATTTTTTTCCAATGCATAGGTAATTTGTTTTATTGATATTTCTTTGCGAACCCCATTTTTACTTTCTCTACTGGTAAGTAGGGGAAGTATTGTATTCCACCCAAAAATTCGATGTCGAGATTTCAGTATATGTTTTCAGACTCCCTGAATTTAAAAAAAAAAAAAAAAAAAAATCATTTTTAGGAAAAGGTTCGCGCGCGCCTGTGTGTGTGTGTGTGTGTGTGTGTGTGTGTGTGTGTGTGTGTGTGTGTGTGTGTGTGTGTGTGTGTGTGTGTGTGTGTGTCAGTCTGTGGACAGCATAACCCAAACAAAAAGTCGGTTAAAAACGAAAGTTTGTATTTAAGTTTAATGTCTTTCAAGGATGCGACACAAAGATTTTGAAAAAAAAATCCTCCCCCCTAAACAACCCTTTACATGGAAACTTGTTCGAAAATTTTGATTCTCTCGAAAATGACTAACGATTTTGATTAAAATGCCTTATGTTTAACATATTTTTATAACAAATGAAATTTATATTTTGAATTTCCTGGCTATAGCCCACGTATAGTCCTATTTACTCTTGATGACCTTTGTATAACTGGTAAACGGTAAGAGATAGACCAAATCTTACTGTACAAAAATTAAGATCTCGTTGAAGCACAACTTATCTTTTTTTGTGGACTGAACCATTTCCGAGATATTCCTTGTTGTATGTGCGAGTTTTGTAATACTTTGCACAAGTGGAAGATTGTTAGTCAGTTTTTTATATCTTAGCTGTGCAAAGAGAACGGAATTTGAAAGCTATAAAACATTTGACTGTCACTCAAAGCCTTCTGTATTCCCATATTCCCCTTGTGCCTACAAGAAAATTAGCAATAAGCTAATTTCTACAAATTTTTATCTCTTCTAACATGAAGATAGAGGAATAAGAGTTTTTAAGGATAGTTTGTACAAGAAAAGAGAAAGCCATGTGAGTGATTATACGAAAAGAAAAAAACTTAAGGAGTGTATATCTTCCGCTTGAACTCTGTTTCTGATAACTTTACCCCGTTGATACGCATTGTTCCACATTGCATTTCCCCCCCCCCCGTCCTCTCCCCCCTCCTCTCCGCCATGAATTTACATGCATTGGAGATGCATTAACTTCATTACGCAATTTTTTTAATTAATACGTTTATTATAATGTAAATTTGGCAATTATCTTCGAATATATTACGATAATGATTTTATTCAATGCTATACATCTATTTGTCATTGCAGAACAACCTATTTGTTGACAATTGCCAATGAGAGGTGATCAGTCATGTGACAGTTGAGAGATGGGGTCAGTTATACGGAACGGACAGTTCTGTGTGATGTTCACCCTTCTCCTGCATTGACACAAATATGAGGCCAAGAGATACAAAATGGTTTGTTTACATGAAGTCCGTTTATAAAGCTGGATCGATTCTCCGGCTAAGAGAATCTCCCTTTAATTCTGCAGCAACAACGATGTCAGTTCATGAACTCTGAGAAGAAACAAAGGAGCAAATGAATGGACATAGTTGTTACATCTTCAATGATGCTAATGCTGGCTGCCTCGAACATTTAATACATAAATAATCTCTTCAGTATTTATTGACTTAAATGGAAATGTCCTCTAACTGATGAACAATTAGTTCAATAAGTTCCAATAAATGTTGCTGACTGTATTAGAAGAAGCAGAGTATACAAAAGTTGATGTGTTGCACTCACATGACTTTCTCTACTCTTGTACTACCTATTCTTACAAACTCTTATTCCTATATCTTCTTCGTGTTAGTCCAGATAAACATTTGCTTTGAGCGAGTCAAATCTTTTAAAGCTTTGAGATCCCGTTCTCTTTGCGCGGTCAAGACAAAGTGAATAACAACCATTTGAGAAAAGCATAAGTCACAAATAACAAGGAATATCTCCGAAATGGCCACTCCACAAAAAATGCATTTGGACATTACTTTGTGATTTAATGTTTACATTTTTGTATAGCAAGATTTGGTCTATCTCTTACAGATTTCTTGAAACGTTGTGAACAGTTGTAGATTGTACGTTATCGGATATAAATACCACAACTGGACCGAAGTTAGGTCTCCTAAAAGCCTAAACTCTTCTTCAAAAGCATTCTGCCTGCATGAATTCCAGCAGCGCTATAAATGGCAACATAAAAAACTCACCACTACCGAGCAGAAAGTTTGATTCCGCTCACGTCTTGAAATAAAAGTCCGAAGGGCGAGCGAGTTGCTAACAACGTCTGTGTGACTTGGTACAGAATTTATTTCGATTCGCTGCTGCTAGTTCCCTCCCCAGGAGCAGGTTTCCATGGCCACCTCTAGGCCGCTCATTGCGTGACCCACCATTCATTTTTATTGCGCTGTAGCAAATTAAATTATCTATCATACGTTTTTTATCTACTTGATATCTCTATATGATTTCCACGCTAGAGGTCGAGCTTGCGGAATAATTAGTTGCTATGCATCGCCGTGTCAAATCGCAAGTATCTCATACAGGCAAAAACGTAAACAGTTATTACTCTGAAACAAAACAGGCAGTGCGCTAATTGCTAGTAACTATCGCAGAAAACGTGATGTTTTACGATCGGACTTGTTACTGACTAGCAATAACATGCTGTTAAATAAAGTCTGCAACATTCTGTAAGAGCCTATTGGAAATATGCACAAGGTCGCCATAATTAAAGGTGAGGTGCCATAAGTAAACAAATGTGAGGCCAAAGAAATTGAAACGGGAATTTCATTCTGAGAAGAGGTGGAAAAACTGATGTGTTGCACTCGCATGACTTTCTCTACTCTTGTACTAACCATTCTTACAAACTCTTATTACTTTATCTTCTTCGTGTTAGTTGAGATAAACATTTGCAGAAATTATTTTATTGCTTGTTATCTTGCACGTGCAAAGGTAATATGAGAATACAGAAGGCTTTGAGCCATAGTAAAATACTTTAAAGCTTTCAAATTCCCTTCTCTTTACACGGTTAACATATAAAAATGAATAACGATGTTCCATTTGACAAGTAAAAATTCTCCAAAACTTACACAAATATCTTCGAATTGGTTCACTCCACAAAAAATATTGAGATATAAATTGTGTTTTAGCAAAATCCATCTATCATTTTGGTAATAAAACTTGACGAGCAAAGCACGAGCAATCTGTGAGAAGACACGGGCACTTCAAATGCAGAAGCGGTAAGCATGATTGCTATAATATTGGCGTGGTTTTTGTGTTTACGATAGCCGAAGAGGACTTCATTAGGATAAATAAATAATAAGATAGACAAACGAATAGATAGATGGTGGATGGATGAACGTACGGTTGGATGGATAAATAAATAAATACATAAATACCTCAATAAAAAGTAACTAAACAAATAAATTTTAAGGTTCCCAACAAAGGTACCAAATACTGGATTCATAAGTCACACAGTTACACAGTGCAAAGACTGCTACTATTCAGTGGAGGGGTAATGCCCGACCCTCCCCTGATCTGCTCTTTGAAGCAGGTGAACTGAAGAAAGAGAAAACCTGCTGTGTGGAATGACGTCACAGAGCGAGAGATCTGCCGATCCCTGCTTTAGGACATCTATTTTCATTGGCAATAACACCTGCGCCATCCTCATACAGCGCCATTTGGCCTCTGGTGACAAATTTTGGAATTTTGTCTTCTCAGCATAAAATTCCCATTGTTTGAAACGCATGTACACCGCATTTATATTTATTTTGCCTTACTGTTGTTTAATTATGACCCCTCATTCATCTCACCTTTAACTATAACCAGTTAGTATTCTATTGTATTGTATTTCGTTGTGTTTGCGCTGTTTGTAGAGGACATTCCAATCAAAGCTTCCCTATCAAAACAATGCAAGAAAATGGAACGCCGTTCAACTTGTTAGAATGCTGAGAAAATCAGGCCCATTCAATGCTCTAAATTGCTGTACTAGTCATGCACAAAGTTCTTAAACCAGACAGCTTTTTTATATAAAAGCAGAAACTAAAGTCTTGATGGACGACAATATCATAGTGGTCTGGGTTGGAAGCTTTTATGCTATTAAATAACAGGAAAATGAGGTATAACTGGTTGAAATTAAACTTACTAAAATTATCTAAAAATAACTCAGCCACTCTGACCGAGGATTCTTTTACCGCCAAAGGGCAACATTTCATTGCTGCCAATTATAGAGGCTATGGCCTATTGCGCTTGCCCATTTGTGGGCCTCTGTAATGCACGAAAATAGCCACATTTTGGGGCGTCGATCACTGCCAAGCGTTGTTTTAGAGGTCTTCCTGATACATAGGATCATATCGGAGATGTGGACTAGAGACTAAAATTTGTCCAAACTGAGGTAGAAGAAGCCTTCAGTCATGCTTATTAATAGTAATTCCATATATGCTGTCAAATCAACTTTTATAACAAACTCCAAACGCAGAAGTCACTGTTGAAGTATTCGTAATCATATTTTTTTTTTAATTTAGCTCGATCAGCAGTTTTGCTGTACAAGCGATTGACAAATTATACCGAAGTAACGTTATACAATACATTATGATCAATTTGGCTCTAGAATATTTTATTGCTAATTAATACAATGCTAAAGTGGTATTGGTCATTAATACAGGTGAATTACATGACATCTGCAGTGGCAGTTTTCTTTTCTCTATTGTTCTGGATGATTTTTATTCCTAATTTGTACACCCGAGCTCCTGGAATACTAATCAGTTTGCAGTAAAAGGATTCTGATAGGTGTTTTACGATTGTTTGATTGGGAGCAAGTGCTAGTTTATGATCAACTGATTGTTTCTAATGAACCATGGAGCATTTAATGCAGTTCTACGAAATCTGTATTCAATATATTGAGACCCGTTTTCTTTACTGCGCTTCAAATTAGAAACGCATTAGAAAAGATCGAGCTAAAGATAGAAGGGAAGTCATTACATTAATTTAAACCAGTGATAGATCTCGGTATTTAGAAGACATTTTGTATCTTAGGTTTTAGTCTCTGACCATTTCCTATGGAGATATTTTAGTTTTGTCGAAAACAAAAGACAGGCAAGCTGATAATGCTGCAGAGTGTGGGTGTCACTTTCACTAGGTCAGTACATAAAAGTTTCACTGTGTTGATGGCACTCTCCGTGTTTACTGTGCGACTGTTGGCCAGTCAGAATGCCAGTTGTACTCCTCCCAAAACATTACACCACCCTGTGTCGTGTATGCAAGCAACCGACATGTTTACATCCAGAAGCTGGTACAGATCCCTGACCAACCTCGACGCAACGTTGCCGTGTTACTTATATCTGAAAAAGCTCCTCGAAGTATTCCTTAAATTCAAATGATTAATTATTTCGAAACCCTGAGTAATGTCCCATAATTACTACCGAAGCTATGTTACAAATAACTTACTCTGTGTATCTTACAAGTAAACTATTACTTTTGTACATTCTTGTGGAATTACGTATCCAATTTAGTACAAAAACCATTTATTTTTTAGAAATCGGATGATCAAAGGGCAAAATGCCATTAGACCTTTTGTTTCTAATGCTTCTATGAAGCACATTAGAATGAATGTAATAAGTTCCCTTCCATCCAGTATAGAGACGAACAGAACTCTCCAATCCGAGTGGAGATATCACCACGCACAAAAAATTGAGTCATATCTGGAACGCATACCTTCATATGTACACACACGCACGCACCCACACACGACAGTCAGACATACCTACTTGAGAACTGCAAGTGATTTGGTGCTTTTGGAGTTGTTCTCTGCCGTTAAGTTAGCCTGGCGTTCCAGACATTACTTTTTCCATGGGTGTTGACTAATGTATATGACTGGGTAATTCTGGAGGTACCAAGTGCCAAGATATGTTCGATATGGGCTTTCCGTGTCAGTCTTGTGTCGAAAGTGCGCCAAGAGTAGGTGCACATTTGATCTCTATAGGCTCATAGTCTCAATATTCAACATTGAAAAGCCTGAAAAATACGACCTCCTTACTCACAAAGTTTCTCATATTCTATACACATGCAGTATAGTACTCGTGTTCCATAACTCAAGCTTAAATATTGTTAGTATACAAATAAAAGTATTATATTTCTCCTTGCTCCTGTATTTGCGAACAAGAGTGTGTGGAAATATCCATCGAAATTGGGAAAAGTGAGAATATTTTAGCTTTTGCCTTACCAATATTAAAATAAATGTGCCAAGTTCTGAACTAAGTGGAACCGTGGCCGAGCGGTTAGACCGTCTATCACCTAGGTGGCCCGAGTTCGATCCCAGGGAAAAGCATTTGGAAATAGTGGACGAAGCGGCGTCTGGTCGGGTTTTCTCGGAGTTCTCCGGTTTCTCCCGCCACTCATTCCACCAACATCGATTTCGTGTGCATTTCGTATCATCGTGTTCCTCACTCTCATACCTGGTGCTGAGCTGACCACTCGCTTCCAGGTCTTAATTCTGTCCGGTCCATAGGTTCGTCTGCTCCCCGACAGGTGTCTGACCCTAGGCACTGGCTTGTAAGTCCTAGGGGGTGCAAGTCCTACATAAGGGGAGGGTAATAAGATAAAGAAGTGAACCATTAATCCAAGAGAGGGAGAGAGATAGACAAATACAGGCAGGGAGACAGATCTTAAAATATCATATTGTCTCGTTTAACTTGGAATATCAATGAAACACAATAATATCATCAGTATACTCAACCGTGCAGATGGAATGTACACTGAGTATAAAAAATAATGAGCCCATTGAGATAGAGCGCGGTTCACAACATGCACTATGGCTGTCGCTAAACTTAATGGCGAGTAGCTCGATATTAAATTCAATAATATGCTTCCTATGCCTTGCTGTGTTGTAAGTTAAACAAGCTGTGAAATCACGCTGTAAAGCCAATGACATAAATGTAATTCAGATATCTTTATGGCAAATGAAATATATTACCTATTTTGAATTTTCTGGTTATAGTCCACGTAGTCCTGTTTACTCTTCACGAATTTTGTATAACTGGTAAACCGTAAGGGATAGACAAACTTTCTCTAAAAAAAAAAAAAAAAAAAAAAAAAAAAAAAAAAAAAAAAAAAAAAAAAAAAAGTATATTTTGTTAAAACACGCACAATTTATGTACAAATGCATTTTTTTGTGGAGTGAACTATTTTGAACATATTCCTTGTTATTTGTGTGAGTTTTGGAAAATAAACTTTCGAAAAATGGAGGATTGTGATTCATTTTCTTAAATCTTAGCTGTGCAAAGAGAACAGAATCTCAAAGCTTTAAAAGATCTGACTATCGCTTCAAGCCTACTGTAATCTCATATTTCTCTTGTAGCTACAATGAAATAAACAATAAGAATTTCTGCAATTGTTTATCTCAACTAACACGAAGATAAAGAAATAAGTGTTTGTATAAATGGTTAGTCCAGGAGTAGAGAAGGTCATTGTTGACGACCCGTTTTGATAGAGTGGATGAATTGCCAGGGATAATTGCTATGAAGTTCCTGAGGTAATCACGGGATTAAAAGAAGAAGTTGTGCAGAATAATGGTATTACTTGTCATCCACTTTAAATTCATGTATTATAAACGAGCAAAATCCTGAGAAGAATCTTTACTCAAGGACTTGCACCGAAAGAAGATCGCAGTCTGATAGGCTTAATGTCTCCAAAGCACGGCGGCCGAGGAGTGCAGCCAAACCAGACCCGCCTTGGGGAACGATTCACATCATACTTCACGGAATGCTTTATTTGGCTGTTAAACAACTCACTGCCATAACACCTCCCCTACACTTTGTGTAAGGCGCTCTGGAACACATCGAGAATATTAAATGATCAAGATATGCTTTGATAAACCTGTCACAATATGATCAATTGCACGAGATTGAAATGGCGATAAATGGTCACATTGATGACGGACAATCCCTGAAGACACGTGCTATTTTTTACTTTCCTGTGACCCATTGTTTAAAAGAGTATCACCAACATGTTTATAAGTATAAAAAAGATAAATCTATAGGCTCTTTCGCCAGCCAGCCATAACTCAGAAGAGCTTATATATTAAACATAAGAGTCATAAAACAGCAACAAACTACCGGTTGTGGCCACAAATTGTATTATTAAAGCACATTTAATCCCCCAAGTAGGTATAATGAAAAGATTTAACTTTTTTGCTGATGAAAATAAGTAGCTGTACTGATAACTTATACCACAAGGTAAAATTAATGGTCCCTTGATGCACCGTGCTGCCTTGCATTACTGCTGTATGGACCAGGTTATAAATTGCAACACAAACACAAATTAGTAGTATTGTTTGAAAGTCAACTTCACGGCTTGAGAGGCAAGCATAAGAAACAAATTAGGAAGTACCTACCGCATTATGCTCCTTTCAACCGAATACTTTTTACTAGAGGAAATAGCCACCAAATACGGGCATGCACATCCTGGTACCAGTCCTTAAAGGATCTGCAGCTCGAGACCACCAAGAGAGAACTAGACTTCAATAACAAGTAAAAAACGTTCACATACTGTAGAACTTCGGGAGATAAATATCAATACGTTTAATGCTCTTTAAAGATCAAAAAAGTAGCCACGTTCAGCCTTGTTCAAATTAGTACTTCTGATTAAATTCTAGTTATGTTCATGTTAACAAGAATTAGCTACCATAATGTTTCCATCTTAATTACAGAAACCTGTCAAGCAAAGTGCAAGAAACAAAGCTGTACCTGCTAAAACGACAGACTCATATGCCTTTCTCTACCCATTTTGCAGCAAACTGGCCTTATTCATCCAACTACTTCCTGTCAATGAGATAAACGTTTGTAGAAGTGGTTTTAATATACAGGTTGTTAACGAATTCCACCAAAATATTTTCAGAGAATACAAAAATGTCTTAAGCAAGTAATTTGAGATAGACCCACATCCTGTTTGTTCAAATTTCGAAGTTGCGGCTATCACTTTCTAAATGTGAGTACGCCACTGGTTTATATCAACCACTGGAGAGCGCAACACACGAAATGAAGTGCAATAATTATGACATTAGCATTCGAGTATAAAGTTATAATCGTTTTGGAGTTCGAGTCTCGTTCACTACTTTATATTTTCTTTCTTTTGAGTAGAGTATATTAATAAATTTTGGTACAGACCTTAAATTCTGTTTCAGTTTATGCATTTTTATTTCTTATAATTATAACTCTTGCTAACAAAAACTTGAATCCTACTTAGTGCATTGATACAGTGACTTCAAAATGGGAAGTGATTTAAAGGATAAAGGGAAAAAAAAAACCTACAAATATCCAAGTCTGTAGGTCATTTTATTGGAACTTCTCGAAATGATGACAAATTTTCAACGCAAAGTTGACAGTGGTGAACGAACTATCCAAGATTTCTGGTGTGAATCGAATCAAAGAAATGATAATGGTGTTGAGGCATTACTTCTCAGTCAGCCTCTACAACAATTTCTTTCTTTCTAAGTCCTCTGTATCTAGAATATATAATATAGAAAGCATAGGCAGCCTCCTGTAATAATTTGTTATATGGCTGGCCTATGTTGACTTTCTTTTGTCTTCTTGCAATTAATGAATGGTGGAAAGAAGTGTTTGAAATTTACTTTTGTCTTTAAATACGAATAAGTATATTTAAAAGTGTGATTATCGACGAATTAAGTGGTATTGGTGAAGTTTGAACTGCACTATGGACGTTCTGCATAGTATTTGAACATTAATCGTAAGGATTGATCAGATACAAATTGATTTGTATAATAACGACGAATCCACCATAATTTAGCGGATTATTTAGCGACGTTAAGTGTGAAGATTGCTGTTTGAGAAGTGTTTATTAATATCAATAAAGGGTCATCAAAGCAACTTCTTTTACATAAAGTAGTTCATCCGTACCGCGCCCGGGATAGATTCTACACACTCACCAATTGAAGCTAGGCCAAGGAATACTATAGCATGATATTACAACACCTACGAGTTAGTAAGTAATATTAATTGCTACAGCGTTAATGCTGCTCTTCATATGGAATGAAGAACAAAACAGTAACTGCATGACAGGAAGCAAACCCACGACCTTGGGGACAACAGCCTTTGACGTTACCAATTATGCTAAAATAGCAGTCAAACATCTCTAAGGCAGGATCCACAACTGAAGCTAATCGTTGTTCAGTGTCACAGTGGCAAGTGATTTGATGGAGATTTGAGAGATCTTTGTGGCATTAAATCTTGAGAACGCTGATAACGAGATGCTAAAAATCGGTATTTCTATACCTTGGACAGCGGTTTTAAAGACATTCTAAGCCAAATTTTCACTCGGCTTTGCTTTAACACCGACTTATCAGAGTCTGATACCAATACGTTTAACACCATAACTGAGACACATTTTAGCCGCGGACCATACATTGCCTATACTTGCATATATCAGTCACATCTACAATCTTAGAAGTTATTTTGGTGTAGTTCATTAACACTCTGTATATTTCCTTATAGATGCAATGGCAATTCGAGAGTACAGTAGGCTTAAGCAATAGTCAAATATCTCAAGAGCTATTCGCTATGTGATGGCTTTGCAATTCCATAGTCATCCTCCGTAGTCTAGGGATAAGATGCTGCTAGTCTCTGATTCCCGAGATCACGGGTTTAAACCCGACTTGGATTTTTCGGGCATAAACATCCTTAGAATGGCTTCCTTCGAAAGGGAAGTAAAGCCAGTGGTACCGTGGCAGAATCTCAAGCGTGATAAAGAGGCGTCCAATCAAACTTAAGCGGTCTTTTACGCAGAATATAGAATGGGAGCTGAGAACCACTGTAGTTAAAGAGCGTTCATAAATTAAAAAGTCAATTTGAAATTCCATTCTCTTTGCAAGACCAGGCTATACAAAAACGAATGACTTCCTGTTTGAAAAAAATATATTGAAAACTCAAATCGGGAACAATATCTCAAAATGGATATCTACACAAAAGGTATTGCCATAGCATACTGTAACGAAGAGTAAATTTTGAAACAATTGAAACAAAACATTTTACAATTCATCTGACAGTGATAACAGTCTAAAAGAAGATCTAATTCCAAATACACTTTCGTCGTATTCTATATGCCTACCCGTGACATATGTTGGGGTAGAGGTGGCGGATTCAGCGGTCGCGTGGCAGGCCTTGGCTCAGCACCAGCTGTTGCGCCGCGGAATCGTATGAATTAAGTCACGTGGAATGCAATCTTACCACTCTATAGAATACCAGTGTTTTCCTGGACGAATCCAAGTTTTTCAGCTATTACCAGACTGTCGAGAGCAAAACTATGCGGACATCTGATGAAAGGATATTCAGCAAGTCACCGTCCAGACAAGAAAATATTCTGAGACTGGTGTTTCTTACAGTAGTATTGGTATTTAACCGGTTCTGAGAGTAAGACGAGTAACGGAATGTATTTTCAATACTAGGAGAAAATAACGTTTTATATTTTCTATACTGACGAGAGCTGGTCGCTCTATGATGGCTTTGACACGCCATTCTCTTGCATTACCAGGACAGAAAAAAAAGTAACAACTTCCTATATGAGTCAAGTGTTAGTATTGAAAAATTCAAACAAGTAAACAGAAAAATATCGGAAATGGTTCACTCCATAAAAACTATAATTCACGTAAGGTGCTATTTTAGCAAGATTAAAATTGTTTATGTAGTTAAACAGATGCAGACACAGACACCTTTTTTTCTAAAAATGCTTCTTTTGGGTTCGGCAGGCCTCAAAACATATTTCCGGTGAAATCTCAACATCGAATTTTTGGGTGGAATACAATATTTCCTCTACTATACATAGCAGAGAAAGCAAAAATGTCAGGGTTGACTTCATATATCATATCAAACGGTAAATTAAGTGCTAATACAAGTGAATTCCGTAAGCCAAGGACGTATTCCGGAGTCTGAGAGCAGCATGGTGCACCCAAAACAACAGTACACAAATGACCGCCGGCTCACCGGTAACTCCAGCGGCCTTCTGTTCAGCTTCACTGTTCCACTCCCTCCAGGGGTCCATAGGTGTACAGAAGGCCTTCTTTGTCACTTCCGCCAAGAAGCTATCCTACTACTCCGGAACTAAGAAACCGCTATCTCGTTATATGTAGATAGCCCAAACAGTTACATGCTTTTATTACACACAGCTGTTAATTCTCCACACTTATTCTTATGGAATGTCACTTAGAATGTCACTTAGACACGCTCACTAGCGTGATACTCAATAATACTACAAAGATTCTTATGTACAATATCTTTTGAGGCCTCCTGAATAAAAAAAGAAAAGATTAGAAAAATATCCCTGTCTGTGTCCATCTGTGTGTCGGTTTGTCAGTCTGTGGACAGCACAACTGAAAAACGAAAAGTCGGTTAAAAACCAAAGTAGATATTTGTCTTTCAAGGATGCAATACGAAGATTTTGGAGAAAATTCCTCCACCCTAAACTACCCTTCACATCTTGCTAAATTGCACAATTTACGTCGAAATATATTTTTTGTAGAGTGAACCGTTTCGGAGACATTCCTCGTTATGTGTGAGTTTTGGATAACTTATCCTTCTGTCAAATGGAACATCGCTATACATTTTTTATAAGTTAACCGAGCAAATAGAATGGAATTTGAAAGCTTTAAAAGATTTGACTATCGCTCAAAGCCTAAAGTATTCCCGTTGGACGTGCAAGAAAACGAGTAATAAGATAATTTCTGCAAATGTTTATCTCAACTTACACGAAAAATAAAGAGTTTGTAAGTAGGTTTAGTACAAGAGTAGAGAATGTCATGCGAGGGCAACACGTCAGATTTTTTAAATTAACGTCTACCAACATAGTGTCATATCGGAGGATGAATGAATGAAATGGGTGAAATGATGCTCAAATCAGCTCGAGGTCCTTAGAGCTTTAAGTTACCCCACAGGATAAGGGAAAACTTCGGTAAAAGCCTTATCCGGATAACCCACCAATATTGATATTCGTGAGATTCGAACTCGCGACCTCTTGTACGTGAGGCAGACATGCTACCACCAAGCTACAGCGGCGGCGGGTAACCCCCCCCCCCCCCACGTATGTACATAGTAGAAGGTATTACAATCCCCCAAAATTGTATAGATACAGATTTTATTAAAATTGGTGTTTTGAAGCCTCCTAAATTAAAAGAAGTGTTTTAGTTTAGAGTGTGCGAGGGCGCGCGCATGCGTAAACAGCATAAGTCAAAAACGAAAAGCTGATTAAATACCATACTTGGTATTCAAGTTTAGTACCTTCCAAGGATACGGCCAAGGATTTTCAATAATATCCTTCCACCCCAATAATCTTCAAACGGAAACTTTTTCGAAACATTTTGATTACAATCTCTGAAGTCTCTAAATGCCTTTTCATAACCAACCGCAAGAAATATTAAAAACTTTAGCTGAAATATGTATTTTTTGTAGAGTTAGCCGTTTCCGAGATATTCCTTTTCTCAAATAGTGAGTCATTATTCCTGGTTTAAGTCTTAGCCATGTAAAAACAATGGAATGTCAAAGTCATCACCCAGCGGCCAAGTCTACTTTATTCCTCATTACCATTGTACCTACCAGGAAATAGGCAACAAAAGCATTTCTACAGACGTTTATCTTAATTAACAGAAGTAAATGGAAGAATAATTGATTTTAAAATAGTTTGTACAAAGAGCGCCAAAGAAAATCTCACTGCGCCTAGTGTCTGTCACATTATTTATCACTAAACAAAGCCATGGCCATTTTATTGGTTACTTCAGGCCACGGTGCAAGGGTGCATCACTCCAGACACTAATAATCCCAAAGGTTACAGAACGGCGTAGAAACGAAATATCGATCGTATTGGGTAAAGCAGAAAGAGGTACCAGTGACTGCATTCAGTTTGTCATACAGACCTCTTATAATGATTGGTAGGCATAGGTACCTTATCAGCTAGTGAAGGGCACGCCTTTGAAGTGGTTAAAATCTAAGGGGAAAACTCGAGCGTCTAGGCTAGTGAAATGTATTTGTATGTGTGAGGAGATTACGGGGGTAATGGTGTTTAAGGACCCGTCGGCAACTAGGTCCTTAGATCCCGAGCTTGAACGGTATTCATTAAATACATAGCAAGGCAGAACTGTATAATAAGAAAGTAAATACAACATTGCAAAGGATATCAATGCTTGTTGCTGCATAGAAGCAAAGATAAATAGTAACTAAATAAATAAATAAAATAAATAAATAAAGTAGCATACTTTCGCTGTAATTCAATTTACAATTAATTTACCTAACCTATTGCTAACCTATTTCTGATGATAGCAATACAACAGGAATATAGACAAAAATATAACACAATTATATTGCCATAATATTTATGTATAAAGGCCGGAGACGTGTGCGTTTTTCCATAGGTATACTGCACATGGACTTTACTGTTATCGCTCGCGCATGTAAACAACTGCAGGTAGGTAGAAAACCGCCTCACTGCAGAAACCTACAAGCATCATATGAATACAAAAGAACACTACCACTCCACGTTTGCAACTCACTACGAGAACAAACAAAACAATCGAGTTATACTACACCTCAACCTTGCGTCTGCAAACACTTGCAAGGCAACGCCTCATTAGTTCGCAGAGTACTACATTACGTTGTTTTCGACTCTCGCTTCTAGTGGCAATTGTTTGCACATTTTATGGCCGTGCTATACCTCTGGCGTCATTCATACCCTGTGTCCAGCTAACCGTTCTCTTTGCACGGCCAAGAGATAAAGTGAACAATGACCTTCCATTTGAGAAAAGTATAACTATTGCAAAACCCGCACAAATAAAAAGGAATATCTCCGAAATGGTTCACTTCAGAAAAAATGCATTTGCTCCTAGAGGTTGTGTTTTAACCAGATTTTAATTTTTTGTGCAGTAAGATTTGTTCCTTCTCTTACGGTTTACCAGTTATGCAAAAGTCATCAAGAGTAAACAGGACTACATCGTTAAAGCCAAAAAGTTCAGTTCAATCATTTCATTTGCCAACATATGACACTTTAATCAAAATCGTTAGCCATTTTTGAGAAAATCAAAATTTTCGTAGACTCTTCCATGCAAAGGGCAGTTTAGGGTGGAAGAATTTTCTTCAAAATCTTGGTGTCGCATTCTTGAAAGATATTAAACTTAAATACCATCTTTGGTTTTTAACCCACTTTTGGTTTTTGAATTATGTTGCAAACACCACCCCACCCCTCCATACAATGCAATACTTCCCCTAGTTATTATGCGTAGTAGAGAAAGTAAATAGCAGCTCTCTCAGAAAGCGATACAAAGTCCTCCGAAGACTTTCTTTGATACTCTTTGTACAAGAGTGAGTAGTGAAAGCTATGTGAATGCATACATATTAAATTATTGTGGACGTTACTCGTTATTTACTTTGGAATCAATCAAGCGTTTGGATGAATGTTTTTGTGTTTTCACCTTCCGGTTTTAAAATCATAGTTATTGAGCGGGTTGTCTGGCCATGACCATATAAGAACTTGCATGGAGCATAGAGAATTACGAGGAAAGAAACACTAAAATTAAATTATTACCTTCAGACAGAAACGCACTACCTGGACCGTTTAATTTGCTTCTATCACGTTTTCAGTTTAGTGTGGTTGCGGTTGTTTTATTTGCAGTTTGAGAAGCGCCAATAAGTTCGTAAATAAAACACGTTATGCACGTATGGTGTTGAAATTGTGTACATACGTATCGGAAACCCGTCTCTGTTATTTTCCAGCGCCCGCCACTTAAGGTAAACTATTTTCAAAAGGCTTACGTCTGTCTTTCCTTTACTGAAACACGGTAATGGTTCTTGACGTAAACCGCTTTTTT
This sequence comes from Tenodera sinensis, assembly GCA_030765045.1. Taxonomy (NCBI): domain Eukaryota; kingdom Metazoa; phylum Arthropoda; class Insecta; order Mantodea; family Mantidae; genus Tenodera; species Tenodera sinensis. The sequence goes on from CM060972.1 coordinate 57,263,600, forward strand.
TCCCCTGCAATCACAACTCGATCGTCATCTTTTCTTGCCTTGATCGGCACGATGACAGAGTTAAGAGAAGTTCAATATGTGAGAGATAATGGAGTTTATACAACCTTCACTCTGTTAATCCACATATAAATTGCCTAGCGTCAGGAATAGAGCAAAATAATTTCTAACTACTGTAGCTAGGGAAAACCGGGGCAATCTGGCAAATTGACATCAAATCGCAATGTCACATTGATTCAGTAGTTCACCCCGGTTCACTTCTGACAACTCTGAAAGTCGTGAGCAACCTATTTTTGAAATTAAAATTCAAAAAACATAACAAAAACTGCAGCATCGTAATCTACAGAATTTACACCACATTTGCCATGTTGACATTATTAGCTCCTATCACGTGACCGCAGGCAAAATGGTGGGCATCAAAGTTTTGTTTTGACAGTGCGCTCTCATTGAATTCCTTGCGGTGCAGTGGTGCTGCCACCAAGAGTGGTCAGTTCTCCGCGGAATTAAGCTTAGAGCAGTAAGAAAATTCCGATAAACTAAGCAACCCCCCCTCGTACATCTCGTCGCGAGAAGATAACCTTGGCTCGGTTGCGTATTGGCAACTGCAATTGTACGCATGTTTACCTTTTTAAGGGGGGCCTTGCTCCCTTTTGTCCGCTGGGAGACGAAAGTTTGTCGGTCGTCACGTGCTGCTAGAGAGTGTTTTCTCTGGCGCACCTTCAAGACTCTCTGCAACTCCCGCTCAGTCTTGAAGAGGTCCTAGAGGACGATTAGCAACTGGTTGAAAGAGTTTTCAACATTAATATAAGGATTTATAATTTTAAATAAAAGATTTCATACCTTTAGAAACTATGTAATTTTTTAATTCTGACTTTTGCCTCATTTGGTTTATTTATCTACATGTTATTTTACTACTATTTTTATTTTATATTGAAGTTTAGCTCTGGCTTTTGCCATCATCCATTTTTAAGGGGATTCTTGATTACTTGAAGACAAAATTATTAATAAACTTCGTAAATTTGGCAAGGTAGGGAAGTTTAATCTCCCTTAAAGTATAGTTGTATCTTTTATTCTGTTTCATTACAACTCTGAAGTTCACATTCTTTCCAAATGCATCTTTATAAAGAAAGATTTATTTTGTCCGTTCAACCAAGTGCTGCTGGCCACTCAGTGAAAATGCATAAGATGAGCAACTGTTTTCACACAAGTGCATATTCCGCAGTTCACACACACCTACCCACGCACACCCACTGAAGTTCCCAGTGGCTAATGGTAGTTAATGTTTTCATTGAGCGCTTTGTGGACTGGAGGAACCAAATCGCATTACTCAGCTTGTCACTGCAGCTTGAGTGTATGACCAGATTCAGTACAATAAATTAACCCTTCTTAGGAACATCCATTATTGACAAAAAAGTATTCTCTGTCAACGTGTAAATTGACCAATACCGTCAGTTTCATAATCTTGTCAGATGCCTCTCGTGCATCCAAAACCTTTTCTGTGTTTGTAAGTGGTCACTAAGCAATGGAACTTTCAGCTCATAGTATCAAGTTAAAGCTAAAAGCTTTGAGAGTATTTAAACGATCCACTTTGATCAACAGCACTTGAAGAATTAACCTCAAGAAATTAAGATAAGGTATCACTTGATATTCACTTATTCTTATTCCGTTTGGAACGGTTAGAAAAACTTTCTACATTCGAGAGGAAGAAAGAAAAAAAGAAAGAAATAGATATGAGAGATGACGCACAGTTCCGCATAGACTAGAGAACCTTTGGCTGAACAAAAACAAAAGAATAAGAGTTGAAAAATATTTTTCCAGGTATTTTGTGCCCGTAAACATATCAGCCCAAATTTATCTGTGTAAACAATATCCTTTTTGGTTAACTTTGGCGTGATAATGCAAGGTAGGAAAATGCCTCTCAGCAGGAAGTACATAGGTATAAGTTATATGACTAGAATTTATACGTATCGATTTTTTACTTCCTCTACTAGTAGGTAGAATTTTGATTTTGATTTTATTGAAAATGACTAACGAATTTGATTAAAATACCACATGTTTGAGATATTTTTATGACAAATGAAATGTATATTTTGAATTTTCTGGCTATAGTCTATGTAGACCTATTTACTCAGGATGACTTTTGAATAACTGGTAAACCGTAAGAGATAGACAAAATCTCACTATACAAAAATGTAGATCTTGCTAAAACACACAATTTATGTATGTTTAAATTTTTTGTAGAGTGAATCATTTCGGAGATATTTACTTGTTATCTGTGTAAGTTTTAGAGATCTTATACTTGTGTCAAATGGAGCATCGTTATTCATTTTTCATATGTTAACAGTGCAAAGAGAACGGAATTTGAAAGCTTTAAAAGATTTGACTATCGCTCAAAGCCTACTGTATCCCCATATTCTTCTTCCACGGACAAGAAAATAAGATAATTTGTGCAAATGTTTATCTCAACTAACACGAGGAAGATATAGGAATAAGAGTTTGTAAGAATGGTTAGTACAAGAGTAGATAAATTCATGTGAGTGCAACACATCAGGTTTTCAGTTGTAAATTCTAAGCCGACACGTCAGCTCTATAGGTTTTAATGCTTCTGATTATTGTATTAAACATTTTTTTAGTTCCTTTGAAAATATGTTTGTCCCATAGTATTCCATTTAGTGTAGATATAGCAATCCTTCCTGTAATGATCCTAGTCTTCATCTTTTCCTTGTTTTCCATCCATTGTGATCTTAATTCTCAAATATTTACTCTGGTGAGTATCCGGTATAAAATATGTGCAAGATCCTTTATTTTCAACTCCAGTTCCTTTCTTTTTAGTTTCTGCGAGTACCATGAGGACATGGCATGATGTATTTGAGATGATATTGGGAACTATATCAGCTACAAGGCTGAACCAGCCATTAATATTAGACTTCATACACGTGCCTTTTTTTCACATCGATACATATACTTAGTATGGAGCCGGTATAGTCCTAAGCTTCACACTATCTGCCTTTTCAAATTCTGATCCTAATTTGTTATAACCAGAGCAGTATTTCTTTGGTTTCTGAACACCCATTTCCTATTAATACAAACTGTATTATTCTGATTCTGTATGTGGGTGTTCTGTCTTCTCAACCCTACTGCCATTGTTGTACGATAATCTCTCGCGGAATAGAATTCTTGGAGATCCAAAGGGCCCAGATAAGCTAAGTTTATTTTCTTCTCCTTATAGAAGTTTATTTATAACATTCAGGAACAAAACCAAAACAAAACGATTTCCTTTTACGACGCTTCCACTCATGTCATTTGTTTTAGCCACATAATTGCGAAATGGACTTTGCAATGATTGCTAAACAGGTTACACGGTTACAATGCCCCCACAACTCAGTGTCTACCACAACTTGAGCAACAGGGTGTTTCACAAACAAGGACAGTAATAGCGAATACACAAATCACTAGACGCAACTGGTCAAATTGACTGTTTAACGATTTATAATTGTGTATGTGTCACACACTATTAGATCTAGTAAAGGAGAACTTTGTAAATGTTCATGAATTGAATAACTGAGACTCCTTGATTTTATTTTTGGGAGTACTACTTACTTTGCTTTTGAGGGTTTCTCCACTTTTCAGTAGTTACCCTGTATTCCTAATTTCTCTTTCTCGGTCAATCCAGTCTCCATGTTTTAAGTCTCTCTCACTCTCTCATCATCTGGTTAACATTGAATTTCCATGAAGTCCTAGGTCGTCCCCTCTTCTTCCTGCCATGCGGCGACCATTCCAGGAATGTCCTGGGCCTTCTCTTCTTGTCCATGCCATTGTAACATCCTACGCTCAATTTTTTCTAAATTAAACTCCTCCGTTTTCATAATCTGTCTTATCTCCTCCTCCAAAAGGAATGTGAGCATTTATTCAGGAATATAAGCTTTAATTTTACAGTACTACCATTAAAAACACAACTGGTCAATTTTATAGAATAACATTTCGGTTTTGCTGCTTCTACAGTATCGAAATACTTTTACTGTTGCTCTACAAAGAAAAACAGACACACGCACATGGGCCTTTTTCTAAAAATGATTTTTCTTCAGGTCGCTTGTAAACGAATACTTCCAGTGAAACTTCGGTATCGAATTCTGAGTGAAATGCGATGCATGTGATAGGGAAAGTAAAAATGGGACGACAGAGTGACTGTTGGTCACTTTGTCTATTGTAGATACCACATTAATGGATCATATGCAAAGGAATGTTATTTTGCAAGAAGGATGTATTGGAAAATAAACTATCCAAGCTTATTTGCTTCTGATATCTTTGCTTATAATACGTGATCTTGCAGCTCAGAAAAAAATACTAACTTTCCTGAAGGAGCTATTGCAATAAATGTACATGTACATAACATTTTATTTTTCTAGGGTGTCTTGAGAATCTTTAACAGAAAAAGTTAATGGAAATACTTCTACTAGGCCGGATTGCATAAAAGTTAATCTAAGCTCAACTACCTGAAAATGAACTTTGTTATGTAAACCTTGATTTAAGTTCATGACATTGATCTAAGATCAAATCTGGCTGGTGAATTTTTTCCAGTTAGCTTGATTGAACTTAGATCAGTAGCACCGCAGAAGGGAGAAAATATTACAGCTTTAAACAAAAGAATAAAGTGATAACTAATGCTTTTTTGTAGTTATTTGGATAATATGAACATTGATTCAAATTTTAATATATATAAAAAAAAACAAATTTTATAGGAGAAACAAAAAGTGATAACCCTTAACCTACAAATTTGTTCACAAATTGCAAAATGTGAAGTTATTGTGTTTGAGACTTACCTCTAGAATAGCGAAAAAGTGAAGTCAATTTGCAATTGCATTCAGATTTAGGGAGAATGTGTTGTACTTAATTATGCCTTCATCCAATAATTGGTAAAATATACAAGTAAAAACAATTATCAAGGTAAATATACAACCAACTTCAAATTAAAATCCCTAGCGACTTCCTTCCATAAAACCTTTTTTTCCGATTCCATTACATGTTTATATTTCCAATTACAATCACCAGCAATATGTTTTTGTCTTCGCGTGTAACATTTGACGATTTCTCTTGTTGCTTAAACGTAGATTAGATTTATACAATGTGATTCTACTCTGATCTGAGTTCATGCTCTGACCTTAGATTAAATCTGATCTACAGTTTGTTCACCAGCTCGTGGTCTCTGGCAGGAATGCAGCCAGCCACTACGTCAGTAAACAATTGCACAATTTAAATGTTATTTTCAGTTCATGCAGTATATTTAGCATGCAGTATATTATGTAAAAGTTTTCAACTACTCCGTCTTTTTCGTACTGATCATTTTCTACCTTTTTCTATATTTTTCAAAAACACTACCGGTCTGTATCGGTCCTCTGTCAAGCGTTATATCGCGTAATTCCTGCAAAAATAAGTACCTTTTACACTTATTTAAGTATTCATTTTATCTTGGCCCAAGCTACATTGTTCTATGGGATTGAGATCACACATGTATGGGGACAAGTAAAGATAGTGTGGCTCAGTAAAATAAAAATAACGAATAATAACATTATATCAGTTGAGGAAGAATTTGGTTTAACAAGTTGTCATTCTCTCCTGCAGGAACAAAGAATGAAGTATAAATGTTTCGTTGTTTTAATCATCATATAAAGATGTATTTTACGCATTCAACTGTCACACAACCACAATATCATAGCACTCCTAGGTGGAAATTTATCTGCTTCTACATTACATTTAGCATTACTTTCGACATAGTACGATTTTACTACTGAAATTGGGAGAAGTTTGCAGCGAGTAAATGTAGCGCGAATAATATTGGAAGTTGGCAACATGAGCAGCAGAGTAACGTTTGCGTGCATGTTTACAAAACTCGTGTTATACTACTGGAATATTTCTCCCCTGCCCCTCATTCCCCTTAGACCTCAAGCTGGTGAACAGAACAATCAGCGATATTGGCCCTAGTCTACAATCTTTTTTGGAGGACTGAACCCCGTCTAATCTCAAGCTCAATTGTTAGTTTTCTCAGTTCTGTAAGAAGATTAAGTGTTCCTGGATGTCTTCTTTCTGTTATAAATGATACAGCAACTTAATGCTACTAGCAACTGATCTAAGATTACGTAAATCTACTAGAATTACACACAGGTTTAGCTATTAGCAGTTGTACCTTGAAATGATTTAATCAAATTACAGCTTTCATGTTGGCTTAGACTTGAAAAATGCAACATGTTACGCCCTTTAACCATGACAGTCAGAGACTGCAGTTGGTAGCAGGAGAAGCAAACAGCTGTGGGGCAAGGTGACATAGATAAGCATAAATAATGCTCAGTTCTACTCGGCAGGCGGAAGCTGTTAGCCAAGGAGAGGAATATTTTACTCCATAAGAAGCAGGTCATGTCCTTGGTAAATACGGGGACACTCCCGAGTGTCCCCCGACCTTGCTCTTCCTCTTACATACTGCAATAATTTTGGCCCCATAAATTAGGGAAACGACAGTAGCAGAACATACATACAATGTTATGAAAAGAGACAGCTTCCAGGCACTGCCGTCGTGTTTCCAGCTGAAATATATCACTAAGGCACAAATTATGAGCCTCATTACTCTTCCACACTACACAGAAAAAATAAATAAAAGGGAGGGAGGGAGGAGATAAACATCTGCTAGTTACCTAAATCATCCGCACCCAAATAGTGCAAGTGATAAATGAGTGCGACTTCAAGAAACATGCCGGAAGCTTTCATATGTGAAGGTCATACCGAAAATCGTGATCAAATTTTTAGAAACCTTAATCCTTATTTATTTGGTGGGAAAAAGCAAGAGAAGGCAATTGAGGAAGTTGTGAGTGGGGCAGTCAGCAGATCAAAACGTGCAGAAGGGAAGTTTCAAAGACATGTGGACATAAATAAGCAAAAAAAAAAAAAAAAAAAAAAAAAAAATATATATATATATATATATATATATATATATATATATATATATATATATATATATATATATATATATATATACGGGTGTTACATATGTGAGTGGAATGGGATCGAAGAAGGGCGAGGAACAATAATATGCACGTATATGGAACGACGTCACAGGAAAGTGGGTGTCAGATAGTAGAAATGTGCTAATATTACGAAACCAAAGAAAGGAGAGGAAACTGTTGGAATTTTAGAAAAAAGGAAAACAGAGTGGATGGGGAATGTTTTGCAAAAGACAAAAACAATAATGAAAGATAGTGAATAAAGTTACAAACTTTATCAAAAGAAATAAATAGTACAAATCAAAATATAGTATATGTAAGGAATCTTAGTTGTCCAATGTCAGAATGGTCAGGGCTCAAATGCAAGGACGGTGCAAGATGTAAATGCTTCACTGCTCAATAAATTAAATTCAATCTCTATATTTTAAGTGGAACCAAGTACACCATCTTAATATACAGACTTTTGTGCCACTTTTTAACATACACTCCACTTTTTTAAATACATTTTCCTTATCGTTCATCAAGTTTGAAAATACCCTTACATAAAACTCCGTTCCAAGTGGTGCCAGTCCATTGTTTCAGACTCGTGAAACAGGTTTCATCGCCTGTCACAACATTCGTCAGAAAACATCACTTTCATTTTGAAATCTCAGAAGGTTGATGCTTCTTCTCTGACGTTTGTGATGTTCAGTCAATAATAGTGGGAATCAACAGGTACAAACTTTTCGATAACACTTTCAATCATTTCTTACACGTACTCAAGTCTTCCAAGTTTTACAGCGATTTCATCCACAGTGACATGTCTGACTTAAAGAGCTCAACCCTTTCTTTGTGTTTCTGGAAACAGCTTGATGCCGACCGCTTCCAGTATTGTCCTGGATAATGGTATTCCAATCTTTGAAATGTTTCACGCATCCCCTGACACTGCAGACATAAGTACGTTGAGGCCAGAGGTAAATTTAGCAGATTTGTTATTTTTAACGAAAATTCAGTGATGGATGCTGTCGAACCGAAAACTTGATGATTACATTTTGAAAATATTGCCTGCGATCACGTGATAGAACCTAATGGCGTCACATTGTAACATGTGGTGTAGGTTCTGCAGATTACGATCCCGTAGTCATTTGTTTTCTGTTATATTGTTGGAATTTTAATTTTAACCATGGTTTTTCACGATTTTCAGTAAGGCTACCGTACTACTTAATGTTTCATGACAGGAACAGTTCAAATATACTCCGCGACTGGGCAAGTGATGCGGTGCACCACTCATTTTCATTACAAAATCTCACTTTCAGGTCGTAGCGTCAATGGATGTGGGTGATGTGTTAAATACCCTGCCAGTTTTCCTTAGTTTTCTTTTCCTATTATGTGTATACTAATCTAATTGGCGTAATGCCTGCTGAAGGGTATGTTTCGAACAACTTATGAACTATTTTATCACGCCAAGCATTGAAACAGTGAGATTGCTTATCTCACGCCAATCGTGACAAACGATGTACGCGCATTGTGGATGCAACATAGAAAAGTGCATCTCGCTTGGCAATGTTAATGAGGTTTAAAGGTAATATTTTCAGTATTTTCTTTGACAGTGGGGGTTAATTTCATGTTTCTAACTACTTCTCTACATATCAGAGTACAACAAGCTACATTTTGAATGGTAATGTGTGTGAACGTGTAAGAGAAAAATATGCAGGAAACCGAAGGCAGGGTATGCAGATTACCTATGAGAAAAACACCTGTTGTACAGAGAACGCTGCATTTGCTGGAAACGTAGTACTCCGAATATGGAACCTGAATGCTTGTAATTAAACTAAGAATCCGGAAAAGATAGTGTAAGTGATTGTTCTGTAACTTTAATTATAAAGTTCCATAAAAACTTTAAAAATTGTGAAATAATAGTATTTCAAAGTTATTAACTTCTATTTAATAAACCAAAACATTATATATATTTTTTTTTGTTTCGAACATTCCTTCGACATTACTTATCTATAACAATAATATTTAAAATTATCAAAATTTTGAAATTTTCATCATATGGAGCATTTTAGGTACACTGCCAAAACAATAGCTAGAAAAGAAATTTAATGTCGAAATTATAATGAAAATTTGAATGCACATTATTCCTTATATGTATTATGTCTGGTATGATTTTGAACAAAATCAGCTAGTAACTGTAGAATTTAGAAATTTCACCTATGCGTACAAAAGGTGGGATTCCCCATCACCCCTGCAGATCGCACACTCCTGTAGGAATACAATATTCTAAAAGATTGGGAGATGAACATGAGAAAAAGCAATGGAGAATAATAAAAAGAGTTTATCTTGAAAAGAATGTAGAATGTAGTAGCTAAAATTATTCAAGAAATATATTATACAGAATATCAACGGAAGTTTAACCCATTTTCAAGAGTGCTAGAGACTGAAAATGCAAAGAGAAAACAACAGCTTCTGGAGAAAATAAAAGTTAGTTCTTGTGCTTTGAAAACACCCGAGTGTAATGCAATAATTGGTACATGGGATGAAAACACTTTCACTGGTTTGAAAATGAAATTTTTCATATTGCTTCCCTAGAACTGGGTTGTCGCAGGGGTGAAGGGCTGAAGTGTGCATCGGCGTGCCCTATTCTGCCGTACTCTCACAAAGACACCATCCAGTTCTCTGGTTTAAAAGTTGAATAGTAAAGCTATGATTAACTGTAAACAATGAGATGTTTGTGTTTTCTTTATGTGCTTGTTTCTTGGATTAAAATTGTGTGCCTTACTAAGATAAATGCAATACTAATTTGCATTGTTGATTCTGCTGTAGATAGTATGTTACCTATATATGAGGGGTAACAGTAACAGCTCGACGAAGAAAACCATGTGAGATTAGTTTATATCATTGTGTTCTTCAGTAGAGGTGAAAACCCCTAGCGGATAGGCAGACCTACTTACAGATTAGTCTAACTGCGAATCACTTCGCACAGCACTTGCACTACTAACGAAATCCCGCGTTAAAAGGGGAGAAATGTAGATGAAAATTTTGCAACTTTCTTCTCAAAAGTGGGTCACACAGCGGTCGTTCCGCTTTATACTCCTGCTGTGGAAACTTGTTCCTATTTCCGGTGTGCTTCAAATAACAGCAGAGACCGTACCCAAGATCAGGGATGGAACATCTCATGTTGCACCAGGGCCACGCTTCCGTTTACACAGCTCTAGATGAGGTCGAAGAAACCTCCATTACAAGCCTTAATTGCCTGTAACCAACTAGACCAACAAAGACCAAGTTCCTGCCGGTACCCAAAACAGATATATTGGAAGGATTCAGTAAAGGAACTGGATGGCTCAGGCGGTAGCGTCAGAAGCTAACACTCCGGAAGTCGTGGGTTCAATGCCGGCTTTCCTGATTCATGCAGTTTTCGGGTGCGACTGCTGGGAAGCATAATTGTATCCCCTGGAATTTTTGTCCTTCAGTTTCACCTCAATTCTCATTTCACTTCACTTTTAATTATGATTGGTTATTGCAAGTTGCTAAGTGTCAGCGAGTATGGCAGGTAATTTACTCTAAATCCTCGTTCTCCAGATCGGGAGAGGTTAACTCCGCAGGGGGAACCGGTTGCACCAGCAGCTAACGGGGAGTTAAAATCCGTAGCTGTTAGGGACCCTGCCCTCTGCTGCCATCTCTCCTCAGGTCCGGCTATCATTCGTATCCTCTCACCTCATCCCTGCCTTTAAAGGGACATCCGGTCAGAATCCTTCCAAACTTCTCACAATCTGTCACTAACATGACTTTTTCTACTCTTGTACTAACATTCTTACAAACACGATTTTCATGTTAGTCGAGAGAAAAATTTGTGGCAATTATTTTATTGCGATTTCCTTGTAGGTGCAAGGGAAATATGGCAACACTCTAGCCTTTGCGCCATAGTCAATTTCCGTTCTTTATACACGGCCAAGAGATAAAGTGAATAATCGCAGTAGCTTACGCGACGATCACTTGGTGTATCTTCTAAGGCTATGCGCTTCAGTTCTGTCGCCAAATACTGTTTGACTTCTTAAACGTAAGCAGTACCAAAGAAGTCACTAATGAACACATGTTTATCGCATAAGATTTGAAAGTGCTTTCGTAAATCAAACGGAACGTACGTGTAACCAACCCGCCACTGCAACACAATGCACGGCTGGAGGTTAAAGAGTAAACAAGACTACATAGGCTAAGGCCAGAAAATTCAAAATAACATTTCGTTTGCTATATAAATATCCTAAAGTTATATTTTAATTAAATCGTGAGCCATTTTTGAGAAAATCAACATTTTCTATGTAACGGGTGGGCGAATTTTCTTCAACATCTTCGTGTCGCATCCTTGAGATATATTAAACTTAAATACCAACTTTGGTTTTTAACCGACTCTCGTGTTTGAGTTGTAATGTTCACAGACAGGGACATACAGGCAAACAGGACTTTTTTCTAGAAATGCTTTTTTGGATTGATTCAGGGGACTACAGAGCATATATTTGCGGTGAAACCTCGACATCGACATTTTGGGTCGAATAAAACACTTACCCTGCGTTCTATACTTAGTAGAGAAAGTAATAAACTAACAGATACACAAGGGATGAAGTTGTATTTTGCCAAACTTTGAGGATCTACTTGTCTTAAAAGCTTTTATTTGTCATTTCTTCGACAGATTTAAGACTTACTCTTGAACTTTTCTGATTTCCCTATTTCGAAATTAGTTTCATTCTTTATTCCCTTCAACAAGACTATAAAGAAGCAAGAAACTGAATGTTTATTCTTATTTCCCAATGAGGTGAACTGTTGTTGCGTTAAAGTCATACATGTAACCGTGAGAGATACTCTATTGGCAGGAGTGTAACCAGAAGGCATTTGCGGGGTCTTGAAACAGAATGCGAATGCCTAACATACGAAGTGTGACCACTGCTAGAATGCCAACATCACTGAACAGGATATATTGAGTAAATAAAGGACTTTATGGATTACCATGACCAACAACCAACGTTGTAAGGACCTAACGGTAAACCGGAGCGTATAAAGACTTAAACCCTCCAGGCAGACTAGACTAGACTACGGGAAAACTCAAATTGTACTTTCACTTCATTGCAACTATAGAAGGTGCCTGTAACCGTTTATTGCAAACTACCTCTCACTAAATGTGTGCGGATGGTCAACATAACGGAGCGAGACATTTTATCAGTGGCCAACATATGCAGTGTTAATTTTCGAAAAGAAAGGGTGAAATTCTATCATTCCTCGGTACTGAAGGCCGGAGGGATGTGCGCTCGCATGCGATATAGGCTAGCTAGACGCAGAGAATGAATAACGTCAGAAATACAGCACGGCCATCAAATGTGGAAACAACTGCCACTAGAAGCAAGAGTCGAAAACAACGTAGCGTAGTACTCTACAAACTAGTGAAGCATTGCCTTGCAAGTGTATTTAGACGCAAGGTTAAGGTGTAGTATAACGCGACTGTTTTGTTTCTTCTCGCAGTGAGCTGCAGACGTGAGATGTTTAGTGTTCATATGATGCTTGTAGGTTGTGCTGCAGTGAGGCGGTTTTCATGGTGAGGCTGTACCTACCTGCTGTTGTTTACATGCGCGAGCAATAACAGTAAAGTCCATGTGCAGTATACCTATGGAAATATGCACACGCCTCCGGCCTTTACTCACTAGTGCTATTTTATTACTTCCTTTATTAGAAGAGGAAATACACATGAATGTTATTCCCTCCAAAACTATAATGCGGAGATTTCAGCGGAAATATATGTTTTCAGACACTCTGCATCAAAAGAAAAACAGTCTTAGGAAAAGGACTGTGTGCGTGTGTGTGTGAGAGAGAAAACACTAACTCCAAAAAATACCAAATTTGGCATTTAAGTAAAGTGTTCCTCCAAAAATACGAGACAAGATTTTCAAGAAACTCCTTAACATCCAGATTATCTTTTATGGAAAATTCTCAAAAAGATTTCCAAAGATTTCATTGAAATAAACTATATATTTAAGCTATTTTATTAACAAATGAAATGTATATCTCTAATTTAAAAAATCTTATTACACAAAAAATGTAGATCTCGCTAAACACACACTTTCTCTCTCTCTCTCTCTCTCTCTCTCTCTCTCTCTCTCTCTCTCTCTCTCTCTCTCTCTCTCTCTCTCTCTCTCTCTCCCTGAGTTGAGTTTGAATTTTTCAATACTTCTCTGAACTGGGAAGGTATTCGATTGTTTTTCTCCTGTTAATTAAAAAAAATGAAATTTCAAGCCCACTTAGCGATTGGCTCTTAAAAGATTTAACTATCCCTTAAAGCCTACTGCATTCTATTCTCATTGTACCAACTAGACAATATGTAATAAAATCAATTCTACATACATAAATTTCAATTAAGATGAAGTACTAAGGTTTGTAAGATTGGTTGAGTAGAAAATGTCATGTAAATGCAGCACCGATCATTCGCTTTTTTTATTACCTTCTGTACTAGTAATTAGAGGAAGTATTGTATTCCACCCAAAAATTCGATGTCAAGATTTCAACTGAAATATGTTTAGAGACCACCGGAATTAAAAAAAAATGCAGTTTTATTAGAAAGTGTGCGTGTCTGTCAGTCTGTGGACAGCATAACTCAAAACCAAAAGTCGGTTAAAAAGCAAAGCTGGTATTTAAATTAACGTCTTTCAAAGATGCCACACGAAAATTTTGAAGAAAATTGCTCCACCCTAAACTATGCTTTGCATGGAAAATTTTTCGACAATTTTGATTTTCTTGAACATGGTTCTAACGATTTTGATTATTTTTTATATATTTGATATATTGGGAAATGAAATGTATATCTTGAATTTTCTGACTGTAACCCATGCAGTCGTACTTACTCTGGATGACTTCTGCATAACTGGTAAACCGCAAGAGATGGACCTCCGCAAGAGATGGACCTTATCTTACTGTACAAAAAAATCTTGCTAAAATACACAATTTATGTCTCAATAACTTTTTTGGAGAGTGAACCATTTCGAAAATATTGCTTGTTATTTGTGTGAGTTTTGGAGAACTTCCGCTTATTCAAATGCAACGGAATTTGGAAGCTTTAAAAGATTTTACTATCTCTCAAAGCCTACTGTATTCCCATATTCCCCTTACACCTACAAGGAAATAAGCAGTATGATAATTTCTGCAAATGTTTTTCCTCAACTAATACGAAGAAAAATAAGAGTTTGTAAGAATAGTTAGTATAAGAGTAGAGAAAGTCATATGAGTGCAACACTTCAGTTTTTTTTTTTTTTACAGGTACAATATGGAGTACAAAAGAGTTACAGAAAACAAAAGAGCCTACAGTGTTTCGGTTTTGGATAGGTACCTGTAGCAGCATAAGGCGCCTACGCCTGCGCTATTGGTCACTTGAATTTCAAATATGCTCGTGTTGTCCTTGAATATCCTACATGAAGTTACTTTTCTCTCCGCCGTTCACTCAGATGAACCTCTGCAGCGGAATGCTGAACATTCTGACCGACACTAATCATTGCACTCCAAGATGCAAGACATAAAGCAATCCGAAACACCAAAGATAACAATTTAAACTTTATGGCCTCTCTCACGTGACGAAGGTTGCGTGGGTCACGTGCCGTCAGAACAAAAGAACAATTATTCCTCTCATGGAAACTTAATACTCTGAGCCTTTTGAGCGTTATGTATACAGATCCTTGAAGGGTTTTCTGCATCTAATTTTGGTCTGTAGTAACGTCCGGATGTTTTACTGTTACAGTGGCGTATTCTCCACGAATGCACTGCATGCGTTGTAGAGCAAAAAAGTGGCTAACGTTCATCAACAATTAAAATATCACCATTTAAATGTCAGAGGAATCTGTAACTCACGAAATAAGAAAACCATTAATTCGGTTCCAAGGAAGTGGATGGCGTGCCTGTGCAGGCGATTGCCTGTTAGTTCTTGTAACAGCCTAGATAAGGCGCCAAGTATTCTCTTTTACCGTGACATAACAGCGACCTGTGAGATATGAAGAAATACATGCACCGCGTGCCAGTGCATTCAAGGTGTTAGCATGTTTTTCGAGTGCATTTCAGTGAATTTTGCCGCTGAATAGTTAAAGTATGGGCTATTCTGAAAGTGCTGTTATACCAATGAACTTCTTCAGTCACTTCAGTATGGACGAGTTAAGCTTAGCATGGGAAGAAGTAAAAATTTTATATCAATAATAAATGCATAAGAGATATGCGAGTGATGCATGCCAGATAACAAGAGAGCACAGATTCTTAGAGACAATAATTACTCAAGTTAACGTTGAAAATAGCATTTGCTGACAAACCTCTTTCCTTATCCTTTGCTAGATTGTTTACAGATTTCCATGGCCAGTTTATATAAACAATTACTTTGTCTGCCATTTATATATGGCAGACAGAGAAAGTTCTGTATCCACTCGTAAGTTCCACATCGAGATTTAACTGAAATTCACGTTTCGAATTGTCCTGATAAGTTATTAGAAACTTTTCTGCCTATAAATGAGTTAAATGCACTTTTA
The DNA here is from genome assembly GCA_030765045.1 of Tenodera sinensis. Classification (NCBI taxonomy): domain Eukaryota; kingdom Metazoa; phylum Arthropoda; class Insecta; order Mantodea; family Mantidae; genus Tenodera; species Tenodera sinensis. The sequence goes on from CM060972.1 coordinate 57,279,108, forward strand.
GGAAAATAAAAATCGAATAAAAACCAATAACCAAGAGTGCGTACGTGTGTCTATGTCTGTGTGTGTGTGTGTGTGTGTGTGTGTGTGTGTGTGTGTGTGTGTGTGTGTGTGTCTGTGTGTGTGTGTGTAACTTTTTGTTTTAAAGTTTTTACTAAATAAATAGTGATAATTATAATTATTATAATATATTAATATAAAAACTAACAACATGTTCCTTTGCCATATTTTACTATTAGCCTTCTCTACTACGTATAGTAGGTAGAGGTAATATTTCACCCAAACATCCCATATCGAGATTTCACCACTAATAATGTTTTGAAGTCCTTTGAATTCACAACAGTATTTTTAGAAAAAGGTACCTGCGCATGTGTGTACGGTCGCGCATTAGTTCTTGACGAATGACCTTCAGCGAAGAACCAGTGAGCTAGCCTACTGCTAATAAACAGGTCCGCAAATAATTTATATTACGATAACAACCAGCTCTGCTTCCCTATGTTATGATTCGAAGAAGACACAGAGTACAGTTAACTGCAAAGTTTGTGTGGTACGGGTGCATGCCATTGCCAGTGTTTTAGCGAGAGATAATGAAAATGACAGTGATTCAGATGAAGAAAACGAAGTTCAGTATAGAAGAAATACAAGCAAATTAAGTTACAGATATTGATATAGTAATACATGTGGCTGACATTACTAGAAATATTATAAATTGCATTATAGTTATTGTAGTTCTTGGGCACAGAAACACGAGAACAATGTCACATCATCTGGCTGTCGCTTCTCCTCCTGTGTGCCACTGTTCCCGTAAAGATAAGTGACTCGCATCTAACCTCTCATTTAAAAATTTCATTCGCCAAGAACTAAGGCGCGACCTGTACTATTTAACAAACAGAAGAAGGCGAGCTGGAGGAATTTGCTATGTAAACATCTTCCACTGTTTATGCACGCTAGTATGATATACAATAAACACTGTTGACGGATAAATGAGTAATATCTGTTACAGAGTATTAGATGTAGCAGCACACACGCACAGGCACGCACACACACATACACACACAGTAGTAAACAAATGGCTTGCGTGAGCAGATTAATAAAGTTCTAGTCCCCTCTCGTACATCAGACCCCTCTCGCCCCCTAATGTGTGCGCGTACGTCTTAAGATCGCGCCTTCCAAGCTGAAATATGCGCAAAGCATTAATTAGCCGATTATTCACTGCGTGTATTCACACACCAATAAAATTTTGTGCAAATATTTAAACCGAACTCTAATACTGCAGTTATTTTTTGTTTGATAAGTATTCATTAATGCGTAACACATTATTCCATTTTTAGTGCTGCTTATGTTCGTTTAAATTTGCATAATGAACCCTTTCAGTTATGCTAATATCAACAAAGGTTTCGAAACAACTGCAAATATTTAATAATTTACATAATTATGATGAATGTTTTCTCACGTGCTTTCCTTGTTTACAGAAAACGTGTTAAAATTTGTTCGTGAATCTTAATACAGGTTCCCTAGCAAAGTAGCCTTATGTGGAGTACCCTAAAGAATTCAATTATTAAAATACACATAATTTATCTCATTAACACAGTTACAGGTAAAAATATATTGCTTTGGAAATTTAAGATCTATTGACAAAATTTATAATTTAGCCCAGACTCACCATGGTCGTTTATGTGATAGTATTTCTGTTATCGCAAAGAACACGAGAGTGTTACATGACAATTTAAATAATCCTGAATGGAAGTTTGCGTCTTCTGATGTTTCTCACATTTTCCCCAAAATTTGTACATTAAAAAATCAAAACTCACAATTAAACTAAAATTATTTTTAAAGTGCAATTAATTTAAATTAGGAAGCTTATTTTGTAGATACACAAAGAATATAAATAGGAAATACTGCTTAAAAAATTTGAAAATTGTATTGTAAGGAGGATTTTTTAGTAAAAAAAAATTAATTTTATGTTACGTAATTCACACTGCATGCACAACTTCACATATATCCACAAACTCAGCAGCAACAATTCTTCACATACATAAGATCTGCTAAAAAATTTTAAAGCTCAGTTGAGTACTTTGGCTTTCGAAAAACTTTCAGATTGTAACCTTAAATGCATTTCAATACATTCTTGATGCGTTAGGACACAAGGTTAATACTCACAAGGGCATAATATTTTTCCCCTTAGAGTATAAATGTAGGTGATTTAGAATTAGCTTTCTGAATTTAAGATTTTTTCTCCATTAAAACTAATGTTTACATAACGAGTGTAACGGATTCTATGTCTATTTTACTGTCTGTGGTTTGGTGGTTAGTGTGCTAGCTTCCAAATGCAGAGGCCCCGGGTTCGATTCCCGGCTGGAGGGAGGGAACTCCTTAGCTAGGATTATTACCCATTCTCCCTAGTCTGCAAATATGAGAAAGTGTTAATGTATGTGAATTTAATGTTAATAAAGAATACTCAACGTAAACAGTTTCAATGTTACACAAATAGTAAACGGTTGAATATCAAGGTGGACGAACAATTGTGCTTAAAGAAAACCCGCCGATATTTCTTAGACGTTAAAGGTTCCAAAAAGAAGAAAGATAACAATTTAGCTCATTTCGTACAAATAAGTTCCAGCATTTATGTTTAAATATAAACAGAGTAGGTAAGTTTTCTTCCTTCCCTTTGTATAAGTCTAAATCTTGAACACACTTCGTAGCTGTATGCTTGTGGTGGTAACTTTTCTAAATAACATCTGTAATATTTGACTACATTGATAGTTTACGGTATTCTCTAAACTTCCATCTATGGCGTCGTTACCATTATAATAAATGTCTTAGTTATTACGAGTATATAATTTAAGTTGTATAACATTTGCAATAAGAATACAGGGCGATAGTTGTACACATAAATAGTGACAAAGAGAATAAAGATAAGATAAGGATGCGACAAGCTTACCTTGCAGTTGAGCCGAATGCAGCACGCGTTGCGTGTAGAATGCGAGCGGCTCCGGATCAGTACTGATGCTGCAAGAGATATGGTCCAGAGACCTGGAGACCCCCACCACAACACTCACATAGTGTGGGCTGTACCGGCTTGGCCACGGTCAGGTAAGACTCCGCAAGACACCAAGCACATTTCTGCCAAAACACAGGAAATAGCCAATAGACAAATCACCAACAAGGAAGGAGGATGCTACATAGAACTCTTTATCAATTTGTTAATCCAAATAAACTACCAATTCACATTTAAGCAGGTGCGATTCATTAAGAGATTGTTGCTATGTAAAGGCTCTGAAATTCTAAGCTTTTTTAGTGATCACGAAAAAAAAAATGAATAGCGAACTCGCAGAGCTGAGAAAAATAAGTATTTGAAAATTGAAACCAATAAATAATAATATTAATAATTCGTAAATAGTTAAAACAAAAATCTGATGTGTTGCACTCGCATGACTTTCTCTACCCTTGTACTAACCATTCTTGCAAACTCTTATTCCTATATCTTCTTCGTGTTAGTTAAAATAAACATTTGTTCAAACTCTCTTATTGCTTATTTCCTCGTAGATGCAAGGGGAATGAATATATATTAGAATACAGTAGGATTTGAGCGATAGTAAAATCTTTTACAGCTTTAAAATCCCATTCTCTTTGCACACTTAACATATAAAAAAAGAACGATGTTCCGTTTCTCGAAAGTTTTCAGTTTTCCGAAACTAACACAAATAACAAGCAATTTCTCCGAAATGCTTCATTCTCAAAAATTTTATTCAGGCATAAATTGTGTGTTTTAGTGAGATCTACTCTTTTTGTAGAGAAATATTTTGTCTATCTCTCACGGTTTAAGAGTTATTCAAAAGTCATCTAGAGTAAACAGGACTACATGGGCTATAGCCAGAAAATTCAAGATGTACATTTCATTTGTCATAAAAATATCGTAAACATGTAGCATTTTAATCAAAATCGTTTTATCCATATTCGGGAAAATCAAAATTTTCAAAGGATTTTCCATATAAAGCGTAGTTTAGGGTGAAAGAATTTTTTCTAAATCTTGTGTCTCATCCTTGAAAAATGTTAAATTTAAATGACAAATATAGTTTTTAACCGACTTTTCGTTTTTGTTACGCTCTTTTCTTACACACAAACACACACAACTTGCACAACACAACACACCCACACCCACACACACGTATTTCTAAAAATGCTTTTTTCTTTTATTCGGGGGTCTCAAAACATTTCCAGTGAAATCTCGACAACGAATTTTTTGGGTGGAATACAATACTTCCTCTACTTACTGTACGTAGTAGGGAAAATAAAAACCTTTCGCAAGAATAGCTTGTAGAAGCTATATAAAAATAAACGGTATTGGATAGAGAAATTCATGTGAATATAACAACGGCTGTCTATTTTTTGTGTTTATGCAAAGAGAATGGAATTTCAAACGCATCACAGAGACCGTCTTTGAAAAGATTTGACTATCACTTTAATTTACTCTATTCTTTTATCTATGTACAATGAAATGTGCAATTAGTGTTGCTTAGTTATATTAACAAGGACTAGGCACCAAGAAAGTTGTAAGAATAACTTGCAGAAGATGATTATGTGGGTATAGACCATTTTAATTCAGAAGCCAAAAACGCATATTGCCCGTGAAATCCAGTTAAAGCTTCTGTATCGAATGCATTATCCACTTTAGCTTAGGAAAGTGTTACAAAAATCTGATGTGTTGCTTTCTTCTCTTGTACGAACTATTCTTACAACTCTTATTCCTCTATGTTCTTTGTGTTAGTTGAGGTAATCATTTGCAGAAATTACCTTGTTGCTTATTTCCTTGTAGGAGCAAGGAGAACATGGGAATACAGTAAGGTTTGGGCGATAGGCACATCTTTTGAAACTTAAGAGATTCCGTTCCCTTTGCACGGCTAACATATAAAAAAAGTTAATAACGATCTTGCATTCGTGGAAAGTATCAGTATTAGAAAACTGGCACAAATAACGAGGAATATCTCCTAAATGGTTCACTCTACAAAAAATTAATTTCGACCTAAACTGTGTGCTTTAACAAGATCTAGATTTTTTGTGCAGTAAGATTTGTTCTATCTCTTACAGTTTACCAGTTATACAAAAATTGTCAAGAGTAAACAGGACTATGTAGGCTTGAGCCAGAAAATTCAAAATATGTATTCCATTTTTCAAAAAAATATCTTAAATATTTGGCATTTTAATCAAAACCCTTAGTCATTTTCGAGAAAATCAAAATATTCGAAAAATGTTCTATGTGAAGGGTAGTTTAGGGTGGAGGAATTTTCTTCATTACCTTCGTGTTACATATTTGAAAGATATTAAACTTCAGTACCAACTTTGGTTACTAACCGACTTTTCATTTAGGTTATGCTATCCACACGCACACGTCCTAAAATTTTGTATATACAATCGATCCACATTTATAACTGACAAAGAAATTCACGAGAGAACACTAGACAAAAGGTTAACTAACCATCATCCCAGTGCAAAACTTTCTTGCTTCCAGAAAGGTGTAGACTATGAAACCACAAAAATATTTAATGCATTTCCTAATCATCTTTAGGGAAAAAAAGTTGCCAGTTTAAATGCTTTTAAAATTGCTGCTAAACAGTACCTATGCTCAAAATCATTTTATTCTGTATAAAATTGTCCGAATGACAAATTATCCTGTTATTGCTTATGTAGCTTAATTATATAACAAGTAATGTATTTTTCTACCAAATCTAATTATACAAAATAGCCGTAGTCTAATACAACATAGTAAAATAAATAATTATAATTAATTATAATATGGCGGCGCCGTAGCCGAGTGGTTAGATTATTCGCTTCTCATCAAAATGACCCGGTTTCGATCCCAGACGACCACATGTGGTTTTCGTGGTGGACGAAGCGACGCTCTCCCCCATTCTATTTTTTAGAATCGACTAATGACCTTTTATCGTTAAAGCTACTCAAAATTTCTTACTTTTCGATATCCTCTATCCTTGTTCTAATTTCCCTCCAGAAACTTTACTTTTGTTGCTTTTTTCTTCTCTTGTTTCCCTCATACCTATTTTCCTCAATATTGTCTAAATTTCGTGCATTTAAGTTTATTTTTTCCTCCATTTTCTCTATTATATAAATAAATAATAAGATATGGCAGGAAAAGCCTAGTGAAACAAAGTTTACATTATATTAGTCTTACAACCATAGGAAAGATTTGTGTTTCGCAACTATACCTGATTTGTGTTTTGTGCCTGAATGTACTTTTATGCTATATTGTACACTTCCATTGATATGTTCAATGTTCATGTAAACTCGCTGAATACAATATAATTAATCCTACCTAATCCGTCAGAGGGCAGTGGCGCATTACATCGCGGGACGTAAATTTTTGAAGTCGGACGCGCGACTATCTTCCAAAACCTATCTCTCACTCATCTTCTATTTATTTATTAGTTTACGCGTAATCACGTGACGTTTTTTCGTCACATTTTCGCTTACTGCACCAGCTCAGTGTTTGAAGGTACTTTCTCACGTTGTGTGGTGTAGATGCGCCACGTTGGTGGCGGATACAAAACTGATTCCAAGACCATTTCTAGGTCATAACATAGAATTTTTTGAGACCGTCCTCAGAAAACCTCTTCATCCTGGATGATTTTTGCATAAAAATAAGAGACGGACAAAATTTTACTAAATAAAAAGGTAAATTTGATTAAAACACACAATTTTGTCAAATACTTCGTTTTCTCTCTCTCTCTCTCTCTCTCTCTCTCTCTCTCTCTCTCTCTTGAGTGAACTATTTCCGAGACATTCCCATTTCTTTGAACTTGCCAATAGTTATATATATATATATATATATATATATATATATATATATATATATATATATATATATATATATATATATATTTTAATAAGAATAATATTCCTTTGTTTTATCTGTTGGCCTTGCAAAGAAAATGTAATTTTAAAGGCATCGCATAGCAACCAGCTCTTAAAACATTCCACTATCGCTTAAAGTCTACTGTATTCCCAACGAAATTAGTTTTTTCTACACTTTCGTTCAATGTTTATTTCCGTTATATTATATAAATATGTATTACGTCTTATTTATTTAATAATTTAAACTTGTGCAGGGTTGGACAACTTGTGCTCACTGAGCGCAGATTGCTCAAGGCCTTGCACTGATAACTATGTTTAGCAGGTAAAAAAGTGAATGTCGCTCATGGTATCCTGCGAGTTGCCCAGACCTGGGGTAGTGTAAATATAAGAACACGCAGCTAACCCCAAAACTGGATTTCTCAGACTAATTAACATGTCATTATAAACAAATTACTGAATAATTTGTGTGTATACCTTTAAATTTTTTTATCATACATGCTGTAGTTCGTTTGAAAAAAATTAACTTAAGCAACATTAGGTAAATAAATAGCAAAAATTTGACATTCTCAGATTTCCTTTTCTTAAAAACCATTAGCAGTAGATAGTAGAAATGTTTACTTCACATGAAGACATTTTACCATAACTAGGCAAAGTAAGCTGCCAATAATATATATCAGGGATGTCCAACCTTCTCTCTTTGGAGAACATTACGCAGCATTTTTTCATTCTGGAATTTTGCATAAGTGGTAAACAGTAAGAGACAAAGGCTTACTAAATAAAAACGTGGATATCGTTGAAACACACAATTTATGTCAAATACTTTTTTATTTTGAATGCACCATTTCCGAGATATTCCTTATTATTTATTTGAATTTACCAATACTTTTACTCTTTATCAAATGGGAATATGTTATTCGTTTTTCTAATCTAGTGGCCTGCCAAAGACAACGGGATTTCAAAGGCATCATATAGCAACCAGCTCCTAAAACATTTCACTATCGCTTAAAGCCTACTGTATTCCAATATTCCCCTGGCATCTATAAGAAAATTAGCAATAAGATACTTTCTGAAAATGCTTATGTCGATATTATGTTCCTACTTTACAAAAAACCATGTCTCCACCAGCGATCATGCTCTGTTTTCCCTTCATCCGAACAATCACTCTGCACCTCAGTTTCCACTGGAGAAGGCTCTTGCATATTGCAATCATGCCCAGAAGTTCCCACTCCTTTTACAGGCTTTCCAAAGACCATCATTTATTTGAGAGCACTTACTTCCTACTGTCCTTTTCAAGGGTCTAAAGCAAAACATCCATCGGAGAGGCACCAGGAGATTTCACTGGCAAGTTGCTGAATGGAATAGCTTGTATTCAAGTTTTCTACTCCATTCTTTGCAACAGTCGAAACAGAGCTGTGCCTGGGCACCTTATCTTGGTGCACCCATTGTTTTGGTTTCCCCCATAGACAGCCGGGATTTGAACTCGATCTTTGAGACGAGTATATCTGCTTGCAATAAAATATACATCTTAAGGACCAAAAGAGCGGGTTTATAACGCGACTAATAAATATATCTAAAGAATGTTAAATTGCATGGGTATTATTTCAATCGCTTAAGCGATGTTTACAAGTATAAAAGTAAAATCAGATGGACGGCATGTAACTTTTCTTTGCATTCTGTGTCAGAGCGGTGTGCAGAGACACTGAATAAAATACCAGGTGTATAATTTATAGGTTATATATTTGGCTTTAAATAAAGCGCACTTAATTTCTTTCGTAAATTAATTTTTCAAAACTAAACCACCAATTTAACATTAGAGGTGTTGAACAACCAGCTTTTTTATTTGCTATGAATACCAAGATACAAATAGGACATCGTGGTTTATAAATTATTTACCTTGGTTTAACAAATTTTAACGACCAGCACTAAAGACTCAAAATGAACGCTCAGCAATGCAAAGAAAAAACGAAGGCGTGCACCATGTATAGCCAGTGCATAAACATGCACAGACCAAAACTTGCAGCATGCCACTTTAATGGCAAAAGTATGTAGATCCACGCACGCGCGAGTTACTATTACTTTTCAGTTTCTCTAAACGAAGAACGAGAAATAAATATGAGCGTATATTCAGCCGATCAAATCAAATACTGGTACCTGGAACGCCATTTAATTACTTCAAATATCGAAAATAAATATTAAGATTTTTGTTAAAATAATTTAATCCACAGGATAACAAAACATCAAAACAAGTGTTGGCAATGGATTGCATAACCTCACCCTAACGAATTCTAAGACATTGTTGGCTTATCTAGAAAATCAGATCAAACATAAAAATTAAATTTAAAATACAGCAAAATTCACTGCTTTCTTGGGCCTAAATCACAACTGTCACTGGCAAGGAAGTTATTATATACCTATACCGAGTGGAAGGGAAGTCATTACATTAATTTAAACTAGTGATAGATGTCGGTATTTGGAACACATTTAATATCTTACGTTTTTGTCTCTGAGCATATTTTAGTTTTGTCGAAAACAAGCTGGCAACACTGCAGATTGTGTGGGTATCACTTTCCCTAGCTTAGTACATAAACACCGTAACGGTGCGTCTTGAAAACAAACTCATACCCTGCCTTGTTCTTCCGTGTTTACTATTCGAGTGTGGGCCAATCAAAAGCCTTAGCTTCCAAAACATTACACGAAAGCGAAAGTGCCCGACCTGTTTACATCCACAAACCAGGTCAATTCCCTGATTAAACTCAACGTAACCTTGTCGACTTACTGAAACCTTGTCTGAAAGAATAGCTTAGAGTATTCCTTCACTTTTTTAAGTGATTAATTATTTGGTAACCCTGTGTGATGTCATATAATTACTACCGAATCTACGTCAGAAATAAGTTACTCTACGCATCTTACAAGTAATAGACTTATCTGCGTACATTCTTGTGGAATTACGCCTCCAATTTGGATCAAAGACTTTTTTCTTTTTTTTTTTTTTTAAGTCGGCTGATCAAACTGCCATTCGACTTTTTTGTTTGTAATGCTTCTATGTAGCACATATTAGGAGTGTAATGAATTCTCTTCCACATGTATATATAAGCCTGTAAAGGGGTCAATGGGCGTCATCAGTGGGGTGCAGTAGCGGAGAGAGTCCCTACTGGCCAATAAATACCAGAGGTGAAGGTGAAATTGATGGAACGAAATGTGATGGAGCAGTTGGTAGAATAAACGTCGGGTGAATCCTGAGAAAATCTGTCCAGTCGCCGTTTCGCCCATCACAAATACGATATCTGATCCCTGGGATCGAACTCGGGCTACCTTTGTAAGAGGCAAGTGTTGTAACCATTCCGCCACGGCTTCACATACAGATATGTACTTATTTATATATAAATATACATACAAACATGGCCAATTATTGAACAGATTGTAATTCTACAGATACGTTTAAAAAATTCTATCAAACTTTGTCCCCAAATGGCACGCATACACATCGGAATTTCAATTTTGAATATCACATCAATAGTTTTGATGAAAACGGAGTTTTGACGTATGGGTGATGATGGAAGTCTCCAGGACAGTGTGTTTCCATTTAAGGCAGGTTGGTAGCCGTGCATTGTCTTCCTAACGTTTTTATTCGCTAATCAAGGACAACAAACTGGTAAGTCCTTGCGACCGTCTCTGCGGATAGGAAACCTCCAAGTTCATAAATAAATACCTAATAAAAACCTTTCAAGGTTTCTACACTTTACTTAAGGAAACGTAATCATAGAAAGTAAGAAAGTGAAACGTAATTACTGCTCAAATAATTATGTAACCTTAGACAAATACAAGAGGCATACCAATATATAAGGTCACCTCATTAGTGTGATAGCGCGGTTACTCATTAAATGGGAGGCCGGGGTTCAATTCCCGGTACCTTCAAGGAATGGAACCCTGGTAACGAATTTTTGGGTTAAATATACTAGAAAGTTATCAGGCAACTGGTAACACAAATTAGTAACTCTTTATATGTTCACAATGTAAAGTTTGCATCGTGAGCCGATTGTTAGGTTTGTTTGTTTGTTTATTTATTTTACTTCTTAATTTCTCTACTACGTATAGCAAGTTGGAAAAGTGTTGAAGTCCACTCTACATATAATTCAATACCGATGTTTCACCGCAAATATGTTTCGGAACACCCTTAATTTAAAAATCTGACGTGTTGCACTCACATGAATTTCTCCACTCTTGTACTAACCATTCTTACAAACTCTTAGTCCTATATCTTCATGCTACTTGAGATAAAAATTAAAAATTATTTTGTTGTTTAACGACGCTGTCAATTGCCAGGATCACATCAGCGTCGCCGGTGTGCCGGAATTTTGTCCCGCAGGAGTTCTTTTACATGTCAGTAAATCTACTGGCATGGAGCTGTCGTTTTTAAGCACACTTAAAAACCATCGGCCTGGGCCGGATTTGAACCCGCGACCTTGGGAACAGTAGGCCAGCGTCTAACCAACTGAGCCACCCAGACCGACAACTTGAGATAAACATTTTATTGAGGTGCAAGGGCAATATGGGAATACAGTAGGCTTTGAGAGATACTTAAATCTTTTAAAGCTTTCAAATTTTGTTCTCTTTGCATGGTTAACATATAAAAAATGAACAACGATGTTCCATTCGACGAAGTACAAAATTTCCAAAACTCGCACAAATAACAAGGAATATCTCCGAAATGATTCACTAAAAATTATTTATACATAAATTGTGTGTTTTAACAAGATATACATTTTTGTATAGTAAGATTTTGTCTATATCTTACGGTTAACCAGTTATGCAAAAATCATCCGGAGTAAACAGGACTACATGAGCATGGGAAAATTCAAGATACATTTCATTTGTCATAAAAATATTCCAAACCTATGGCATTTTAATCAAATCGTTAGAGCGATTTTCAAGAAAATAAACATTTTCGAAAAATTGTCCATGTAAAGGGTAGTTTAGGGTGGAGGAATATTCTTCAAAATCTTCCTTGAAATAAAACTTATATACCAACTTTGGTTTTTAATGGACTTTTCCTTTTTACTTTCTCTACTACGTATAGTAAAGTAGAGGAAGTATTGTAAATTCGATGTCGAGATTTCATCGGAAATATATTTTGAGGCCCGCTGAATCCAAAGAAAGCATTTTTAGAAAAAGGTCCATGTGTGTGCGCGTGAGCAGCATGACTCAAAAACGAAAAGTAGGCCAAATGCCAAACTTGGTAATTAGGTTCAGTATATTTCAAGGACACTAGGATTTCCAAGAAAATATTTCCAGCCTCAGAGTATCCTTTGTATGCAACATTTGTGAAAAGTTTATTTTTTCAAAAAGTATTTTGACTAAAATACCGTATGTTTTAGATTTTTAATGACAAATTTATATCTTGAATTTTCTGGGAATATTTTCAGAAGTCCTCTGCTTTCTGAGTGACTTTTGTATATCGCAAACAGTAAGATAGACAAAAGCTTACTACACAAAACATTTATATCTTATTAAAAACACACAGTTTGTCTCAAATGCATATTTTTTGTAGAGCTAACCATTTCAGGGTGATTTATCTGAGTTTTATAATACTGATACTTTCCTCAAGTGGAGGTCGTGATTCATATTTTACCTTTTGGCTATGCTAAGAACGAATTTCGAAGTCTCCCACTGCGACCAGCTATTGAACATTTGACTATCGCTTTAAAGCCCACTATTTGCCTTGAACTTGGAAAAAAACTATCACAATTATGTAATTTCTACAAATGTTTATCTCGATTAAGATCAATTATATAGCGGAAGAAGCCGTTTTAAGAATAATTTGTACAAGAATAGAGAAATTTATGGGAGTGTAACTTTTTTTTTTTTTATTTTTCCTGTGCTCTGGTTGCTTTCCTGGGTATTATTCAGTTTTTCCACACACACCCACACACCCGTACCCCAGGTGGAACTCGAACCTTTGAGCCACGAAGCACCAAAGCAATGCACTTTAGCCAGCGCGGCTATGAGTACCGGCTAAATGTTCAGCTCCGACGTCGAACAGCCACAAATTACATTAGCGGTTGCAATTGTTTAATGTAGGAAATATGTAACGAGACTTTTAAGCTCGCAAATTGACCATGTAAATGACCTGTTTTTCCTTCACAATAATCTGTAAATTCGTTCTTCAAGCATATGGATCGTATGGGCCTGTGAATTAACAAAATTTAATTATACTCAAGCAGTACAGATTCCACAGAGATTGAATCTGACATATCTTGCTTAGCATAAAGGAAAATCCCGGAAAAACAGTATCCATAAAACCATCCTAACCGAGAACTTGAAATCTCTCAATACATCGTATTTTCAGGTTTTCTTCTTACGAGTTTCCATTTTGGGACACAGTACTATTTCATGGCCTTTCCGGTTATGCTGACATTACAGGTAAATTAAAATTTAAGGCCTGGGTCGCTAGCATTTTCACACCCTTAAACTTAATAGTTTGATTAAAACAGATATAAAATATAATAAACCTACTTGTTGACTTTTACCACCTTAACTGTCCTTATTTATATTGCATACGTTATACACTGGAATCAATCTAACTTTAGTTGTAATATCGATCTAAGATATTAAGCAGAGTCATTGAATCTTAATATACACGTTCCGCGAGATAAACAGAGTAGGCTGGGCTCAAATTAATAATTACCCACAGTAAGCATGGCGACTAACTTCAACGAGTCTGTTGATTCTGAAATCGAAGAACATTGGAAAATAGGTTGCACTTCTCACGTACCTGAAAAATCTAAAGAGAGATAGGAAATATGTTATAGTTAATATATGCCAAGTTCAACCAGCAATACACAATGGAAAGATGAATGTTGTGTTTTAAGGTTATTTCACATTTCATGCATACTCCATATTAAATGACTAATTATCTCACAAAAATTGTATGCAATACATGCGTGTTAAATATTTTTACTACTTCTCGGAACTCTTCTGCGCATCGTCTTTTGAAACTTCTCCTCGGTTCAGTAAAAATGACTTACCATCCTTATATCGCAATAAATTTTAAGCATTGTAAGATGCTGACAGCTTTGGTAAGGTACCTAATACAAATTGTTACATGTTTTGAGTGTGATCGAATCTAAACAGAGCAGTTTTAGGAAACGTGTGCGTGCCTTTCTGTCTGTGAGCATAACTCAAGCAAGAAGTCTGTTAAATACCAAACCTGTGTTTATCTACAAATGGTTTGTGTGTGTTGGAACAATCAATTATCATTGATCGGGCTGATATATGGAACCCAAACCTGGTATTTAAGTTCAGCATCTTCCAAGCACAGGATTGAATAATCTTTCCCAGAGACTAAGCCTTTACAAGGAACATTTTAGGAAAATCTTGAATTTCTGAAAAATGGCCTACGATTTTAATTAAAATACCATATGTTTAAGATATTCTATTAGAAAATGTATATTTTGAATTTCCTGGGAATAGCATCTGAAGTCTTCATTTTAAATGACTTTTCATTACATCCCATCTTGAAATTAGCTTTCAAGACTTCTATTGCTTACTTAAAAACAAAACAAATTCAAACAAAAGCAGCCACAATATGAGTCAGGTAAGTGTGCCCTGTCGTTGCTTAGTACAGCCGGCACCAAATGTTTTCCGAGTCACGTGTTCCCAGCCGCGCTGGGAAGGCAAGATAGCTTATCGATAGATTATGCCAGGTGGTCTCAAAGGTCGTCTTGCCAGCTCATACGTGTCTAAAACGGTGAGGGGCTTAGTGTGCCTGTAATTACAAAGAAAATATCGTTACAACTGTTCTTAGACTTGCTTATAAGAAAGTAATCTCAGAGTAAAGAAAACATTAACGTTATATATCCAGAACAAAAGCCATTATTTTTTCGAAATCAGCTGATCAAAGAACAAAATGCTAGTAGACTTTTAGGTTTGTAATTTTAGAGGTAAATTTTGTAATTCAAATTTTTAGGTATTTCGAATTGTCTTGTTCCATTTCAAAGTTCCACTGTACTTTAGCTGCTATGCACGGGTAGACAAATGCAATGAAAGCACGCTAACTAAGAGGACATACACATAAATATCTCTCGTCTATATGAGCGAGGCCAGTTGGAGCAGCTGTTCTCTGACGCGACCGACTGGAAGCGCCGACAGACAGACAATGCTCTTATCGAGTGATAGACGTCGCTAATAGTTTCCTGGTCAGGATTCGACTAGACGTTCTCCGAGGGAGTGGAATTAACATGTCAGCTGACAAGGCCGGCAGGAAAAGGGCGGTAATGGGATGCCGGTTCGTGACCCGTCCGTGCGAGCAACAGGTGTCTATGCAGCTTGTCTTACAACATGGGGATGCAAAGGACTGCTCTTGGGTTACACGACGATAAACAATGTGAGAGCCAATGCTTCCTTTGGAGTAGTAACTCTTACCATTAACGCAATGTAGCAGTTGAGGAAAACCTAAAAATCCACTTTCTATTTGACCAACCTGGAATTTTTAGGTAACGCAGCGATCAAATACAAATTTTGAATCAGATATATTCATTTACCTCAGATATTAAGGGACTCTGGGATACAATTCTGAATGTCCTATATTTTTATTTTCTCTGCTGCGTATAGTACAGAAAGTGTTGTATTCTACCCAAAAATTCGATGTCGATATTTCACCGGAAATATACGTTTCGAGAACCCCTGAATCCAAAATAGCATTTTTAGAAAAAGGTGTGTGTGTGTGTGTGTGTGTGTGTGTGTGTGTGTGTGTGTGTGTGTGTGTGTGTGTGTGGACAACATAACACAAAAACGAAAAGTCGGTTAAAAACCAAGGCTACTATTTAAACTTAATGGTTTTCAAGGATACGAAATGAAGATTTTCAAGAAAATTGCTTTACCCTAAACTACCCTTTACATGGAAAATGTTGATTTTCTTGAAAATGGCTAACGATTTTGATTAAAATGACATACGTTTGAGATATTTTTATGACAAATGAAATGTTTATCTTGAATTTTCTGGCTATAGCCCCTGTAGTCCTATTTATTCTGGATGACTTTTGAATAACTCGTTAACCGTAAGAGATAGACAAAATCTTACTATATAAAATATGTAGAGCTTGCTAAAACACACAATGTCCCAATAAATTTTTTTGTAGAGTGAACTGTTTCGCAGATATTCCTCGTTATTTGTGTCAGTTTCGGAAAACTTTTAAGTTTCGTGCAATGCAACATTGTTGTTCATTTTTTATGTTAAGCGTGCAAAGAGAACGGGATATCAAAGCTAAAACATTTGACCATCGCTCAAAGCCTACCGTATTCCCATATTCCCCTTGCACCTACAAGGAAATAACCAACAGGTTAGTACAAGAGTAGAGAAAGTCATGTGAGCGCAACATCAGATTTTTTCCTAGTAGTCTCTCTCCTCAGATTAACCACTTTTTCCCACCGAATTTGGTGGTATTTGAGCCCTTTTTGGCCCATATTTTGTTCAAATACTACGAATATTTAAGTAGAGAAGCAGCATTTAAATATAGCACACGTGGACACTTAAAGCCTGCACCTACACCTTTAAAAGTGGGAGAATCTAAAAATTTCACTGCTAACCGGTATTGATGATTTGGGAAACATTTATATGTATTAACCTAAAAATAATCAATTTGATAATTTCTCGATCATTTTTCGGTCCCAGCAGCCATTAAGACCATATAATAACACACCTTATAACAGGTCCGGCCCACCTGGAAGAACTTTAAATCTATAACGTATATCTGTTCAATGTGTATGTGGGGCTACAGCACGAACAGCCACCATCTTTTATGTACTTCTAGAAACTTAATTGAATTTCAATGAATTCCAAGAACGGTAAAAACAATTGGTGCGATAAACTTGCATTCGCACAATTTCCTTTATCCATTGATAACCTTATTCAAAAAGCTTATTCCTCCATCAACTTCACGTTAATCGAGATAAACATTTGCGGACGTGCTTTTATAATACATTTACGTTTAGGTACAGTGGGAACAGGAAAATACCGCAATACAGAAAGCTTATCGATACTTCATTTGTTTTAGTAGCTAGTCGTTAGCATTGTCTTTAAAATTCCGTTCTTTACATGACTAGCAAAGAAAAAAAAAAAGAACGACTTCCCATTTGAGAAAAGCTTATGTATTTTAAAATAGAAACACGAGGAATATCTCGGAAATGGTTAACTACACAAAATTTAACGTAAGTGTATGCTTTAACTCGCTCTACATTTTTTCTATCCCATACGTTTACGCGTTTTGTAAAATTAATTCAAAACGAAGAGAACTTTAAAATCTATCTCAAGAAAGTTCAGGAAAATTTCATTTGTCATGAAGTGTCTTAAATATATGGTATTTTAATCAAATTAATTAGCCATTTTTGAGAAAATCAATGTTTTCGAAAAATGTTCAGTGAAAAGAGTGGTTTTGGGGGTGATGTAGAATTTGAACACAAAGTTTCGTACCTAACCGACCTTTTTCTTTCCAGTTATGTTCACAGACACAGGGATGCGCACAGATCCGCGTGAGTGCGGGGTCATTTTTCTAAAAGCAGTCTTATTTTAGCGGAAAACCTACAAGATGTATTTCCAATAAACTCTCTGCATCTAATTTACCTACTAGATATGTACACCCATGGACAAAAATCTGATCAGTTGCACTCACACGATTTTCTCTACTCTTGCACTAACCATTCTTACATACTCTTATTTTTCTATCTTCATGTTAATTTAAATAAACATTTGCAGAGATTATCTTATTGCTCGTTTTCTTGCACGTGCAATGGGAAGATGGGTGTACAGCAGACTTTCAGCGATAGTAAAATCTTTTAAAGCTAATTACGTTCTCTTTGTACGCCTAGCACATAAAAATTGAATAGCAATGTTCCATTTGACAGAAGTGTAAGTTATCCAAAACTTGTAGCAATAACAAGGAATATCTCCGAAATGGTTCACACTACAAAAAAATTATTTGCAGATAAATTGTGTGTTTTAAAGAGAGATACATTTTTGTACACTAAGATGTTGTCTATCTCTTACGGTATAGCAGTTCTTCAAAAGTAATTCAGAGTAAACATGATTACATAGGCTATAGCCAGAAAATTCAAAATATACATTTCATTTGTCATAAAAAATCTCAAACATATGGCATTTTAATCAAAATCTTTAGAGCCCTTTTCAAGAAAATCCAAAATTTTCGAAAAATGTTCCATGTAAGGGTAGTTTAGGGGGGAGCAATTTTCTTCAAGATCTTCGTGTGACATCCTTGAAACACGTTTATCTTAAATACCCACTTTGGTTTTTAACTGACTTTTCCTTTTTGAGTTATGCTGTCCACAGACAGACAGACACACACACGAACATTTTTCTAAAAATTAAAAATGCTAACCACTAGAGAAAGTAAAAATGAATCACGTCTGGAATATCAGGCTACCTTAACGGCAGAGAACAGCTACAGGAGTACCAAATAACTGGCAGTTTTCAATATGTAAGTACGTCTGACACTATGTCTGTGGTGTGTGTGTGTGTGTGTGTGTGTGTGTGTGTGCATCTGTGCGTAGGTGTGTGTGTGTGTGTGTGTGTGTGTGTGCGCGCGCGCGCGCGCGCCTGTGCATCTGTGTATGCATGCATGCATTCCAGACATGACTTCTCTTATTGTTTTTGTCCACGGCGGTGCATGGTAGAGGATATAAAACCACAGGCTCCGATCTTGACATTTTCATTTTGAAATAGAACAATGGCGACTTTCCTTCATTAATGAGTGCCAAAAGTTATTGGGAATTAAAGAAAAACTGTTCCTAAGGGATATTAGCTCACATAAATTTCTATAGGTAGGCGATTCTCCTGGTTAAATTACTAGATAGCACTTCTACAGTTGTGATAAGCCTGGGTTCCGGCTAAATTATGGATGCGAGTGCAAGTACAAATCATAACCTACTTTTCCGATAACACAGGCATTTCAGTTCAAGTATTGCCACACCATTCTCATTGCAGTGCTCTCCGATTTTGTATATCGAAGTTTTACATTAGGCTCCCTTCTGATAGCAAGGGCTGTTTAATTAGACACTGCTCCATCTTATTACTTTAGCACTCTGTTAGGGGAGACTGCTGTTAGTTAGGAGCTTATTGGTGGGTACCAGGGACCCTGTCAATGCCTACGTCCTACATCATCCGGATCTAGTTACGTAGATATGAATATATGCAAATAATAACAATTATTTTGCTTAAATCTTAGTTCCATTTCAGTATTAAGGTCTAATATATATTTTTCCTACTTAGATTTATGTATACCTCTAGCATAGGCATGGGCAAAATCGGCTCAACTGCCCCTCCACTGGAACACGTTCTTGCCTCACTCCACCTGCCATTACTCCCCTGCACTGCTGTTCAGATTCTGACACGCCTCATTCAGTGGCGAGTATGGCTGTTTCATGAAGAATGATAGAATTTTTTCTAAGTTACAGGAACAGGAAACTTTGGTGTTGAATATGCGGATTCCAATTTGCAAATACAAAGCGTTGCAATATCAAACGGCACTTTGATGTGAAGCATAAATCAAACATTGGTGATCTTACAGGCATTTATTTACAATTCAAAAATGTGCTTTCTTGATATTAGTATTAGTAAACATTTAAAAGGGACGATTGGTTCCACTTTTTAATTTAGTTTCTTATGAGTATATTCCATATGAACTATTGCATTTCGTGCTTCATATTATGTATGTTAATACGTAACATTAAGTTAAAAACAAAAGAATTTATTATGTTGATCATAAGGTAGCGCGAGAATATTACGCACACAAGATAAAGGGAGGTTATAAACTTTAGGTTTGTGTAATTTGTCTAACCACAGTAGATGGCTGTAATAATTTATTGTATGGAAAATATGTATAATAAACAAAATAGTTAATAACAGCGTAGAAATCATTACTACCTCGTAGGTGAAACGAAACCACCACTGTGCTTGTAGTATCAAAACAACCTTCACCACTCGGCAAGAGAAAGTAAAGTGAGTAAGGCACGTTCAAACGCTACCTCTCCTCTCGTGCCCATGCCTGGTCTACCATTTTCACGTAAAGACAGCGTTCAAAATCTCAAAACTTGCAAATAAAAATTTAACACTTACAAGCTTCCTCCCCGGTTAAAAATATTAACATCCAAAGCTATTCGAACAAAAAAGTAATTTTAAATCATGGGGTTTCTTTAGGTAAATCGTAACTTTCTTACGCTAAGGCAAAGCCGCCTCATTTAGCCGCCATGTCGAATGAAACCTTCCTACGCGAAACTTATCCTCACATTGAGATAAAGTTAATTACACTAATTTGAATACAATGTTATTTACTCACGATCAAATAATCTTTGTTGTAAATTAAAATACCCTTTAATTGACAACGCATCAGTTGGAAAGAATTATTAACTATAATTTAAATATTTCGGTACAAAAACAAAAACATTGGATTTTCTAGCGAAGTATCAACTAAGATAAAAAATAAAGATAAAACAATAGAACAAGTGTAACATTAATTACTTGGGATTTGATATCACATTTTATTATAGAGATATACAACAAAAATTACACAAGTTTGAGAATATATTTGGAACGTTTAAACGAACTCTGAAAAATACATTTGGAAGTGAAATTGTATTGAAGTTTTATAAAGTGATGACCATACCAATATTGACTTATGGTTCCGAAAATTGGGCAACGAACAGAAGGGCTAAAATAAGTTTTTAGGAAGCATTGCTGAATATACCCATTTGGATCATATGAGGAATGACACATTCACAGAACGACTAAAATATATAACTTAAATGGTAAAATATGTATAAACAAAAGTGATCATATGACATAACATGGATGTCAAATAATAGAATAACTAAAATAATTGCAAGATATAAACCTAAAGGGAACCGTGGTGTTGGAAGACCTAAACGTCGCTGGAAAGATGATCTGACAAGTAAACGTTCTGAAGAGGTACAAAAAAATAGTAATCGTTCAATTTGATGATATTCACCAGTTAAAAATAAGTGCTTCTGCAAATTTTGGCCACTCTAACCAAGTGGTCTGAGAAAAATGAATTCATAGAACGGAGGCGTGAAACGTGTTTTCTTTCCGAGTGTTAATAATAATAATAATAATAATAATAATAATAATAATAATAATAATAATAATAATAATAATAATAATACCTAATAATAATAATAATAATAATAATAATAATAATAATAATAATAATAATAATAATAATAATAATAATAATAATAATAATAATTCGACGTTAATTTATGGTAAGGTTACATTGTTAACCTTGAACAAATGTACTGAAATGTCATAAAGTGCGTGAAGCATAACTTTTCTGTATACCAACCATATTTGATAACAGCTGGTCTTTCACATTTATCACAATGTCGTTTCAAGTTTTTAAAGCAATAATCAGTTTTATTCTGAAAATGCTCACAATGTCTTTCAGCTAACCTCCCCAAGACCTTTGACCGTATTGAGGTACACGCCGGAATCTCGGAGGGAGGAACTGCTGATATAACAAGGACTTTAGTTTGAGGATATTGTCCTGCTACTCCAACCCATCATCCGGATGATCAAATTCAACGTTATTAAATAGTTCAGGTATCATTTGTATACCCGGAAGACATATCGATCAAGAGGCTGCAATTCAAATGTTGTGTTAGCTTTCCAGGGTCATAATGCTCTTCCGAGCATAGCTGAATATGCTCTATATTTCTATGAACATTATATGATTCCAGAAGTAAGAGGTTTCGCGTCCTTGAACACGAAAGGAATGCTTCTTTAAAAAATACATTGAACAAGTTTTGTCACTTTTCCCGAGAAATTCCATTTTACAATTACATTGTCTGCCTTGAACACCTTTTCTTCCACTTTCTTACTAATGTCAAATGACTCTTGAAGAATTACAAATAACTGACATTTGTTTGCCTGATTGACACATCTTTGGTATATCAACAGTTCCTCTGTCCGAGATACCTGATTCCAGATTGTTCAAGACTAACAATGTACCTTACCATAAATTAAGCTGAGAAATTATTGAAAAATGTAATTCACAAAAACGGTGCTTATGACTTTTATTAACATAGCATACGTTTTAGATATTTTAATCAAAAATGAAAAGTATCTCTAAGTTTCTGGAAATAGTCTAAAGAGCTTTTCATTATGAAGGACTTTTATATAAATAATAAACAGTAAGATTTAGAGAAAATGTCACTCGATTCTGTAGTGTTATCTGTGGATTATAATTTGAGGTTATTTTTCTTTTAATTCTTTTAATTGATTCGTAGGAGAAATTTTGTTTTACCACGACATTGATTTTAGATCCTTTGTTAAACTTTATTTCATTTTCAAAAATGCCACAGTGTGCAGGAATCCATTTTAAGATTTTTTGATCATATTGTATATTTCTTTCTTCATCACTTTGGGCCAGAACCATTAGCTTGAAGGGCAGCTTTAGAATAAGATGAAATAACTACATTCTTGCATTTATTTAACTGTGGAAATAAATTTTGAAGTGAGGCGTATATGACATCAATTTTACCATCAAAGTTGGTTGTACATTTCCCCACTTTTTATAAAAGGAAAAGAATTGACAAAATGCACCTGATCCAGTTCGTTCTTCGTAATTCAGAAGAGAACCGTCAATATAGATATGAATCCAGTCACCAAGTGGGTATGTCGTATTGATTCAAGTGTAAAAGCTTCCACTTGGACATCACTTTTATTAAATTTTTCAGTAAGATGAAGTCGGTCGTCAACCAGAATTTTATTAATCGGTTTAATAAGAGGAAAAATTCTATAATGTATTCTCTCAAGCTTCCACGGCCATCGTTTAAAATATCTTGGCTATCCGGTTGTTGCCGCGTCAAATTATAAAATGCCGACGTTTCGACCATCTTGTCGTGGTCGTTATCACAGGCAAACTGCGCCGCTATGTAGCAGCTAGTCAACTTATATACTGGCAAACAGGTGAAGGTGGGTAAATGGTGAGCCCTGATAGGCTGGGCAGTCTCTGCATTGCGGCAGTCCTCCTGCATTGCTACGTCACTGCCATAGAATCATTACACTGCGGCACTGCCATAGAATCATTACACTGCGGCACAAATGACGTGGTGTTCTTGTGTTTTGTTCTACCCATGGCCGTAAACCAAAGTTTGTTAATGTGCATGCCACCATTATTATTAAAATTCTTAGGACAACGGGAAATTTCTAAGGCCTCTTTAATTTTTCTGGGTCGCCATCTGTTTTCACTGGTTACTATCTTGGTCTGATCAAACAGTATTGTGTGTTTGGTTTCGTAAGCATGTAACGCGACCGCCGATTTTTCAATATCATTTTGTTTGCACTGACGTATGTGCTCTTGTAATCGTTCTTTCACAGTTCGACCAGTCTCACCAATATATGATTTGCCACAGTTACACGGTATTTCATAAACACCGGGTTTGTTAAGTGGTGGAACTTTATCTTTTACGTTAACCAGTAAATCTTGCAGTTTAGTGGGTGCTTTGTATGCCAACTTAATATCCGCTTGTTTTAATAATTTCCCTATTCGGTCTGTTACTCCTTCTACATATGGGAGTACTGCAAATTTTTGTTTGTCTGATTTTTTCTTTTCCTTGTCTTCCTGTTTTGATACTGCTGTTTTCCAGGCCCGAAAGATATCCTTCTTTTTGTAACCATTGGCATGTAGGACTTCACACAGATTTTTCTTTTCTTGTTCCAAACTAGAAGAGTCGCAAACTCTTTTTGCTCGTAAGGCCAAAGTTTTTAAAATTCCCTTTTTGGTTGCGGGGTGGTGATGGGATTCTGCATGAAGATAGAGATTAGTATGTGTTGTTTTTCTGTATACTGAATGTCCCAAAGTGCCATTTTTTCGTCTAATAACCAGCACATCTAAGAATGGAAGTTCACCATTTTTTTCCAACTCCATGGTGAATTTTATCTGCGGATGGCTTTTGTTTAGTTGGTCAAAGAACAAGTTCAAACTGTTACGTCCATGTGGAAAAATTCTGTTTCAGATTGGCCTTTTTATAGAGAATATTTTAAGATATTCCAAAACACTATACATCTAGGGGATATGTCGATTTTTTAGTGTGGTAGCAATGTTTTTACGAACAATAGATAGTGCAATCAATATAAGCTAACGTTTTTGTGTATAAGTATGCCAGGGGAAACTGAACATTATTTATTGGTATCAGGGAGCTATAAAGTGTTCATATTGATTAATATTGGTTCAAGAGGTAACCAAAATGTATGGAGAGAAGCCTGTAAATAAGAGTGAAGAAGAGAAACAGGTTGTGCACACACTTCTAGTTCAGGTAAATTGGTTCCAAAGAAACATTCAGATAGGTATACATATCTAACTTGTTTGATGAAGACCAATGCGATTTGTTTAGTAGATTTTATGAAACCTCAAAGAAGTGCAAGATTTCTCTATAGCTACATGATATATTACTCTTAAGACGTCAGTGAGCCCTAAGAAAAACCGACATAACATTTTACATCAGAATGAGGAATGGAAAATATTTTACTATAGGAAAATGGCACCAAATTCCCAGAAGATGACATTTTTGGAGAAATTGGTGAAGATTGCGTTTCAGTAACACGGAGCACAGAGTAGAGGGACAAAATCACACACGGTTTGTGTGTTTAAACACATCAACAGTAAGTTTGTTGGCATAAATGAATAATAATTACCATCTGAAGGCTATTTAATTCCGGAACAAAGTATTCCAGTATCAAGAAGGGTTTCCTATAGAAAACATTGTTTCATCTATTCTAACGGTTATTATGTTAAACTGATTAAGATATATGAAGAATTCTTTCTGCAAGGCGTTAGAAATAGTATTCATTTCAGGTATAAATGAACCTGCTTTGTGGTGATAGGTTTCCATATAAAGCCCGTTTAGTTGCAACATACAAAGACTAAATTAAACTATGATATAATTACACTAAAAGTGATAAATTATAATAATTATAAACTTCAGCATTCAGAATATCCTTTCACTGCTAACAATCTGTATTTCAAAAAAGAATGCTTAAAGGCCGAAAGAAAGTTCTAGCGGGAAGTACTTAATTCGATTCTCGGAGGAATCCTTCACCCACTTCATGGCCGTCCGTGGCCTCCTTAGTTGTGCTTCCTATTGGCGGCTGAGACATTCTAGGGGGCCGAGCGTCGTCCCCTCCATACCACGAGGACGCCTGCGCGCGTATCCTTTGATGATGAATTCTTAATTCAATTTATTCTGCATCCATTGCCAACCGGCCAACCAGGTTCGGAGTTTGTCCTCTACTCGGCGCATGTCCTGTCATGCACGCCACTCCAGCGTGCGTGATCTGAGTTCATCTGTCATAGTTAGCGCACGAATTCCTTTCTGGGCGTTTTGCTGCTTAATAAGTTTACTCACAAACAACAGCATAAGTGTAAATAATGAAATGTGCTCCGTTTCTCATACTTGTTAAATGTTGACTGACAAAATTCCACAACAGGTGAAAACTATAAACATTCAAGAAATTTTAAACAATTTTACCATTTTATTTGCAGACCATGACGTTATAATAGATGAAAATAAAAGAATATAACGAGCTATTTGAATCGTAAGGTACTAAAATAAATAAATAAAAACCTGCAATAATAAACCACAGTTTAATTTCCAGATCCTAATTCGTTTATTTAATTTTCAAAGACATTTACAACAACAAAAGTCTAGGAGCTATAAAAATCTAAATATTACAAAACAGAAATATAATACACAACAAAATTAAAACAAATTTTTATACAACATACATGAATTAAACGTGCTCAAAATTGTAATTTATCACACCTAACAATCACAATACTAATAGTTAAATATAAAAATATTAATTTAATTTAATAAAATATTCATAATTCAACAACCAAAATAAGAAAGCCTCAAATTAAAATTTCAAAATTATCTAATTACATTTTTCCAAATTTAATAACTTATTACATAAACAATTCCATTTTCTAATAAGTTATTAAACTTAATCCTAATTCATCAAATCAAAACAATCAACAAAGCTTCCAATTAATACACCAAAAATCAATTTAACAAAATAAATCAAATATATCATTTAATTATTATTTATTTATGCAAACGAACTTACTGTTGGTGATTTTTAAACACACAAGCCGTGTGTGGGCAAAGTTTGAGAGGTAGAATTGGAACTGAAAAATTCTCTCATAATTTATATTAAATAAATTACATTTACAAATATTTTGATCAAAAATTTCCCTAAATTCAACAAATCAATAAAACAAAATCTTCAATTAAAATTACCAAAATAATACCCATTTAAAAATTTTTGCAAATTCTTTTAAGTAATATTATAACTTAATATTTAAAATTTCATATACAAATATAAATTTAATACCAACAAATAAAATTTCAATTTAAAATACCAACCTAATATCTAATAAAAGTTTACGAAATTTATTTACACTATTTTATAATTCAAAATTCAAATAAATTTCATTTAAAAATATTAAATTAATGTAATAAATATTATTCATAATTTATCGGCCAAGTTAAACTAAAAAATTCTAATTAAAACACCAAATATAACAGTAACAAAATTTACCAAATATATATATTTGGTTTAATTTTATTAAACTTAATTCATAAAATCTCAATTTAATAAACAAATTCTATTGACTACTTATACCAAATATATAATTAAATATTTACAAAGGTTTAAAACTGAAATAAAATACTACAAATAAATAATTTCAAATGAAAAACCCAAGGAACTACAGAATCATTTAATATAACAGTATTACCTCAAAAAAAAAAAAATGAATTTGTAAGTATTAAATATAGGGTAAAAGGAAATACGAACTGAACTTTAAGCAGTGACGTTGCAGATAACAAACCATACTTTATCCTTCATATGGTTCATTAGCATTTGCAAACAGTAGTCGCAGATAACTTCACAGCTAAAGAATTCTCTTGCCTGAACGACGCCGCCGCCATCACGTTCTGAGTTATAGAGGCAACAAAACAACGCACGAAAGAAAATACAATTAATGAGATTCAACGAGTAGAAACATGTTCTAACGATGTCCCCTCGGGGATACACTCGGTAAGCTTTCTTTTACAAACCATTAGGACTGAGAAAAATAGACTCAATGACTATTTGCGGAGAATGACTTAGGACTTCAACCGAAAGGCAATCATTTGCGTCAATGCCTCTGACAGGGCGTCCCCTGGTATGATGGATGAGGCGAATGGATCCGAAGGGCGGTCGGGATGTTGCCACGACAGAGCAGGTGATAGGGTCCCTATATTTTTCCAGTGAGAAGTGCGCATTTGATAAAATGTATGAAAAGTTTATATAATGATACCTGTTTTAGGCCCAATATGTCGGTTCTGAAAGAGTGCGCACGACAACTAACCACGGGGTGAGACAGGGGTGTGTACTATCATCTTACGAAGATGAAGACTGTGCGGCGGCTGGGATTTCAGTAGCAGGAAATAATCTTAACGTTTTAGCTTACGCAGATGATCTAGCTATAAAACAAAATACAAAAGAGGATCTTCAGAAAGCAACTTACGCATTTCATCAGAATTGCAAAGAATACAATCTTAATATTTCTGTTTCTATGACCAAGATCCAGGCATTCCCGGGTAATCATTTTAAAAGGAAATATTTTAGAACAAATCCAACATTAATTATTTGGGGTGTGAATTGATTTTCGACAATATACAGACTTGCACAATAAAATGAACAAATACCAATTTGTGGTACAAGTTAACGGTTAATTCTACGTCATTTATTCTTTTTTAATTCATTTTCTCTCTGTATGTCCTTTAAGTTCTTTACTTTGTTTTCACACAATATTGCACATACGTTCGTGACACCATATGACCCACTTCAATGTTATTTATTGTTATATTTTGATTACAAATGACATAGCTTTTTAGCTGGTCGGTGAAAATAAATATTACATAAAAATGTCTGATGTGTTTCACTCACATGACTTTCTCTACTCTTGTACTAACCATTCTTACAAACTCTGGTTCCTATATCTTCTTCGTGTTAGTTAAGATAAACATTTATACACATATTATTGTTTATCTTCTTGTAGGTACAAGGAGAATAAGGGAATACAGTAGGTTTTGAGTGAGAGTCACATATTTTAAAGCTTTCAAATACCGTTTTCTTTGCACGGCTAAAATATAAAAACATGAATCATTATCTTCGATTTGGCAAAAGTTTGTTTTTCAAAACTCCCACAAATAAAAAGGAAGCTCTCAGAAATGGCTCACTCTATAAAAATATTATTTGGACAAATTGTGTGTTTTAGCAAGATCTAAATTTTTGTATAAGTAGTAAGATTTGGTCCTTCTCTTGCCATTTACCACTTATGTAAAAGTCATCCAGAGTAAACAGAAGTACATAGGCTATAGCCAGAAAATTCAAAATATACATTTCGTTTGCCATAAAAATATCTCAAACATATGGCATTTTAATCAAAATCGTAGAACCATTTTCGAGAGAATAAAAATGTTCAAAATTTTTCCATGTAAAGTGTAGTTTAGGGTCGAAGTATTTTCTTCAAAATCTTTCTGTCGTATCTGTAAAAGACATTGAACTTAAATACTAACTTTTGTTTTTAACTGACTTCGTTTTTGAGTTATACTGTCAGACTGACAGACAGCCAGCCAGACACGGACCTTTTTCTAAAAATGTTTTTTTGTGTGTTCAGGGGACCTCAAAACATATTGCCGGTGAAATCTCGATATCGAAATTTTGGGTGGTATACAATACTTTCTCTGCTTACTATATGTAGTAGAGAAAGTAAAACAAAAGAATAGTTTATACAGAAGCAAATAGAAAGTTATAAGTGCAATACCAGGTTTTCCATGTTTCTATTTCAGTTTTGGTTCTTCAGCTGGTTAAAACATAAATAAAAAGAGTAAATAAATGCAGAGAAAGAAAGTCCCGATTCTTGGCTCGGTTATATAACATTTTTCTTTGCGGCGGACTAACCCAGTAGGTGGTCACCTTTGGCCCGAGTGCTCACTTGGTGTCGGAAGACAGGGAACTCGCATGTAGAATATTAACTGCTTATGGCTGCAACATAGCTGACGATAATTCAAGTCAAGGTGAGAGCTACTTCAGCAAACTAGCACTGGAGAATATAGATAGGTTAGTCGAGTTCCAAACAGATTGCAGAGATACAAAAATACCACATGAATCAGACTCTGCTACTTATAGAAGCAGACCAAGTAGCGCATTCCACACAAAAATTCTATACCTATCTTTCACCGGAAATACAATTTTTGGGACCCCTCCAATCTAAGTAAACAATTTTATTACTCTCTAGTATGTATAGTAAGTACAGGAAGTGTATAGGTATTCGACTTAAAATTTCGATGTCGCCACCTAAGTCCAGTTTTGAAAAGTGTGTGTGTGTGTGTGTGTGTGTGTGTGTGTGTGTGTGTGTGTGTTTGTGTGTGTGTGTGTGTGTGTGTGTGTGTGTGTGTGTGTGTGTGTGTGTGTGTGTGTGTGTGTGTGTGTGTCTCAATAGCATAACCAAAATCGAAAGTTGGTTATAAACCAAAACTGGTATCTAAGTTTAATATCTTTCAAGGATGCGAAACGAAGACTTTGAAGAAAATTCCTCCATACTAAATACCCTTTACATGGAAAATTTTGATTTTCTCAAAGATGTCTAACGATTTGGAAGAAAATGCCATTGTTTAAGATATTTTATTGCAAATGAAATGTATATTTTGAATTTTGTGACTATAGCCTTGTAGCCCTGAGTAGGTAGGGTAGGACAGAGCTGGGCCACTTTTTTATGCGCAAGATGGCCGCCACGCGTAATCTAAGGATTACTAGGTAAGGTGGTAGGGGAAGCAGGACGTTGTAGATGTTTGAAGGAATCTCTAGGGATAACTTTTGAAGCCTATAGCAGTGTATGTATGTTTGTGAGCATTCATGGTAGTTGAATATGCCGTTCACTATATCGATGTATGTCTCCTAACACAGGAGCTTTCTATCTTGATTGAATATATTACCCCAACATAATGTTACCTCGCCCCACATAGCCACGCTAACCTAACCTACCCTAGCCTAAGCCTCCATACTTCTACTCGTCTAACCTATCCTAACCTAATCTAACCTAGTCTAAGCCCCATACTTCTACTCGTCTAACCTATCCTACCCTAACCTAAGCCCCCATACTTCTACTCGTCTAACCTATCCTAACCTAATCTAACCTAGCCTAAGCCCCCATACTTCTACTCGTCTAACCTATCCTACCCTAACCTAAGCCCCCATACTTCTACTCGTCTAACCTATCCTAACCTAATCTAACCTAGCCTAAGCCTCCATACTTCTACTCGTCTAACCTATCCTAACCCAATCTAACCTAGTCTAAGCCCCATACTTCTACTCGTCTAACCTATCCTACCCTAACCTAAGCCCCCATACTTCTACTCGTCTAACCTATCCTAACCTAATCTAACCTAGCCTAAGCCCCCATACTTCTACTCGTCTAAGCTATCCTAACCTAACCTAGCCTCACCTAAGCCCCATAGTCCTAACCTGACCTAACCTAGCTCCCACTCTTTTTTACTTTGAACTTTCATAATTTAACATAACCTAAGCCCCATACTTCTACTCATCTAACCTATCCTATCCTAACCTAACCTATCCTAATCTAACATGACCTAGCCTAACCTAAGATAGATCCTCTTATTATTATTTATTCTATTCTACTAACATGATACGTTTCTAGACATTCATTCTATCCTCTTATCATCTATCCTATTCCCTCCTCTGCTTATCTATTCTATCCTGTCATACGCTACCCTGATCTCCCTCTAGGAATTTCATAAACATTTTGATACTATTTTGAGTCCTCTGATAGATCTTTTTAAGCACTTTTAGCATATTCTTGATGCTTTTACAACATTTTTAAGACGTTTCACCCCATTTTGCTGCAATTTTGCACCCTCTGTTAGATCTTTTAGACGCTTTTAGTATATTCAGGACGCTTTTACAACATATTTAACATCTTTTCAGACAATTTTCAGAGTTATTCAGTCATTTTCATACATTTTCAGCGTGTATTGAGACCCGTTTAGACTCGTTGATAGATATTTCAGCCTGTTTCCAGATATTCTGAAGACTTTTACGTCCAGTTTAAACATTTTTCAGAGTATTTTAGACGAATTTGACATTATTTAAGGCAATCCGAGAGTTATTCTGGACGCCCCTGTCCATTATTGTTTGCTTTAAGCACTTTGAAGGGTAATGGAAGATAATTTTCACGATATTAGGAATACTGAACCGTCTATTTCAAGGCTGGTAGACGTATCTCTACCAGTTAAATATCGTTTCAGCCATTTAAGAGACATTTTAAGCACTATAGGGATATTTTAGACTTTGTCACCAACATTTTGATTGGTTTTCAGAATCCTTTGAAACACTTTTATAGGCGTTAGACGCTTTTAATGGTATTTTTCGAGCGCTAATTAAGACATTTCAGCTCCTTCACAGTTATTTTGAGGATTTTCAGGGCATCTTAAACTCGTGAGAAGCATTTTTTTCGACAGTTTGAAGATGTTTTAAGGCACTGAAGCAGGTATTTTTGAAGTTGCTAGGGGTATTTTACTAAGCTTTCTTCAGTAATCGATTTGTTTTATAGTAGTTGAAGAGCAGTCTAACCTATTCAGTCATTTATTGCATTTCATCATCATCAATTACTCTATCTTATAGTCCATCTAACCTATCCTAACCTAACCTGACCTAATGAGGAAATAGGAATGTTAAGGCAAGCAATGAAATAAAACAAGAATAATCGCAATGAGATAATTTTATTTAATTTATAAGGATACATACACTAGCATTAATATTTAGAAAACAAGTATACACTGCTGAAAGACGATAGCGCCCTCCTCAGTTCTTCTAATTATTCACATTATCATTCTTCTCTCTGGGTTAGATGAGCCATTGGCGCGCGAAGTTCATAGTTCAACAATCTTCATTTTTTTCTACAGACAAGCTTTAAGTATCCATGTCTAGGCACTATTCTCGACACTGTAATGTCCATACGCATACGTCGATATTCCATCCTCTTCAATCACTCTCTTGTCATCGTGAGGTGATAAGGCTATTTTATTAGCTTCAACCGTAGAAATATTATGATGTCGGGATAGGATTAAATTCATAGGAGTTCTAACAATTTTCAAAGTTTTAAGGCACTCTACATAGCTATTGAAGTTGATGTATTGCCTAATGGCGCTACGTTTTATACCTTTAACTTTTTTTATCACAGAACCATCAATATCGATAGCATACATTTTGGGCCTAAGACCAACGAACCGATGAATGATTTTTCCACAGGCTTCATCTTTAAACTTTCCCAACACTTTTTTGTTTTGTGTAGAATAGCATATATGGTTAGCAGGGTAATCAGATGTATCCAGATGTTCAAGCATGTGTAATTTATCCTGGTATATATCAGCTGTAGTCACTCGATGGACGAAAGAATCTGTATCTGTATACAACAGTTTAAGATTTTCAGCTCCATAATATGGAAGTAACACATCGTATTGATACGAATACATTAGCGTCTTGGAGATGTCTAGTACACTCATACCAATGTATATAGGCTTGTTGAATACTATTTTACGAGAAGCCATATGTACACCAGCAAGATTAGGTCCATATATGGTTCGATCAATGAATGTAGGTTTGGCTATGAGTTTTTCTAACGTTTTGCTGTTTGTCACAAGCCGTATATCCATGCGATTACGAATATTTTCCATAGTTTTTCCAAACATAGCATTATTGAATAGTTTATAAAGGTCCTTCTCAAAATCATTTCTAGCTTGTTGTCGTAGTCGGTTATTAAACTCGACGTAAGGTTTTAGCCAACACGACTGATGAAACTGAAGTGCTCGATGAATCTTTGTTAATAGTAGACCGTGACTAAGAGCTTGTTTCAAGGCCATGTAGTGTACCACATACTTCTTTCGGCACCCAAGATGAGCAATTAACTTCTCTGAAGACGATTTCCCCGGTTTCAGACTCTCAGGCAGGAAGGGCAAATCATTATGAAGATCGTGGAGCTCGACGGGATATTCGACATCGACTTCTAAGATGTATCCAAGGGGGTCATCTTCCTTCAATAAATCCAGGTCTATGTCTTCAGGAGAAACCCATTTAAACCCTCCATAAGGAAGGGCCTTACACATAGCCCAGCCATATTCGTTGTTTGCATCTTCGTATGTAATAAACTGGGAAGGTTTATGAGGATCATACTGTTCCATATATATATTATTAGCTTCAGCATACCGATGAGAAACCTGGCATAACCCTCCTCTTATACCAGATTCAACCATGAGCAGCTGATCGTAGTCCAGCAGCAATTGCAGCTCAATTCCTGTGTACAGTAGCATAGCATCCCACGTAAGTCCTGGAGAAGTGAAATAATGCGCAGGATCCACTTTGTGTGTTTTCAGAGTTTGGTCTCTGAACGTTTCAAAGACATCCGCTAGGAGAAGAACATCAGAGGTCAAGTAAATATCACTGTATTCACCTAAGTTTTCCACATTAAACTGCTTCCATACATTTCTAGCATGCTCATAGTCATCGCCGGTAATTTCTTCTTCATTTAATTTATTGTAGAATGCTTCTCTTGGAGGCAGCTGAGTCTCATTCAAAACATCCCATGAAGTAAGGTAATCGTAGGGGAACACTCCCTTACGAGTCATCAAGCCAATCTTCTCTTCTCCAAAGTACTTCTCTGTTTCGGGATGCGTCGTGAGGTTTTTCACTAACTTGTCCAAGCTTGTACTCAGGAAACGGAAGGTATCCACAAACCTGAGTTTAATATCTCCAACATATTTTGAGAATGAGATATAGCTTTCTTCAGAGCTTGGTATTACCTCCACTCTCTCGCTTGTGCAACCTAACTCCTTAACAATGAAATGAGAGTCATACCCACTCAGATTATGCATGAAGACAGGTATATAATTAGGTGTTTTACAAGTCAGGTTACATTTATTGTGTAAAGACCCTCTATACATCCCGGAAACATGATCGTGATCGCGAACCTTCCAATTATCTTCTGTAAATTCATACCCACACAGGTAGCATATTGTAGAAGCATCGAACGATTCTTGTTCTTCAGCTGTAAGTTTCAGAGGCTTAGCAGATTTATATAAGTCACCTATTTTCTTCGCAAGGGAAGTTAGATACCCTATGAACTTCTCAGCAGCATCATGACCTCGATACACGTAGGGGTGTGTAGGAAGATCGGTTTCTACTTTGTCAACGCTGGATGATGGTTTGACGTAAACAGCAAAGCTCATTGGAGAATGACTTTGATAGGGAGTTGTATAGGACGTTTCAGGATTAGAAGCGCAGGTATGGTAAGGAGTGAGAATGCTCTCAAAATCAGCATAGATGACATATGGCAGTTTCAGCATTCTTTCCACGTTTTTGAATCTGACGATAGAGTTTTCCTTTGTAGGCATAACGCATCTAGCAATAGCATGTTGCATGCACATTTCTCTATGCTCCTCCAATTTTTTCATTCCGCTTAGTCCATATCGGTCATCAAAATGGCTGAAGCAACGTTTACACGTATATATTTTTCCATCATGTTTAGTTTTCTGCTGACGAATAAGTCTCTCAAAATCCTTTATATACACATAGTGATGTCTGGCAGTAGCATCACTTAACAGAAGGAGATCGCGATGATCATCTAATTCTTCATCAATCACCTTTATCGGAAACACTTCATGTTTTTCATCCAGTCCAAACACATTTATGGACATATTGTTGAGCTTTTCAAATTTAGCGATTTCACCCAAGCTCGTAGGAAACGAAACACATGAGAAATCGTATTTTTCTTGGAGATCCTTATACTTGCTAACACGCTGAGGTTTATTTCGAATGAACTTTGCAAGAACAGCGTACATAAAGCATTTCTCATCGCTGTAGTTCTGAGGGTTTATACAGGCTTTTCTAGCATCCAAAGATGACGGTAGAGGAATATAGCTGCTCCCTCGAAGGGCATTGTACTTGTTAATTCGGAGTCGAACTCCATCAACTGATAGCAAGGCCCAGTTACTACCTTTCAGTTTACTTTCTTCCATTTCAACACGAAGCTTCTCGAATTTTTTTTCCAAGATGGTGTTCATATCAGTTTCTAAAAACACAGGTTGGTTACGTGTTTTAAATGTTCTGTCACATGTCTCTCCATGAACATTCACAAATTGACAGTCGACCATGATGTTAATTTTCACACTTTTATGTATCGACAGTTCTTTCTTTATAGCTTGAATTATACGATGTTTTGACTCCTGTAGGTAAGTTTTCATATCCTTGAAGGTGTCACAACGTATATAATATGATTTGAGTCGTCCTTCAAATGATGTTTCATACTCGATCATATCACACTCATCAGTCATTGTCAATAGATGATGCTTGCTAGGTTCAAACTTGATTTTCTTGCGAGATACAGTTTTTTCACATCTTTCTTCATGTACGTCTCTTCTATGCTCAGTATTGCAAACATCACCACAATGTTTACGCCTGTAGACTCGACCGCATACCAACTCATGTCTCTTCTTATCATAGTTGCGTAGAAAACGCTTATCACATTTGCTACAGCTATAGTCTGGCATAGCATTCAGAACCGATTCCATCACTCCACCATTCCACATCTTTATAATATGTAGTGCGACACTTGTAAATTATATAAGTCAATAAATGCTTATAGCACTTTCCACTGACTCGCCTTGATAACTTGTCAAAGCTATTGAACGGTAATCTCGCTAGGGGAAGCTGATGTGCTCGACTCAAAGGTTAATTACTGAATAAATATGTAAGCTCAAGCAAACCCCACTTATTCCACTAGCACGTACCTTATAAATGACTACGCGATTCAAGATTAAGCTTGTATTTTTAAAATATATATCATTAAACTACGTGAGTCAAGATTAACTTGTTTCATTTTTATTTGCCAGTTCAACGTTAACATGCATTTCCCCCACATTTTTTAAAGTTTAAACAAGGTAAATGTTTATAATTTTAATACTTTCACGCAGACACTCACATACGCAGACACACACAGACACACACACAGACACACACCCATACACGCAGACACACAAACACACACAGATACACAGACACAGACACACACATACACATACACACACATAAAACACACATACACATACACACACCCAACCCACACACACATACACACGCATACACGCATACCCACACACACATACATGCACACATACGCACACAGACATACATGCACATACACACCAGCAAACACGCACACATACACACGCCCGTAAACACACACATACATACACGAACACATACACACACTCTTCCACACACACATACACACAAACACATACACACACCCCAACCCACAGACACATACACACCCACACATGCAAACCTACACCTTCACACATGCACGCAAACACACACACACATACACACACAACCACACACATACGCAAACAGACATACACACATACACGCAAACACACACGCGCATGTACATACACGCACGCTCACACACACACTCCCACACACATACACACAAAAACATACACACCCCTACCCACACACACACATACATACGCCCGTAAACACACACATACATGCACAAACACATACACACACTCTCCCACACACACACACAAAAAACCATACACACACTCTCCCACACACACACACACACACACACACACACACACCCACACACATACACACAAAAACATACACACACCCCTACCCCCCACACACACATACATACGCCCGTAAACACACACATACATGCACAAACACATACACACACTCTCCCACACACATACACACAAAAAACATACACACACCCAACCCACACACACATACACACATGCACACACGCACACATCCAAAAACACACACGCAAACACCCACATTCACATAAGCATAAATATGCATAGCACACACACATACACACATGCACACAAGCACACACACATACACGCACACTCACACATGCACAAACACATACACACACTCTCCCACGCACACACACATACACACAAGCACATCCGCAAACACACACACATTCACATACGCATAAAGATGCATAGCACACACACATACACACATGCACGCAAACACACAAGCGCATGTACATACACGCACGCTCACACGCACACTCATACACATACATGCACACATGCAAACACGCACACATGCAAACACACACACGCATAAAGATGCATAGCACACACATACACAGACACACACGCACGCACACACACGCGCAAACACACTCAGGCACACATACACTCATACACAAACATGCACGCACACACATACACGCACACACGCACACATGGACCTTTTTTCTAAAAATACTTTTTAGGGATTCAGGGGGTCTCAAAACATATATTTCGGGTGAAATCTCGACATCGATTTTTTGGGTGGAATACAATACTTTCCCTACTTACAATTCGTAGTAGAGAAATCATTTGTCTCATATAAACGTCTTTATTAGAAAGAACATGAAAAGTTTCGAGAACACAAAAATGCATTTTAAATTCTCACAAGTATATAAATTAATTCAATAATACTTTTTCCATACGTTTATCACAGTCAGTTTGAGCAATATTAACACGATAAGTTTTACCGCGTACAGGGTTCGTTCTGCAAACCTACGGACAAAGTAAACACATCGTAATAACTCATACATAGAGAAAACGGGGTTCTTTCCACATTCCAAGAAGTTATTTGGCCTAAGAGTAAACTCATTTAAAGATGTGTTCCTTAACCCACTCTTGCATTAAATGGAGTAGTCATATAGTGTATGTTCTGGCTCAAGAAGTGGCATAAGTGACATGTATGTTCTGGCTCAAGAAGTGGCATAAGGGACATATCAGTCACGCCCCCCCTCCCCCCCCTCCCCCCCTCCCCCTCCCCCCCCTCCACCCCCACACGTGGGAATTTCCAGGATGACAAAGGAAGGATAATTAATGACCCCCCCCCCCCCATAAGCCACCCTCCCCCTCTGACTGTTGACAGATTCTCAAGACCAGCGCAGGTGGTCTTCGCCCTCTCCCGCCAAATTCTGAAGGTCAGTGGGGGGGGTGGTCTTCGCACCCTTGCAAGTGAGGATGAAAAAGATGGTTATCTGAATGGATCCTTTGAGAAACTGACATATTTATGTGACAGTTGGAAATGTTCCCTCTACCAGTTTTTGAAAAGAACAAGTTACAACTTGCAAGGGGGGCAAGTATAGACGTGTCTGCACGTGTTTTCGAAAGAAGAACGTAAGGGAAGAAACCCTTTTCATACGATACAATTACTAGAACCCTCTGACATACTAATGAGATTCAAATTGGTGGTGCAGGAACACTATATGACTACTCCATTTAATGCAAGAGTGGGTTAAGGAACACATCTTTAAATGAGTTTACTCTTAGGCCAAATAACTTCTTGGAATGTGGAAAGAACCCCGTTTTCTCTATGTATGAGTTATTACGATGTGTTTACTTTGTCCGTAGGTTTGCAGAACGAACCCTGTACGCGGTAAAACTTATCGTGTTAATATTGCTCAAACTGACTGTGATAAACGTATGGAAAAAGTATTATTGAATTAATTTATATACTTGTGAGAATTTAAAATGCATTTTTGTGTTCTCGAAACTTTTCATGTTCTTTCTAATAAAGACGTTTATATGAGACAAATGATTTCTCTATTACGAATTGTAAGTAGGGAAAGTATTGTATTCCACCCAAAAAATCGATGTCGAGATTTCACCCGAAATATATGTTTTGAGACCCCCTGAATCCCTAAAAAGTATTTTTAGAAAAAAGGTCCATGTGTGCGTGTGTGCGTGTATGTGTGTGCGTGCATGTTTGTGTATG
This sequence comes from Tenodera sinensis, assembly GCA_030765045.1. Lineage (NCBI taxonomy): Eukaryota > Metazoa > Arthropoda > Insecta > Mantodea > Mantidae > Tenodera > Tenodera sinensis. The sequence goes on from CM060972.1 coordinate 57,317,935, forward strand.
AGTGTATGTGTGCCTGAGTGTGTTTGCGCGTGTGTGTGCGTGCGTGTGTGTCTGTGTATGTGTGTGCTATGCATCTTTATGCGTGTGTGTGTTTGCATGTGTGCGTGTTTGCATGTGTGCATGTATGTGTATGAGTGTGCGTGTGAGCGTGCGTGTATGTACATGCGCTTGTGTGTTTGCGTGCATGTGTGTATGTGTGTGTGCTATGCATCTTTATGCGTATGTGAATGTGTGTGTGTTTGCGGATGTGCTTGTGTGTATGTGTGTGTGCGTGGGAGAGTGTGTGTATGCGTTTGTGCATGTGTGAGTGTGCGTGTATGTGTGTGTGCTTGTGTGCATGTGTGTATGTGTGTGTGCTATGCATATTTATGCTTATGTGAATGTGGGTGTTTGCGTGTGTGTTTTTGGATGTGTGCGTGTGTGCATGTGTGTATGTGTGTGTGGGTTGGGTGTGTGTATGTTTTTTGTGTGTATGTGTGTGGGAGAGTGTGTGTATGTGTTTGTGCATGTATGTGTGTGTTTACGGGCGTATGTATGTGTGTGTGGGGGGGGTAGGGGTGTGTGTATGTTTTTGTGTGTATGTGTGTGGGTGTGTGTGTGTGTGTGTGTGTGTGGGAGAGTGTGTGTATGGTTTTTTGTGTGTGTGTGTGGGAGAGTGTGTGTATGTGTTTGTGCATGTATGTGTGTGTTTACGGGCGTATGTATGTGTGTGTGTGGGTAGGGGTGTGTATGTTTTTGTGTGTATGTGTGTGGGAGTGTGTGTGTGAGCGTGCGTGTATGTACATGCGCGTGTGTGTTTGCGTGTATGTGTGTATGTCTGTTTGCGTATGTGTGTGGGTGTGTGTGTATGTGTGTGTGTGTTTGCGTGCATGTGTGAAGGTGTAGGTTTGCATGTGTGGGTGTGTATGTGTCTGTGGGTTGGGGTGTGTGTATGTGTTTGTGTGTATGTGTGTGTGGAAGAGTGTGTGTATGTGTTTGTGTATGTATGTGTGTGTTTACGGGCGTGTGTATGTGTGCGTGTTTGCTGGTGTGTATGTGCATGTATGTCTGTGTGCGTATGTGTGTGTGGGTATGCGTGTATGCGTGTGTATGTGTGTGTGGGTTGGGTGTGTGTATGTGTATGTGTGTTTTATGTGTGTGTATGTGTATGTGTGTGTCTGTGTCTGTGTATCTGTGTGTGTTTGTGTGTCTGCGTGTATGGGTGTGTGTCTGTGTGTGTGTCTGTGTGTGTCTGCGTATGTGAGTGTCTGCGTGAAAGTATTAAAATTATAAACATTTACCTTGTTTAAACTTTAAAAAATGTGGGGGAAATGCATGTTAACGTTGAACTGGCAAATAAAAATGAAACAAGTTAATCTTGACTCACGTAGTTTAATGATATATATTTTAAAAATACAAGCTTAATCTTGAATCGCGTAGTCATTTATAAGGTACGTGCTAGTGGAATAAGTGGGGTTTGCTTGAGCTTACATATTTATTCAGTAATTAACCTTTGAGTCGAGCACATCAGCTTCTCCTAGCGAGATTACCGTTCAATAGCTTTGACAAGTTATCAAGGCGAGTCAGTGGAAAGTGCTATAAGCATTTATTGACTTATATAATTTACAAGTGTCGCACTACATATTATAAAGATGTGGAATGGTGGAGTGATGGAATCGGTTCTGAATGCTATGCCAGACTATAGCTGTAGCAAATGTGATAAGCGTTTTCTACGCAACTATGATAAGAAGAGACATGAGTTGGTATGCGGTCGAGTCTACAGGCGTAAACATTGTGGTGATGTTTGCAATACTGAGCATAGAAGAGACGTACATGAAGAAAGATGTGAAAAAACTGTATCTCGCAAGAAAATCAAGTTTGAACCTAGCAAGCATCATCTACTGACAATGACTGATGAGTGTGATATGATCGAGTATGAAACATCATTTGAAGGACGACTCAAATCATATTATATACGTTGTGACACCTTCAAGGATATGAAAACTTACCTACAGGAGTCAAAACATCGTATAATTCAAGCTATAAAGAAAGAACTGTCGATACATAAAAGTGTGAAAATTAACATCATGGTCGACTGTCAATTTGTGAATGTTCATGGAGAGACATGTGACAGAACATTTAAAACACGTAACCAACCTGTGTTTTTAGAAACTGATATGAACACCATCTTGGAAAAAAAATTCGAGAAGCTTCGTGTTGAAATGGAAGAAAGTAAACTGAAAGGTAGTAACTGGGCCTTGCTATCAGTTGATGGAGTTCGACTCCGAATTAACAAGTACAATGCCCTTCGAGGGAGCAGCTATATTCCTCTACCGTCATCTTTGGATGCTAGAAAAGCCTGTATAAACCCTCAGAACTACAGCGATGAGAAATGCTTTATGTACGCTGTTCTTGCAAAGTTCATTCGAAATAAACCTCAGCGTGTTAGCAAGTATAAGGATCTCCAAGAAAAATACGATTTCTCATGTGTTTCGTTTCCTACGAGCTTGGGTGAAATCGCTAAATTTGAAAAGCTCAACAATATGTCCATAAATGTGTTTGGACTGGATGAAAAACATGAAGTGTTTCCGATAAAGGTGATTGATGAAGAATTAGATGATCATCGCGATCTCCTTCTGTTAAGTGATGCTACTGCCAGACATCACTATGTGTATATAAAGGATTTTGAGAGACTTATTCGTCAGCAGAAAACTAAACATGATGGAAAAATATATACGTGTAAACGTTGCTTCAGCCATTTTGATGACCGATATGGACTAAGCGGAATGAAAAAATTGGAGGAGCATAGAGAAATGTGCATGCAACATGCTATTGTTAGATGCGTTATGCCTACAAAGGAAAACTCTATCGTCAGATTCAAAAACGTGGAAAGAATGCTGAAACTGCCATATGTCATCTATGCTGATTTTGAGAGCATTCTCACTCCTTACCATACCTGCGCTTCTAATCCTGAAACGTCCTATACAACTCCCTATCAAAGTCATTCTCCAATGAGCTTTGCTGTTTACGTCAAACCATCATCCAGCGTTGACAAAGTAGAAACCGATCTTCCTACACACCCCTACGTGTATCGAGGTCATGATGCTGCTGAGAAGTTCATAGGGTATCTAACTTCCCTTGCGAAGAAAATAGGTGACTTATATAAATCTGCTAAGCCTCTGAAACTTACAGCTGAAGAACAAGAATCGTTCGATGCTTCTACAATATGCTACCTGTGTGGGTATGAATTTACAGAAGATAATTGGAAGGTTCGCGATCACGATCATGTTTCCGGGATGTATAGAGGGTCTTTACACAATAAATGTAACCTGACTTGTAAAACACCTAATTATATACCTGTCTTCATGCATAATCTGAGTGGGTATGACTCTCATTTCATTGTTAAGGAGTTAGGTTGCACAAGCGAGAGAGTGGAGGTAATACCAAGCTCTGAAGAAAGCTATATCTCATTCTCAAAATATGTTGGAGATATTAAACTCAGGTTTGTGGATACCTTCCGTTTCCTGAGTACAAGCTTGGACAAGTTAGTGAAAAACCTCACGACGCATCCCGAAACAGAGAAGTACTTTGGAGAAGAGAAGATTGGCTTGATGACTCGTAAGGGAGTGTTCCCCTACGATTACCTTACTTCATGGGATGTTTTGAATGAGACTCAGCTGCCTCCAAGAGAAGCATTCTACAATAAATTAAATGAAGAAGAAATTACCGGCGATGACTATGAGCATGCTAGAAATGTATGGAAGCAGTTTAATGTGGAAAACTTAGGTGAATACAGTGATATTTACTTGACCTCTGATGTTCTTCTCCTAGCGGATGTCTTTGAAACGTTCAGAGACCAAACTCTGAAAACACACAAAGTGGATCCTGCGCATTATTTCACTTCTCCAGGACTTACGTGGGATGCTATGCTACTGTACACAGGAATTGAGCTGCAATTGCTGCTGGACTACGATCAGCTGCTCATGGTTGAATCTGGTATAAGAGGAGGGTTATGCCAGGTTTCTCATCGGTATGCTGAAGCTAATAATATATATATGGAACAGTATGATCCTCATAAACCTTCCCAGTTTATTACATACGAAGATGCAAACAACGAATATGGCTGGGCTATGTGTAAGGCCCTTCCTTATGGAGGGTTTAAATGGGTTTCTCCTGAAGACATAGACCTGGATTTATTGAAGGAAGATGACCCCCTTGGATACATCTTAGAAGTCGATGTCGAATATCCCGTCGAGCTCCACGATCTTCATAATGATTTGCCCTTCCTGCCTGAGAGTCTGAAACCGGGGAAATCGTCTTCAGAGAAGTTAATTGCTCATCTTGGGTGCCGAAAGAAGTATGTGGTACACTACATGGCCTTGAAACAAGCTCTTAGTCACGGTCTACTATTAACAAAGATTCATCGAGCACTTCAGTTTCATCAGTCGTGTTGGCTAAAACCTTACGTCGAGTTTAATAACCGACTACGACAACAAGCTAGAAATGATTTTGAGAAGGACCTTTATAAACTATTCAATAATGCTATGTTTGGAAAAACTATGGAAAATATTCGTAATCGCATGGATATACGGCTTGTGACAAACAGCAAAACGTTAGAAAAACTCATAGCCAAACCTACATTCATTGATCGAACCATATATGGACCTAATCTTGCTGGTGTACATATGGCTTCTCGTAAAATAGTATTCAACAAGCCTATATACATTGGTATGAGTGTACTAGACATCTCCAAGACGCTAATGTATTCGTATCAATACGATGTGTTACTTCCATATTATGGAGCTGAAAATCTTAAACTGTTGTATACAGATACAGATTCTTTCGTCCATCGAGTGACTACAGCTGATATATACCAGGATAAATTACACATGCTTGAACATCTGGATACATCTGATTACCCTGCTAACCATATATGCTATTCTACACAAAACAAAAAAGTGTTGGGAAAGTTTAAAGATGAAGCCTGTGGAAAAATCATTCATCGGTTCGTTGGTCTTAGGCCCAAAATGTATGCTATCGATATTGATGGTTCTGTGATAAAAAAAGTTAAAGGTATAAAACGTAGCGCCATTAGGCAATACATCAACTTCAATAGCTATGTAGAGTGCCTTAAAACTTTGAAAATTGTTAGAACTCCTATGAATTTAATCCTATCCCGACATCATAATATTTCTACGGTTGAAGCTAATAAAATAGCCTTATCACCTCACGATGACAAGAGAGTGATTGAAGAGGATGGAATATCGACGTATGCGTATGGACATTACAGTGTCGAGAATAGTGCCTAGACATGGATACTTAAAGCTTGTCTGTAGAAAAAAATGAAGATTGTTGAACTATGAACTTCGCGCGCCAATGGCTCATCTAACCCAGAGAGAAGAATGATAATGTGAATAATTAGAAGAACTGAGGAGGGCGCTATCGTCTTTCAGCAGTGTATACTTGTTTTCTAAATATTAATGCTAGTGTATGTATCCTTATAAATTAAATAAAATTATCTCATTGCGATTATTCTTGTTTTATTTCATTGCTTGCCTTAACATTCCTATTTCCTCATTAGGTCAGGTTAGGTTAGGATAGGTTAGATGGACTATAAGATAGAGTAATTGATGATGATGAAATGCAATAAATGACTGAATAGGTTAGACTGCTCTTCAACTACTATAAAACAAATCGATTACTGAAGAAAGCTTAGTAAAATACCCCTAGCAACTTCAAAAATACCTGCTTCAGTGCCTTAAAACATCTTCAAACTGTCGAAAAAAATGCTTCTCACGAGTTTAAGATGCCCTGAAAATCCTCAAAATAACTGTGAAGGAGCTGAAATGTCTTAATTAGCGCTCGAAAAATACCATTAAAAGCGTCTAACGCCTATAAAAGTGTTTCAAAGGATTCTGAAAACCAATCAAAATGTTGGTGACAAAGTCTAAAATATCCCTATAGTGCTTAAAATGTCTCTTAAATGGCTGAAACGATATTTAACTGGTAGAGATACGTCTACCAGCCTTGAAATAGACGGTTCAGTATTCCTAATATCGTGAAAATTATCTTCCATTACCCTTCAAAGTGCTTAAAGCAAACAATAATGGACAGGGGCGTCCAGAATAACTCTCGGATTGCCTTAAATAATGTCAAATTCGTCTAAAATACTCTGAAAAATGTTTAAACTGGACGTAAAAGTCTTCAGAATATCTGGAAACAGGCTGAAATATCTATCAACGAGTCTAAACGGGTCTCAATACACGCTGAAAATGTATGAAAATGACTGAATAACTCTGAAAATTGTCTGAAAAGATGTTAAATATGTTGTAAAAGCGTCCTGAATATACTAAAAGCGTCTAAAAGATCTAACAGAGGGTGCAAAATTGCAGCAAAATGGGGTGAAACGTCTTAAAAATGTTGTAAAAGCATCAAGAATATGCTAAAAGTGCTTAAAAAGATCTATCAGAGGACTCAAAATAGTATCAAAATGTTTATGAAATTCCTAGAGGGAGATCAGGGTAGCGTATGACAGGATAGAATAGATAAGCAGAGGAGGGAATAGGATAGATGATAAGAGGATAGAATGAATGTCTAGAAACGTATCATGTTAGTAGAATAGAATAAATAATAATAAGAGGATCTATCTTAGGTTAGGCTAGGTCATGTTAGATTAGGATAGGTTAGGTTAGGATAGGATAGGTTAGATGAGTAGAAGTATGGGGCTTAGGTTATGTTAAATTATGAAAGTTCAAAGTAAAAAAGAGTGGGAGCTAGGTTAGGTTAGGTTAGGACTATGGGGCTTAGGTGAGGCTAGGTTAGGTTAGGATAGCTTAGACGAGTAGAAGTATGGGGGCTTAGGCTAGGTTAGATTAGGTTAGGATAGGTTAGACGAGTAGAAGTATGGGGGCTTAGGTTAGGGTAGGATAGGTTAGACGAGTAGAAGTATGGGGCTTAGACTAGGTTAGATTGGGTTAGGATAGGTTAGACGAGTAGAAGTATGGAGGCTTAGGCTAGGTTAGATTAGGTTAGGATAGGTTAGACGAGTAGAAGTATGGGGGCTTAGGTTAGGGTAGGATAGGTTAGACGAGTAGAAGTATGGGGGCTTAGGCTAGGTTAGATTAGGTTAGGATAGGTTAGACGAGTAGAAGTATGGGGGCTTAGGTTAGGGTAGGATAGGTTAGACGAGTAGAAGTATGGGGCTTAGACTAGGTTAGATTAGGTTAGGATAGGTTAGACGAGTAGAAGTATGGAGGCTTAGGCTAGGGTAGGTTAGGTTAGCGTGGCTATGTGGGGCGAGGTAACATTATGTTGGGGTAATATATTCAATCAAGATAGAAAGCTCCTGTGTTAGGAGACATACATCGATATAGTGAACGGCATATTCAACTACCATGAATGCTCACAAACATACATACACTGCTATAGGCTTCAAAAGTTATCCCTAGAGATTCCTTCAAACATCTACAACGTCCTGCTTCCCCTACCACCTTACCTAGTAATCCTTAGATTACGCGTGGCGGCCATCTTGCGCATAAAAAAGTGGCCCAGCTCTGTCCTACCCTACCTACTGCCCTGCGTAATCTTTATAACTTGCATAACGGCTAAACCGTAAGAGACAGACCAAATCTTACTGTACAAAAAATGTAGATCTCTTTAAAACACAATACATTTTTTGTGGAGTGTACCATTTCGGAGCTATTCCTTGTTCTTTGCGAGAGTTTTGAAATACTTAAGCTTTTCTCAAATGGAAGATCGTTTTTCACTTTATCTCTTAGCCCTGCAAAGAACGGAATTTCAATGCATAATAACGAACACATTTAAAAGATTTGACTATCGCTCAAAGCCTACTGTATTCGTGTATTCCTGTTGCATCTACAAGAAAGCAATAAGAACATATTTACACACTTTTATGTCGACTAATATGATACAGGCATACGTATTTGTGAGAATAGTTACTAGAAGAGCAGAGAAAGTCATGTGAGTGCAACACATCAGATCTTTTGTGTTTATCTCTATTTATTAAGGCTTAGTGTTTCCTTTAATTTCTCGAAGTGATAAGCAATAATATTTTCACAATGTCGTTAGCGTTAAGTTCTATTAGAAGACCGCATGTTTTAGCTCTATACAAACACTTAGAAGTAAATACATGCGCAGTGAGATAGGAAGTTTCAAACCCACTACCAGCGAAACGTAGACAAGGAAGTTACTACAAAGTCACTAAGAGTTCGTCTCCATATATTCAGAAAAATCATTTTGTAGGTCTCGGATTAGGCAATATGCGTCACAGTATAAAAAGTTAAGCCACAATAAATTTTTAAACACAATAAATTCCTGTAAAACTTTGTAAAAAGTCTGTTAAACTACGAAAAGACTAAAATGTCGTACGTACCTGTAAAACTGGTAAAAGGGACCCGAAATGTACAGTTAAATAGTCAACCAATTACTGTAAAAACTCTAAAATTGCTGTAAAAGGAAAAAAAAAACCTCCAAAAGGTCAGAAAATCCCTGTAAAACAGTAAATTACTGTAAAAATTAGAAAACTGACTAAGGACTCATTTAGTTAATTTATGGAGTCTTTTGATAATGGGAGGCTCACAATTATAAGATAAGAGGGTCTACATATGATAGTTTAAGTCACCGTAGGCTAACATGATTTAAAATTAGATTTTGGCAGACAATGACCGGACAATTTAGCATGATTTGTAGTCTATGTTATGAGAGCATAGAACAGATAAGAGAATGGTCTGGAATAAGTTACTGAAGTCGATAAGGTTTGGAATCAGCTTATGGCTACAATAGCATGACAGATTAGCCTATTAGGTTTAGTTAGGATGTCTTAAGAGTTGAACTAGTTTTAGGTTATAGGTTAACATGACTTGGAATCAGTTAAGGTAGAAATCACATGGCAGATTAGCCACTATGTTAGGTTAGTAAGTATGGAGTCAGCCTTCTTTAAGGTTATGATCAGAGAGCGGGGTTTTAGTAAGTAAACATAGGATTAACACTAACAGCATGGAGTATAAGGCCGGCAGGTAGCGTGAGTGTTGCACTGCCTTCCACTCTACTTGTTTACAAGAGCACTGCAGGGTGGCCGGCGGTTCCATTTCCCGTTGTAGATGCACGGTTAACTTGACTGATTTCTTACTATAACCCCGCTCCCTGGTTATGATAAGTTAGAATACCAGATTAGTTTATGTTAACATGGTCTGGAAAGGTTAGTGTGAACAAGTTAGTCTATTACATTAGGTTAGGTTAGGTTTGTATCGCTGGAAGTATAATAGGATAGATAATAGACTAGGTTAGCTTAGAGATTCGTATCGACAAATATGCGAGTGAAACGAATAGATTTACCTAGAGATAATCAACACCAGTGGAATTTAATTATTTCATGATCAAAAAAGATACAGGGTGGAAGTTAAATGATCCTCCAGACTTTAACAGCGAATTTCTCATGTTGTGAATAACAAGAGAAGTTGAAAAGTGTTGAAAATGTTGAAAAGTTTAGTTTACTAGTTTAATTCCTCCCTGATGCACCTCCGGAATATTTGTATACATCGCGTCAGCTACTGTAAATACTTTATTTAGCGAAAAAAACGCAATTTTTTAAAACTACCTTTACATTTTACAAACAAGTTTACTAGTGGCATTTACTGGTACTTAAGTAAACTAAAAATAAATTAAACTATTTAATCAACGTTAATATTACTTGTAAAAAAATACATTTTCGTTTTTAGTGTTAAACTTCATTCTTTTCAGCATAACTTATTTTTTTGTGAGCCAATGAATAAAGCAATAATCAAATGTAATTTGAATATTTGGATAACGTTTGAGATTATATACGCAAATTTACATACAAATCAGACCAAAACCTAAATGTAAGGAAAAATGTCATACAAAATGGAAAACTGAGGGGGAAAAGCGCCAGTGTGGTTAAAATGAGGCGCACGGGTGACAAACATGTCACCGGAGATTTAAAAATGGTGGGTTGGAAAAGATGTTTGATCAAAACATTCACAAGTGTGTATAGACTATTTATATAATTCTTACTTTACTTTTATGGGCTTCTCTACTCTTCGGCAATTGCCCTGTATTCCTATTTGCCATTCTTTCCGTTTGAACAAGTTAGATTCTCCATCATTCTATGAATGTGTCCTCTCCAAGATGCTCTTGGCCGGTTCCGCTTCCTTCTTTCACGAGGTCTTATTCCGTCCATTCCATCACTGCTTGCTCGAACGAAGGCAGAACGATCGACACACGCCCCTCTATGCTATGTACTGAGAAGGTTGGTAAAATACCCCGTGAAGAAGTAGGGACTGCACTTACGGAACCCAGGGCACACTACCGGCATGTGTTTCGAGGCAGGCACTGCCCTGAGAAGTAATAAAATTAATGAAGATAATGTTCTCAGCTCAGGCACGTAAGATGCGTGTCCCATATTCGACAGACGCTGATAAGAGAGGCAAGTATATTTTTCGCTGGAGTCGTCATATGCCATTAACTTTTGCACTTCCCTTAAAGCTCCAGCAGGCACACCTGCGCGAGCACGTTTATTTTCCGTCATGGCAGATAAACGGAACTCTAGTGTTTATTTGAAACATCCCAGCATGAAGTGAAACAGCAGAACCAAGCCTGAAAGGTAAAGTACCTAATCCTTCTGCTGAGAGCCGCCAAGATAATTTATCAGAAAACAGCATGTGCGTAATAGACTACGATATATAAAACCATGTCAAACAGCGGCGCTATCAATTGCGGTAACAGACTTCAAGCTGAGCATTTTATTATGACCTGTTGGGAATCCGCAGTGATAAATGTAGGAATTATTTGCATCGTTGCCTTCCTTTCTCCGAGGACATGGATTACTGTGATTTGACTACATGCACTCAAGGGGACCCGAGTTTTTAACCAAAAATGTTAAAAAATTTAAAATCTGGATTCTGTTATAACATTATGCCCCAATCCCTCTCCCACAAGGTGATATAATTATTTTTCATGCACGACCATGACAATAGTCGGTTTTTTATGTTTGAATTTAGCTCCTAATGTGGCCAGTAAACAAAAAAACCTTGACATCTAGTAGACGCTGGCATCTTCTGTATATATGCTGCTTGCAAATTCTAATGCAGGTGAAACTTGGTAAATCTTAGCTTTTTCACATAAAAATTGCTTTTTCTAAGACAAATTTTACCATTCAAAATCCTCCACGTGTAGTAATTTAATCAATATCTCTTTGAAACTTTGTATAGGAGTGTCTGATATTGCAACAGGAGTTGGTATTGGGCAAAACTAGAAAAAATGTTCCAATAAACGTATGTCCGAAAACAAATACCAGTTTAGTTGTGTTGAGTATTTACACCAGACAATGGACTTCAATGGAGGATTGGTGAAAGAGGTCCAGTAGCATGGCCTCCCAAAAAATTAAAAGTATTTTCCTGTTTACTGACGCTGTCAATTGCCAGGATCACATGAGCGTCGCCAGTGTGCCGGAGTTTTGTCCCGCAGGAGTTCTTTTACATGCCACATGGCCTCCCCATTGTCCCAGTGGATTGAAAGAGTTCTTGAGAAGAGAAGTTGAAGCATGTTTATGAATGCATGGTTAACCATATGGAGCATCTCCTGTATTAGTATTGACATAACGTGCAGATGTTACCAGAGGACAGAATGACAGGAATCATCACAATTCCTGTTTGATATTTATCAATGCTTACCAATTGTTACTTTAGCCGTATGTGACAGTAAAGTGTTCCTCAGAATGCGCTTAATGAAGTTCATTTGCTATTCAACACAAGTAATATTTATTTCCGGACATGTGTTTATAGGAACATTTATTCTAGCTTTGACCAGAGCACCTCTTATATGTATAGTACACAGAAACACACACATATACACACGGACCTTTTTCTAAAACTGCTTTCTTTGGATTGAGGGGGCCTTAAAACCTATATTTCCGGGGAAATCTCGACATCGAATTTTTGGGTGGAATACAGCATTTCCTGTAATACGTAGTAGAGAAAGTAAAAACAACTCAATTCTTAGGCAGTGGGGCTTTTTCTGTTGTCAAATAAAACTTAAGTGTAGTACAGGTGAAGACAACTTCGCGCCGTGTGACGTATTTAAACGAAGAGCCAGCTTGTAGGTTCGTGTGACGTCAGGCGAGAGTGGTGTATTGCTATGCTGCCTAGATTAGCGGCGCTACTTGCACGAAACTGAATGAATGTGAATGTTATTTGGGCATTTTTACAACATGCCCGGGCTGTTAGAACCCTCTTCAACCTAGTCTGAGGGTGTTTATTTGTTGTGTGAAGGATCTTAACGGGTTAGTGCAAATTTTGTTTTTATTTTGTGTTTTTGTTGACGTTGTGTAGTGTTGTGTATAGTGGTTTAGTGTTTGTGTTCAGTCCCCCGTGTTTCACACCAGTTTCAGACCAGGCTTCAAGATGTAGAAACATTATCAACTACGTTTCAGGTCTTTGTGACCCCGTATTCATTGGATGTTAATGTTTTCAGCAGGTAGCAAATTGAATTGATAAATTTAAGTGCCACGATTTGCTGAAGGACAAATATAAACACAAGGAAGACTTGGCTGGTTTTTATAAGAGTGTTCCTCAAACCAGATTTCTGAGGTAGTATGCCCTTGTTGCACGGATATTATGTATGTTTGGTTCTACGTATGTGTGCGAACAATTCTTTTCTGTTATGAACTTTTCTAAGTCAAAATACCGAAGTATATTGTAAGATCACAATCTAACATGCAGTCTTCGGTTACAAATGTGCCGTACATTACGTCCTAACATTGACAAACTAGTTAAAGAAAAGTGAAAAGACAAATGTCGGAAAATGTCCACCTAATTGTTCTGTATAGCTTTCCTCCAGCTCAGGCAAAATAGTTATAATTCCTGTTCTATTGGCGTTATAACACGACTGTTCACATAAACTAGAATATATACAGAGTGTTCTGAAATTCATGTTACAAACTTCTAGGGCTAGTAGAGGGGACTGGGTAGACAATATTTTAAATAGCAACCCATGTCCGAAAACATACCGTTTCCGTGCTACAAACTTTACAATGTGTCGGATTTGTCGGTGTTGTTCTGCAACCGGATACGCAGTAAAATGACGTCAGAAGAGTTCCACGTCAAATGTGGTGTGACATTAGGTCCAGAATTAAATGACGTTTAAATCATTACGTAGGAAAATCGAATACTGTAATACTGACATTTTAAATACAACTTAATTTATTATAGCCAATTATTAAAATTAAAAACATTCACCAGAATGTCTTCAAATTCGACTTACAAATCTTAATTTTGAACTCACTCACAAATTCTGAAAATATGGTTCACATTGGATAAAAAAATTGAGAATTTCCAAAATTCAGCAAGCTCCCGCTTTAAAGGGACCTTTTTGATATTTTGCATTTTGAATGCAGACGAGTTTGATTTTCCTTTAAGATTGTCAGGGAGAATAGGCCCATATTACAATACTATTTACTATTACTATTTACTATTGCTGACGATGCAGGAAACCTTGAAAATGAAGTGATAAATTAAAGCCTCAGAGAGGGATACCCACTTTCACAGTTGTTTTTTTATAATTAGGTATATGGGCATGGCTATACGGGCTAATGTAAGTTAGACTAAGGCCGGGCACATGGGCGAGGTATCCTTTTGTACCTATGCCTCTCCAGGAGGGAGGAGTGAGATAGGAGGAGACAAAGGGCAGCTAATTCAGGAGACCCTACAGAGCAGAGAGCTGAGGCCTAACAATTCCACATTGAAGCTGTCCGGTGGCGTCTAGAACAACTGGCACCTCTTCCCCGGCGGACTGAAATTAACCCTTTTGCCGCCGCACGTCGATCAGGTCGACGGTGTCTGCCCCACTATAAAACCTATAAACCCAAGAATAGCTATTGGGGTGGAAAATGCCGGATACTACGTCATTAAATGTTAGCTTTCAGAAAAATATTCATAATAAATGTAATTTTAAAGATGGAATGAAGATCCAAAAAACGCATATTACTAAATTGAATTCTCTTCAATATTATATTAATTAGAATATTTGTCAGATAAAAAATATAATGACATTTAGTACCGTAAATATGTATTCAATTACAAGCGAAATAAAAATAAATATACCTTCAAAACTATGCTATGTTACATAAAAAATGCAAAATTTAACTCGCCAATATCGATGACTTCAGTGTGGTTTGCATCATGAACATGAACTCCTCAATAATTATTGTCAGTTTTCCAGCACTAGTTTTAACACTATTTCGGGGTTCTAATAATTCAGTTTATATATGTGCGCACAAAACTGATACAAGATAAAAAATAGCATACCTCTTTTTATAAACCACTGAGAGCTTACAGTTTCAATTATTGAGGAATAAAATTGAAATTTGCATTTAAATCGACACGCCTCCTTTTTGTTGTTTCAGGTACACAATCCTTACTGCCGTGTCACTTAGAGTACTTGCATCCACGTCAGACTCGTCATAATATGCCACAATTTTACCATCATCCCTTCCCGGCACAAAAACATAGCAAGAACAACCATGTTCATTTTTACACAGTAAAAACCGTACAGAACTAAACGCGGTCAAACTATATTAGCAAACCCCGAGGAAGCTATGGGTCAGGAATCTAATGCACGACCTTCCGAATGCGGGCCGCAGATGTCACCGTATGGGCCAATTCGCTCGGTATACTCGAGGACAGCCATGAAACCAAAGCAAGCATTAATATAAGAAATACGTCAAACAAACTTCAGCTAAGATCGTATCTGCAGGTTTTCGCATGTGACAATGTCTTCCTCTTTTGTGCTGAACAAGTAAAACTACCAAACCCAAAGTGCAATTAGCATTTCGAGCCAAGCTCTTCGCAGTCAAGTTGTTGCTCAATTAGATCCCTCAGAGACTGGGTGCAGCCCAGAGTAGGTCTCCCAGTGGGAGACAATCCCCACGCCGGTACGAGAATTCAACCCGGGTCTCTCACTTTATAAGCTGCAGCGCTGCACGCTATACTGAACAAGTTTTAAGATTAAATGGTACGTAAAAAAGGGATTGTTTGATGAAGGTTTAGCATATGGTGGCATTGGACGTGATTGGAATCTTGTTAGGTAAGCGCGGAAATATAGCCATACGGGATGCTAAAGACAAAAATAATGTATACGCTTATGGGGAATTTTGATATTTAGAGAAGATACCAGCAAGATAAATGCCAAGTCTATGAAGCATTTCAATAGGGAAGGCCAGATCTAAAAATTACGTAAACATAGCTGAGCGTGTGCGTCTGTTTATCTAAAAGAGATACAATAAAAGAAAAGAAGAAACAGAAGGACAAGTGGGGAAACAATTTAAGAAGCAAACTACCTAATTTGTCACTGGTAAAAAAAACACTTAACTGCAGAGAGGGGAAAAAGCAGAAAAACAAGCAGAAAGGCGGTAGAGTGGGAATCTATTAGAAAGAACAGATAATTGGGAAGAATATGGAAAAATTTTCTTTTGCTGTTCTCTAGCAAATATGCATAAACTGCTGTTATTTTCTTTTTCAAAGTAACGCAATAATCAAAGGCTTTGCTTTAAGTCGAACTATGTACATGGAGATATCGGTAGTGCTAATGTGGTATTGAACACACCATCGGTATGAGAGAAACATTCCTGGAGTTTATAAAATGATCTTATCCAACAGAGGGAATCTGAGCACAATAAAAAGGAACAGAATTAATTAGTATATTAAAACACAAAGTATCATTTTTGTGTTGCTTAATTGAACAGTTATATTAACAATCATTTTTCAGAAAACATTTTACTTTGCCACTTTTTAATTTTCTGTACCACGTACGATTACCCAAAAAAATCTGACTTGTTGCACTCTTGCACTAACCATTCTTACAAACCCTTATTCCTATATCTTCTATGCGTTAGTTGAGATAAACATTTATGCAAATTATCTTATCTTCTTGTAGATACAAGGGGAATATGGGAATAGACTAGGCTTTGAGCGATAGTCAAATCTTTTAATGCTTTCAAAATCCGTTCTCTTTGCACGGTTAACAATCCAAAAAAATGAATAGCGATATTCCATTTGACAGAAGTACAAGTTCTCAAAAACTTGCGCAAATAACGAGGAAAATCTCCGAAACGGTTCACTCTACAAAAATAGATTTGGACATAAATTGTGTGTTTTAGCAAGATATATATTTTTGTATGGTAAGATTTGGTCTATCTCTTATGGTTTACCAGTTGTGCAAAAGTCATCCAGGGTAAATAGGACTACATAGGCTATACCCAGCAAATTCAAAATATACATTTCATTTGTCATAAAAAATAGCTCAAACATGTCATTTTAATAAAAATCATTAGAGCAATTTTCAAGAAAATCAACATTTTCGAAAACTTTTCCATGTAAAGGGAAGTTTACTTTGGAGCAATTTTCTTCAAAATCTTCGTGTCGCATACTTGAAAGACATTAAACTTAAATGCCAAGTTTGGTTTTTAACGGAATTATCGTTTTTGAGTTATGCTGACACAGGCACACACGGACCTTATTCTAAAAGTGCTTTTTTTATTCAGGGAGCCTCAAAACATGTATTTCCGGTGAAATCTCGACATAGAATTTTTGGGTGGAATACAATACTTCCTCTACTTACTGTACTGAATCTTTGAGCTGTAAAAATCCCTTAGCACGATGATCCCATTTTCAGCAAGCAGTTATTCTCTCACATTCCAGGGTAGCAATTATAGCAATTACTTCCAAGTTGTCACCAAAAAATCAAACAATTATAGAATGTTGGAAAATCCTTACCCATCTAACAGCACTTCAAAAACACCTAGTCTTCCAATAGATACCAGCTCACTGTGGACTGAGTGGTAATGAGAAAGCTGATTTTCTTGCAAAAAAGGGTACTAGTAATGTATAGAAATCTATAGTTAATCTACCATTTTATGCAGCTAAAGGAGGCAACTCTGAATTCAAAAAAGTTGCAAAATATTACTATGAAAAATCAAAAATTAAAAGATGGGAACTGTCAAACATTCAAACAGTAATTCTTGAGTATCTTCGAAAAACAGCAGTTGCAGCCTTCAGTTTGATTACAGGACATGATTGTCTGGCAAAACATTTGAACAGAATTGGGATATATTCTTCACCACTCTGTCCTCTATGTGATCTGCAAGAAGAAATAGACCGAGACCACCTTCAAATATGCCCAGCCACTTCTAGCACCCCATCCATCAGTGAAAAATATTGGAGAGCAAGAGGATTAATGACTTCATTGTCAGAAATCCAGCATTACCTAACAAATATAGTAGATTTAAGGTACGTAAAGGAACCTCGAGCCTGATAAGGATGCCTCTAAGCAAAACTAAGCGGTCTTTCACGCCCTATGCACAATAGAACGCTGAGAGCGCTAGCAATTGAAGAGCGTTCATAAATAAAATTCAACTTGTCTGTGTCTACTATTGATAAACGGAAGGAAACTCAAAAGTCAAAGGTTTACTGTTTATCTGCAGTTTTTCTGTGCGTTTCCTCAACTGAAGTATAATTAAGGAGGAATAAATTGCTTGTATAGAGATTTATGTTCTTTGGATGTTGACCTTGTTTCATTAAATAGATGCAATTCTGACGCCTCTACACTATTTGTAATTTATAAACACTGCGTATTTATACTCTTGCCTTTGCTGAATAAAAAATTAGACGCAGTATATTAAAATCCCGTTCAAAGCTGCACCAGCGTCACTTCAATTGTTACGCAAGTATCTACTTGGATGTTGACGAGAAGAAGTTCCTAATAAGGATTCCAGCAATTCAAATGCCACACTCGATTTCCGTGACAAACACAACATTAAGGCATCATAATTCGTTAATAAGATGAAGGCTTGAGTGCTGCGTGTTAGACGCAGACAAAAAATTAAATCTGTAAACATATTAAAAAGGCAAATTGCAAGGCTAACTTGGGCATTAACCACAATTTAACATGCCGCCCTTTGCGGTTGAAGCTCATTTCTCCAACATCGCTAGACGCGCGCTTTTAACTTGACCCTCGTTTCATTTGCATTTTCGTATTTGTATACTTTGCAAATACGGCTGGTTTCTTTAACCTTTACCGATAGCAATAAGTTGTTCTCCAAGGCGTGTTGTGGACTTCGTCAGCTTATACAGGATGAACAAAAAGTATAGAATATTGGACAAAAATTGGACAGAGATACAGACAGACTTACAGAGATACAGACAGAAATCCTAGTAAAAATCAAATATAAATAAGTATACTAAACTAAGGAGAAAAAGCCAGAATAAAAAACAAATCTATAAGAGATTCGAAAAGGCATGAAACCTCATATCCAAAATGTTTACCATAAATAAAAGCTTCAAAACTTGTTAATAGATTGCCAGGACCTCTACAAGTCTGACCAACCGTTGCAGAACCCCGAAGGTGCGCCAGGGAAACACCGTAGCAGCACGTGACATACCGACAAAAGCTTGTCACAGCAAAGAGCAGCAAAGTCCCCCTTAAAAATGCAACAATGCCTAACATTGCAGCTGCCAGATCATCTCCTCACGACGAGATACACGAGAGGAGGTTATTCAGCTCTAACAAGGGACACCTTTGACCTCGAACACTCGCAACCTCATGGAAACAGGCTTAGAATAACAATTAATCATAAAGAAAACAGTGGTCTGTGTCATTTCCATGCAAAACGTTGCATGCCGTACACATTAGAAGCTACACGTGGTCAGATTATTGGTTTATGACAAGCTGGTAACTCAGTTCGACAAATTTTTCAAAAACTACAGATTTACAGAAATATAGTTAAATTTTACTGCCCCCAAGAATGTTGGTCTATTGCACATGTATTAGAAGAAAACTCCATTCGAAAGCAGGAACTGTATTATAATATAACGTAATGGATAAACATGTTTAAAACTATTTCGATACGAATATTTATTCCAGTATAAATATAGGGAGAATTTGTAGAAGGGTTAAACGTTTCTATATATTGCATTATGCTTAGTGTAAAGGTTCTAAGGTGATTCTAAGGATACAAAACAGAATCATTTAACACAGCAAATTGTGCTTATTTCAACATCTGTATCCTTTTCCATAATAAGCATTAATAATTCGGGGATAAATCTAAAGAAAATTAAAACGTGGTTTTTCTACGGGCCAGGTGTATCTATCCTCCTCCCACTTTCCTTTTCTCAATGCAGCGCCGCACGTGTAGCCCCGTATTGCAACTGTCAGCATCATTAGTCAGAAGTTATCCCTCATAGGAAATATTTACTAAACGATTTCTCCAGATGTTTAACACCCTCGATTAACACAAGTGAATAGAAATGTATACGTTCATATTAAAGCGGCTGGCGAGGTGTTTCATGCATACAGAAGGACGAATTTAGCAATACTAATTTGGTATTCTGTAGTAGGTGACTCACCCAAAAACAAGCAGACAAGGGTCATGTATTTGAACGGTCTGACGGTCAAACTCAGTAGGTAAGTGTAGCAGAAGACCCACTACACGATATTTCAGCTGTGGGCAGTATTCGTGGGGGCATGAATAATTAAAGCAGCTTCGTTTAATTGCCTAAAACATTGACTCAACGTGTAGCCTTGTAGCAGTTAATAAACCAATTAGAAGCAAAAAACAGGATTATAAATGCACGTGAAGCATGACATTTCAAGCGTATTCGTTTTGTGTAGGAATTACACGTTGATATTATTGTAATCGAGGCTATATTTGTTTATTTTAATGAATCTACAAACATTAAAACCCTATCTTGCTATGGGATTATAACTAACACTACATATAGTAAGTTTACAACATAGAAATATTACATATGATTTGAACGTGTCTTATAATATGCACAAAGCGTTTGTAATAGTTGCATGTCTATTTCGATGATATAGAAGTGTGTGAATTGTCGAAGAGTAAAAAAAAAATACACGTGAAGGTGTTACATAAAAGAAAAGTAAGTAGAGAAAACCGTGTGAATGTAACAGATTGCATTTCTATTTCAAACGTATAGAAAATTATGAACTATGTGTAGAAGTGGAAGTACAGAAAAATCTGTTTTGTAAAAGAAAAATGAGTAGTAGAGAAAACGGTATGAATTTAATACGTTGAATTTCTATTTCAGTCATAAAAAATGTAGAAATTGTTTTTGGAGGGCAAGTTGAGGACATGTGAATGTGTTACATAAAATAAAAGTGAGTAGAGAAAACACGTGAATGTAATACGTTAGATTTGCATTTCAATCATACAGAAAATTTGATGAAATACATATTGAAGAGCGAGTAGAGAAGAACATGTGAATGTTACATAGAACAGTAGAGGAAATCGTGTGAATGTAATATGATACATTTCGATGTCTAACCTATAGGAAAGTATGTGTAGTTTTAGAACCGGGAGTAAACAAAAATGTGATTGTGTTTCGTAAAAGAAAAATGACTAGAGAAGACCATGTGATTGTAATACGTTGCATAGTAAAATGCATAGCATAAATAGCTTCTCTATGAAAAAGCATTTACATTTCTCAATTTTCATCCATTTTCTGGGATAAAACTCGGGCCGCCTACGTGGTAGGCAAACGGCCTAACAGCTCGGCCACGACGCCGCCACCGGAAGTAATCTTATGTGGTTTATATTTTATTCAATATCACAGAATTAAATGAAACATGTTTTGCAGTTAGTATTCATTCCTGGCATAATAATACCGATATAAGGTATTTAATAGTGACTTACACAATTGTAAGTCACTATTAGGGTTTTTTATCCCATAAATGAGATTTCCTGATGTGTTGCACTCGCATGGCTTCCTCTATCCTCTACTCTTGTACTAACCATTCCTACAAACTCTTATTGCTAATCTTCTTCGTGTTAAGATAAATATTTGTACACGTTTCTTATTGTTTGTTTCCTTGTAGGTGCAAGGGGAATACTAGAATACAATAGGCTTAGTCAAATCTTTCAAAGCTTTCAGATTCCGTTCTCTTTGCACACTTAGCATATAAAAAAATGAACGATGTTCCATTTCACGAAAGCTTCAAGTTTTCCGAAACTCACACACATAGCAAGGAATATCTCCGAAATGGTTAGAAAATTTATTGGGACATAAATTGTGTATTTTAGCAAGATTTACATTTTTTGTATACTGATTTGGTCTACCTCTAAAGGTTTACCAGTAATGCAAAAGTCGTCCAGAGAAAATACGACTACAAGAGCTATAGCCAGAAAATTCAAGATATACATTTCATTTGTCATAAAAATATCTCAAACATATGAATTTTAATCAAAATTGTTGGAGCCATTTTCAAGATAATAAAAACTTTCGAAAAGTTTTCCTTGTAAAGAGTAGTTTAGGGTAGAGCAATTTTCTTCAAAATGTTCGTGTCGCACCCTTGAAAGATATTAAACTTAAATATCAACTTAAGTTTTCAAGTTATGCTGTCCACAGACTGACGCACTGACAGACACACACACGGACCTTTTTCTAAAAATTCTTTCTTTTTATTCAGTGGGCCTCGAAACATATTTCCACTGAAATCTCGACATCGAATTTTTGAGTGCAATCAATCAATCAAAATTGGATTTTGGGTTTGGTAGAACCAAAACCCAGGCAGTTTAGGGTTTTACCCTCTTCAGCCTAGTATTTTTATTTTTGTCTTGTTACGTGAGAGATCCTTCAGCGTGTACGCATGGCAGATTATTGTTGTTATTATGATGTGTAAATATGCATCTTGCTGTTTATTTTGTACATATACTCGTATATATATTTTGTTTATTTATTTATATATATATTTTTTTTCTGTTTTGTTGTTTTGTTGGTTTTTTGTTGTTTTTTTTTTTTTTGTATTTTATTTTTTTTTTTTTTTGTATTTTATTTTATTTTTTTTTATTTTTTTTTTTTTTTTTTTTTGTATTTTGCATATTTACACATTTACAATGTTAAGTGTGTTTGTTAAGCCCCGGGTCCCACAACATGTCGCCGTCTCTGCTTCTGCCCTCAGACTTTTGTTTGGTGCATGTTTTTTATTATTTGTTAGCTCAGCCTTGCATTTTTAAATTATTTGTGGTTTTGTTCTCTTGATTCGGGGGGTGATGACTATTAGATGTTTACTAATGCTTGGAGGTATTGCTCTACTTGTTCTTTCTGTTGCTCTTGGTGTTTGTCATAAATTTCGATTAGGGTTAGTAGAGGTGGATTTTCTTCTTGTTCAGGACAACACCTCCTCTATTTACACTAGAGAAACTAGAAATGCCTGCTTTGTAGATTTAGGGATCTCAAAACAAGCATTTCCGGTGGAATCTCGATCCCTACTTACTATAACACATGGTAGAGAACATCAAAAAGTTATAAAATCTTCATATTTTGTGAAAATATTAACATTTACGGGTTTCGTTTTGAACATAGTTTTATTAGCTAAGAACTGGCTTTCAGATATGTTCCGGCAGTATTATTTAAAACGTATTCAAAAACTCAAGCCACTGTTTTCATGAAACAAGTCTGAAAAATCCGCACCACCTTTCAAAAAAATCAGCCTATATGTCATATCAGGTGTGAAACTAAACGATCATTATTTTTATATATTTTTCAATTTTGCGAATCGGTGCTTTTAGTGGTATAGTGTAAGCAGTATGAAGCAATACCAAAAAGTATGTTTTCTGCTACGTATAGTAAAGTAGAATAAGTATTGTATTCTACTGAAAAATTCGATGTCGAGATTTCAAGGGAAATATGTTTTGAGGCTCCTTGAATAAAAAAAAAAAGCATTTTTAAAAAAAGGTGCGTGTGTGCGCGAGTGCCTGTGTGCGTGCGTGTGTACATGCGTGCGTCCGTCCGTCAGGCTGTGGACACCATTACACAAAAACGAAAAGCCGGTTAAAAACCAAAGCTGGTACTTAATTTTAATATCTTCCAAGAATCCGACACGAACATTTTGAAGAAAATAGTCTCACCCTAAACTACCCTTTACATGACAAATTTTTCGAAAATTTTGATTTTCTTGAAAACTGCTCTAACGATTTTGATTAAAATGCCATATGTTCGAGATATTTGTATGGCAAATGAAATGTATATATTGAATTTTCTGGCTATAGCCCGTGTAGTCGTATGATGAGTTTTGAATAACTCGTAACCCCTAAGACATAGACCAAAACATACTATATAACCAATGAAGATCTCGCTAAAACACAATTTGTCTAAAGAAATTTTTTGTAGAGTGAACCATTTCTGAGATATTCCTTATTATTTGCGAGAGTTTTGGGGAACTTTTACTTCTATCAAATGGAACATCGTTATTCATTTTTTATATGTTAACTGTGCAAGGAGAACGGAGTTCAAAAGCCTTAAAACATTTGGCTATTGCTTAAAGTGTACTGTGTTCCCATATTCAATAAAATAAACAATAAGATAATATATTGCAAATGTTCATCTCCACTAACACGTAGAAGATGTAGGAATAAGAGTTTTTAAGAATGGTTGGTACAAGAGTAGAGAAAGTCATGTGAGTGCAACATAGATTAAGTTCTACGAAGTCCAGGTAACATACTACCTACAGAACGTTAAGTGGTTAGTTACCCTTGATCTATTGAGAAACAAAGACAAGCACAAATACATAATACAAGAGATCAGACGTAAAGTCAAACAACTCCTGAGTCAAGCAAGAATGGATTATTCATTTCCAATGAGTGAAAGCTTACGTTGGTGTGCAAGGGAAGTGAACTGGCTGATCAACTGTCCAAGGAAGCAACCAAGGGAACTGATTCAATAGTTTACGAGGTCCATCAAAATACATTAACAGAAGAACAGCATTGAAAATTGGCAACAGGGATGGTCAAATTCAACCGAAAGAGCAGTTACCAAGCTCTTTCCACTAGTCCAAGAAGGTAAACATCGCTTTAACAGCAAACTTCACTGCAAAAGCTATAAGCTATCACCAGAGTTCAAAGTGCATAATGCGTGTGTAATAGTTGGGACCCAACAATGGATCACATTCTGTGGATACGCCCAAAGCTCGACCAGATGTGGCAGAAAATGGTCAAACAACAGCGTAATAATCAAGAAATATTTCATTTATGCGCCTTATCAATAATACAAATTCTCATCAATTTTGAAACCACAATCTTTAGAAAACTGTTATAAGGTAAATGATGATATTAGTTATGTTAATACTTGTTAAAATGTATCATATTTATTATATTAAGTAGAATATTCATCTCAAACAATGTCTGCAAAAATTTGGCAATGTTACGCAGTGCAATGGGGCATGAAGTTGAAACGAAGTTTAAAAGAAAGCTCCAGCTAATTTGTCGAATTTGGTTTGATATTTTATAATTGAAAATGGACCAACATCTATAAAGCGTAAACATTACCTTTTCTACAACAAATAGTAACTAAGAGGAAATATATTTTGAGGCATCTTGAAATCAAAAAAAGTTTTACTTTCTCTACTGGTACTCTACCTATTGTATACCACCCAAAAATTCGATGTCGAGATTTCACCGGAAATATATGTTTTGGGACCCCCTGAATAATAATAATAATAATAATAAAAAAAAAAAAAGCATTTTTTAGAAAAAGGTCCGTGTCTGTGTCTGTGTCTGTGTACAGCATAACAACAACGAAAAATCGGATAAAACCCAAAGTTGGTATTTAAGTTTAATGTCTTTCAAGAATGCGACACGAAGATTTTGAAGAAAATAGCCCCACGCTAAACTACCCTTTACATGGCAAATTTTTCGAAAATTTTTATTCTCTTGAAAATGGCTCCAACGATTTTGATTAAAATTACATATATTTGAGATATTTTTATGACAAATGAAATATATATCTTGAATTTCTGGCTATAGGCCCCTGTAGTCGTATTTACTCTGGACGACTTTTGCATTACTGGTAAACCGTTAGATATAGACTAAGTCATACTACACAAAAAACGTCGATCTTGCTAAAATACACAATTTATGTCTGAATAAATTTTCTTGTAAGGTGAACCATTTCGGAGATATTCCTTGTTATGTGTGCGAGTTTCGGAAAACTTAAAACTTTCGTGAAATGGAACATCGTTGTTCATTTTTTATATGTTAAGTGTGCAAAGAGAATAGAATCTCAAAGCTTTGAAAGATTTGATTAAGCATATTGTATTATAATATTCCCCTTGCACCTACAAGGAAATAAACAATAAGATAATTTGTAGAAATGTTTATCTTAACACGAAGAAGATTAGGAATAAGAGTTTGTAATAATGTTTAGTATAAGAGTAGAGAAAGTCGTGTGAGTACAACACATCAGATTTTTTATTAACAGTTCCATATGCGTGCGTGTGGCCATGCGTGTGTCTGCGTGTGCGTGTGTGCGCGCGCGCTTATCTGAACACCATGATTGAAAAACTTGATGTGTTGCACTCACATGACTTTCTCTACCCTTGTACTACCCATTCTTACAAACTCTTATTCCTGTATCTTCATGTTAATTTAGATAAAGATTTGCATAAATTATCTTATTTCTTTATAGGTGCAAGGGCAATATAAGCCACAGTAAAATCTTTTAAAGCCTGCACGTCCAGGAGAAAGTGATTAACAACCTTCCATTTGAGAAAATTGTAAATATTGCAAAACTCACACAAGTAACGAGAAGTATCCTTAAAATGATTTACACCACAGAAAAATGCATTTGCACACAACCTGTTTGTTTTTTCTAGCTATAGATTTTTTCGACAGTAAGATTTGGTCTATTTCTTACGCAAATAGTCAACAGCAAATAGAACTACATAGGCTATAGCCAAAAAATTCAAAATATACATTTCATTTGCCATAAAAATATCATCAAAATTGCTAGAGCCATTTTTGAGGAAATCATAATTTTCGAAAAAAATTTCCATATGAAGGATAATTTAGGGTAGATGAATTTTCTTCTAAAACTTTGCGTCACATTCTTATAAGATATTAAACTGAAATACCAACTTTGGCTTTTAATTGACTTTGTTTTTGAGTTAGGCTGTTCACAGATAAATATTTTTATGAAAATGATGTTATTGGATCTAAAGGATCTCAAAATTTTTCTGATGAAATTTCGACATCGAATTTTTGGGTCGAATACAATACTTTTCCTACTTACTATACATAATAGAGAAAGAAAAAAACGACTAACGCCTCTAACAAGTCTATTTCTTGCTTTCTCATGGCCTTGATGAAACTTCGTTTCAGCTATTTCGAAATAGTAAAGGAACTTCATTCCGGAAATCATCCTCAAGTGCTATTTAAGATAACATATCGCAAAGTCATTTAAAAGAGAATAAAAACTTGAGAGTTGTGCATCTGGGTTATTTTTCCTAGTGAGGCAAACCACTTTCCTTAAATGGATTTTCAGCCATTTCTAAGGTGACAAACGTCGCCAGTCTTGGTGGCAACGGCATTGAACACGGTTTACTATGGCAATAAAATTTCCTGGCTAATGCTAGCCTACCTTCGCTACGCGGAGGTCAATTTCAGAGCAATACTGTGCGTAATGCTTTGAATATTGTTAGAACTTCAAAATGGAGGCCAAACTGGAGTTGTGGATTACATACTGAACAACCTGAACGCCATTTTGGTTTTAGAACTATTACGAAAAGGAAGGCCCTAATAGCTATATTATGTCAAATTCAGTATAACCTCTTTAGCCCGAACTCACGGTGCCATTAACTTGAAAAATGCATTTTTTACTCCACTGACAGAAAAAATAATATCCTCGTATATTCAATTTGTTTGAAATTCTGTGTGCTTACTATCATAGCTATAACTACTGTAAAATTTCCAACGCTTTATACCCAATTCAAGTCGTATTGCAAGATGTTTCAGCCATTATTTAAAAAATCTGTGTGTGTTGCACTCACATGACTTTCTCTACTCTTGTATTAACCATTCTTACAAACCCTTATTCTTATATCTTCTCGTAGTTGAGATAAACATTTGCAGAAATTATCTTATTGTTCGTTTTCTTGCACGTGCAACAGGAATATTAGAATACAGTAGGCTTTGAGCGATAGTCAAATCTTTTAAAGCTTTCAAATTCCGTAGCCTTGCATGGTTAACACATAAAAAATGAATAATGATGTTCCATTTGACAGAAGTACAGGTTCTCCAAAACTCACACAAATAACAAGGAAGATTTCCGAAATAGTTCATTCAAAAAAAGAAAAAAAAGAAAAAAAAAAAGAATTGTTTACGTAAATTGTGTGTTTTGGCAAGATGTACATTTTTTGTATAGTAAGATTTGGTCTATCTCTTGCGGTTTATCAGTTATGCAAACATTATCCAGAGTAAATAGGACGTCATGGGTTATAGCCAGAAAATTGAGGATACACATTTCATTTGTCATAAAAATGTCTGACATGACATTTTAACCAAAATCGTTAGCCATTTTCAAGAGAATAAAAATTTTTGAAAAATGTTGCCATGTAAAGGTTTTTTTTTTTTTTTTTTTTTTTTTTAAAGAGTGAACCATTTTGGAGATATGCCTTGTTGTTTGTGTGAGCGTTAGGGAACTTATTCTTCTGTCAAATGGAACATCTTTATTTAATTTTTTTATGTTAAACGTGCAAAGAGAACGGAATTTGAAAGCTTTAAAAGATTTCACTATCGCTCAAAATCTACTGTATTCCCAAATTCTGTTTGTACCTACAAGGACATAAGCAACAAGATGATTTCTGCGTGTGTTTATCTGTATTAACATGAATATATAGGAATAAGAGTTTATAAGAATGGTTACTACAAGAGCAGAGTAAGTCACGTGAGTGCAACACAGATTTTTTAATTTGTCTTAATTCAACTTCCATGTTTTTAATTTTTTTTACATGTAGAATTTAGCAGAATGAGTAATGTTTTAGGTTCAGTTTCAAAATAGCGTATCTAACAATAATCACAAAAAATTAATGCAACTCTACCCAATAGTTCCTGAGAAAAGGTACATTTTATAAAGAACAATGTAATTAGCGGGAAATTGAGTATAAAGAATTTGGTATATCTAGGACAGTTTCCTTCACTGTAGCTCTAAAACTTTGCATTCTTTTTTGAACATGGTCTACATAATCTAGTTTTTCAATTGTCACATTATGTCATTTAGCATACAAATATTTAACTTTGTAGTGCTTTAAGAGGGTGGCGCCGTGGCCGAGCGGTTAGACCGTTCACCTGCCACCAAAGTGGCCCGGGTTTGACCCGCATGTGGTATTTGTTGTGGACGAAGTGGCGTCTGCGCGGGTTCTCTCCGGGTTCTCCGGTTACTCCCACCACCCATTCCACCAATTGTTGCATAATCACCTTTTCCAATAACCGATTTCGCCTGTATTTCATATCATCCTCTTCCTCATTCTTATACCTGGTGTTTGGCTGACCACTCGCTTCCAGGTCTTCACTTGTCCGGTCTATAGTTTCGGCTGTTCTCCGACAGGCGTCTGACCCTAGGCACTGGCTTGTAAGTCCTAGGGGGTTTAAGTCCTACATAAAGGAGAGGGTAATCAAGTAAAGAAGTACTTTAAGGGGCAAATTTGAAACCTGTATCATGTAGAAAAAATGATAATATTGAATTGCAGAGTACAGTGGGATATAAATCACTTACGAATAGCAAATTCAATAACCTATAGCTAAAAATAGAATGAAGATAACACAATAAATCAACTTATATGATTTACCAAAATATTGGTTATCTGATTAACAAATAAAAAATCACAAATTTCAGGTGTAATGCAAGTTAACGCCACTTTAAGACGAACTCGCTGTTAACGTGAAAAAAAACTGGCCCCGGCAGGAATTCATTAGTTCTTATGGGAACATTTACTAGTTAACACGAATTACAGTTAAGGCAAATTACGAACTCTTTCAGTCCCTAGCGTAATTAAATGTCATTTTAACACAAATTTCCGAGTTACACTATTTTTAAGCGTTATTTTCTTTTTCCAAAATGAATGCTAGAAGTGTAACTACAAAGGTTGACTGGTTGACTCGTTTCTAACGTATTGAAGGCCGGCAGCCGCTTTATAACCAATAAACAGTGTGTACGGTAATTTCTTCTTCTTTCCCCGATTACCCCCCATTTAAATAAAGTCAAAAATGTGTGCATTAACATTTAGAAACCTATTCAATGCTAGGTGTTTTCAGTCGTAGCCAAATCGAGTTAGAATACTGACTAAAAATATACAAACGGTAGCACGCAAAACATGGCAAAGGGGAAACGGCTGTAAATGTACAAGCAAAGCTTAAGATTCTAGATGGACCGTGCAGTAATTGCAGAGCAGTTTGGAATTCCCAAATCTACTTTATCTACGGTAACTAAGAATCGAGAGAAAACCAAAGTTTATGTCAACTAACACGAAGAAGATACGGGAATAAGAGTTTGTAACAATGGTCAGTACAAGAGTAGAGAAAGTCATGTGACTGCAACAGTCTCTCTTTTCAAAAAAAGAAAATTTCGCTTGCTGTATTACCAATACTCGTATCGCAAATAGCAGAAGCAGAAATCCAAGATCAAAAATTAATCAAATTCAGAGGACACGCCAAGGCTTCTGCACATAGCCTCCATCTACAGATTAATCAATATCCTAAGGAACTGATCGAAGTATGAAATTCTACTTTTACACCATTTCAGTTTTACAACTGTTCTTTTTTAATTATTTTAATAATTAATGTAGAAGAAGAGTTATTTCTTAATGTTAAAAATAAAGTGTGTTATTTTAGGTTATAACTAGTTTTCTGCTGTAACAAGAGAAAATCGAAATACATGTAATTACTGGAGTTTGTTTCCTAGGTTGGTAGTACTGAGCAAGTTGAACTGCGCTAATGGTAACGATTTGAATATAATCGTATTTTAGGACATCTTTTATAGAATGTAACATTATCTGATTAGATATAGTATTTAAATTCACATTTTATTTAGGAAATAGTTCAGATAATATCATTCGACAGTCTGACCATAGAGAGATTGCTATACTCACCATCACACCTGTGACTGATAAGAGAAAATGCAGACTGCCTGTGTGCTAACCTTCAAGGTCAGAGGTCCTGGGTTTGATTCCCATCTGGAAGTTCCCCTAGAGCATAGAAGCATGAATGTGAATGTAAATAATGAATACTGATTTATTGAGTACTAAATCTTACACACCTTGGGCTATCCCTGAGCAGGGTCCTAGCCCTTTTGCCATTAGGTATAATTAACTTTTACATACACATTACACATGTTTAATTTGAATTTATATTTTATGCTTTATTTCGTCTCCCAACCTTATTCACTTTTTTACTCAACTTTTCTCATCAGCTCCACTCTTGTAACTTTTATTAATCGGTTTAGATTGTACACTTCAGAAATCGTCGTTATCTACTTCACTACAATCTCACTTTCACCACATAAAAACCCTCTGCTCACTCGTTTACGGTTTATCTAACCATTTTCTTAACCTTGTTATACTCAGAGAAATATCTCCTTCCTCCCTCCTTCTCTTCCTCCTCCCCCTTCCTTTCTTTCTGTCACTGCTTCACTATAACGTCACTTTTACCGCGTGTAAAAACCCTCTGCTCCCTCATTTACATATATCTGTCCCTCTTAACCACGTTACAACTACCGCGAGGTAATCAAGTTTCGTTAATAAATGCTGCAAACTTCACGCGCATTTTTTTTTCTTTTTTTCCCCTTCCTTTCTTTTCTTTGTCTCTCGCAGTTACAGAATCCTATCCTCTCTATACTACTACTTCCCTATTGTGATCCCGAACTATATCTGAATGTTTTTGACCTTTTCTTACTCTGCAATTGTATTCCTTCTCTCGATGTCAACTAATTGTGTGTATTTAATGTAATAACAGAAGTAATCCTGAGCTGGTTCCATTGGAAGACTAGGTGTTTTTGAAGTGCTGTTAGATGGTTAAGGATTTTCCAACATTCTGTAATTATGGTTTTTTTTTTTTTTTTTTTTTTTTTTTTTTTTTTTTTTTTTTTTGTGACAACTTGGAAGTAATTGCTATAATTGCTGCCCTGGAATATGAAAGAATAACTGTTTGATGAAAATGTGAAATTCTGTACAAAAGATTTTGTAGGGCCATTCGAATTGCTTCAATTTCTCCATCAAAGTTACTAGTTCCACAACTTAAAAATTTGTAATAGGAAAAGAGGTGACATGTGACTCCAGCACCTGCTCCATCTTGGTTTGATATTAGTGATCCATCAGTATAAATATGGAGCCATTCATGTTCTGGAAATCTAGTATGGATTGTCTCTAATGCGAATAATTTTAGAACACTAGTTGGAGTATCACTTTTCTTAACTTCTTCTGTCAGGTGTAAATAATATGTGATGTCTAATGTTTCTGTCGGATTGACTTTAGATATGAAGTTTTCCTTTGAATTAGGAAGGTATACATTCTTTCTGATGTCTTGAATTTTGGAAAGAAAGCTCTCCTGGGTCTTTAGTGTATGTGTAAAATTTCTCTTGTGCCATGTATTGAATGGGAGTCTGATCAACCTTTCGTGTTGAATAAAAGCTGCTTTTTTCTATTTCATATTCAATGGGGTATTGGTTGGTTAGTATTTCCATAGCTGCTATTGATGTGGTTTTGATAGCACCTGTAATTGGTCTCAGACTCTGGTTTTGAAAGACTTGACCTTTTGTGTGTGTGTGTGTGTGTGTGTGTGTGTGTGTGTGTGTGTGTGTGTGTGTGTGTGTGTGTGTGTGTGTGTGTGTGTGTGTGTGTGTGTGTGTGTGTTTGCTGTTACAAGAACTTCGTTGCAGTAAGAAAATAATGGCTTTATATATAAAATTTTCTATTTGTTTGGTCCATGCAAGTTTGGTATCAAATGTAACTTCCAAATACTTTGCTTTCTTTGTTTCTGGTAATTGTTGACCCTCAAGAATTAGTTTTATTTTAGCGGTTTTATTTTTCTTAGTGAAAAGATTTGGTAGTTTGATTTTGTTGTATTAACAGTCATTAAATTTTCTGTGGTCCACCTTTGTAGGTTGGTTAGGGATTTTTGCATGGTTTGCATGCCTAGTTCTGTACCTTTGATTTTTGGCTTTGAAGTCCACATTACTAAATCATCGGCAAATAATGCACACTTCACGCCTGGTTCTTTTATTTCTTGTGGCAGATTGCTAATAAATATATTAAAAAGTGTTGTGCTGAGCACTGCGCCTTGTGGTAAGCCACTGTGTGCTTGTTTATATTTTGATATATTTCTTCCATATCTGGTAGCAATAAAGCGTTGTGTTAGGAAATGACATAGCCATGAAAACATTGGACCTTGTATCCCTATTTTGTTTACTTTCTTTAGTAGCCTGTTCATATGCACTTTGGAAATCAATAAAAACTGATACATTATCTTCTTTTCTATTAAACGAGTCTTTGATTTCTTGACTGAGAAGTAAGACTTGTTCATTTGTAGAGTGGAGTTCTCTGAATCCAGCTTGACATGGAGAAATTAAACTTTGTGATTCTAGAAACCAATTTAACCTATTTGACACCATTCTTTACATCACTTTTGCTATTATGCTAGTAAGAGTTATTGGGCTATATTTTTTTTTTTATTTCTGATGCTGTTTTATCTTTCTTCAAGAGTGGGATAATTATTGCTTTTCGCCATTCAGCAGGTACAGTGGTTTTCCAGGATAGATTGTAGAGTTTTAGTAGCTGTTTTGCTGTTATTCCAAGGTTTTTTATGAACTCTGGATGTATTTGATCTGTTCCAGGAGACTTTGTTTTTTAGATTATTAATTGCAATATTCAGTTCTTGCATATTAACATTTTGAAAAAAAGATATTGTGTTGAGTGTTAGAATGACATTCTCTTTCTTGTTTTAAATTTCTTAAATTGTTTACGTTGCTTTTTATTTCTTTGTGTGAATTAGCATAATATTAATTTAATGTTTCGGCTATGAATGCATTATTTGTTAATATTTTATTGTTGTGAATGATAGGTGTGCTATTTTTTTCTTTCCGGTCCTTAACCTTCTTTATGAACGTATGAGCTTTGTTACCATCTGTCCTATAATCCATTTTTTCTAAGAAATTATTAAAGTGATTCTTTTTAGCTGAATTAAGTTCTTTTTTTAGTGAGGCACATTTCTTTCGCCAATTTGTGTATCCGATATATTTTTTGTTTGTTCAGCTGTATTTCTAGCTAAATCTCTTTGCTGCTTCAGCTCTTCTAACTGGGGGTTCCAACAGGGGCAGCTGTGAATTTGTTTTTTAAATTTATTTTCCAGTTCAGCTTTATATTTACTCCAATCTGCTTTTTTGAAGTTCCAATACAGATTTGTGTGATGTTGACTGACATTTGTATTATCTATCTTATATCAGCAATTACTGCTCTGTGACCAGAACTTGGGTCTTCTATAACCTGTTTTTTTTATCTTTGAAACAATATCTGTTGTAACTAACTTGAGGTCTGGTTACTGCCTCCTCCAGAGTAATGTATGAAGGTTGTGGGATCTTTATTATAAATCACGAAGATTTTCAAGAAGGTTGCTCCATCCTTAACTATCCTTTACATGGAAAAATTTTCGAAAATTTTTATTTTCTTGAAAATGGGTCTAGCGATTTTAATTAAATGAAATTTACGCCCACACCAATCACCCACACCCCCACACCCGCGCACGTTTTCCTTAAAATGCTTTTTTTTATTCAGGGGGCCTTAAAACATATTTCCGGTGAAATTTCGACATCGAACTCTTGTACTCGACCCAATACTTTCCCTACTTACTATACGTAGTTGAGAAACTTGGTACGTAATTTATTAGAAAATTAGTTTTACCATATTACACGTTTAGTATTATTTTAGGTACACTTTAAGGTGTACTTTGTCCTTGTTTAATCGTGTTATTCCATTTAGATATTTGTAATTTTCCATTATAACACTATCCTCTCGATATCTTCCAAGTAGCATATCATACCCCTATATCACTTCATATTGATGTCACACGCGCCTAACGCGCTTAAAATGAACTTAATTTAACGTGCTTACAAATTAACAGAATTGATCTACAGATAGGTAGTTGTATCTTTGCTGTCATGAACAAGGAAAGTATTATTCTGACTCGTAATACACAAAAGCTTCAAAACACTATGGAAAATAACCACCAGTATTTTGAACAAGCAGTTATCAGGCCACTGTATAACTAGTCAGTACTGATTGCATAAACCTGATACATTATTAATGTGAAGTAAATTTAATCACCTTGAAAAGTGAATAGCAATTACCTGCATAAAAGCTTCATAATTACTTACATTTTCTATGCTGAACCAGTAATTATATTGTTTTGTGCTTTTATACAATTACCTGGGACATAAAACCCTGACATACGATACTAATAAAGTGGCGTAACAAATTGGCTGACTAACACCTAAAAAAGAACTTAACAAAATTCCGATTTAAAGTAGCATGACAGCTCGATGTTGGGTTTATTGACGAAATTTAAAGGTACACCGATCTCACACTTCGACGTGCTACAGCGTCCAAACCGTGCATTTCCGGACGGGGGCCCCTGTTTGAAAACCAGTTGCCATTCTGCACAACACACTAAGGGTTGTCGGTGGGTTTTTTTTTTTTTTTGGGGGGGGGGGTTATAATGGTATTTTTTATAGTTTGAAAAATTGTTGACTTCAAAAACGTTTGCTATCTAACTGGCAAAAATCTGAAATCTTTAGGTCCCCTTTTCTCAGAAACCAGTTGCAACAGAGAGCTCAAATTTTTGCTAAAAATGAAGACATTCTGCCTGGTACCACTGATTGAGAGAAGTGAAGCTACCTATAACATTTGTGATTCTAAATATTTTTTATCTGTAAATATTATGAATTAAAGCTTAGTTCAGCTGTATGTAACAGATTACCTCATACAAGTGTGCAAAATCCGTTTCGCCGGATATAGAGGTTTAATATTTCAATAATGTCACGCAAACATTGTGTGAATAATGCTGTAATGCATTTCTACCTTAATTTGGATGAATTTAGTCACAATTTAATTTTTAATGTGACGTTGTAGAAAACTCTCTTAGAAATTAAACTCCCCATGACATTGTAACATTAAATTGTGATTAAATCCATTCGAATTAAGGTATAAATACATTATAACATTTTTTACAGTTAGTGAAATAATAAACCATTTATATCCATCCTTCGAGAAGCCAGATGGCTCCAAGTATTTGACACAAATTACGCTTTTGGGTGAAATGGTTCTTTATTGACAATAATTGTGTTGCACTGCATATTTTTTAAAGAAAATATAGGAATACGTATTTCGAAAATGTGCTTTTAAGTATATTCTAGGAGAGTAGTCATTAGCTGAACCCAATGTTGCCTCCTAATTTTCAGTTCTACGACTTTTGATTCAGGACTCCTTAGATGAAGCTTTTCAGGCCCTTTCAGCAGATAAATTGTCTTAAAAAATACTCTGGATATTAAAAGTTCCAAAGAAACAAGAACGAATATAGCACTGTAACGTTTAAAAAGACGCACTTTTTAGGTTTAAGTGTTTTAAGTGACCAATAAACGACAAACAGCGTGGAGGGGAATTTAATACATTTCTTCTAATATGTGTTTCATAGTAACATTACAATAAAAAATGTGGAATGACATTTTTTCTTTGATCAGCCGACATTAAAAAAAATAATTCCCCTAATTAGATGCGTAATTCCTTAAGAATGTGCGAAGATCAGTTTCTTGTTTGTAAGATGCGTAGAGTAACGTATTTCTGAGATAGTTTTGGTAGTAATTATGAGACATCGCACAGAGGTACGAAATAAAGGAATTAAAGGATTGTTCCGAGCAGCTTTTTCAATTATGAAGTAACTAGGCAACGTTACGTTAAGGTTGGTCAGGGTTCAGAACCGGCTTCTGGATGTAAACAGGTCGGTCGCTGGCAAACACGACGCAGGGTGATGTAATATTTTGGGAGATGAGTGCAACTGGCATAAAATTGCGAAGTACTTTCATAAATAAAACCAACCTACATGTAACGGACCCGCCACTGCAACATAATGCACGGCTGGGGTTAAAGAATGGTCCGCGTAGAGTAGAAGGAGGTAAACCCAACCTCCCCTCTTGAATTTCGGCGGGATAGCAAGAGGAACAGTTGTGGCCATGAGATATTACTACTCAGTCTCCCCTCGTGCATTCCAACTCTGTGATAAAACCCCAGGACACTTGCGACCCGTTTGTCAAGTAGGTATATTAATACAGCTGTCTGAACTGCGATGGACAGTAACATTCTTCCAGCTCCTAGCTTCAGTTGAGATATAATACACTCATGTTTTTTAATTTCTCAACTCACAGAAATGGAAGAGTCGTGACGGAGTTATTGCACGACTCTTGCAACTCTGACAGGAGAGCTGAATGTATCCAAGAAGGAAGTTTTATACAAGTTCTTAACATTAATGAGAATCGAAGCACGTAATTCGATGAATTGGAGCTCCTTATAGATAATAATGTCTTCTGTTGATTTTTGTTTGCTCATTTTAACAATGTATTTTCCAGAGTCTTTTCAGCAAGAAACAAATAGCGATGAAATTGCATGCAAAAAAAAAATATATATATATAGGATGTTTCACCAAATATTATCAAAATGTTTTAATAACAATGGCCCGGTTGAATAAAAGTTAATCTGAGTTCAATCCCCTGGAAATGATCTTCAGTCAAGCTGAATTTATAATTCTGGTTGCATAAAC
Organism: Tenodera sinensis; assembly: GCA_030765045.1. Lineage (NCBI taxonomy): Eukaryota > Metazoa > Arthropoda > Insecta > Mantodea > Mantidae > Tenodera > Tenodera sinensis. Next base: position 57,354,587 of record CM060972.1, read on the forward strand.
CTTGATCTAAGTTCATGGTATCTTGATCTAAGATCAAATCTGACTGGTGAATTTTTTCCAGTTAACTTTATTGAACTTACACCAGCACATCCGCAGAAGGAAGGAATAAGTAGTACAGCTTGAAATCTATAATAGCTTGACCGATTTGAATAATTTCTTTTTGTTTTTCTCGTCTCAAAACTGGGATTGTTTAGAAAATAGCATTAGGGGTGCGGCTGGTCGTCCTAAAGGTCTCACACAGATTGCCTCGGCTGAGATCTTATCTCGTGGGTGTTGAAGAAATAATAACCACAGTTATTATTGTGAAACCTTTTTTATTCCAGTCCACAGTAAATGCTACTCTTCCTACCATATACCCTTTGTTATCGACTTCGTCACTGACTTTTCCTCGCGGTACTGGACGGCGCTGATACTAATGTTGCAGGGGTGTTGTAATAATGTCGGAGTGTGTTGTAGAGCTCTCGGTGTGTGTTGTAGGACTCGCGGGGTGTATTACAGGACTGGGCTCGGGGTGTATTATATGACAGGGTGTATCACAGGACTGGGGTCGGGATGTACTACATGACTGGGCTTTAAAATGCGTGTTCGCCGGTTTTATAACTTTCCCATTTCCCCTGACTATACCCTTACCTTCTGTCCACGCAGTTTGCAGTGATTGGTGGAAATTCATATTGTACGCGCGGCTTCCGAATTTCCACCTATAGGCATGCCTGGTTGTGGCGGGAGTTCCAGAAGGGGATTCCGCCTCACTGCACATGGCGTCCCTATTAGCCTAACAAAAGGCACAAAAGGATTTTTCGTCCTTTGTTCAGCATTGTCTGCATCGTCACCTTAATGATGGTTTTACCCTGAGTTGGAGCAAATTCTGGCTGATACACGCCTCTACCTGCCACACTGAATGATCGGTTGGCGAATATTTTGTTTAAGAATTTGCTTTAGTAATTGATTTGATTTATCCCGCTACAGGGGGAAAAATAGTCTAAAAATCGAAAAAATTGAAATTGATAATAATGTATGGGAACTGCTACTTGGATTGGTTCGAATATATGTCGTCTGTGGCGAACCTATCGTTTGACAGTTGATGTATTACATATAAAAATGTTTTTTCGTAAAAAAAAAAAAGGTGGATTTTGAGAATAGATATTTTGGTTAAATCTAATTTAATTACGCTTTACGAGCATTCATTTTATATATTAAGGTAATGCGACTCTGTGGGCTTAGAAATAAACAGAAAAATTTATTCGTTTCACTGAGACTCGAGGAATTAGGGTAGGCTTACACAACCACAAAATGTGTTTTAGCACATTTGTTGTAAGCAGACATAGTACGGATGAAATTAAAAATTTTAAACCTAAATAATTTAATGAATTGAAGTTTGAAGGTTGATTAGGGTTGAAAATAATTTAATAAGTGTTACAATCAGATCAACTTTATCCAGTGACGGACAAATAGGCGATTTCACTGCCGTTTCTAAGTCATACCACGAATTTTCTGGGCATATCCTGGAAGATCTCTTCATTCCTCTGATTTTTGCTTAAATGGTGAACAGTAAGAGAGACAAAGTTTACTAAATAAAAATTTGGATCTGCTTAAAACACACAATTTATGTCAAATAGTTCGTTTTTGTTTTGAGTGAACCATTTCCAAGATATTCTTTCTTATTTGTTTGAACTTACCAATACTTACAATTTTTCAAATGAGAATATTATTGCTGTTTTCTTCTCTTGGCCTTGCAAAGATAACGGGATTTCAAAGGCATAGCCTGGAATCTTCTCTTAAAATATTTCACTATCGCTTAAAGCCTACTGTATTCCCATAGAAACACATTGTACCTACAAGAAAATTAGCAGTAGGATAATTTCCGAAAATGCTTATGTCGATTAAAATGAAGTAGAGAAAAGTATAGAAAGCCTCAGAGAAACCCACCCCAGACACTCTTCTCAGGCCGTCCTGGTTAGAAGGCAGACAGGCTTTACCCGAAAGCAAATTGTAATACAATGGCCTTCGTAGCACGTGCATATTTTATTTACATAGTTCCCTAATTCACCAATCAGTATGCTTGGCGGCGCCACAATATTACTGTCTGGCCTACAGGATCCATATTCGGGCAAATTACGTCAAGAAAGGAAGTGACAAGCTTTCCGGCCTCCTTTCTTAACTTCTGGAAGAGCTTCTGCTGGAATTCTCGCGAACACTCGGAAAAATAAGGTTTACATTGGTGTAGTGGAATTGACGTCAGCGTAAACATAATTAAACAAAAAAGTATCATCACCACTAATACCATACATGTTCTGAGTCAAAAGAAACCACAGATCGACATTCGAAGATGTCTGTTAATACTCCTGTGTCCTTGGTTTAGTAACTAACAAGAATAATTGTTAGTCTATTCTACGATGACGTAATACAGTTGCCAATTTTAGAAGATCCAACTTACCAATCTCTCTCTCTCTCTCTCTCTCTCTCTCTCTCTCTCTCTCTCTCTCTCTCTCTCTCTCTCTCTCCTCTCGCTCGCTTAACTTCGTTTGTCTTAAATTGATATTTTAGTCTTCTCTTTACAATTTTCCAAATTTTTCTTAATGTATTTTCTAACATTAAGGCTTTTATACTGACAATACAAGCATTAAAGCCAACGTATTTGAATGCTATATATTTTAATACATTGAGCTAAATAAAATGGCAAATAGAGAAAATCCCAATAAAAAGAGGGGTAAGACGAGGCAATTCTTTAAGTCGAATTCCTATTCAGCATCGTGATGGACGAAATAATTAAAGAAATGAAAACAATTGAGATCCAGTATGGGAATCAAAAAGATTAGTATGGTATGTTACGCAGATGATGTACAGTCTGGTGCATGGAAATTTCCCGATGCTGTTAGTGTCTTTTGGTGTGTTACTTTATTTAATGTTGGCATAACCTTTTCACCAGTCATGTTCGACACCGGTCCTGGCTGTGCAGATCTCTTATTGGTTTGTATCAAAGTCCAATAACACAAGTAATGACCGATGAACAAGGGGCGTGCCCGAGGTGCGTAATGCAACGGGAGGTGTAAGGAGGAATTTAACCCGAGTGGAACGATCGTCACCATCTCCTGGCTGTGCCTGTCGCTCATTGATTTGATGTCATTACTCTGGGATTCGGTTTCGGGAACCAGGGGGAAGGACAAGGGGTGGGTCACACGAAACAGCTGACAGTGCTTTGAACTGGGGGTGCGGTGCCATTCACTACCAACCTAAACACCTGTGTCGGAAAGTTTCTGTGCACTGGACTGTACTTGTGGCAGAAATGAGAATAACTTGCAAAGACTTTTGTACAAGTTTTATGGAAAATGTAAAAAGCTGAATATGAAAATCACCATAAATAAAACAAGTATTAACGGTTAGTAAAGAATCGTTGAGATGTAAATTAGAAATTGAAAACAACATTATAGAACAGGTAATGCATTTCAATTACCTCGGCATTAATATTACCAGTGAAGAAAATCAAGCCCAAGAAATTAACAATCAAGATGTAAAAGCAATAAAAATATCTGGATGATTTAATGATTAGTATGAAGAAATAAATGTATGAGAAAAGCAAAAGTCAACATTTATAAAGCGGTAGTCGAACCAGTAATAACTCGTGCATTAGAAACAAGAGCAAAGACCACAAAAACAAGACGAATGATGGAAACAGCGAAAATGAAAGTGTCGAGGAAGATAGGTGGAAAGACGACGTACAATGAAGTAAGAAATGAAGAAATCAGAGACATATGTAAAATCCAACTAATGACTGAACGGGTAGAAAGAAGGAAGGAGAAATGGAATGCACATATATACAAAATGTCAGATGAATCATTAGTGAAAATAGCAAGAGATAAGGAAAAAGTACTTGGGGACGACCAAAAGAGATGGAAAGATTGATTGACAAGCGATTACATCTCACAAAGAGGAGGAGAAGGAGAACAAGAAGAAGAATTTAGGAATAGAAATAGAGATACAGAGGGTGTTCGGCGCTGAAGATATGCTTATTGTCCCCAAGGAGGCACCCCCGGGAGGAAGGATGAGGTGAAAGGAGACACCAGGCGGCCAGATCCAGATTAAGGCACAGACATTGGCAGAGATCCCTAAGTTTACCAAGTTTGACTACTACTCGAGGTCTTCCATGTTCTCTCAGAGGGGGGGGGGGGGGGACTCCTGTGGGATCCAACGCTCCATATACCGTCCCCAACCCCCGATTACCGATAGGTTAGGTTAGCTTGATTAGTATGCTTGTGTTGGGTTAGGTTAGGTTAGTTTGATTAGTATGCTTAGGTTGGGTTAGGTTAGCTTGATTAGTACACTTAGGTTAGCTTGATTAGTACGCTTAGGTTAGGTTAAAGTGATTAGCATGCTTAGGTTTGCATAAATAGTATGCTTAGGTTAGGTTAGGACAGGTTAGCTACAATCAACATAGAAACGCTTTTATGTTACACATCAGCTACATTGAACAACATAACCCCTACAACTAACATGTATACACAGTTATACGTCATACAAATTGTTCCTGGAACCTACTTCATACGGCTCCGACACCCTATCCCTCAGCCGCTTCCCTAGTATTCCCTAGATTACGCATGGCCGCCATCTTGCGCATTAGCCTCTTGTGCCAGCTCTATCTCTTCTAACCTACTACAAAAAAAAAAAAAAATAATAAATAAAAAAAAAATAATAATAATAATAATCCTTCTCCTCGGCCACGAGAATCGAACCCACGACCTCCCAAATACGAGCCTCACAAGCAACCGCAGAGTCATCTCGCTCGGTATAATTAATTTAGATATATCTTTTGTGATAGGCGTAGTAGTTCTGGGTTTACGTTCGCTAACTTCACTTGTAGTAACAGCGGCTGTAGTTTTACTCGTAAAGATAAATAAACTGGTATCACTTTTTTGGTATTCCTACTCGTCCATGTAACATTGGGAATAACTTAAAATGTATTGCGATGTTACCTAATATTTCTTCTCGCTGGAAAGACGCGAGTGTTACTCAAGATTTAAGAAGCATAAATTATAACCAAACTACACGAGTTCTAGTTTATCTACGCTTGTGCTTTTCATCTTTCTTTTTTCCTCGATGGTTCCGCGCCGCCTGACTACAATCATGCTCACATGCTGTTATGGTAATAGTCTCTGTGAAGGCCACGAATGCTTGAAAAGTAACTCTTAAATTGAAGCCTTAAAAACAGAAGATAAATCATAGAGATACATGAAGAGTAAAATCTGATTTGTTACATTCACATAAGTTCTTCAACCACTCAACATTAGCTGATAATTTTAGGAAGGTCCTAAATACGTTCTAGATAAATAATAAATGAAGCATGATTAGTTCCACTCAAATTATATTAATTTTGTGCTTCACTGTACCATAGTCCAGTATATTAAATATTAGTATATTATGCGACGAAAGCATAATGGAGTAATTAGGCGAATGTATATGAAAATTAAAAAATCCAATTTTATTCAGATTACTTTAAATTTTTTTCTACACACTCAGAACATAAAATATGTAGTATTCACAAAATTTCAATTTTCTATGTCAAACCGTGTTTAAACTATTAATATATTTATTAATAATAAACACTTTGATATGCCTATATTAATTGTATCTCTCCTAAATTTTTAATTTGAGCTCAGTGTAAAGATATAAAATTGTCATATCACCATTGCTTAGACTTAGTTTGAGAAAAGAAAGGTTTTGTATGTACCTTGATATTTTCAGTTTTTTCAGTATGATTTATGAAAAATAATTAAATAGTAAAAAATGCTGGACGGAATGGCGGTACTTAAACCCGGGACATAAAGCACTTACAATTGTAAGTCGCCCTTGGGGTATTTATCTCTGATGTGAGATTCCCTTGTGGTCTAACCGGGAAAAAGTACGAATCAGCTGGGGAATTTAATGTCGTACTGGCAAGTTGGCCATGGTAGCTTAGTAGCTAAAGCAGCCGCTCGATAAGCGGAAGATCCGTAGTTCAAATCCCGGCTATGGCATTGCATATTTCAGTCCTGATTACACCTCTTAAACATTGCCCACACACGGCTTGTGTGTTTAAAAACACCAGCCATAAGCTTGTTTACATTAATAAATAACTACCTAAACAATGCCTAATATATTACTGGAACACTGAAAAAACCTGACAAGATTACAGAATTACAGAACACTGACGGCACTTCTCTGTTTACAAGCAAAACATGTCAGATTAGTGGCAGTTCAGGTCGATATATGGAATTCGTTTAAGTACAGCCAACTCATAACATTTCTGAAGCAAAATTCCCTGCAAGAGACTCAAATCAAACCCAGTCAAAACGAAAAAAAGCATTTCAAAGCTGTAGCGGCGAAGTTTAGCGAGGAACGCTCACCCGCACTATGACATTTAAATGTCCTCCTGGAGGTTTAAAAATGGCTGACATGGAGAAAACTAGCGTGTGTCGTTAAAGTACAACATATAAGGATAATAAAAATGCAAAAAGAATAAATTTCGCCAATTTTCAAGCAGTATCGTTATGACAAGGTGCACATGTGATTGGTGGATAGAAGTATCATGAACAGGTACACAAAACGAAATTAGTAATATGCACTGTTTGAGATCACCTTTCAGTTTCTTATCATGTTACGGGGTTGTTGAAAGGTGTGAAGCATAATTACTAGCCAATGAACAGTTGAACAGTAACGAGGCGTGGCTCTGTAATAAGAATAAGAAAACGTGGGGGAGGGGAAGGAGTGGATGCACCTGACCTAGTTAAACCATGTTTTAATTTTACTTAGCTTTATCTCAAAATTCTTAATGTGTATTATGGAAAAAGTTGCAAATATTGCTTGAAATAATGAGTTAGACGATTCTATGTAATAAGAAAAATTAACTTTCTCCTTATAATCACAAAAACGTGTGAATATTTACAGTAAAGATAGATATCTTGAACAGTAGTGCCATTGGAGAGGGATAAAGAGAGGGGTAACGATTTAGTAAGCGACAAGAAAATATTAATACTTTCCTTTCAGGCCGACGTGTCACTGGTTATAACTATGTCCAGCAAGTAGAATGAAAGCACTGTCATTGCAGAGGGGTAAAGAAAGGGAGAAGAAGGGAAGCTACGAAGGCCTCGTTAAACGATCATGATACCCTTGCATTTTAATAAATTCGTTTTCTGTACACCTCTGATTATGGATAACAGTATCGTTATGAACAGGTACACCTTTAATTGTGGATAGCAGTATCGTTATCTACAGGTGCACCTTTGATTGGTGGGTAGCAGTAACGTTATGAAGAGATGGATATAATGATGTCTATTACTAAAGGCCGGGGGTATGTGCGCTTGCATGCGATACAGCTTATCTGGACGCATAGTATGAATGTATAGTATGAATGACGCATAGTATGTGCAAACAACTGCCACTAGAAGCAAGAGTCGAAAACAACGTAATGTAGTACTCTGCGAAGTAGTGAAGCATTGCTTTGCAAGTGTATGCAGACGCAAGGTCAAGGTGTAGTATGTTGCATGAACCTTCTGAAAGTCTTCAGTTCACATCCAGCAGTTTTGCACAGCTATGTGTGAAATTTTGAAAATGAGTAAGAAGGAAAACATGCCAGACGACAGAATGGAACTCTTTACATTTGCACCTCTGAAACCATGTGACGTAGAAAGAAGTTTTTCACTGTTTAGAAACTGCCTCAGTAATGGGCGTCAAAATTTCAATTTAAGAATTTACCAATGCACATTGTAAGCCAGTGTAATGCACTCTGTGACGATATTATAGTTAATAAATACGCGTATGTATTCCAGAATGCATAGTTTATGATGCTTGTAGGTTGTGTTGCAGAGAGGTGGTTTTCATGTTCAGGCTGTACATAGCTGCAGTTGTTTACATGCTCGAGCGATAACAGTAAAGTCCATGTGCAGTATGCCTCCGGTCTTCATCCATTACAGTGGCGTACAAGCGCCATATTAAGCCATGGTCGAACATAAAATATTAAACCATTTCAACAATTTGTAAATAAAAACGTGAGTATTGGAGTTAATAATTTGCTATAGAGAGGATGAAGTTAATTTTTGAACTATTTGCCTTTTGCCTATATTATTTAGACATATATTATTTAGCTCAGATTTTATGTAGGCCTACACGAAGAAAACACACCACTGTTACTGATCCTCAAGGTCGTGTGTGTAAAACGGATCCCTTAGAAGGAAGGTAAAGTCATTTGTATACTTAGTGACCTTTATTTGCCTATATCTTACATCGTAGACAAACGTTCCCGGTGGCATATTTATTTCCGACGCGCCCCTGTTTCTACTAATGACATCTAGCAGACGTTAATTTAATCACTCACCACAGTGGCTTTAGTAACACGTGGTAGACACTGGTAGCAAAGCGATTTATTACAGGAAACTGTACTGTGGCAGGTACAACATTTAATCACGGCTGATTCCTGACCATTGCTATTCTCTTTCCTATTGCACAAATAAATGTTGTGGACGAAAATTATATTTATGTGGCCGACTTTATAGGGTGATTTCACAACATGTTTAATTATACAACACCGCAAAGCGTGGCAGGCCGGTGATTGGATGTAGTCTTCACAAGCTCCACCTGCCATCCGCCATTAAATGTTGTGCTTGGTATAGATGTTTTGACTTTTTAGAATAATTTGATGGTTTTACATCAAATTATCGTTCTTATGGCATAGCATTAAACTAAGTGCTTAAGACCAATTAGTGTATTAGAATAGCAGGTCTACAGTAATTAGAAAGTATTTCATCGTAGTAGGCTGTAATGCTAAAATCTCTCCAAATAAAATTAGATTGAGTCTGTAATAAATATCAAATGCATAACGAATTTCAATCGGTAGTTAAAACTTTGCATATTTTAATTAATAATATATTGTAACAGAACTACAAAAAGTGCAGTTCCAATTTCTTTTTTTTTTTTCCTCGCTTTATTTGTTTCTAAACTTTTGCACAAAAACAGTTATTTTCTGCTGACGTTAACACACTCGTGATATTACAACTCTCAACGTTTTTCTTCTCCCAGTCTTCACTCACTCCTTTCACTACCTCTCTTCACTTTCTCTGCCTCTCAAACACTAACTCCGACGATACAATCACTCAACACTCGTTAAAACTTCTTTACTTCGACGTATCTTTCACAGCTATCTCACACTCACTGACACACTGATCGAATCAAAAACTGCCAGCCTTCAAGTACCCCCAAGCTTTTACACCGGCGATGACTTAGCCAGATCTTTCTCCAACTTCTACAAACAAGCCGACCGCCGGACACTTCTTGAAGGATCTGGAAAACCCCTTTTTTGACGTGTTATGCTCTTTGTCGCCATGTGTTTGCTTGTGTGAGTATATGGGGAAGCTTGACGTTAAGCCCCTTTGATACGCGCCGCGCCTGGTTTGTGGTGAAGCAGCGTGGCCCCGACTGTCCTTTGTTGTGCGCCGCGGCCGGCGTCACAATATTGTAACAAAATCTCGCGACCCGTTAGTCTTATTCTTTATTTCCTTTTCCTTACCACAGCGTTAACTCTAGCCTCAAATAACATGTAACTCAATTTTTTGTAATCAACTCTTTAAACAAAAGTATTTCCAAAACCTAACACAAAAGTATTTCATTTTACTAACAAAAAACTGCTTCACAACTACCATAGAATAACAAAACAAATGAATGTTTCCAGTTTGCTGAGACTATGATGTATCTATCCAGAGATATTTTTCCACTCAAAGGAGGAGAAAATATTTCCTAGCTAGCGCCATTTTCAACGAATCGACCGGAAACTGGATATTTTAAATGCCATATGTGAAGACCATGTTACATAAAAGAAATGAGAATTTGACAGCGTAGTGGACATGTGCGTGTTGACATATTTTCCTGAGTCTCACCGATCCACATTCTAAACCCTGGCGCAAGAATGTTCCAAATAGTAAGGAAATAAGCCGTAAAACTAGACTGATTAATGTTAGCAGGCCATAAAACTGCTGCAGTGCCAGTTTATAACACATTTGCTGTGAAGCTTCAGCAGGATGACAGACTTGTACCTGACCTACGGAATCTGGAAAAGAAATCAAACCATAACCTGTTTTGGAATACATCACCGAACAAACTGGAAAGAACACACACAACTCTTAAGATGTGACAGAATACCAAAAGCTGTGTAGAGATTTTCCAAAGGATTCCATTCCACGCATTTGCAAAGAACAGATACAGAAAATAAAATTCTTGTTTAGAAAATCCATGCAGAGAAGTTATGTAGAATAACCAAATCATAATTTACAGTCGACCATCGATCCATTTTGTTTTGTCTTGACATTGTCCCCAAAAATTATGAATTAATTTTCCTGAGATGTTTCACATAAGACAGTAAGGAAAATATGTAAAGAGTTCTTCTGTATTGTTACTTATTCTTAATTATCACGCTTAAAACAGAAAAGGTTGGATAATAATTACATTTATTAAATTCTTCAATGGATTCCAAACTTTTAAATTTTGATGTGTTGAACTCACGTGGCTTTCTCTACGCCTGTGCCAATTATTCTTACAAAATATTATTCTTCTATCTCTTCATGTTACTTGAGATAAACGTATGTAGAAATTATCTTACTACTAATTTCCTTGTAGCGCGAGGAGAATAAGCGATGAGCGATAGTCAAATGTTTTAAAGCTGGTCGCTGTACTTGAAATTCCGTTCTCTTTGCACGGGCAAGATAAAAAGAAATACCAATTTTCCGTTTCAGTAAAGTTTTATTGCAAAACTCACACAAATAATAAGGAATATCTCCGAAATGGTTTACTCTACAAAAAAAGTTCGTTGGAACATTACTTGTGTATTTTAACGAGATCTACATTTTTGTTTAGTAAGATTCGGATTATGTCTTACGGTTTAACAGTTATGCAAAAGTGATCAAGAGTAAACAGGACTACATGGGCTATAGCCAGAAAATTCAAAATATACATTTCATTTATCATAAAAATAGCTTAAACATGTTGCATTTTAATCAGAATCGTCAGAACCATTTTCGAGAAAATCTAAATTTTCGACAAGTTTTCCATGTGAAGGGTAATTTTCTTCAAAATCTTCGTGTCCCGCCCTTAAAAGATCAACTTAAATACCAAGTTCCGTTTTTAGCTGACTTCGTTATAGAGTTATGCTGTCCACAGCCTGACACACACACACACGCACGCGCGCACGCGCACACACACACACACACACACACACACACACACACACACACACACACACACACACACACACACACACACAGACCTTTCTCTAAAAATGTTTTTCTTGGATTCAGGGGGCCTTGAAACATTTTTCCGGTGAAATTTCGACATCGAATTTTACAATACTTCCTCTCTTTACTATACATAGGTACTAGAGAAAGTAAAAATTTGAAGGCAGTTTAAGTATTTAATTATATTATTTGAGAAACGTTTGAGCTAGAACTTTGAGCTTTTGCTCGGTCATTTCTTTAGTTACTCATATTAAATGTGCACATTTTCGAGTGAACAGATGTAAAATTTGAAAAAGTTTTATATTTCAGCCCTAGTGGCCCTTAACCTGACGCGATGTATACAAATATTGTGGAAATACATCATTGCCTTCCTAAGTCAAAAGGACGTATCTCTATATTCCATTATTTTACAGTATGGAGGATTTAAGAAATTACTGAACTGCGCCTGCTAAAAAAGTTTAATAATTCTTTTCACAATCTGTTTTAAATTATGTTAGCATTTTACTGTGTGATATCATTTAAAGATAGAAGTATTACTTGGAGGCATAAAATGAGATACCTACGTCCATTTTGCCAAGTAACCTACTAAGCAAAATGTGCTATTTAATAATGGCACTCAAAATTAAACTATTGAAATAAAACTAGAAAGTGAACTTAGTATAATTTTCAGTACCATTTTATTCTATATCTTTTTACTGTGTTGTAGATTTTAATTTACATCTCAGCTCATGATTTTCATACTAACTGGGAAGTAAATGCAGGACAAAATATTAATAGTATAATAAACTTTAATCTGAACTTTTAGAACTTTTACAAAAAAGTTCTCCTGCTTATTTAAGACAATCATTGATATTTTTTCTGCTCGATAATTATTTTCCATCTTGAAACCTACAATACACAAAATATATAACTAGTTTAAATTAAGTCTTAATTATACTCATAGTACACACTAAACATAATAAAAATAATTGTTATTTTACTTATACTACAAGGTTGCTGTCTCCAAGTTTTCAACGTAGATTTAAATGTAACGAAGCCATTTTAATAGCACTAACTGATAAAAATATGATACAATCATTTGTCCTGATCGTTCTGGTTTAAACTACATTCTAACATCTAAATTGTTATAAAGAATGTGTAGTGGATTCAACTCTGGTGGCTTCAAAGTAACATTTTTTTACCATTATTGTAAAAAGAACGGAGGGAGACACTTTATTTCTACAGATATATGTGTTAGAGATCAGCTGGAAAGTCTTGTCAGAGAAAGTGTCACTGAAGTTCCGGCCATATTCACAAAAAACACGACAGACGAAAAAGACGCGTGTCTGAGATACGGCTTATATTTTTAATAAAATCTACTTACAAATTCGCTTTGTAATTTATATAACATTTGAGATACCCCTTTCATTTAACAGCATTTTAAACATTATTTGCTTACGTCCATTTCGCTTAGGAAATTAACGTGTTAGGGGTGTAGCTATCCAGTTATGTGAAAATGTAATTTTCGAAAAATTCTTGAGATGAGGCCTTTCCGCTTAGGACAGATCAGGAAGAATTATTCTAGCTATGTGGGAAGCAGGAGTTCTTAACCTGCAAGTGTTGGTAGGAATGGAAACAAACGAGAAATTTACAAATATGTGACTTTATTTGCAAATTTAAAGCTTTTCGTAGAGAACTGCCGACAATATCTCATTCGAAATAATTTCTAACATTGACGTTTAGTGACCGGCGAATCACAAAAGGCGTGTGGATTGACTGCGTGACTCTTATTTATAAACTCGCTTTTAGCTAGTCGGTAAGCCTTAATTATCCGGAATTCATAGCCAAAATATTGAAGGTCGTTCATCACGTGATCGCATGGACAATACTAAGGAAATTATAATTATAATAAATATTATATAAATATTATAATTTCAGCTTCATTGTGAATAATGTAGAACTGTGCATGTAAAACACGACACCACGGCATGCACGGGGAACGATTAACAGTATCTCCTCCATGCTATACATACTCCACCTGTGAAGGTCAGTGGAATGCCCCCCCCCCCCTTAACTGCTGAGACGGCATAAACGAAAGTGAGTGTACATAGCAGCGATTTGGTGCAGCTGCTTAAGTTACACCTAGAGAACTGGCAGCTGTTATCCCGACAAGAAACATTGAAGAATACATTTAAATAGCATAATGCATTTACTACAAGCTCTTAGAATTTGCATCATTAAATATTTCCTCTCTTATACGGCAAACAGACCTTACATGAAACAGGTAAACACCTCGTTATTTATATGTAAACGTGCACAATCTGGTAGCTGACTATAAACATGATTTACGTCATATGCAGCGACGTTCCTTTGTTCGCAATTAGTAATAAACTTTAATGGCGAAGAACATAAAACAACCGAAGCACGCTTCACTTCCGTATACGTTCCAGGTGGTTGTATAATTTAGCGCAATTTACTTCTTTTGTTTCTTGTGCCCCAGCTAATAAACTTAAGTGCACACATAAAATTATTTCTTCACAGCTAATGGGATACCAAGAGTTAAAAACAACACTTAACATAGTGTGTAAACAGTATGGGTCTGCTTTACCATATTGGCTGGCATGTTGACAGAAGAGCAGCGCAGTGGCTGCTCAATTGTCTGCAAAGTTACAATAACAAATAATGAATGAAAATCCACACAAAACAAATTTGTCACATATGCATACCTCATCGTATACGAACCTTTATACAATTTTAAAAGTAAAACTGTAGATATTTTGAATGACAACTGAGGATAATATAATGAACAATATTATATGAATATTTGCTTCATCTGCGAACTTGAAATTGTACTTATTGTGACAAAATAGCATAATCAGCCCAGTTACTTTTCTATCACTTTATTCTCTTCTAAACGTTTGCACAAAAACACAGTTCTCTTCTACCGACGTTAACACAGTTTAGTTTTCCGTGATATTTTACACTTTACATTTACATATTATACATTTTATCTAAAGGTCAGAGTACAACCGCATTCTATAAAACTAATCTAAGATCGAGTCCCTGATTTTAATTCGTACTAGAAGTTTGGCAATGTCGTAAAACAGCTGAAAATCTCTGCATCCGGGCAGCAGCAATCACTTGTTTTTCAGTTTCGGATGTATTTGATAGAGCGCAGTACGGTAGGAAAAACAAGAAACAACCGTCAAACTTCACACAAGACAAAAATACATTGTTGGATATTGTAATTGAAAATATGAACATATAGTAAAACAAACAAGCTTATGCAGTTTCAATTTCTTAGAAAGAAACTACACGGAAGGAAGATGTTAGGGGTTTTAGTTTGAGTTTAATTATGTATTTATCTCATTAATCGTTTGTTTTCATTTGTATATTTTATCAATTTATTGGATCACCATATTTTTCTTAAATTTGAAAAACAGAATTACATATTGATTTCACTTTTTTGTGTTTCTAGAAGTAAGCCTCAAACACAATTTCATATTTTACCGTGTGTGAAAAATTTTCTAGGTTAGGAGTCTTCAGTTTTTTCTTCTGCCCTAAAATTTTGTTTTTTGCACATAATACGATAATACAATGTGATTGGCTTATGGGAAAACTGTTGCATGAAGAGGCACCAGTTAACAAAATATATCTGCATGCAATTAATCACTGCTCCATGTAATAAAATTAACGTGTTAAATTTACAAATGACAAAAATTACCCTTCATTTAACATATGTTATGTAGTGCTCATGTAGATTAGATGTGGTTCAACTCCTTGAGCAATGGAAAAAACTATTTTTCACTCAAGTAGCTTTCTCTACTCTTGTACTAACCATTCTTACGAGATAGTCGAGATAAACATTTGCAGAAATTATCTTACTGCTGAGTTTCTTACAGATACAAGGGGAATATGGGAGAACAGTAGATTAAGCGATAGTCAAGTCTTTAAAAACTTTTAAATTCCGTTCACTTTGCACGGGCAAACAGATAAACTTAATAACGACCTTCCATTTGAGTACTGAAATTCATACAAATAACAAGGAATATCTCCGAAATGATTATAGGTTATAGCCAAAAAATTAAAAATATGCATTTCATCTGTCATAAAAATATCTTAAACATACGGATTTTAATCAAAACCGATTGAGCAATTTTCGAGAAAAGGGTGGAAGAATTTTCTTCAAAATCTCGTGTCGCATCTTTAAAAGATAAACTTAAATACCAACTTTGCTTTTTAACCGACTTCTCGTTTTTGAGTTATGTTGTTCACAGACAGCGCACACGCACACGCACACGCAGACGCACACGCACATGCACACACAAAGCTGCTGTTTACTCGGTGGGCCTCAAAACGTTTCCGGTGAAACCTCGACCTCGAAATGTTGGGTGGAATACAATTTTTTTGTGCTTACTATACCTAGCAGAGAAAGTAAAAGCTATTTTCTTTGAAACGTACGTTTATATTGACACGTACATGTTTATGTTAATACCTGGAAACGATGTTTTGATGCTTGGTCATTTGACACACAACACACCCATTTCGTCGCTTGTCTCATATTCAGGTTAGCAAGGTAATTTTCAGGTAAGTATTTTACATAAATTAGCTATAATTTGCTACTAATTCCTTTGGCGATTAAAGTTATTTTTTATTATTTTGTCTTACTCCAATGAAATACAAATAAAGTCGAAGTTAAGTCTGATGGTAAATTTTCTTGCCAGTTTTTATTGAAAATCGTGTTATAAATGTTTTTTTTTTTACATGCAGCAAGTTATCATAATGAAGGTACCAAAGTGGTCACCGAGCGAAGTAGCTCAGGAAGTACCCTAGTTGTCCCGTCGACCTTGGGTTTTTTGTGATCTTCCCTGGTCGGTGGCTAGGTTTCTCGTTTAGCTCCATTTACTTTGCATTGTTTCTCTTTCATTCCTTTTCACTCTCATATTAAATATGTATTCCTGATATTCAGTGTCCTTGTCAAAAAAAACTGAGGAATTGCTTACGCTATAGGAGTATTAAATGAACTGCACTCGAAGAACTACTGCGTCTCAAGGGGGAAGGTACAGCTAAAAATTTTCAAATATTAATTTTTAATAGTGTATGTTACTGAATACAGCAAACATTTATGATATTTTCAAAAACAGTTATTCAAATATTTGCATTAGTTTCAGAGTTATCATTTAAAAGGCAAGATGCTGCACCATGTTGCACGTAGTTAGAAAGGGACCTAAAATTTCATAACCTTGACAATTCAAAAACTACTGAAAGGATTTAAATTAAATCTTTCGTGCTTATTAGCGTATACATAATCTGGTGAACTAACCAGAATTATGCTCCTCCGTTTGATGTTTTTCTAAAACAAAATAATTTGATTAAGTAATCTATAAAAATGATTTGCTAATTTGAAAATAACTTTACATTATTTATGCATATGGAAGTTTAGTTCTCACTACTTCCTTAAAACAAAGCCTAAGCTGTAAAATATAAGAGAGTTGTAAAATATTTGAAAAATAGTAAATATTGTGACGCCGGGTTTGGCACACAACAAAGGACGGACGGAGCTAAGTTTCCACTCACGCGAGAATAGAAGCGGCTACACAAAAGGGGTTTTTTCCGAAGTCTTCGAGAAAGATCCAGCTGCGTCACCGACGACGCTTTTGTGGAGTTCGAGAAAGGTCCTGTGACGTCATCCTCCTCTATATAAGCAGGTGAGGGAACAGCAGTAAGCTGAGTGAACGAGTTACATAGTTATAGTTACAGACATAATTATCAGTGAGTGCAAGACAGTTATGCGTGTATGTGTCATGATAAATATGTCAATCGTCGTAAAGAAGATCTAACGAGCGTCGTCATAATTAGTGTATGAGAGACAGAGGAAGTGAGGAATCACTCTGAAAAGATTGAGCAAAGTTCTTTATTTGATTACTCTCCCCTAGAAGCCACTTCGTCCTGCAGAATACCACATGCGGGTCCCTGGAATCGAACCCGGGCCACCTAGGTGGTAAGCGAACGGTCTAACCACTCGGCCACGGTGCCGCCACTGAGCAGTTACGACAAGTAAGAGTGATAGCACGATAGCACGAGTGATAGCACGAGAGACTGTAGATTTAAGGACGAGAAGAAAACTGCAGTTGTCATAAAATTTTAGAAGACAAAGTAATAGAAAAGTAACCGGACTGATTTTGTCGTTTTTGTCACGTGGTGTCAGGAGTGGGATCTCTCGAACTGCCGTTTTACCACAATATATTAGGGATGAACCTGGTTCCGGCATACAAATATGTCACTTTAAATAGTTAATTTAGGCATGTAAATTAATTTTGAGAAATTGAAATTAGATGCATCTGGCATGAAAAGGTATTATGTTTTAAGAATTCAGTAGCAACTTTGTATTATTGATCCACACAGAATAATTAATTATACAATGTTTCTAATTTGTGTACCTATCCCATATTACAAACTGCACGTGGCTGTTGTGGAAGAAGAATTAATCGAAGCTTAATTCTTGTTTACGCCAACCCTGAAGATTTCGTCCATATCTCAACTTTTAAAATAATTCTAACAGGGATAATCGGTTATGCACTCCGAATTTTATTACCAATAGTGCTTGTAATCGCAGAAAAAAGAACAAAAGCTAAGCTCAATTCATTACAACCAATCTTCAGTGAAGATAAGTTTCTCTACCACGTATAGTAAGTAGAGGAAGTATTCGATGTTGAGATTTCACCGGAAATATGTTTCGCGTCCCCCTGAATAAAAAACCATTTTTACAGAAAAGTTCCATGTGAGTGTCTGAACAACGTAGCTCAAAAACGAAAATTCGGTTAAAAACCAAAGTTGGTGTTTAAGTTTAATATCTTTCAAGGATTTTTAATGGAACCGTGGTATAAATTTTAAATGTTCTGAAGGCCCTTAATAATTTTAAAAAAAAAAAAAAAAAAAAAAACTTTGTTCAAAACTTTTTTTTCTAAAATGAAAACATCAATATTTATAGGGCACTGAAATTTCCATTAATACCTAATAAACTACAGAAAGGAACATTGTATAAAGGCACAAGAAAAAGATTGACACAATCTGACCTTTCTGTAATCTTATGCAACGAAGGTAAAGTAATTTATGGTGAGGATTAATTATAAATAGAATACAGATGGCCATGAATAATGCTCCCAAAAACATACCTACTGTTTATTTGTGTCAAGTATTACCAACCATGGAAAATCTCAATGAAAAGGAAGGTTTTAATTATGGTTGGATATGCTAATAGAATGAGAACTCAAAAGGAGGTGTGTAATTTGTTTCCTGAGTGAATCAAGATAAAAACAGTCCACATCGTCAAAAATTGTAAAAAGAAGTTGAGTAATATAGGAACCTGAAGAGCGAGAAAAAATGTGGAAAACCAAGTTCTGTTCTGGAGTGATGAGTGAGTGACGGTGAATGAGTGAGTGAGTGACAGAGATTCAGTAAGTGAGTGACAGTGAGTGAGTGACAGTGAGTGAGTGACAGTGAGTGAGTGACAGTGAGTGAGTGACAGTGAGTGAGTGACTGACAGTGAGTGAGTGACTGACAGTGAATGAGTGACTGACAGTGAATGAGTGACTGACAGTGAATGAGTGACTGACAGTGACTGAGTGACTGACAGTGACTGACTGACTGACAGTGACAGTGACAGTGACTGACAGTGAATGAGTGACTGACAGTGAATGAGTGACTGACAGTGAATGAGTGACTGACAGTGAATGAGTGACTGACAGTGACTGACTGACAGTGACAGTGACAGTGACTGACAGTGAATGAGTGACTGACAGTGAATGAGTGACTGACAGTGAATGAGTGACTGACTGACAGTGACAGTGACTGAGTGACTGACAGTGAATGAGTGACTGACAGTGACTGACTGAAAGCGACAGTGACAGTGAGTGACTGACAGTGACTGACTGACAGTGACAGTGACAGCGACAGTGACAGTGACAGTGAGTGACTGACAGCGAGTGAGTGACAGTGAGTGACAGACCGTGAGTGACAGTGACACTGAGTGAGTGAGAGACTGACAGTGACTGACTGATAGCGACTGACTGACAGTGAATGACTGACAGTGAATGACTGACAGTGACTGACTGACGTGACTGACTGACTGACAGTGACTGACTGACAGTGACTGACTGACAGCGACAGTGACAGTGACAGTGAGTGACTGACAGCGAGTGACAGACCGTGAGTGACAGTGACACTGAGTGACAGTGAGTGAATGACTGACAGTGACTGACTGACAGTGACTGACTGACGTGACTGACTGACGTGACTGACTGACGTGACTGACTGACAGAGTGACTGAGGTTTAAGGACCCGCCGACAACTAGATTCTGCTCTGAATGTTGAAAATTTTCTTAATCTGCTACTGTCTTTTCAAAAGAATTAGTCATGTATCTGACATTGATACAACAGTAAATAAAGTAAGCAGATGACTATAAAACCAACTCTAGTCAGAATGTTGCTATTGTACATTATTCCAAATCTTTTGTGGTTCATTAACAGGTGAGGCACCTTTTCGGTACCACATGAGCACCGCTGGTCACGACCACACGAACATTAGGGCAAGCTGAGACAGTAGCTCCCGGACGCCTAGCACAGTGCAGTGCAATGCAGCACTTGCGAATAACGAACCTAGCTCAGGATTAATTTGCAGTTGAAATAAATATTTAAATATGCCTCAAGTGCAGGGCTCTAGTTATAAATTAATGTATTAAAGTTTGGAGGAGTTAGTTTCGAAGTATTTCTCTACACTTGGAGAAAATAGGTAAGGTGTGTTATGCAGTGCAACATAATGTTTATGTATACTGTAAAATATTTCAATCTGTAACATAAGTTTTTATTGTATTGCTCCTGTTTACATATCTCAATGTTCAATTTAAAGGCCACCTTGTAATGTTGCGCATCTATAAGTATATGCTTCCTTTGTACCCGACTGTATGTTTGATTGAAAGCGTATAAAAGGCAGCTTTGTTTCCGTTGTCGTTGCCCGGTGATTCGTGGGCTACATCGGTATGCACTAAACGAGTTGGGTCCTGAAATGTTTTGCCCTGTTCCTTAAGTCCTGCTTGCACACTTTATCTTGAGCGTTCAGATGGCGTTGTCGAAGACGGCAGCAGGACTTTTTAGGCCTTTTACGAAGTTATGCTTTAAATTATATTATTGAATGTCGTGAGTTGTAGTTTACGCAATTGTTTCTCCAGGTTAGCCAGATTACCAAACGGCTAAACAGATGGTTCCTTCTTTCACTATTTATGTACAGGAGTTTGAGTGTCGATGCCGGATCTGGTTGAGACGTTTTGTACTTAAAATTACTGTTTGAGTTAGGTAAACACGAACGCAAACCTGTATGATGGACGATAGTGGAAATATCCAGTACACGTGACGTAATACTCAACGAACTGATCCAGGGCTAAACAGTTAAGTCAGTAGTTCGACTGCAGTATTGGCAGTGTAGAGGTTGTAGTCCACCCAAATATTCGATGTCGAGATTTCACCGGAAATACATGTTTTGAGGCCCCTTGAATCCTGAAAAAGCATTTTAAGTGTGTGTGTGTGTGTGTGTGTGTGTGTGTGTGTGTGTGTGTGTGTGTGTGTGTGTGTGTGTGTGTGTGTGTGTGTGTGTGTGTGTGTGTGTGTGTGTGTGTGTGTGTGTGTGTGTGTGTGTGTGTGTGTGTGTGTGTGTGTGTGTGTGTGTGTGTGTGTGTGTGTGTGTGTGTGTGTGTGTGTGTGTGTGTGTGTGTGTGTGTGTGTGTGTGTGTGTGTGTGTGTGTGTGTGTGTGTGTGTGTGTGTGTGTGTGTGTGTGTGTGTGTGTGTGTGTGTGTGTGTGTGTGTGTGTGTGTGTGTGTGTGTGTGTGTGTGTGTGTGTGTGTCAAGCTGTCAGTCTGTGGGCCGCAAAAGTCGGTTAAAAAGCAACATTGGTTATTAAGTTCAATGTCTTAAGGATGCGACACGAAGATTTTGAAGAAAATCTCTCTATCCTAAACTACCCTTTACATGGAAAAATTTTCGAAAACTTATTTTCTCGAAAATGGCTAATGATTTTTATTAAAAAACCATATGTTTCAGATATTTTTATGCCAAACGAAATGTATATTTTGAATTTTTTGGCTATAGTCTATGTACTCCTGATTATTCTGGATGACTTTTGCATAATCGGTAAACCTTAAGAGACAGACCAAGTCGTACTATACAAAAAGTGTGATGTTGCTAAAACACACAATTTATGTCTAAATGCATTTTTTGTAAAGTGAACCATTTCGAGGAGATTCTGTGTTATTTGTTTGAGTTTTGAGAAACTAACTTTCGTCAAATGAAAGATCGTGATTCATTTTTTATATCTTAGCCGTGCAAAGAGAACGGAATCTTAAAGCTTTAAAAGATTTGACTATCGCTCAAAGCCTTAGTATCCCTATATTCCCCTTGTACCTACAACAAAATAAACAATAAGATATTTTCCGCTAATGTTTATCACTAGTAGCACGAAGAAGATAATGGAGTAAGAGTTTGTAAGCATAGTTAGTACAAGAATACAGAAAGTCATGTGAGTGCAACACATCAGATTTTTAAAATTATATTTGTTGTTACATCGTTCATTGTGATGCTTACAACTTCAGGTCACCTGTGTTGCCCCGTTCCTTCTACGTACTATGCATATATACAGCGTGCGTACATTGCACGCAAAAAGATATTTTTGTTCTAGCTCTAATGATAACGCAAGAGAACAGTAACAAAGGTAATGCAATACAGAGAAATACACAAGTGGTAACACTGGAGTTTGGATAGTTGTTACTTTGGCAAACACAGTCCTCCTTGACTCGTACCGTTCGTAGATTCCAGGTCTCAAGATAATCTGTGCGGGTAATATGTTAAATAACATCTGCATGACCAATGAATTCTCAAATTTTGATTTTAGAAAAATTTTTAATACAACAGCTTATTTATTAGGCAATATATCAAATTTATTCCACGGTTCCATTTAAAATAAAGTTCACTCCTTCAACCCACTTGGGTCTAACTGAGGTGTTTCCCGTTAGGCTCTCCGGGGGGGGGGGGGGCCTCTACCCGCTATGACAAAAACACAGTCGACGCTTAGCTTTATTTATGAATTTAAAAGTTATGAACTTATGACTAATATTTCACATCTTTTGTTTATACTGTATTTTAAATCATTTAATACTCTCTACCAATATAATAGATAAAACACTTATTGCTAGGCATATATATGTACATTTAAACGTTTTGTAAATAATTCATTTTTTTAAGCTGTAACTGGCAACACTGCGCTGTCCTCGCACACCCAAGTGGCCTGTGTTGTATCCGACCGGCGCGTGCTTCGAGGCCAGGAGTGGCCCCAAGATATAAACAGAACACTCGCCGAGTGCGTTTATCGTACCACTGAGGGAGCCACTTCCTTGGGCAAATCCACACCTGTTATGGCTAACAGGTCTGAATGTTAACGAAATGATTATTCGTTCAAATAATAATGTAGATTCAATTTTCCAAAGCTAAGGAAGCAGAAAATGAAACAATTTAAACCATGTATTTTAGGGTTGAAACAATGCTGACAAAGGCGTACAGATTTTTTCATTAATGCACATCATTGCCGTTGCCACTACCACTACCTATTACGAGCTAAAATAATAGTAATTGCTTTTAACAAACAATAAAAGTATTCGTCAGTGTTCTTTTGAAGATTACCAGGCCGAAATGAAGCTGTCAAAGTCTCGTCACGTGTGACTTTGCCAAATCTCTTAGAAATTAAAGTTTCCGTGACATTTTAACATTAAATTGTAACTAAACTCATTCAAATTAAGGTGGAAATGCATTACAGCATTGTTCACACAGTGTTTGTGCAACATTTATTGAAATAATAAATGGTTTATATCCATTCGTCAAGAAGGTAGGTAGTTCCAAATACTTCATAAAATTATGTTCTTTTCGGCGAAACTCTTTTTTATTGACAATAATTGTAGTACACGTATTTGATACACTTATGTAGAATCGCTGGTTAACATATGGCCTAAGTAGTATCTTCCATCCTGGATATACTGGGTGTCCCAAAATACACCAACAACGCTTAATATTTTGCGCGGGATGGCAAACTAATCGGTTTTCAAAAAGGAATCCCTGTCCGAAAATGCACGGTTTAGATGGTGAAGAGCGTTTGAAGTTTGAGAACTAATGGTTGAGATCATTTGTTAACATTCATTTTGGTATCTTAATACGGAGGGAATGCAACGCTTTAGCCATCTGTGTATTGGGATGAACGACCTGAGTATAATATTTCTGGGCATGCCCTACATTACTCCATAGAGTCCTTGGGCGCATCCTACTGCTTTACTTGTGTAGTTTTCAGCACAGTAACATTTTTAACAGCCGTGTAACGTGTACCAGTATATAGCCGCTGAAATGGCCGACATTAGCTCCAGCACACTTTGATGTAAATGTGCGGAATCAACGAAGCGTCGCATATCCAAATCGATGGATTGGTACAGGAGGACCAGTACGGTCGGCAGTTCTGACACCTCTGGACTATTTTCTATGGAGTTGTATAGATTATGGTGTATGGCACTCCTGTAACGTCAGCGGAGAATCTCATTGTTTGAGTCCACGGAGCGGTTGAAAATCTTCAAAAACCACCGCACGTATTGGGTCATGTGCATGAGGCTCACCGCCGCCGATGTAGGCTCTGCAATGACGTGGGAGATACACAGTTCGAAGCTAGTTTGTAATGTAGACAGCTCGATGTTGGGTTTATTGACGAAATGTGAACGTACACCCATCTCACACTTCGATGCGCTACAGCGTCCAAACCGTGCATTTCCGGACAGAGGTTCCTATTTGAAAACCGATCAGTTTGCCATCCCGCACAACATACTAAGCCTTGTCGGTATTTTTGGGGCACTCTGTATAACACCGTAGGACACTAGGTGACACAGAACACTTGAAGGCAATGAATCGGTTCATTTTTTTCAAATTTCAAAGTTATTCACATAGTTTAATAAATGAGCAGAGAGTATCGTTCATTTATTTGTGGAACTTGATATTTAGATGTATTTAAATATGCCTGAATTTCAAATTCAATTATAGAAACTGTAAAAGATGCCGGCATCCATTGGACAAATGTTGGACTATGATTCACATGAAGGGGAACGCCATAGCAGCAGCAAAACCAAGACAGTGATTAATTTCGGTGAGAAAACACGAATGGAATAAATGTCCTCATACAAACGCCCATTTGCTGTCACACAGAAGCTTTCTCTCTAACGCCGGAGAAACTCTTAAAAGCTACAGCGCGTATACTTTATATGCATTTAATGTGTATAATTTGTTAAAAAAAATAAGGTTACCTCAATCAAGAGCCGTATAACATAGCACCTAATAAACTTACACGTTTTCTCAACACTTGCTCACTCCCACGTTAGTTTCTTGCTCCTACGTGCCTTTCCTTACGAGTGCCACCAGTTTGACATTTTATATTTGACTCAATTAGATGCAAAGGACTATTACAGCGATATGGAGACAGGTTTGCACTACTTGATGTAGAAATGAACTGAAGGTTTATAAAGAGGACTTAATTCTTTAGTTCCCTGGGAAACAGTTCTTCCTCTGTGTTGCAAGACATTGTAGTTTACTCCAAGTCTTTCATTTTGCTGCTCCTGTATGCATGTGCGGCCTGGGCCAAAGCCTCCAAAACCGCCCTCAAACAAATTCAAACCCTCCAAAACATCTCCCTTAGAAAAATCCTCTCTGTTCCAATCCGAACCACTAACCAAACCCTTCACCTCGAAACCCAGATCCCATCCATCCCAGAGGCAATAACAAAAAGAGCCAAGGCAATATGGACGCGCATTAGAAACTACGATAAGTACGTGACCGCCAATATTGCCAAAGGCGAGCCGAAGCACCGCAAGCACGCAAGAACTAAAATGTTCTAGACGCGGCACGGCTCGCCGACTAATGCGCGCCCATGTAATCCAGGTCGCAGGCCGCACATACACTGAGGCAGAGGAAGCGCCTCGGGGATCACCCAGGAGCTGCAACCTGTCCGCGCAGGAAAACGGCGGAAAACTGTAAATATTTTTGGTGCATATTTTTGGTGTGCCCAGTGAAAGTGTGTGTGTGTGTGTGTGCGTGTGTGCGTTTGTGCGCGTGTGCGCGTGTGCGCGTGTGCGTGTGTGCGTGTGATAGGACATACTGTTCTAGCATGCCCAGGAGTGATTGCGTGTGTGTGTGTATATAAATATGTATATAAAAAAAACTCCAAGACAGAAACAAAAGAAAAACCTACAAGAAAAGTCTGTTCTCGGTGACCTAAGGTTGGTCACCGTATGGGTTTTTAACAAAACAAGAAAAATATAAGTATTGTAAATTTCCCTAATTATAAGTCCATCCCAATTGTAGCCTGTAAGCCGGGCCTAATGTACCGGCACCAGGCCAAACCTTGATAATAAAGAAACGAACTGAAAACTAAAACTGAAACCACACCTCAGATGCCACGTTAACTTCTCCAAAGGGAATACGATCGCGCCCCTGAAGATGTCCACCGCAGTTGTAGATGAAACGTCTGGGTACTTGAACTCCAGCACACCACAGAATAATATCCCCGAAACATCGCTGTACTTTATTAAAATGTACCGGGCATCATTCAATAACAGATCAAGTGGTAACGTCTGTGCCCGTATTCGGGAGGTTCCGGTTGCAAATCCCATGGGCTGTCCAACCTAACTGAGTTACTTCTTGACCTCCCTTAGTCGCCAATGTAAATGCCGGATTTGGTATTTAATACCGCGGCCCAAAGTTTCACCTTAAGTCTAAAACAATAGTAAACATGAAAATACATGGCAATAGCGAATTGTCTTCCATCTATCCACAGATAATGAAAGCAGATGGACTGAATGGCATTCTGCCATCTGCCAGAGATACGTAAAGACAGAGGTACTTTGCTAGGACACGTCTCTGTGGACATTTGATGAAGCAAAATTATATGCTACAAGGAAGAGACCTAGAAGCCTGTCTACTACACACCAATCCACAACACATCTAGCATATATCTAGAGACATGATCACGTGGTTAAGCGACATAAGAGAGGGGAAATAACAAACCTTACCATGTGACAAATGTTAGGAAAGAAAACATTCAAATATATGTACCTTGGCTGGTTTAAATTTGTCACCGTCATGCTCTTAAGGTGTTCGCAATTATGCACTTCCAAGTTAAGTAAATGATGAAACATTAGAACGTTTAAGGCGAAAGAACCGGTGCACTTCTCGTTTTCCTTGTAACTCATTCTACTATACCTATCTATATTGTCCCGAATATAAAAACCAATGCCATCACAGTTAGTATGAAAGGCTACATGAAAGTCTTTGTTATTAGAATAGAAGTTGGAATAGTAATTTTATTTTCATCCTCTATGTATGGAGTACTTGTGGATTAATGTATTTTATTTTGCGTTGGATAATCTTTTTAGAGAATGAGTTTTTAAGCTTACGTGGCCACTGACAAGTAAAGAGTGCTTATGTTATTTAAATAAAAAGAGCATAGCTTACATTTCGCAAATTAACTTGAATGTATTAATAACAAACTTTGTAAAAACAATTCTTTACAATCTTCAAGAGAATTTTTGCTAAGTTCCTTTTGTATCACTTTTCTGAAACAATTTTTATTTCTCTTAGTAAAACCTCTGTTCAGTATTCTACAACAGATATATCAATATTCATATATACAATTGTAAGATGTTAACAATATCTTAAGTTATTGTTGAGAGTAGGTAACTAAACATTCGCATGTGTGTGACGCTAACATTGTTTTGTTTGTTAGACGACTTATCTTAAATATTTGTTTATTATGTGTGTTTAGTATTTGTGAATGATGTATGAGATCTGGATTGATGTGAGTTCCAACAATTAGTTACCTATACTTCACGTGGTAAATTCTCGACTTTATTTTCGGATTTTTTTTTTTTTTTTTTCCAATTTACTTCCTAACAGTGTTTTCTTTCACTTTATCACAATATAATTAGTGATTCTACAAACCCCTCCTCTGTGCTGTTTTAAAACCTTGTGCTGCAGAGGAAGACAGCTTCAAGACGTATTGGAACGAAGAGCAAGTCTGTCAGTTCGTGTGACGTCAGATGAGGCCCGTGTAATACCATATTGCCTAGATAAACTGCGCTGTGGTTACGGACCTAAAGGGTTCAGTTTCTGTCTGGTTCTGTTATGAAATTAACCAAGTCCAAAATTCTCCAGATATTACATCCCAACATTGATAACTAGTTAAAGAGAAACCAAGTAAAAAGTGTCAGGAAATGTCCCCGCAATTTGTTATTTAAGGCACGCTTCCAATTTGCAGAGAAAATTGGATGTTTTGTTGTACTTAAAGTAAAATTTGACTTTTCTTCACATAAACTAGAATTGTTATATATTTTCTCATAGCATAAAGCCGAAATGTAATTATTTATGACCTTTGACCAATTGTGTAATTAAAACAATCGGCATTAATATTGCAACACAACCCTTTAAACTAAGTTTTTCTGACAGAAACAACTTTGAAGAAGAACCCCATTCAGTCCGTAAGAACCACCTGGTAACTTATAGCGATGGCTCAAGCATGAATGGAAAAAATGGAAATTAGAGGTCTACAGGTATATGGAAAATGTGCAGATTCGCTTTAAGAAACACTTTCGTATATCTCCGCGTAATACATGTACAGCATAAACAGTTGAAAAGCAATAACCGCTCACTTTCTGTAATCTGATTAGTTTCCATTTCCAAATAACAGTGAAGAATGTAGTGCATTACAATAATATCATTAAGCGTATTCATTAGTACATTTTAAAAATGATACCATAAAGAAGATATAGGATCTATTTTCTACTCCTTGTTTACCTCAAGTGTGTTTCTTATTTCGGGAGGAGTATAGGTAGATGCGCTATTGTCTTTCAGTCAGAGATAATTGTTATATTCGAAAAGTGTACACCATTGCTGGTAAAAGGGACTTGGGGAAATATCCATTCGTGCCACAAACTATTGCATCTTCCCCTGTGACAACAGTAACAGAGTACGATGACGTCACACGCTGAACTCTTCTTCAGTGTGAGCTGATATCACACCAGCATTACCTCTAGCACATTGTTAGTCAATCATGTTTGTCTATTACATTTAATTTGCTCTTTATATTATCAATTAAGTAATAATAGTGTATAATGCATTTGCAATTTCTATTAATCCCGCTTGAGATAGTGTTTTAGAAGTACTCTATAATTCTCTAGTAATCCTATCATAAGTCCTGTCTGAACTATAAACGTGGGTAGCGCAAACAATGACACTATCCAAACATTTTCATACCATTTATTAACTACAATATAAGTGAATACAAAAAACAAAGCGCCTAATCAATAGGGGAAGCGGTGTAAAACACCGGAGTTGCGACTTCTGTTAATATGCATTACTTTAAAACTGTGGAAGTTATAAAATGCCATCTTTATACTAAAATTCATTTTATTATAATGTATGTAGGCGTTCTTTTTTTACCTACACATATATTCGTAGATGTTAACCGTGATGCACTACCTCAACAAAGAACAAAGGATATAGACCGCACTGCAACTATAACTATCAATTTCAACTGTCCATTTTTTGTTCCTGTCACTTCCTGCAAACAATGAAATTGGTCCTGTTCTTTGCAATGCAAACTAATCGGCTTTTGTTATCTGTGTTGTCACTAACTTTATCAGATATCCTTACTGAATGTGGTCACGCCGCTCATTGTTATTTATTCACCCGAGGGAAAAAAAAAAAAAAAAAAAAAAAAATGAGAAAAAGAAGTATATTTACGTTCCACATAAACAGGACCCATTTACCTGAAAATAGATAAAATAGAATCAAACTATATGTGTGTCTGTGTTCCTTTGAATACTGTAACAACAGAGGACGGTCGGGGCCGGGCTGCTCACCCCACTGGTGGTGCGTGTATCGAACACACGCCTCACGGGAGCAAATATGTGACAACAATCAGAGCGACAGAACCAAAAGTGGATTTTCCAGATTACTCGAGAAGCGTCTGGCACCCGGCGTATTTGTAGAAGTTTGAGAAAGGTTCGTGTTACGTCATCCTCGCTATATAAGGAGGCGAAGCAACGAGCGGATTGCGTAACAAACAGGAGTCCGTCAGTTCTTAGCTTAAGTGTGTGTCAGCTGTGTGTCATCGCGCCGTGAAGGAAGATAGCGAAGCAGTTATGAGTGTTGAGTTATTGTATCGTCAGAGTTAGTGTTTGAGAGACAGAGAAAGTGAAGAAAAGGCACCTTAGCGCTTTCTTCTTTGCCTCTTCAATTTCCTTCCAAAATTATTTACTACGATAGCGAACTTATTTATTTATTTATTTATTTATTTATTTATTCATTTATTTATTCATTTATTTATTCATTTATTTATTCATTTATTTATTCATTTATTTATTCATTTATTTATTCATTTATTTATTCATTTATTTATTCATTTATTCATTCATTTATTCATTCATTTATTCATTCATTTATTCATTCATTTATTCATTCATTTATTCATTCATTTATTCATTCATTTATTCATTCATTTATTCATTCATTTATTCATTCATTTATTCATTCATTTATTCATTCATTTATTCATTCATTTATTCATTCATTTATTCATTCATTTATTCATTCATTTATTCATTCATTTATTCATTCATTTATTCATTCATTTATTCATTCATTTATTCATTCATTCATTCATTCATTCATTCATTCATTCATTCATTTATTTACTTATTTATTTAATAAGAAATAATTTGATGGGGACAACCGCAATATAGCTCCGTGACAGTCAGGCAGTTAACTTTCTGTTAGGAAAGGGTAACTCTATTAACTGCTGTTAATCTATTTATTTTCCTATTGACTGTCAAATTGTGTGAAATCACCTCGTAGGCAAAACATTTTAAAGAAGAAATGAATAAACGTTTGGCATACTTTGAGAAGCTCAAGTGTTCAAACTCTTTGCAATTAGGCGCAGCATTTACAACTTATACGAATAGGAAGGATTATTAAAATGCGTAGAGTTTCAAAGTATCAAAATAAAAAATATCTGTGTGCAGTCACATGACGTTCTCTACTGACACTTGTACAAGCTATTCTTAAAAGCTCTTAGTCCACTATTTCATGATAAACATTTTTAGAAATGGTTTTATGTTACACTTCCTTAGAAATACAATGGGAATAAGGTAATGCAGTAGGCTTTAAGTGAGAGTCAAATATTTTAAGAGTTGGTTTCTATGTGATGGCTTTACATTCCATTCCCTTTACATAGTCAGGACATAAGATTCTTCGAAGATCTTGGAAGATGACGAAATGAAATATCAAATTTTGTGCTTAACCTGATTTTCGGTGGAATAATTTTCCTACTTGCTACAGGTAGAGAAAGTAAAAACTAATTTGTACGAATACTGTGATACAATTCTTTCCTTCAAAACATTAGAGAAATTCAACCAAATTTTCAGTGTTCTACCCTTAATGAGGTAAAATTAAATAGGTGCTATGTGTTCTTCAGTATAACACTCATATTTCCATTAAATGCCTAATCGCATAAGAGTCAACTAAATCATAAGCGACTTAGCCACAGTCAACTCTTCAGAATCTCTCTAATGTGGGACGCCATTATTATATCATAAAGCGTGTCGGTCCAGCAAATTTCAATTGTTGAGGCTCCTAGTTGTTAAACTTTACCATAAAAAGCGTTGGCATGCTTCAGGCTTACCAACTAATTGGTCTTGCACCTGTGTTACCAACGTTACGCATCGTTAACTTCTTGAACAGCGTATTGGATAAGAAACCTAACACCTTTTCAATTCATTAATATCGCGTGCAAGTAACCGGCAAAATATTGCTTTATCATTTATTTTATTTTCTCCTTGAGCACTTAACCGACAGAATCAAGAATTATGGATAAAGGAATGCGCTTTAAGTTCACCTCCAATACTTGCCAATTTAACATTGTGCAACAATTCACCACACTCGGATTTGTGTACATTCTTTTTGGATTAATTACCCAGTAATTTGTAATTGAGGCATCTTGCTCTAGGCTTCCGGTTGCATAAATTTCGCTGACTCTAGGTCAGATTGGATCTAAGGTCAGAATATGAACTGAGATCAGATTCAATAGCATTTTATAAAACTAATCTAAGATCGGCTAAAAGTAGTTCACCTTTGATTATAATAAAATTGTTAATATAATATTTGGCAGCGTCGTGAAACAGCTGAAAATCGTTTCTTCCGGACAACAGCAATCACTTGTTTTGAAGCTTCGGACACATTCCACAGGCCACTGTATGATACTTAAAACAAGGAACGAGAAAGATTGTCAAATTTCACACGTGAAGAAACCAATGGAAAAGAAGCCAGATGGATGGATGGATGGATGGATGGATGGATGGATGGATGGATGGATGGATGGATGGATGGATGGATGGATGGATGGATGGATGGATGGATGGATGGATGGATGGATGGATGGATGGATGGATGGATGGATGGATGGATGGATGGATGGATGGATGGATGGATGGATGGATGGATGGATGGATGGATGGATGGATGGATGGATGGATGGATGGATGGATGGATGGATGGATGGATGGATGGATGGATGGATGGATGGATGGATGGATGGATGGATGGATGGATGGATGGATGGATGGATGGATGGATGGATGGATGGATGGATGGATGGATGGATGGATGGATGGATGGATGGATGGATGGATGGATGGATGGATGGATGGATGGATGGATGGATGGATGGATGGATGGATGGATGGATGGATGGATGGATGGATGGATGGATGGATGGATGGATGGATGGATGGATGGATGGATGGATGGATGGATGGATGGATGGATGGATGGATGGATGGATGGATGGATGGATGGATGGATGGATGGATGGATGGATGGATGGATGGATGGATGGATGGATGGATGGATGGATGGATGGATATTGTAACTGAAAATATAAACGAATTGTGTAATAAAAAGTGACAGTTTTAGAAAGAAACTGTATGGAAGCAAGTCACTGGTGATTTTAATTCGAGGTTAATTATGTATTTATCATATTAATCGCCTTTATTTGTATATTTTACCAATTATTCGATCAAAGCATATCTAAGCCCAACACATTTTCCTTAAATATGAAGAACACAATTGCAAATTGATTTCACTTTTTAATGTTTCTACAAGGAAGACTCAAAGACAGTAACTCCACATTTTACCATTTGTGAAACATTTTCTAGGTAAGGAGTAATCAGTTTTATCTATCCCCTAATTTTTTTGGGTATAGTACAACTGGAAATAATGCACCCATTATCCAAACTACTAAAAATGCATTACTTATTATTTCATTATTTTACTTAAAGAACAATAGTTTTTTTTTTCTTTCTACAGTTCTGCTGATTTAAGTTCAGTCAAGTTGACTGGAGAAAATTCACTAGACAGATTTGATTTTAGATCAATACTTAATCAAGGTTTATACAACCAAAATTCTAAGCTCAGCTTGACTGAAGATCATTTTCAGCTGGTGAAATTCAGATTAACTTTTGTGCAAAGTAAATGTCTTAACAATTCAAAAGCCAGAAGTCACTCACATGGTGATAGTTCAGTCGCGCCATATTTCTGCGAATCATAGGGACCCGCGGAAGAATAGAATTTTGCACTTTGTTTACATTACAATCTAAAGTAAGGCCGGGAATGTACGAAAATATCTGCGAAATCAGGGAGCATAACCTTCTTTCCATACACATGGAGACTTCTTTGTCTGTTCAGGAACCAGGTAGGGTGGCGCCGTTCGGGAAGTCGTGGGTTTGATCCCCGGCTAATGCTCACTCGAGCCAATAGATTTGTCATAGTTTACCCCGGGTCGTTAGACGAATTCTCATTTACCACGACTTTCCTACCCATCGTTTCCTGTACACATAATGTCCTATATTGTAATCTGTTTCAGGGTTGTAGCACTAGGTGACGGTGTTCGGATTGTTGCGGCTGGGCGGTGGACATGTGCTCTGTAAAGGTTTCTTCCTTGGCCAATCAGGACCTTGGGTCCCACCAAGGGGGATTAGGAGCTTGTGGATGGGCTTGGGCGACGTCTGCTGCTTTCGTATTGCAAACGGTAGAGACCCTGACCATGCCTGCACCAAGCGTCATCCAAATCTGGTTGTCCTTCGTGTCTCTCCCCTCATTTCTCCCTCCCAAGGGTCAAGGTAGAATTCCAAAGGGCCGGGTGCAGGAGGCTGCATGTGCCCCTTAAGTTTAGAGACAATATCAACAGGAGGAGCGCTACGCCAACGTCATGTGTAGACATTTGTTGCTATTTTCGCTTCGCTCCACAATTGGTAACTTGCTCCTGTAGGTTTCTTGTTTCCTTTCAATTAAAATACCGAGAAACTGAGAAGGTGAGTCAAGACTTGAGCGCGATCAACGTCTGCCAATATTTTTGCGACAACTTAAGAGCTTTTAACAGATCTGGTTTCAGTAACTTGTTTCTTGACTCAAAATAACCCTTTAATGCGCTCATTAATTTTATATGTGGCATTAGGAGTATGTCGAAGATGCTGCCACCTGGGCGGTACACTCTTTAACTCTATTCTATGAACTCCTTAAGCTCAGGTATAAATGAATCCCGGGGCTTTACCTCGGTTTATATTTTGGTGTACTTAGCATGAAAGTTTTCTGCCTTTATCATCCAATTTTTACTTTCTCTACTGGTAAGTAGGGGAAGTATTGTATTCCACCCAAATATTCGAAGTCGAGATTTCACCGTAAATACATGTTTTGAGGCCCCCTGAATCCAAAAAAATCATTTTTAGAAAAAGTTCCGTGTGTGTGTCTGTGTGTCTGTCAATCTGTGGACAGCATAGCTCAAAAACGAAAAGTCGGTTAAAAACCAAAGTTGGTATTTAAGTTTAATGTCGTTCAAGGATGTGACACGAAGATTTTGAAGAAAATAGCCCCACCCTAAACTACCCTTTACATGGAAAATTTTTCGAAAATTTTGATTTTCTTGAAAATGGCTCTAACGATTTTGATTAAAATTGCATATGTGAGATATTTTTATGACAAATGAAATGTATATCTTGAAGTTTCTGGCTATAGCCCCTGTAGTCGTATTTACTCTGGACGACTTTTGCATAACTGGTAAACCGTTAGAGATAGACCAAATTATACCATACAACAAATGTAGATCTTGCTAAAATACACAATTTATGTCTCAATAAATTTTCTTGTAGGGTGTACCATTTCGGAGATATTCCTTGTTATGTGTGTGAGTTTCGGAAAACTTGGAACTTTCATGAAATGGGTCATCGTTGTTCATTTTTTTATATGTTACGTGTACAGAGAGAACGGAATCTCAAAGCTTTAAAAGATTTGACTGTCGCACAAAGCCTACTGTATTCCAATGTTCCCCTTGCACCTACAAGGAAATAAGCAATAAGATAATTTGTACAAATGTTTATTTTAACTAACACGAAGAAGATATAGGAATAAGAGTTTGTAAGAATGATCAGTACAAGAGTAGAGAAAGTCATGTGAGTGCAACACATCAGATTTTTTACGTTTATTTTCTCTACTACCTATACTAAGTAGAGAAACTATTGCACTCCACTCAAAAATTTCGATGTCAAGGCTTCACTGGAAATGTTTTGAGGCCCCTAGAATCAAAAAAAGAAATCATTTTTAAATAAGGTACCTGTGAGTGTGTGGGCCTGTGTCTGTTCGAACAGCATAACTCGAAAACCAAAAGTCGGTTAACAATACCAAAATTGGTATTTAAGTTTAATAAATTTCCAAGATACGACATGCAGATTTTGAACAAAATTCCTCCACTCTAAACTACCCTTACATGGAAAATATTTCCAAAATTTAAAAATGACTAACGATTTGATTAAAATACATACGTTTAAGATATTTGTATGATAAATTAAATGTATATTTTGAATTTGCTGGCTATAACCTATGTAGTGCTGTTTACTCTGGATGGCTTTTGAATAACAGGTAAATCGTAAGTTGTTGTTGTTGTTGTGTTTAACGCCCGCTTTTACTACTACGGCACCGCAGGTGGTGACACTGATGATACATGGAACGAAGATGGAGCACCGGTGGAATGAGATGGCGGGGGAAACCGGAGCACCCGGAGAAAACCCGCCCTGACGCCGCTTCGTCCACGACGAATACCACATGCGGATCCCTGGGATCGAACCCGGGCCGCCTAGGTGATAGACGAGCGCGCTAACCACTCGGCCACGGCGCCGCCAGGTAAATCGTAAGATATACACCAAATCTTACTATACAAAAATGTAGATCTCGTTAAACCTCACAATATTAATAAATCTTTTCTGTGAAGCGAACAATTTCGGAGATATTCCTTATTTTTCAGAATTTTGCGATACTTATAGGCCTTCTCAAATGGGAGGTTGTTTTTGGTTGTTTTATCTGTTGGCCATGCAAAGCGAACGGAATTTCAAAGTCATCATACAGTGACCACTCCTAAAATATCTAACGTATTCCCCTTGCTCCTACAAGAAAATTAACAGTAAGATAATTTCTACAAATCTTATCTCGAAGTAGACAGGGAATAGGTGTTTGCAAGAACATTCTGTGCAAGAGTAAAGAAAGTCATGTGAGTGCATTAGATTTTTTTTTTTAATTTAGAGTTAAACACATTCTTTTAAGGTTGAGTGAATAAGTTAATAAGGGATTTTAATCCTTTTTATTTTCTTTACGACTTACCTGTTGAAGGTACAGAAAGTCTTACATTCCACCAAACACGGAGCTATCACTAGAATTAGCTTTTGTTTCTCTAAAATTCTAAACAAAAATTAAAATGTGGTTTCGCTTCCAGGTCTTCACTCTGTCTGGTCCAGAGGTCCCTCTGTTCCCCGACAGGTGTTTGACTCTAGGCACTGGCTTGTAAGTCATAGGGGTGTAAGTCCTACATAAGGGGAGGGTAATCAGGGAAAGAAAAAACTGTAAAATCAGGCTGCATAGCCGGTGATATAAAAATCATTTGCGCCCACAAAATTTATTTGTACAGCATAACTCAAAAAATATGTGTTGCACTCACATGACTTTCTCTACTCTTGTACCAACCATTCTTACAAACTCTTATTCCTATATCTTCTTCGTGTTAGTTGAGGTAAACATTTGCAGAAATTATCTTATTGCTTATTTACATGTAGGTGCAAGGAAAGTATGGGAATACAGTAGGCTTTAAGCGATAGTCAAATCTTTTAAAGTTTTCATAATTCCGCTCTTTGCACGGCTAACATATAAAACAATGAACAACTATGTTGCATTTGACGAAAGTTTGTTTTCCGAAACCGACACAAAGAACAAGGAATATCTCCGTAATCGTTCACTCTACAAAAAAAAAAAATTATTTGGACATAGATTACTTGTTTTAGCGAGATTACGTTTTTGTATAGTAAGATTCGGTCTATCTCTTGCGGTTTAGGAGTTATTCAAAAGTCAATAGAACTCCATGGGCTGTAACCAGAAAACTTAATATACATTTCATTTGCCATAATATCTTAAGCATATGTCATTTTAATCAAAATTGTTAAGGCCATTTTCAAGAAAATCATAATTTTCGAAAAATTTCCATGTAAAGGGTAGTATAGGGTGGCGCAATTTTCTTCAAAATCTTCGTGTCGCATCCTTGAAAGACATTAAACTTAAATACCAACTTTGGTTTTTAACCGACTTCTCATTTTTGAGTTATGCTGACCCCCTCCCCCAGCCCACACACACAGACACACATACAAGTCTTTTTTAAAAGTGCATATTTTGGATCCAGGGGACCTCAAAAAATATTTCCGGTGAAATTTCGATATCGAATTTTTGGGTGGAATGCAATACTTCCTCTACTTACTATACGTAGTAGAGAAAGATAAAAAGGCTTATATGACGGCTTAAATCGTGCCAAATTACTCTATTTCTGGCACCAGTGCCACAAAATAAATGACGTAATTACCATAGCAACAAGACAATGACAACCACCGCCTCAACATCATTTCTCCAGTGTACCTGTAAGAAAACCTCAAATTTTCACTCGCAAACTAACACATTGCTTTTCGTAAATATATTTTGATTTTTCCGGAATTAATAAACTCTCAACACTCTTGACTTTGCTCAAGATGTCAAGCAGAATACAATCCACATTTTCAATAGTTTTATCATTACCTTCATTTTTCTCTATACGTGTTGAAGTAAATGAAACATCTCCTTAGAAACCATATTACGTCATACATCTGTGACCTCTGATACATTCTAATTTTTCATTTAGCAAATTTATTAATTATTTTTACATATTTTAATGCCAAAATTATACAAAAAGGAACAATTTTCGTTGGGACACTTGTAAGATTCACTTTCACTAACACACTAAACATATACTCGTGTCACAATCAGATTATATTACTAGTTACATAAATAACTACTGTGACATTGGGTCGTTCAGCAATATACGGACGAGAAGGGGACGGGTGAACTTGGTTACGGCGAGCGACTGTGTGTACGTGATCATAAACTGATGCCTGTAAAATACAAAAGAATGGGTTTAGAAGCTTCTAGTTAATTCCGCTGTTACTGAAATTCGAGCCTTGGTTCAAAATACCATAATGGACATTGAAAACATGAATCACAGGCCTAACTGCATACGCCATGTTTAACTAGAAAAAAATATCGTTCGTTTGAAGGTACGCTGGAAAACAGTCAGACCCTGGTAATCGATCTACAAGATGGCGATATTCAGAGGATGACTATTAATGTTATGTTAATCTCATGGTGTAGCTAGTACAATAGAATATTGTGTATATTTTACTGCTTTATTTATTCTTCATGAATACTGCACGTCTCTGATATCTTCTACAACCTCAGGTTTCTTACTTACAATCACGTCGAAGCAATTTTTAGCCAAATAGATACTGTTAAAATTCGTGATCATGTGGCATAATAAGGGCGATACTGCAACGCCGATATTTCAACAGCTCACGCCTGGCACACGACCACCACGTGCCTTACCTGACGTAGCGGGAAGGTCAGGGTAGCCTGAGGACTTCCCCTCCAAGTCCTGGCTTGAATGGACTAACCACTTCCAGGAGCGTCTTCTGTGTATCATTCGCACGTCTCGTTAAATTTTCCATAAGGGTGACTTTAATTAAAATATAGAATTTAATGTATTACTAACAATTAAAAGGGAAATATTGCGTTCGTTTCTTCCATAGAATACACCCCCTGCGTATAGCACAGCACTAATTAATAAAATATTAACTTTACACATCTAAACCCACATTCAACTCAGTAGAAAGACAGTCGAGGTCTAATCGATAGTGATGTAGAAGCAACTGGTTTACCAGCACCTTAATATCCTTCTCCCTGGGTTCCAAAAATAGCCTCAAGTTTTATTATCCAGGCAACACATGGGCTAAGTATAGCCGGCCTGGTGTTTCCTTATTTGTAGAGCTGTCGATACGACGGGGTGCATATATATGGCAGTGCGCTGGGGCGGTCAGAAACCGTTATGTCACAAAGGTAACCTTCCGAGATTGTTTCCAAGATCTGTAGATTCTTCTCTCTTTCATTCCTTCCGTGGCTATTTCTGTAACCTTCAAGTTCCTCTCCTTAGATATTTATGGGCACTATCTTGTCTTCTTGGTATTCTCTCTCACATTTACTTTACAAAATTGAAAACGTTCTGTGTCATGGATGTAAAATTCAAAAAGGCAAGATTCTGCTTCCAAACTCCAGGAGCAGGAGTTTTAAAGGATCTAATTTTTACTTTCTCTAAGTCGAGGAAGTATTGTATTCCACCCTAAAATTCGATGTCGAGATTTCACCTGAAATATATGTTTCGAAGCCCCCTGAATCAAAGAAAAACACTCGTAGTAAAAGGTCCGCGCGTGTGCGTGTGCGTGCGTGCGTGCGTGCGTGTGTGTGTGTGTGTGAGTGGACAACATAACTCAAAAACAAAAAGTCGGTTAAAAACCAAAGTTGGTATTTAAGTTTAATGTCTTTCAAGGATGCGACACGAAGATTTTGAAGGAATTAGCCCCACCCTAAACTACCCTTTACATGGAAGATTTTTCGAAAATTTTCATTTTCTTGAAAATGGTTCTAAAGATTTTGATTAAAATGCTATATAATTGAGATATTTTTATGACAAATAAAATGCATATTTTGAATTTTCTGGCTATAGCCCCTGTAGTCGTATTTACTCTGGACGACTTTTGCATAACTGGTAAACCGTTAGAGATAGACCAAATCATACTATACAAAAAATGTAGATATTGCTAAATTACACAATTTATGTCTAAATTTTCTTGTAGGTGAACCATTTCGGAGATATTCCTTGTTATTTGTGTCAGTTTCGGAAAATTAAAACTTTCATGAAATGCACCATCGTTGTTCATTTTAAGCGTGCAAAGAGAAGGGGATCTCAAAGGTTTAAAAGATTTGACTATCACTCAAAGCCTACTGTATTCTAATATTCCCCTTGCACCTACAAGGAAATAAACAAGACAATTCCTGTAAATGTTTATCTCAACTAACACGAAGAAGATATAGTAATAAGAGTTTGTAAGAATGTTTAGTACAAGAGTAGAGAAAGTCATGAATGCAACACATCAGATATTTTTATTAAATCTTTATTTATAGTCGCTTAGACTAATTGGTCTTATCACGACTTCAAAGATCATATTACAAGTGATCCGCGAACAACATTTACTAAATTTACAATATGTGTTATATATATATCTAAATTTTTAAAGATGATTTGGTATAGATATGCTTTTTCCGCAAATTGTATTAGGTTTGTGGCATTTCTTGTATCATTAAATATTTCTAAAATTTATTATTTTGTATGTTGTCCTCCAGTTTACATGCTGGGAACATTCAGGAGGATCTAATTGTTTTACGAAAAAAATGGCTATTAACAGTGAAGCAATAAAAATCGAAAGGTTTTAACAAATCTTAGAAACTATAAGCTTCACTTATCTTAATATCTGCTGAAAGTTCTTGAATTTCAACAGACTGCAGTTTCATATTAAAAAGTAATGTATCTTCGTTACGAATCTTGTTTATACTTGTCGCCATCGTAACAACCTAAATCGCTTAAATTTCTGTGTGTTAGCAACCTATGAAAACAAAACAAATTTATAAGTGTAATCAGACGGCGGTATTTCAAAATTCATCAGCGATCCCTATTTTTCAAAATGAATAAATCTTGGGTTCATTTAATTGTTTTAATAATTTAACCTTTGGACTTATTTCATGATTAAATGACCAAAAATGATCAGCCACAGCTGATTTATCAATTTGTTTATATTTAATATTTCTAAAACTTTCCTTTATTCTGGTTTCCAAGTGACGTTTGGTTTTACTAATATTTACCCTGTCACAATCCAAGCAGCCAAATTGACAGATGCCAGATTTTTTACGATTTGGTATTATATGCTTTTTAGAAAAATTCAACAAATTTTTATACTATATTTTGCGGAACCAAAGCTATATGTTCCTTAAAAACATCTGTAAATTTTTTACTAGCTCAAGGATGGTAAGTAAACTTTTTAAAATTATGATCTTTTATTTTCTTGAGAGTAGAAACTTCTTTGTCCGCCTCCGTAGCGCAATGGGAGCGCGCCTGCCTCTGGCGTGGAGGACCCGGGTTCGATCCCGGTACTGGCATAGGGATTTTTCCCCACTGGGAGTGTCTGGTACGGGATGCACTCAGCCTTGCTAGGTCCTGCAGGGGCCAATTGACGAGTTACTTGAATAAAGAAGAAGCAACCCCAGGTCGTGAAGGCCGCATAACTGGCCGGGAGGGCTCGGGGTGCTGACCACGTCACACTCTACAGTACTGCACCCCACTGTAGTAAGCAGAGGTGGAGGACGCAGCGGCCGGGCGGTAAGTCTTGGCCCGCGAAGGGCCGTTGCACTAGGGGTTAGTTAAGGGTACAGGTGGATTGGAAGACCAAAGAAATGATTGAGTGAACAAATGTGAGATCGGAACGGGTGAAACCCAAACCATTAGGGAAGAAAAAGAAGTAGCATTGAGGTACGTTAAAATAGAACAAGTGACAAGCATTTCGCTTGTGAAAAATAAAGAAAAAGCTGACTTTTTGCATTCAGATCACTTTCCCTATTCACTCTACTAAAAACTATTATTACAAAAGCTTATTTTTCCATCTCACTGTAGGAATAAGAATAAAGAAGCCTAAACTATAATTGAATCATTTCCATGTGATGACTTCGAAATTCTGTTCTCTTTACACGAACAACAGAAAGACAGAATTAAGAGTAGCGAATTGCTATTGAGAGAGTTATAAAATATTTGAAAATTCAAACTAACTCCACGGCACAACAGCCCTTTCCGGGCCAAGATCTACCGCATGGCCACTGCGTTCCCCACGCCGTACTACCACTGCGCTAAGGGGACGATCAAAATCCAAACAAAAGTATCTCGGAAAGGGTCAATATCAAGAAAAATACATCTAACATAAAAGTGCTCTTTGCAGATCTACATTTTTGAGCAGTAAGATTGTTTTTAACTCTTACGGTTTACTAATCATACAAATGATTTACAATAAAGAAGACTTCATAGAACAAAGGATAGTTCAAAAAATGCAAGAAGTGCGCTTTATTTGTCATGAAGATAGTATAAACATATTTTGGTTTAATGATAATCAGATCCATTTTGAGAAAATAAAAAATTCCAAAAAAGTTTCCTTGCAAAGGGCAGTTTGATGTGGTTGTATTTTCTTCAGAATCTTCCTGTTGCA
Source organism: Tenodera sinensis (assembly GCA_030765045.1). Classification (NCBI taxonomy): domain Eukaryota; kingdom Metazoa; phylum Arthropoda; class Insecta; order Mantodea; family Mantidae; genus Tenodera; species Tenodera sinensis. The sequence goes on from CM060972.1 coordinate 57,396,688, forward strand.
TACTTGGAAACTCCTGAACTTAAATATAAGTTTTAAAACAAAATATTGCGTGATCAACAAACTCAACCTAAAAAGCACTCAACGTCAAAATTTCTCTAAAAAGCAATATGTAATTTAAAAAACCCTCCAACGTCCGCACAGTATTATGACCAACATTAAGAAATGCACAAGGTATTTCAACATCAAGGTTTATGAAAGTGATTCCTGGCTGTGTCGTAATACTTAAAACAAATGTCTTGACCTTTCTTGGAAAGATAAGTAAGTTTGGAATTATGAAGCAGTTATGAAGATTTAAATAAAATTTAAGGCAACCAAAAAGCAACTATTCTTGTAATCACATAATATACGAAAAACAACTAAAATGTTTGGGATAAATCAGGAATAGTTTTCATTAAATAATAAATTAGTGTAAGCTCTTAATTGAACAGCATAAAGTGAAAAAGAACAGAGCTTTACTTTATTTTGCACGGGCTGTATGTTTTCTAGGAAAACAGGCACTTGCTTTTCATGGTCACAATGAGAGTGAAGGATCTTCAAACAGAGGCAATCATATTGAATATTTAACTGAATTAGCGATATATGACACCTCTCTTAAAGAAGCTTGGAAATATTACCTGTTTTTCGTGTAACTTCATTTGATATTCAGAATGACTTAATTTCAATTGAGAGTGCCGTCATGGCATATGGAATTAAGGAAGAAGTTTCTGATACATTATTTTTTCATTAATATTATATTAAACTACTGGCATTAATAGTGAAGTACAACTCTGTACCGTTCATTACATAAATGTTGACGGAAATGAAGTGAAGAGGTTTATTTGATTTACAGATGGAAGTTCTGACAGAAAAGTCGATTCTTTTTTTATTCATGCTCTCAATATATTGAATATTTCTTTCAGACAGTCATAAAAGATGTAAACTCCAAGTTGGGTCATATTTGAACGAATTTTACAATATTCCTTGGGTTTCATACCCGAGTCTGATAGTCAGGCTACGCCACTGATAAACTATTACCAATAAAGAGCAATATTCGTAGTTCTTAAATGTAACTACAAACCAGAGACGGGAACTTAGGCAGATGGCTTTTTAAGTGTGTCAAATCTATCTTCAATTTGAAAGTAAATCCGTACGAATTATACTTTGGTGATTGAAATGCCACAGTTTTATGTTGCCTTTTTAAATATAAATGCATATTTTACTAAATAAACGCTTTGTGTTGCCTTTATTTCATTATTTATCAGGATAAACTTAGAAACATTTAAAAAATTCTAAAAGGTGACAATTCTGTTGCAGTTGAAATGGGTCCTAGATTTTCTCCAATAACCCCTGTCGATGTTGAGCGGTCATTTTGTCATATGAAAAATGTGTTATCTGACAGGAGACTCAAGATGATCCCAGAGAACTTAAAAAAGCATCTAGTTGCCATGTACAACGAATAAGGCATTGCAATACACAGGCCTTTTTAAAAGATATTTACTTTTGTGTCAATTACAACACTAGCATTTTGCTTAAAACTTTGAAGTTCTTTAAAATATGATCGAGTTATTGAATAGTGTAATCTATTAAATAAATGGGGTTTTTCTAATTGCCATTTATTGCCTGTTTTAGTGATTTATAATGCCTAAACTTCCGATCTCTGATCTTAACTATTTTTGAAAAAACAATTGATACACTTTTTCTGTCCTCACACGCCTAATTACTTACCATATACTGGTAATTAACTTTATCGCAACGTAATTATAAGGAAGTACAGCTACTCAATGAAATATTCATGACACATGTACTCATTGTTAAGCGATAACTTCTCGAATAGCGGATTTGAAAACAGCATCCCAATTTGTCCATGTTATAGGAATTAAGCACAAAGATCAAATCGCTTGCCTTGAGTTAATATCGGTTTTTTTTTTCTACAGCAAATCACGATAATAAGATGGTTGAGACGTTTCTATTCACTGCAATAATTACTTCAAATAGACAACAATCCATAAATGGTGTCTTTAAGTATCCAGTCTTTTGTTTATTGGAACTTAGCTCACGTCATGTCTAGCAGGAAAGAAATAGTTTGATACACCCAGAAGCGTCAACAAGTCACATTATAAAGTAGACATGAAGATCAAGTTCGTGAGTGAATGCAGAAACAATTACTATATCATGATATTCTAGGAAGCACACAAACAAGCCAACCCTTGTTTACTGCAGCACGCCACACCACACCGAGTATCTGTGATGTCGGAGGAGAGAGAGAGACTGTACGCGACAAAACAGCTTCCAGCTTTGCGGCCCTTTCAAAGTAATGGCGGTTAAGGTGAACGTTTAGTACAGCGATGTCCAACATTGAAGACACTTATGTAACAGGCGCGGCTCCTCAGGGTAGGCATTACCTGCCCTACCGTAATACATCAACAAACAATGTTTAGCTATGATTCTGCATTTTATCATTTGAACCGTCATTTTCCCTAAATTGTAGTTCCAGAAAAGTTTTCTCGGTTATAATGACCAGCGCATGGTCAATTCCGATTCATCAAAACTGCGCTGCTTGTTTGAAACGCGCGGCAGAGTTGATAACGCATGGAACCTGGGTAGTGGACTCTTTCCTCAGTACGAGGCCCTTGAACATGGATAAGAAAGCATTCCTTCTGTATACGCAACCCGAGCATGCGTAGACGCGTCTGCCAGCAGTTAGAACACTTGCCTGCTCAAATCCGAATTTATGCGACTTTTTCCGAACAGGCATACTGCACGAACGAAGATCTCAGAGACCCGAATCGTCTCGTTATCACTCTGTGTAATACCAGTGTGTTGTAATACCAGTATGACCGACTTAATTAGTGAACTATTACAAAGTCCGCTTTCGCAGCGCACTGACAATGAAAAGAGGAGCGGTTTTTTTTTTTTTTTTTTTTTAAAGCTATTTAATGCAGTGCTACAGTCAAATTTTCTATTTCTTTATTCATTTTAATTTTGGCCGTAATTCGTCCGTAAGTCACGCTCATTCACTCTGCACTTGTTGAACAACCAGACAATATATTGTTTGCATTATCCGCAATGACTTCGCCCCCTTTATTTCGGATAAACGGGGTTCTACTGTATTATTATTACCATTATTAGTATTGCTATTATTATTGTTGTTACACTTTGCCTACCCTAAAATTTTGACTGCGAGCCGCCACTGTTATGTAATTAGCTATCCCCATGCCACTCCTTCAGTAGGAGAATGATCAGCTCATTAAGGTGTCATCCAGTCTATCTGCTTACATTATCTTTGGATAGATGGCACAGCATTCACTATTACCATCTATTTTTCATTTATACTATTGTTTTAGACTTAAGGTGTAACTTTGGGTCGTGGTATTAAATATTCAATTCGGTGTTTACTTTGTCTACTGAGGGAAACCACGTAAAAACCCAGTCAATTTGTCGGCCAGGCCACAGACGTTACTGCGGAGCCATCTGACCCAGTGGTACCTTCTCTTGTTTTTGCAAATGTCCTCGAAGTCATTTGTTTTTACGCCATTAAGATAATCAGCGAGTCTCGCTCAGCACGCGTTTCACGCTTGTTTCCATTTATGCCTTTAGCATCAATAGTCATACCAGCGACCTTTTAATTTCTGGAAACTATTGCCTATTGACAATGGTGTTCACTAGTATACAGGGTCTTTGGGATTTTGAACATTAAATCACACACATTCTCACTCTGAGGAAGATAGGGAAAAATCTTGGCCAGAAAATCTTCACTTACCAGCTGGGAATCGAACCCACATACCTCGCACATGTTCCTCGAAATTTTAAGGAACACTAAAGTAATATTTTAGTCTGTCTGGTCAAAAAAGATCGATTTTTCGATTTTTATTGCAAAAATAAACATTAAAGATATCTGGGAAGTTTTAATCCCTAGGGAGGGGGTAACATATTTTGGATGCCATTTATAAAGTGACGCGCCTCTGCCTATTAAATGGGCACGCCCACACCTTTCATTTCAGCTTTAAACTCATTTTTCTCGGAAACAAACTTTTTGTTACCTTTGTGGAGATAGATTTTAATTATACTCAATAAAATTGATATAAGTTAATACATTAATAATTTCATTAGATATTCGAATGCAATTTAGTGCACTCATTTCTTTAGTTGCTGGAAATGCCTGAGGAAAACAATTAAGCTTCTAACTTCAATACTTGAGAAAAATCACCTTGTTCACTTCGGTGTTTGACTACAATTTACCCAAAACTTAAAACAGCGCATCATAAAATTGAATTAAATGCGATGACTTCATAAACAGGTAAATACAATGCCAAAATCTGGGGAAGGGAAAGCAAACCTCAGCAAAGTAGCACGAGCGCTTTCAAGCTCATCAGCACGCGACATCTGCCCCATTCAATTGTCCCAGCGCACTGAGAGATCGCCCCGCAAAAATACCATTAGCTACATAACGTAATTGCACTAAGAAAGCACATTAATCACATAAGAATATGTACTGACTTCCATTTAAGTTAAATAAACAGCTGAACCGTGACTTACCACAGGAGGACACAAAAGCGAACATATCTTACTGCTACACCCCAGCTCGTGTTATTACACTACCAAATCAAGAACAACTGACTCGAGCCTCTCACAGACCCAACCAACCCGAAACAAACGCAACCCGAGAGGCGAGAGCTCATACCAACCCAAAAAGTAACGTGAAGCAGAGATTATAGTCGCACATCTCGTAAACAGCCAGCGCAACTAGATGTTTGGCAGTTACACTAGAAATAAAGTATAAATCGATAAGAAAAAGGAACCTAATGTACTACAAATTAATTCTATGTATTATATTCACTCGATTTTCTCTACTTCCTCTTTTTTATTACCTTCTGTACTACGTAAGAAGAGGAAGTATTGTATTCCACCCAAAATATCCTATGTCGAGATTTCAGCGGAAATATGTTTTGAAGCTCCTGAATCCAAAAAAAGCATTGTTAGAAAAACGTCCGTATGTGTTTGTGTGTATGTGTGTGTGCATGTGTGTGTGTGTGTGTGTGTGTGTGTGTGTGTGTGTGTGTGTGTGTGTGTGTGTGTGTGTGTGTGTGAGGACAGCATAACTCAAAAATGAAAAGTCGGTTAAAAACCAAAACTGGCACTTAAGTTTAATATCTTTCAAGGATGCAACACGAAGATTTTGAAGAAAATTCCTCTACCCTAAATTAACTTTTACATGGAACATTTTTCGAAAATTTTGATTTTCTTGAAAATGACTCAACGATTTTGATTAAAATGACATGTTTAAGATATTTTTTATGAAAAATGAAATGCATATTTTGAATTTTCTGGCTATAGCCTATGTAGTCCTGCTTACTCTGGATGACTCTTGAATAACTCGTAAACCGTAAGAGATAGACAAACTCTTACTATACAAAAATGTAGATCTTGCTAAAACACACAATTTACGCCTAAATATTTTTAGAGTAAACCATTTCGGAGATATTCCTTGTTATTTGTGTGAGTTTTGGAGAACTTACACTTCTGTCAAATGGAACATCGTTATTCATTTTTATATGTTAACCGTGCAAAGAGAGCGGAATTTGAAAGCTCAAAGCCTACTATATTCCCATATTCCCCTTGCACCTACAAAGAAATAAACAATATGATAATTTCTGCAAATGTTTATCTCAACTAAGACGAAGAAGATATAGGAATAAGAGTTTGTAAGAACAGTTAGTTCAAGAGTAGAGAAGGTCGTGTGATTTTTTTGGATTTGATCATCTGTAAAAACCATTGCTTTTAATATTCTTATCCCTAAATCAATTTCTTCTGTCGTTTCTTGTTTTCATGATATAATCATGCCGTCTAGATATAAATTAAAGAGTGGTTGACATTGGACAACTTTTTCTGACCCGTTTAAAAATCATTTCTGGTTTTCGTTTATTTATCATAAATTTCGTTTCAGCATATAGACTTTTAATTGCATTTATTAGATGTTTCGGTATTCCTTTCCTAGCCAATATTTCCAAAAGTGTTAGTCTAGATACGTTGTCAAAGGCTTTTTTCTAATCTATAAAGAGAATGTATGTTTCTAAATTGAATTTGTTTCATTTTTCTATTATTTAAGAGAGAAGATGTTATCAATACAGCTTCGTCCTTTTCTGTATCCTGTCTGTTCTTCTGTTACAAGTGCTTCTACTATTTTCGACAAATCGAATTTTTTCAGAATGAAATACATTCTCTAAGTACTATGTGCTATGTAGAGAAACTGTATAGAACCACAAGAAGGGCAAGACAATTAAATGTAAGTAAGGTAAGTGAAAAGGACTGAAAATGTGCGATAGGAGGAAAGTTAAGAGGTAAATAACAGACAGTAAAAGCTGCCGGTACAGTTAATATCGTCCAGTGACAATTCAGCGTTGGGAACGGCCTGGGGAAGCAAAGGAATGTGTACACGGAATATCACTTAATTCGACTTGGTGCAACAGTGGCCTATGGCACCAGTATCTGAGTGCAACCCTCAGCTCTCAGCCTATGTATTATGTCTCTTCTAAATGATGTACAAACAATATTTACACTATGACTTTATAGCATCCCAGAAACACCATGAGTTCGCGTAGGTGGTTTTCAGTTTAACCTTGTCACTTAGCTGAATGCTGGAAAGGGTCCTTTCACCTTCACTTCAATCCAGTTTTTCGGGTTCGGAAATGAGGGCAAGTCTGTGTTGGGACTTTGCGCACTGTAACTGTTGTTCTAGGCAGAGGGTTGGTCACCTGACCTGCTGGGATGGGGAGGTCCCCTGTCGAAGTAAATAAGGCTGAAGTCTAGTTGCCGAACCCTGGTATTTAGATGAAAAATCTCTACCCACATTAGGGACTCTCCCGATGGCTCACCTGCTTTTAAAAAATCGTATATGTTGCACTCACATGACTTCTCTACTCTTGTACTAACCATTCTTACAAACTCTTATTCCTATATCTTCTTCGTGTTAGTTAAGATAAACATTTACAGAAATTATCTTATTGCTTACTTCCTTGTAGGTGCAAGGGGAATATTAGAATTACTTTGAACATATTCAAATCTTTTAAAGCTTTGAGATCCCGTTCTCTTTGCACGCTTAACATATACAAAAATCAACAACGATGTTGCATTTCACGAAAGTTTAAGTTTTCCAAAACTGGCACAAATAACAAGGAATATTTCCGAAATGGCTAAAAAAATTCTTAGGACATAAATTGTGTGTTTTAGCGAGATCTACATTTTTATAGTAAGATTTTGTCTGTCTCTTACGGTTTACCAGTTATTCAAAACTCATCCTGAGTAAACAGGACTACATAAGCTATAGCCAGAAAATTCAAAATATACATTTTATTTGTCATAAAAATATCTTAAACATGTCATTTTAATCAAAATCGTTAGAGCCATTTTAAAGAAAATCAAAATTTTCGAAAAATTTTCCATGTAAAGGGTAGTTTAGAGTGGGGCTATTTTCTTCAAAATCTTCGTATCGCATCCTTGAAAGACATTAAACTTAAATACTAACTGTGGTTTTTAACCTCGTTTTGACTTATGCTGCCTAGAGACAGATACACACACACACACGCACGCGCACACACACACACACACACAGAGAGGGAGACCTTTTTCAAAAAATGCTTTTTTTATTCAGGGGGCCTCAAAACATATATTTGCGGTTAAATCTGGACATCGGGGGGAATTAAAATACTTCCCCTGCCTACTATACGTAGTAGAGAAAGTAAAAAGTAAGTCATAGTGATATTAATGCTTATTGCTGTTTAGAATCAAAAGTAACAAAATAATACATAAATAAATCAGCATGTTGTCCCTCTAATTCAAACTATAATTGGTTAATTTACCTAGACTAACCTATTGCTGGTCATACGAATGCAACAGGAATATAGACAAAAACATAGCCCAATTTTATTGCCAACGGTTATATAGGTTTTGATTAGAATAACACTGCCTTATATTAGGTACATCTAGAAATAACACGTTTAGGAATTGGAAGAAATATATCACAAATGAAGGAGAAACAACACAAACCAAGTTCAATCCTGCTACAACGATTGGCGAATATCAGGTGTTGATGTCGAAGTAATATGGAGTTGTTTTGCTAACCAAACTATACCCAGTCCCGCACCCAGCAGCTTAGAGTCATAAATAACAATTAATTGATTTTCGCCATGCGCCTCTTTTGCATGCAAATCCCTCCTATTTGTGGGTGGTGGGTGTCGGGAGTCGAACAAAGGAATATGTAAATAAGCCATTAGCCGCACATGCCATTTGTCATCTCGTGTTCAACAGAGAATTTCGTAACTAAAGGCATTCATTAGATACGAGCAATTAAGAGGAAAGCTTACCTTTACAGAAACTATGCTCTTCGGAAACATAGGACAAACACATTAATATTGATTCATTTATTGCGAATTCTATGTTTCTTTTAAGATTACCTCAATGCTATAAAAAGCTAACAATTAAAAACTTACCTTAAATGCCTTTTCAGTTTGTTGTCAACAAGTTAGCAATCAGCAGAACCAGTAGCTAAGCATACTTTATCCCATTATATAGGGGAAACCGGGACAAGTTGACAATGTTAACAGCTAACCATTTTATTAATTCATTTTTACTTTCTCTACTACGTACAGTAAAGTAGAGGAAGTATTGTATTCCACCCAAAAATTCGATGTCGAGATTTAACCGGAAATATGTGTTTTGAGGCCCCCGAATACAAAGAAAGCATTTTTAGAAAAAGGTTCGTGTGTGTCTGCCAGTGTGGACAGCATAACTCAAAAACAAAAAGTCGCTTAAAACCAAAGTTGGTATTTAAGTTTAATGTCTTTCAAGGATGTGACACAAAGATTTTGAAGAAAATTCTTCCACCCTAAACTACCCTTTGCATGGAAAACTTTTCGAAAATTTTTATTTTCTTGAAAATGGCTCTAACAATTTTGGTTAAAATGATATATGTTTAAGATATTTTTATGACAAATGAAATTTATATTTTGAATTTTCTGGCTATAGCCTATGTAGTGCTGCTTACTCGTTTGAATAACTCGTAAACCGTAAGAGATAGACAAAATCTTACTAAACAAAAAAATGTAGATCCCGCTAAAGCACACAATGTATGTCCAAATAAATTTTTTTTGTAGAGTGAACCATTTCGGAGATATTTCTCGTTATGTGTGTTAGTTTCAGAAAATAACTTTAGTCAAATGGAACATCGTTGTCCATTTTTATATGTTAAGCGTGCAAAGAGAACGGGAGTAGTAGTAGTGTTTAAGGGCCCGTCGACAGCTAGGTCATTTGGAAGAGAACAGGATCTCAAAGCTTTAAAAGATTTGACTATCGCTCAAAGCCTACTGTATTCTAATATTCCCCTTGTATCTACAAGGAAATAAGCAATAAGATAAATTGTACAAATGTTTATCTCAACTAACACGAAGAAGATAGAGGAATAAGAGTTTGTAAGAATGGTTAGTATAAGAGTAGAGAAAGTCATGTGAGTACAACACATAAGTTTTTTCTCTGATGCTCATTCTTTAGGCAATGATTTAAAATCTAAAACACTTTGGCACAGTTCTGCCTTAATGGGAATAGCATGAAAATCACTAAACAAAATAAAAATTCCCGGGAATCAAACTCAGGATCTCAGGGTTGAAAAGCCAGAATTTTAAGCACACGATCACAGGGGCAGTCACTAATTTTTGCCTTCTCTACTGTGTGTCTTGTAATTTACAGAGAGAGATGGCGATTCCTTACTTCCTGATCCATGTTTTTTTTGGGGGGGGGGGGGATGGGGTTCCCGAGTCCCTATCCACCATCAGGAGGTTCAAAACTGTAGTCATTAGCGACCCTGTCCTCTGTTGCGGTCTCTCCTTAGACCCAACCACCCTTAGTATTCTATCACCTCACTCCTGCCTCCCGGGGGCGCGTCAGTGGCATAAGCACGAAAGATTTCATTGGTTGAGGTGCTAAGTCCCCCCTCCGAACATTGTCTATCCTACCTATGTAGGAAGAGGAAGTATTGCACTCCTGCAAACATTCGATGCTGATATTTCGTTGGGAGTTCTTCGAATTGGGTTGGTCTCGGCCGGGCAGTGGTTCCCGATTCTCATAAGAAATCGAGAACCTCCTGACTCGTCAAGGCGGGGTTGGGAGAAGCCTCAACTTCTCGGGTAGTAGCCTGCAGAGCTAGTAGCGGGAGTGCTAGATATCCGGCGGCCTCACCTAGGTTATAGGTAGTCTTCCCGGATGGGTTGACGTGCGTTAGTGGCGTATCCACTTCCGACCCCTGTGTAACACTAGGCGAGGTGTTTTTTAAGGAACGGGGAATTTACCTAATGGAAAGAGGGTGCTCAGCTGCCACCTTCCCTCTTTTTAGGGGGAGGGGGGGAGCTTGGGCTCTCTGGTAGATCCCTCATACATTAAAGATATAGTATTTTAATTCATCTTACGAGGCATTTTTGAGGGGAAAAAATAACGAAAAGCTTTTGCAATAGAATAGTTTGGGATGAGTGAATTTTCTTGATCATCTTTGTGTCTCACCCATGGAAAATTCTGAATTTAAAAAGCTGGCAAGTTTGATATTTAACCAACTTTGTGTTTGAGTTATGCTGTTCACAGATATATGGACACATACACAGACAGCTTTTTCTAAAAACAGATTTTATACGAGGAGGCCTCAAAACGTGTATTTCCGGTAAAATCTCTGTATCGAATTTCTTGGAAGGCAAAACTTTTTGCTTTCTCTACTATGTATAGTAGTAGACACCCAAAATTTTGATGTCTAGATTTCACCGAAAATATATGTTTTGAGGCCCCCTGTATTCCAAAAAAGCAGTTTTAGAAAAAGGTCCGTGTGTGTGTGTGTGTGTGTGTGTGTGTGTGTGTGTGTGTGTGTGTGTGTGTGTGTGTGTGTGTCTGTGTGTGTGTGTGTGTGTGTGACAGTGTGCCAGTGTGTCTCTGGGCAGCATAACTTAAAAACAAAAAGTCGGTTAAGAACCAAAGTTGGTATTTAAATTTAATGTCTTTTAAGGATCTGACAGGAAGATTTTGAAGAAAATACTTCCACCCTAAACTACCCTTTACATGGAGAATTTTTCGAAAATTTTAATTTTCTCCAAAATGGAGAATTGGCATTTGATTAAAATACCATATGTTTAAGACATTTTTATGACAAATGAAATGTATATTATGAATTTTCTGGCTATAGCCTATGTAGTCCTGTTTACTCTGGATGACTGCTGAATAACTTGTAAACCATGAGAGATAGACCAAGTCTTACTATGCAAAAACATAGATCTTGCTAAAACACACAATTTATGTCCAAATAATTTTTTTGTAGAGTGAACCATTTCGAAGATATTCCTGGTTATTTGTGTGAGCTTTAGAGAACTACTTCTGTGAAATGGAACATCATTATTCAATTTGTTATATCTTAGCCGTGCAAAGAGAACGGAATTTGCAATAAACAAATATATAAATGATACTTTCAAACTTTTAAATATACAAGATAAAGCCATAAAATTCACTTTGGAAACTGAAAATAATGGTTATCTTCCATTCCTAGATTTGAATATAGTAAAACACAACAACAAATTAAATTTTGATATTATAGAAAGTCCACCCATACTGATAATTACATAAAAAAATTAAATTTTTAATCCTGCTTCGCATAAATTTGCTGTTTTTGATAGTTAAATCTATAAGTGAATAAAGGTACCCCTTAATAAGGAAGAATTTAACATAGAATATAAACACATTATCAATACTGCATTAATTAATGGTTTTAATACAGATTTTGTTCATAAAAATGTAGAAAAATTTAAATACCAAAAGACTGTAAAGGAAGTTTCCACCCTAAAAAAAAAATATGATTGCATTTTTAAAAAGCTCAGTACCCATCCTTGGGCTAATAAAAATTTCAAAATAAATATCATATAAAAATGTTATATTTTTCTTAAAAGGAAAAAATTACAAATTATAAAAAAAAATCTGTTGTTATTGTTGTTGGCTAATGCTGGATTTCTGACAATGAAGTCATTGGTCCTCTTGCTCTCCTACTGGTGGATGGGGTGCTAGAAGAGGCCGGGCATATTTGAAGTTGGTCTTGGTCCATTTCCTCTTGCAGATCACATAGAGGAATAGAGTGGTGAAGAATATATCCCAATTCTGTTCAAATATTTTGCCAGACAGCCATGTCCTGTAATCAACCTGAAGGTTGCAACTGCTGTTTTTCAAGGATACTCAGGAATTACTGTTTAATTGTTTGGTAGTTCCCATCTTTTATTTTTTGATTTTTCATAGTAATACTTTAGAATATTTTTTTGAATTCAGAGTAGACTAATCTTTTAGCTGCATAAAATGGCAGATTAACTATAGATTTCTGTACATTGCTGGTACCCTTTTTTGCAAGAAAATCATCTTTGTCATTACCACTCAGTCCACAGAGAGCTGGTATCCATTGGAAGACTAGGTGTTTTTGGAGTGTTGTTGGGTGGGTAAGGATTTTCCAACATTCTATAATAGTTTGGTTTTTCAGTGACAACTTGGAAGTAATTGCTATAATTGCCCCCCTGGAATCTGAGAGAGTACCTACTTGATAAAAATGTGAGATTGTATACAAAAGATTTTTTAGGGCCATTCAAATTGCTTCAATTTCTCCATCAAAGTTTGTAGTTCCTAACCTAAAGATTTGTAATAGGAAAAGAGGTGGCACATGACTTCAGACCCTGCTCCATCTTTGTTTGATATCAGTGATCCATCAGTATAAATATGGAGCCATTCGAGTTCAGGGTCAGGTTGGTGAGACCTGTAAACCAACGACAGGTGAGGCCCTCCAGACATTCTGGGGGTTGCAAGAGATTAATGTGACTGCTAAAACGTAAAAATATGGTGCTCTCTAAAAAGCAGTTACTTTTACTGCTATATAGCTCTGCCAAATGAATTATGAAATATGACTCGAGGAGTAAAATATTTTGGAGTTAAAATAGTCCCCCATTTGGATCTCCAGGCAGGGACTACTTCTCGAGAACCCAAACAATGTATTATAAAAAATCTGGCATTTATCAATTTAGCTCTTTGGATTGTGACAGGGTTTACAATGGTAAAACTTAACATCATTTGAAAACCAAATAAAGGAACATTTTATAAATATTAAATATAAACAGATTCAGCAGTGGTAGATCATTTTGGTCATTTAATCATGAAATAAATCCAAAGGTTAAATTATTAAAATAATTATATGGAACGATAGATTTAATGGTTTGGAAAAATATATTAATTTAAAAAAATAAGGACCACATAATGAATTTTGAAATAGTGCCAATTGATTCTATTAACAGATTTGTTTTGCTTTCAGAGGTTGGTAATATGATAGGGATTACATCACTCTGTGTTTGTAATGATGGTGACCAGTACAAATAATTATATGTTTGGTTTGAGGATGCGATTAAAGAATCACGAAACTAGTTATCTGCATATTTTAACTAAGATAAGTGAAGCTAGTCTCTGCATTTACTTTGTATTTCTTAATTAGAATTTGTAATTTTACGAGATATGGTGATATTAAGAAAAAATATTTTCATATGCAAAAGAATAGTAAGTGGAATGGGTTATAGTTTTCAAAATCGCAGTAAGTTATGGAAGAGATATGTATGGAAAATTAATGGATAAATGGTAGGGGAAAGCGTCTAGAGGTAAGTGATAAACTAGGGTCAGAAAGATTTGCATAGGTGAGAACAGGAATCACAAACCTGAAAGGTATAAGTCATGTTGAGTTGTTGTGGTGTTTAACGCCCGCTTTTACTATTATGGCACCGCAAGCGGTGACACTGATGATACATGGAATGAAGATGGAGCACCGGTGGAATGAGATGGTGGGGGAAACCGGAGCACCCGGAGAAAACCCGCCCTGACGCCGCTTCGTCCACCACGAATACCACATGCGGGTCCCTGGGATCGAACCCGGGCTGCCTAGGTGGTAGGCGAGAAGTCATGTTGAGGATATAAGAAAATGTGAAGTGGAAAAAATATGGATTTTTATTGTCTATTACATTGTAACTAAATAATTATGGAGGGAATAAAAATGGAAAAATTTGGAGGGGAAAATACTAATCAGCAAAATTTTGGCTGTAAAAGGCGAAAAATGTATAAAATCTGTAGGAAACTATTTCGGTAGGATGAAAAGGAAATGGGCAAGAATGTTCATGAACATTAGGTTAATTAAATGAAGTAAGTATTATAATTACGTAATTGTAAGTGATGAGAAATAAATATTCATGTAACAAATATGAGTGTCCAGCAATTCTTAAGATCTACATAGCTTCTTCATACATTAAGATCTCTATTTATAAGAGTAAAGGCAGATAAATAGATATATACTGGGAATGAAAGCGTAATTCAAAACTTTGGTATAAAGGTAAAGAGGAAGGGATAGAGGAACCTGGATTGTCAGCAGTATTACTACCAATGTTTATACAGAGAGACCCAAAAACATCTGAACGCTGCACATCCAGAAACATGATAACACAGCTGCTGTACACAAGGTCAGTGGTTGACTTGTTTTTCTCTGCTCTGAAAGTGCAGTATTGAGCTGACACACTATCATGTGGTTGAATTATTACCAGTGTGGTTTATTATTTTGTCCTGTACTTAGTCACCAAGTGCATTATGGCTCAGCATTTGTTTTATGCTACATTGCATGTATTTAATTATGATTCGTATGTGTTAACTCAGTCAGCTCACTAAGTGACAGTGTGATTTGCAGAAAGATTTCCCGTTGATCTGCAATTTCTATCTTGGGGCAACTTAAAACATAAAGTGTACAAGACAAATCCACACACCCTGGTAGAGTTAAAACAAAATATCTGCCAGGAAATTCTCAATGTGAACTACTGCGAGTGAGGGATAATTTCCTAAAGATGTGCCAAAAATGTATGGACAATGACAGTATCCAGTTTCATCACCTCCTTTAATAACATTGGTAAGTAAAGCCTTTAAAAATATACATGCTTAGGCTTTTACAGCCAGCGATAATGCAATAGATGGTAGATTTCGGACTTGTAGGCCATGGTCCAGTCGATGAATTTTCTGACGTTTCGCCCATGCTCCATTGGGTATCTTCACAGAAATAATCATGTGGCAGTTCCCACAGCCACATAATAATGATTAGCATATGGACAACCAATAGGAGATGAGAGGCGGTCTCTCTCACCTATATACAAGCCGCGCGCTCCATTAATCGCCCTCTAGTTGTTAAACAGCAGAGGAGACATTCTCTGAAGATGCCCAACACATTCTTGGGCGAAACGTCAGAAAATTCATCGACTATACCATGGCCTACAAGCCCAAAATCTACCATCCTTTAAAAGTAGTTTTAAAAATGTTTTATGGTTTCATCTGTGCTTTTCTATGACAGCAACAGTCGGCAACACGTGCCAAGGATGCATACAGCCAAAACACAATGCAGGTGGTTTGGAGTCTTTTGGATCACCCGTTAGTACTAGCTAAGCCGAATATTGTACATTTAATAACAGTATGTCTTGAATATAAAATTATGTGATAATACAGTTAACAATTATTTCACAGCACAGTTGTTTGAAAACTACCTATAATTATTTATTGTACCCTTCACAATGGCAAGACCTTCAGCAGTGTTTGCTAATAACCACACCTTTAATATACTTCTAAGGACGAGTTACACGCCCAGCAAACAGTGGTATTCCATTCTTGCGATCCACCAGAAAGACTAGAAATGGATGGTCTGCCTTGAATTCCATGGTCTCCACATCAAACTCAGAGATGCCAGACTTCACTTGGAAACTTATTGCTGGAACAAAAATAGAGGAGTTAAGTACTATCTGGTTACCTGCAAATATTATGTTGTTCAAATGGATTACACCAGGAGGAAGCGAATCTGTACCAACCATTGATATGATGTAATACCACAGACAGAGACAAAGCAATACTTTGCCCTCCTTCAACCAACAGATGTTTAAATGTAAACAAGCAGTTGTGTATACCACATTGATATGGCATGGCTCTTTCAAAACCAGAAAACATAAAGGAACCTTCCTATGTGTTCCAGCATTAAAGAATGATTTTCAACTTTTCACAAATCCTTTCTCTGTGGGTTTTTATATAATAAAATTATAATTTTAAATTGAGGTTGCAAATTCACAAACAATTTACAAGATTTAGATTTATTTACTGAGCTTGATATGGCAACATTTTCATCTTTCCAGTCATTTGTTGCACATATTAGTGCTATGTTTGCCTCAATATATATATGTGTGGGCATTTTTTTCTGAACAGAAGATTCTAAACTCTAAAAGCAGACTGCGATTCACAGATGAAAATCCACATGCTCTGTTGTAGGTCAATACCTGTGAATTAATGTCAGATTGTGCAAAACTGTATCGCTCCAGATGAGGTAAAGAATAAGATGAAAAATTATTATTAAAGCCGTCTCAGTCTGTATGTATCTTTATATGTATCTTTATATTAACCCTAGAATGCTAAGACTCGTTATTTTTACGACGCATGATTGACAATCCTGCTTTTACTCCTATAGTTTTCACGCCACAATTATTTCCTTTTCAGTAGCTTCCTAGCTTTTGAAGAGCTTGGTCAGTGGGTGTGCATTGTCGAAGTCAGGTGCAACAGTGCATTGTTAGTAAGTGCTTTGTCATAAATTTTATGACGATTAGTGTTCATGTATCCAGAATTTCATAAAGAAGCAGATTTATTTTTGTAATAATATGAATTCAGGAAAGCAGGACGTGTAATAACAATTCAGGAAAGCAGTTGAATCATTGCTGTCGATCATTTTAGATGAGTATTCTCCGTGTAGACAACCCAAATTTTGGAAAAAAAGATTATGGCAATGCTTCTTGAAGAAGATAGTAGCCCCCAGATTGATTTTAGCTCCGACGAAGAAATTGATAATGTGGAGTCTGATGATGTAATAATGACTGATACAGATGGTGAAGATATGGCAGGACGAAATATTGATATGTGTATGAGCAACGATGAAAATTCTCCTCTAACTAGGCAAAGAATGTCGCCATGGATACTGCAAAGAACATAGGGCAAATCTCTGCACAAATTGATGTAAGTGAGGCGAGATAGAACTGTCTTTGTTGTCTCATAACAGTTTAAATGAGTCAAGATAATATTTTATGAGGCAGACATAAATATTTGTGAGATAATAGTAATGTATTTTGTAATAGAAATAAACAGTAGTGAACTTTACGAGGCTTAGTGTTTATGTACTATAGGAATAGGGTTAGTGTTCCAGGGTTAAGCACATAGAAAACATGCGTTACAGTAGTTCATACTCCTCCTTCAAACTGTGCATCATGTACATGCTGGGCTGTGTTCCCTGATGTCACCATTCCTGCAATCACGATGAGCCATTTGTCCACTCCTGATTACAACATCTAGCTCAGAGGAAGATTGTAGAGACTGAGGCAGCCAGCCTGAAGTTGTTTGGGAAGAAATGACAACTCTTCTGCAAGAAGGTCATAATTCAACCCTTTTATAACTGACTCCATGAAGTGCTGGAAGGTGGCTAGTGCATTGCAGAAATCAAAGAGCCTAATTGTAAACTGACAATGAACTTCGAGAAGATGATCTGGGATCTAGAGCCACATCATTCATGGTCTTTTAATCACCAAGCATCAGTGGCTGTCGTAACTTGGCATCACACACTTGTCAACAAAGAGTAGGCTTCCTGGGAGTGTAACTAGACAACAGGTTCGCCATAGTCTTGTTTACTAGGTGTTTTAATTGCCAGGGTGAATTCCTGCAGGGTCTCCCCTGGTTGTTATAACCTTGACTTGAGGTATCTGCAATAGGCTGCAGCTAATCAATAGTTTGAGAGCCTCCCAGAAGTCTCCAGAAGCTGCGGAGTCAGAATTGCATTCAGAACATGTTCTTCCCATCCTCTTCTGCTGACTACTGGTTATGAGCAGCAGCGACGACAAATTTTTGGCAGAAGACTCCTCATGTTTGGGTGATGTGTGTGGATGTTGTGTCTCGACTTTCAAGTTCTTAAGTCTACTGCTAAGCATTTCTTCCACCTTGGCACCATATTAACTGTGCTTTCCAAAACGTAGGCATCAACAACTTGGCCAAAGTCTTTCACCTTCTTGCCTAACTCTTACTCATCTTTCTTCACATTGGCCAGTTGTTCATCAATTTTTATCAATAACTCCACCTTCATTTTGGTCATTTCTGCCTGCATCTTTTCCATTCCAAATTCCATTTGCATCTCCATCTTCTCCTTGCAGGATTCCACTTTTGTCTGTCTTTTCTATCTTGGTCAGTAATAATTGTTAAAGCATTTCCTCCATCTTGGATTTTATATCCTACTCCTGACATCACTGCAAGAAATGAAAACAGCAGTTGCTGCTAAACACACTTGCTTATCACTTAGGCCAGGCTGCTCCAAAACCATGGGATCTTATATGAGTATACGCAAGTATGCAGCTGCCTTGTGCAGAGCACGACTTTAGAGGGAGTGGCAGCAGAGGATGATAGCCAATACATCACTGGGTGAAGGTCATAGCAACCCTAATCATTCATTCCCTACCAGTACCCACCATGCCATGATAGCAGCTTACCCCAGAGCAGAGCTGTGCAGCATGTTGCAGATTTACTCATGCAAGATGGTGAGTACACAATTGCTCACTGGTGAGCAGCTCGGCCTAGAATACATTGACTTAGACTCTTAGTGTGGTGCAAAAATTACACTTGAGACACTGTTATACACACTCACAACAAACACAACTGGTTCATTTGGTCAAAATCATAACTGATCTGCTGACTTCCAACTGAACTGCACTCTACTCAACTTAATTGTTACCATTAACTGTCAACTGAAAAACTCTTCTGCCAGGCACTAACCAGTTGCTTAGGTGCCAAATACAAACAAATTTTCTGGAAAAGGAACCTACTTGAGACTGCCAAAACCAATCCTTTGGAACAGGGAAATTGTTCAGAGGGAAAAAGTTCACCAGCTGCACCTAGATCCCAGTTAGCTGGGTGGGAATGCCCTAACCCTAATGGCTTATAAGTAGCTTCCCGATGTGAAACAATAGTTTACATTATTTTGTTTTTCTCTTGATTGTATAAGGGATTTTATAACTATTATTGTTGTTGGTCTTTGTTCACTATTATGTAGCAGTTCTTAGACAATGTAAGACTTGAGAGGTAGAATTGGAACTGAGGGTCCACAGAGGGTCTGTGGTTCAGGTTCCAGCTGTGGCATTGAGTTTTTCAGTTCCAATTCCATTTCTCAAACACAGCCCACACAGGAGTTGTGTGTTTAAAAACACCAACAGTAAGTTTGTTGGCATAAATAGATAATAATTACAACCTAAGACTTTCAAAAAATTCTCTAATGTGGCAGGATTATACATAGAATATTTAAAGAATCATTTATGAAAGTTTAGATGTTGTCTATTTATATATACACTGTGGTCGCTTTATGGCTAGGCCATGGAGTCCTGTATATATGCTCCATACACTGCAGTGCAAGCAAACCATGCATACACTTAGTCTGCCTATATCACATGTAGGTCACATAGAAGTCTTATCTGACAACTTGCCCTAACCAAGACTCAAACTTGGGCCCTCTGGATTATGATGCAGACATGCCATCTCCAGACAACAGAGATGTTCACTTGATAGAACTAGTGTTTAACAGTGTTTTAATTGTATGTTTGTATGTATGATTATGTACCTGTTGCTGCAGAAGCAGTCACACCTTCCTCATCCACAGCAATATTTGCTTTATGTAGCACTCCTGATACCCATATATCCTGACCCTCCGCTGTAGCAAGGCGACTCAAATCTGCAGTCTTTGGATCAAATACTGTTTGCACTCCAAGCTAGAAACACAAGGGAATATTATGTTTCAGGGTCTAAAAATGTGAATGTATTCCAGCTCAAACAAACCAACTGTTGTTTGAAATGTTTTCTAAACATAACATGCACAGTCAATAATAATGGTGACATTTTACCCCTCTAATAATAATTGTGTTTCCCATATTTCAGGCATATTTCTCCATATTTCTCTTGTTCTCTTCCGACCCCGATGCTATTAGGGTTCCTGAGGGCTAGGGAGTCTTTATTTTCCCAACCTCTTCATTTCTCTAAAATATTAACCCCTAAAATGCTGGCCTGTCATGGCATGTAATACATCCTCTGATTGGTAATCAGAGGATATGGTCGGTGAATTTATTTTGATAACTCTCCCGGTCAGGTCGGTGAGACCCGTAAACCAATGACAGATGTGGTCCTCCAGACATTCTGGGGGTTGTGAGAGAACAATGTGACTGCCAAAACATAAAAATATGGTGCTGTCTAAAAAGCGGTTACATTTACTGCTAAGTCTCTTCAATATTTATGAAATATGACTTGAGGGGTAAAATGTTCCGTGAATTAGGATATATTCTTCATCACTCTGTCCTCTATGTGATCTGCAAGAGGAAATGGATCGAGGCCACCTTCAAATATGCCCAACCACTTCTAATGCCCCATCCAACAGCGAAAAATATTGTAGAGCAAGAGGATTAATGACTTCATTGTCAGAAATCCAGCATTAGCTAACAACAACAACATATTTCAGGCATGATGAAAGCTCATCTTCATCTAACCGGGGAAATTTCAAGGAACTGTTGTCATTATTAACTTTGACAAGTGCATTACAGATTCAGACTCATTACAATAAAATCAAAAGTATGTTCACTGAGGATTTGAAAACAGTACAGAACAAGATTATTGACTGTATTGCACAGTACATTGATGATTACATTAAGATGGAAATGTGCAGCAGCGACTTTTTTCAGTTCAAATTTATGATAGTACAGATATCACACAAAAATTGCAATGTTCCATAATTGTCAGACCAGTAGATGCCAATGGCAAAGTAGTTGAACACTTTTTGGGCTTTTTTTTATGTCAGTAGCGATAGAATATCAGTAGTATTGTTTGTCTTGCTTAGTTCAGTGTTGTGACAGTATAACTATCATCAAAACTTATAGGACAGTGCTACAATGGTGCCAGTGTCATGTCTGGACAGTTAAATGGTTTGCAGAAAAGGGTAAAGGATTTTACATCTCAGGCATTCTTTGTCCATGGGCTGAATTTAGTCATACAAAGCACAATGAATGAAATTTCTCAATACTGCACCTTTTTTGCTGATATTGCTGGAATCCCTTCATTTTTCATAACTCTTCCAAGAGAAGCTATACTCTTTTAGGGTGGCATGCACCCACTGCAACAAACACCCGATGGAGTTCATACTCAAAATTGCTCTTGAATAATTAAATAAGTTGCCTGTCAAGAGCAACATGTGCCTTACCTGAGTTGTTGGCCATCAAACACAACCATCCCTTTAACTACCACTGTTTACATTATTTTGCCTGTCCCCTGTATATCCCCCCTTCAGTGGTAAAAGCACACATTGTACACTGCTACCATATGATCATTGGTCACCTCTGCGAAAGCCAAATGAAAATTTGAACATCTAAACATTGTAATGATGCTACATTAATTTTAATGGAAGGGTGTTCTGCATGGGAAACAAAATGGTTGATTTCAGTGAACAATGACATTTCTGTCACCTCATACCACAGAATGCAGAATATTTAAATCATGATTGCTCCTAAATGTGTGCAGTAAAATTAACTTGGTAATGTTACCTTGCGTAGAAGAGGCACCATGCTGAACTCCGACTGGAAACTGAACTTTGGAAGCCACAGAAGGACTGATTTTGTGTCATTTCTGTCAGCCTGTATCAGTTGTTTTAGGAGCTGGGGCGACAGTGACTTCAGTACATCATCCAGTGCCTTTGGTGTATTACTATCAGGTAGTAACAGTAGCACAGCAAAATCATTCTCCTGCATCAGATATGATATACATTACTACATGTTAATGTGCACATTGAAGAGAGATGATGGTGATGATGATTATGATGAAGTATTATATTGATACAGAACTGAATCTCAGACTGCATACATTTCTGACTTCATAAATAGATTGATGTACTGCGGTAGTGCAGAACTATTTTTCACAAAGACATTTTGTGCAGTCTTTACATGCAAGATGGAAGTGACCACCAATAACAGAATTTGCATGGTTGAATGCTTCTTCCAAACTGGAGAGGGACTCTATTGCTACAATATTGGCCATTGTGTGAATGATTTTTCCCTGTTCTTGTCCAAAATTTCGTCAACTCCCGAGACAAAATGTGATAAAAATTCTGGTATGTTGCACTCACATGACTTTCTCTACTCTTGGACTAACCATTCTTACAAATTCTTATTCCTATATCTTCTTCTCGTTAGTTGAGATAAGCATTTGTACAAATTATTCTATTGCTTATTTCCTTGTAGGTGCAAGGGGAATTAGAATACAGTAAGCTGTGAGCGATAGTCAAATCTTTTAAAGCTTTGAGATCCCGTTCTCATTGTATGCTTAACATATAAAAAAATGAACAATGATCCATTTCACGAAAGTTTTAAGTTTTCCAAAACTGACACGACTAACAAGGAATATCTTTGAAATGGTTCACTCTACCAAAAAATGTATTTAGACATAAACTGTGTGTTTTAGTGAGATCTACATTTTTTGTATGTTAAGAATTTGTCTTAAAGTTTACAAGTTATTCAAAAGTCATCCAGAGTAAACAGGACTACATAGACTATAGCGAGAAAATTCAAAATATACATTTCATTTGTCATACAAATATCTTAAACATATGACATTTTAATCAAAATTGATAGAGCCATTTTCAAGAAAATAAAAATTTTCGAAACATTTTCCATGTAAAGGGTAGTTTAGGGTGGGGCTATATGTTTCAAAATCTTCATTTC
Organism: Tenodera sinensis; assembly: GCA_030765045.1. Lineage (NCBI taxonomy): Eukaryota > Metazoa > Arthropoda > Insecta > Mantodea > Mantidae > Tenodera > Tenodera sinensis. The sequence goes on from CM060972.1 coordinate 57,419,550, forward strand.
AGATCCTTGAAGGACATTAAACTTACATACCATCTTTGGTTTTTAACCAACTTTTTGTTTCTCAGTTATGCTGTCCACAGACTGACAGACTGATGGACACACAGACTGACACACAGACACACACACTGACACACACACAGACCTTTTTCTAAAAATGTTATTTTTGGATTCAGGGGATCTCAAAACATATATTTCCGATGAAATCTCGGCATCAAATTTTTGAGTGGAATACAATATTTCCTTCTACTTACCAGTAGAGAAAGTAAAAAGGATTCAAAGATTAGAGATACCCATTTATTTTAAAGAGAAGAAGAGTGGGCCACTAGGGCCCTATGCACCATGACCAGAATAGATCTATTGTGCTCTGTGCTTCAAATAGCCAAGATCTTAGTCTCCTTTGCAAAGCTTATAAGTTTCTTGGCTTTTATTCCTTAAATCAGCCCAGATAAAAATAAACACCCTATCAGCTCCGCTGACACTCCATGCAGGCACACCACAAGGAAACGCCATCTCGGGACTGCTACATCATCTACACCTCAGAACCCCACAGCCAATCTAACTGACTATACAAATAGCACAATATGCCAATGATACTACTTACCTAACCAATGCACCAATACGAAGCATCAAAGCGACATTCAAAAAGCAACTGAAAGTGTTTAACCAATGGGGAGCATAGACTAACAGTAAATGCCAGTAAAACAAAGGCCATCATTTTTCAATGAAAGATAAAATGTAAACACAGAGAAACCACAATAGAATATTAAAGCTGCCATATACCAATGAGGACGACCATCACATACCTAGGAATAACGTTTCATGCCAAGCTATGCATGAAAAGTCACTATAAAAAACCAAAGAAGTGAAGACAGCAATTTTTACCTTATGGTACCTCTCAAAAATCGGCAAAGTAGGGTTCTCAACACAAATCCTCAACCAACTCTACAAGACAATTATCAGGCCATCGTTCACCTGTGCCGCCATCTCCATAGTCCCAATCGCAGTGCCTTCCATACCGAACAAACTCCAGCAAAGAAAATGCTTAAGGATAGCTAATAGGTTCCCTCCGTGGCATAAGTTTATGAAGAATGCAAGATGCCACAAGAAGAACATATCAAACACCAGATGATAAGATACATTGACACAGCTACAGAGAGATAATACCACAGTGAGCTGATACAAAGCACAGAGACCTTCAAGGAGGCAGCTGGCACTGCCCCACTGATCATGACACTCATATGTATATGCACAGAAGCCAAGGAGGCCAAAAACTGTGAGATAGAAGAACATCTCAAGACATTATTAGCTTAAGCTCAGTTTAAGAATTATCCCACATTATATATAAATGAAAATTATGACCCAACACAGACATGCAGATAATCAATGTAAACACATAAATGTAAAAAACAAAAAACGAAATAAGTTTAAGAAAAACATGAAACAAAAAATACATATGTAATAATTAACCACTAAATAGATATGCGTGTACGTAAGTGTATAAATGTATATGTAAACAAAATTCCCCAAACAAAAATAAAAATGAATAAGTAAAAATAAAAGAAAGGAAATAACAAAACATAGGCCCAGTTGGTTCTCATAGCCCCAAAATAAAAACTAAGTCTAGGCTCAAGAGGGAACTTCCCTGAAGCAGCCATAGGGCAAAATAAGCCCTGGATGAGATAAACCCAAAAGGGCCAATAAGTCCCAAAAAAAACCTAAAAAAATTCCTTGAAATTCATATAATTGCATGGTTACAATTAAAGTGTTTGACTCTAAAGACTGTGAGTGCATCACAGTCACACAACAGATGTCTCATCCTCTTTCCTATATCTTCTACACTTCGGATCAACTGCTTTACCCATTTTGTAGAGATGTCCATATAACTGACTGTGTCCTGTTATTAGTCCTACTGTCTATTTGAGAGTAGTTATACTCATTTTGAGTAGTTCGTCTGCAAGAACTTCTAAGTGCCTGTGCCCCAATAGGGATTCCCGGTGCTCTGTGGTTTTTCCTTGTCTGCTTCCAAATTGCTCCCCACACATATCCATATAACAGTCCGAGTCTAGGTTCAGGACCTACAAAGGGAATCTTTGCCCCTTTTTTAGCCAGATCATCTGCCCTTCCATTGCCATAGATTCCTCTATGCCCCAGCACTCACATCAATTCCACTGAATTGTGCAGCACCAGTGCCATTAGGACTTCTGGGCACTCCCAGACCAGCTTAGATCTGATTAACCTTCCTTCAAGAGCTTTTAAGGCTACTTGACTGTCAGAAAGCATAGTATTACATCTATCTTTATAGTCCTTATTAATATTTTCCCATATACAAGCTCATGTAGCATACATTTCTACTTGAAAAACAGCAACATATTGACCGATGCTGAAAAACAATTTCCTGCTGCAGCCCTGCTCCATAATACCCAAGATTACTAATATGACATTGTTAGATTTTCAGTACCTATTCCTATAATGCCCCAACTGTTTTGGAGTTTTCATTAAAATACCATTATTTTACTTTTGTATGTGGTTTTCTTAATTTATTCTATGTAGATCAGTTTTCATTTGCTGCTTTGAAGAATATCAACAAGCTTTTTTGTAATGGATAACAGCCGAGGCATCTATGCTGCAAAAGCCATCTAATGATTTGAGTTTCTTATAATACATGCTGATATTGTGAGTTTACGAGAACACCTGAAAGAAGTTCCAAATGCAAATACTGGAAAGGTACAATACAAGTCTCATTTAACTAAGGTGACTGAAACTTGTGCTGATCGCACTTCTTCTGTTGTGTTTCTTCCGATCAGTTGTCTTGCAGTTGTCTGGATTTTCCACCAGGGTATGTTTTCGGGGCGATTCTGCTATCTGCCTCCACAGTGTGGTGGTTGAAAGTAGGGAGAGTAGTCCTTGTCTTGACCCTGTGCAGATATCTGGTAACAGTGAGTAGCTTGAGTGGGCATAAGTATGAATAACGTTTGGTAATGGAGAGAGTTGCCATGAGTTGCTTGGGCTGTGCCTTCAGTATTAAATGTTGTTTCATTTGGGAATAGTTTTGCATATTTAATTAATCATGTGTATGATTCAGACAGACTTCAAACAGGTTTCTATTAAATACTTTGCCTTTTGGCCTAACTAGGGAAAAGGCACTTTTGACTTAGGTTTATGTGTAACAGAATACTCATTTAATTGTGCAAGCTGTGTTGTCGATTGTGTCCGAGGGGCGAACTAATGTATTTCCTCTAAGTTCCTATGTACTACCACGCTGTCCCTTAAGTGGGAATGTACTTTCTTGTATTTACAAACACCCTAGTTAAATGGATTAAAGCAACTTTCTTGTTCTATTCAAAGGGTGGTAACATTGTGATTGTTAGTTTTATTAAATGCAGTTATTCAAATTTTTTGTCTAATACTTAGGGAGCATTCTTCTCCCTTAATTGGTTTTGCTGATTTTCCCAATATTCGAGTCCACGTCCTTGGTTTCCTTATTTCCATTTTGTACAACTGCCCCATACCCACAGTGCAAACTGTTGATATTCAACCCTTCTACCCATCTTTCACCAGTTCTCTGCCAGAGGCAATGGTAATAAACCTCAAAGTACCGATATGATTAGCAGACAATTGACTTGACAAAGGCCAAATAAATCTGAAAACCTGGTCGTTACATTTACAGGTATTACTCCAAACATTATGTTACTAACCTTTAAAGGAATGGAAATCCATTTTGCACCAAGTGAAGGTAAAACACCTGCTGGTGCAAGAAGCTCCATGTACATTGTTGGAGTTTTGTATGCAGCTTCTCCAGGAGGATTAAAGTCCAACGGAGCTGTAGCACGTGGAGAGAAAGTGGTCTCCCATGGTGCCGAAAACCAGAGGGCACTAACAAGGATCAGTACTGTATCTGCTGTGATGTCCTCTGAAATGGAAATATTAGGAGCTTTATTATATTAAAGCAGGAAATGTACAATCACATGCCTTTAGTGAGCATACAACAAGCTTGTAGCAGAAATTAATGTTTCAATACTGGTCCACTCTTTCTTTCTTTCTTTATCTATTCACCCTTCCCTTCTGTAGGACTTACATCCCCATAGAACTTGCAAGCCAGTGCCTAGGGTCAGACACCTATCAGAGAGCAGAGGAACCTGACAGAGTGAAGACCTGGAAGCGGGTGGTCAGCCAAGCACCAGGTATGAGAGTGAGGAAGAGGATAACATGAAATGCAGACAAAATCGATGAATGGAAAGGTGATAATGGAGCAATTGGTGGAATGAGTAGTGGGGGAAACTGGAGAACCTGTGGAAAACCACCTAGATGCTGTTTTGTTCACCGTGAATAGCATATGCGCATGAGCGTCTGCAGACTTTTTTCCAGGGGGGGGGCCGCATGTTGGAAGTTTGCAATCAGATATTACTAATTCATTATTTTATTGTCAAAATTTATATTTGTTGCAGATAACTGTATTGATTTGTGCTAAATAACAATTGTTCTTAATTAAAATAATAGTTTAATAGTCAGTATTCTGTAGTCTTTATTTCTCCAATTGTAAAACATTTACAAGGATCGTCAAATTCTATGTACATACAATACAAGTTATTTACATAAATATGAGACTAGTTGAGAATATTGGGAAGTGCAATATACCATATTTTATCAATTTTTGTACTCTTCTACAGAGTAAAATGCCTTTTCTAATAGATAAGATTTAATATTCTTTAGTTTGATTTTTTCATTTGTTATCTGTTTAATTCTAGATGGTAGATGGTAATTGATTGCACATTAAGTTCACCCCTGCTCGCGACACCCATGCATATGCGGGTCCCTAGGATCCAACCCGGTCCACCTAGGTGGTAGGTGAGCGGTCTAACCACTCGGCCACAGTGCCACCATATTAGTCATTTATGTAGAAGGATCATTTTCATGCTGATAATTATTGTATTTATTTGGATCCACCAAAAATATGTGAACTTTTAGTTACATGAATGTTACATTTTTATTACGTAAAGTTTAATATTGACTCCAAAACTATTCATTGTGGTAAAGTGCAACATGACCAACATTGATTAAGTATAAGTGAAAATCATGGGGAAAAAAACAAGTGAAAGACAATGGTTGCTAAGTTCTGTAACCAAGAAGAATAAATAGTGGAACCTTTTTCAGTACAGTTGCAATGTAGATGTCAAACTGTGTAGATGTCTAATTTCATGCAAATAATAGTGTGTGCATAACATATCATCAGCAAGCGCATTGGCGATCCAAAATCAAAAGAAGGAATATCAAACAACACAATAGTGATCGCGTTCTGAAGAAATGCGGTGAAATAAATATCCATAGATATAAATATGTGGCAGTGAAAGCAAATCCAAAGCTTATTACAAAAGTGATGCCATTTTGAGCTTTGTGTAAAAGAGAAATAGAGAAGAAAACTTTGTCAAGGCGATATCTCAAATAGTTTCAGACATTGGCTTCAAGAGTATGTTTAAAAAGTGTGAAGTTTTGTGAATAATTGTTATACAAATTGGTGATCTGCTTTTATATTTTGTATACTTCATTTTATACAAAATATTCCTCACACATGTATATGTTGGGCTAAATATAGCATTAATATGTGCGGCATGTTACTGAAGGTGAAAATGTTATATATCCAGTTGTCTAAATAAATCTAAACCAGCAATATTTTGTAATTGTGATTTCAAAATATGTTTTTCTGTAAATTCACAACCTTAGTTTGTAAGTGTGACTTTATGGTATGAATGTGCACATGAAAGGATCTGCAAAAAGTTGAAAATCATGATTCATTGCTTTGAGATCATAAAATTGTGTTTCCTAACACACCTACATACGTATGTAAGAAGATTCCTGTGCATTTTTATAGTTTCAAGAGAGCCTCTGCTTGTGTACCTTTGAATCCATGCTGTTAGAAGCAGGGAGGGTGAACCAGGTTGATGTATTGCTTTGTCCTTTACTGCGGCACTACACCATATCATCAGCTGGTGCAGATTTACTGATCTCTGGCCTAAGCCATTGTTGCCATCAATATACCCTTTATTGCCTGGTGTGTCTTATAAGATACATAGGCTTTTTTCCTATTTGTACTAGTTTTAACTTTATTTTTCTGCTATATTCTTGTTATACTGACTGTCACCAATTAAAAATACATATTTGAGACGGTTTGAATTGTAAAAAATTATTTTTTTTACAATTTATATTGTAGTGTTTTTTTTTGTTTAAAGAAAAGAAGCAAAATCCAGCAACCGCAGTCAAATGAAACCCCGTCATCATCCATGCGTGCCATCACACCGATTGTTTTACGTGGGTCCTCCCCGTCCTTTACCACAGGCACATTTGACTGCAGTTGCCGAGACTCGAACTCACGACCTCAGGCTTTGAGTGCACTACGTGTTGCCTCAACGATCATGGCTATTCAAGCCAGCAGGCTGGAGGTCTCCCAGACAGCCTAATCTAAACCGGTTTTGAATTAGAGGAAGAACGGCATATGTAGCAAAATAATTTAGGCATGAAAGGGTTAAAAGAACTAGCATAAAATTACACTCTGTAGGAATAATACAGCCCATTCAGATCATCATGGCACTTCCCCAGTCCTGAAACATAGATGCACTATAGCAGAGACCTGCTCAACTGCATGATAGGAGAGGTGGGGATTAGTATACCTCTTGCTCTGACTGTGACAACTGTTTGTGTATGCAACTGTCTCAGTTCTGACATCACTCCAGACACTTCTCTTAATTTCTCCTTTCTGTGCATATGGAGTGTCAGGAAATGGGCAAACTGTATATGCTTTACTCTTTAGGTTATGCTGTTGCTTTCTAATAATCACTTATAGTGATTATATGTGCTAGTGACATTAATGAAAAATATAAGATAAGTACCTACATACCTGGATAAACAATGCTTGGAATGGTGCCTCGCGTCCTCCATGACACCCATTCATTAATAAGCTTTGCTGCAGGTACTGGGCTAGCAAAGTTTATTCTTTCCACATCAGCAAGGAAATAATTCCTGGCTACTTCCTGAAAGCTAGCATCCAGATGAAGGTCAGGCCGTGCAAACAGTTGCAGTGCTGCTTCTATGGTCACTGGACTTGTGATGTTCTGCAAGAAATATTTATTTCACACAACTCCTATGTGCAGATATATTACTCTCTCCTACCTCGTCTTAGATGTATAGCAATAAAATTCTTTCACCTCCAGAACTTCTAGGAAAATTTAGTTCTGTTTTCTGAACAACACTTGACAAAATACAAGCATTATGTATAAAGTTAAATACAATATTTATTTTTAATATGTTGTGATGCTGGCCACCAGTCATCTCAATGGGAAACTCACTATTAACTACCTCATACCACTGCTTATAAGTATGCAGCCCAACAACAATGGAGTAGTCAGAACAAAGATGATTATGAGTGTGACATAACAAAGTGATTCCAGAAACTATTGACTATCAGCTTATTTATGAGAAGTTCAAGAAGAGCTGTATTTTCCAGTGAATTTGCTGGCACTTGGCCTGGACGATAAAAGCAAGTGAGCGAGGCGTGTTGGGGCAGTTTTTCAGAGTTGAGTATTCAGTTAGTTTTTAAGCATATTTTGCATGCAGTCAGTGTTGAGAGAGTTTGAGTGTGTGTATAGTCAGAAACAGTTTTAGATATTTAACCATCAGGTCAAAGTTGTTTGTTGTGATGCAGTGTATCGCCAAAAGTAGCTGTTTATTAGGCAGAGACAGTAGCAGAACTCTGCGCAGTAGTGTGTCAAAGTTATGAAAGGACTGAACAGCTGTGTTAACTATAAACAGAAACTGTGTTTTTCTTCTTCTTCTTTTCCTGATTACCCTCCCCCTATGTAGGACTTACACCCCCTAGGACTTACAAGCCAGTGCCTAGGGTCAGACACCTGTTGGGGAGCACAGGAACCTATGGACTGGACAGAGTGAAGACCTGGAAGCAGGTGGTCAGCCAAGCACCAGATATGATAGTAAGGAAGAGGATGATATGAAATCCAGGTGAAATTGATGATCGGAAAGGTTATAATGGGGCAATTGGTGGAATGAATGGCAGGGGAAATCAGAGAACCTGGAGAAAACTCACCCAGATGCTGCTTCATATACCACGAATACCACATGTGGGTGCCTGAAATCAAATCCGGGCTGCCTAGGTGGTAGGCGAGCAGTCTAACCACTCAGCCATGGTGCTGCCAACTGTGATTCAAATTTAAGGGAAATAAAGTGACAGAAAATGTTTTCATTAGCTCTTGTCTTTTAGGCTGGGACATGCCTCCTGCATTCCATTGTAGAATTCTTAAAGTATTGGAATTGTTGTGATGAAATTTGCCTAAAGATGTCCCCACCCGGAGATCCGATTGGGGGACATTAGCACGAATGCTAATGGCTTCATTGCCAGATGCAAAGCACTGGAAAACAACAACAAGTGACAGAAAATGTAACTGAAGGTTTCATTTGCCACAATATATTTTATACCTACATAAAAGTACAAAAATGACCATTTTTACCTCTAAAAAGGAGCTCAATCTGCAGCTTAGAGAAATAAACTACATGTCATCCAGAATAAAGAGCACTCCAGAGGCTTTCCAGAAAATTCAAGATATACATTTCATCTGCCATGCAAATATCTTAACTCTTATGGCATTTGATTCAAAATTGTCTGAGCCATTTTGAGAAAATTTTCAATCTAAAGGATAATTTTGGGTGGAGAAATTTTCTTGAAAGAAAAGTCAATCAGCTTAGTGGATCTTTTGAACAGAATCTAAGCCTGCAAAAGTCAATCAATTTGCAGTGCTGGCAAGATTGCTGCAAGAATGATTGCTAGGTTTTCTTTTTGTTTTCGTTTTCTAAAATGAGCCATGTTGCTACTATAACTTTACAAGGCAAGCATAACATTAGTGCTGATTGGTACAAAAATGTGTGTTTATAGTAAATTTTTTAAAAACTTTGTGAAAAACACCTGAAAGAAAAAATATTTTTACATCATGGTAATGTATCATTCCACACAGGAAAACTACAGCTGTGTATTTGAATGCCCCAAAGGTCAGCATTACCTCCTAGCACATTGTAATATCTTTTTGTTTCCAAGAATTAAAGATAAAATGCATGGAATCACTCTTCCCTCCATGGATGAAGCAGTAGAACATTAATGCTGATTCCAAAGTACCTCAGGAATAATGGCATCACTGCTTTAAGGTCTGGTTTCATTAAATGCAAACTTGTATAATTGTTAAAGGGGAATATTTTTAAAAGTACACAAAACGAATTTAGTAAAATGCACTATTTGCGACCATCTCTCAATTCCTTATTGCCTTATGGTCTAGCAAGGGATGAGGAATGATTACTGACCAATGACACTGGTTGACAGTTGCAATACGGGGCTAGAGGTGTGGCACTGTAATGAGGACAAGGAAAGGTGGGGGGTTGCAGATAAACTTTGTCACGTAGAAAAGCCACACTTTAATTTTCTTCTTCTTGTTCTAGTTCTTGTTGTTGTTGTTCTTCTTCCTCTTCCTCTTCTTCTTCATCTTCCTCATCTTCTTCATCTTCCTCATCTTCTTCATCATCCTCATCCTCTTCCTCTTCTTCTTCATCTTCTTCATCATCCTCCTCCTTCTCCTCCTCCTCTTTCTCTTCCTCTTCCTCCTCCTGCTCCTACTCTTCCTCTTCCTACTCTTCCTCTTCCCCTTCTTCTGCTGCTTCTTCTTCTTCTTTATCTGATTACCCTCCCCTTATGTATGACTTACATCCCCTAGGAATTACAAGCCAGTGCCTAGGGTCAGTCGTCTGTCAGGCAGCACAGGAACCTATGGACTGGACAGAGTGAAGACCTGGAAGCGGGTGGTCAGCCAAGCACCCGGTATGATAGTGAGGAAGAGGATGATATGAAATGCAGGTAAAATTGATGAATAGAAAGGTGTTGATGGAGCAACTGGTAGAATGAGTGGCAGGGGAACCAGAGAGCCTGGAGAAAACCCATCCAGATACCATTTCATCCACCATGAATACCACATGTGGGTCCCTGGGATCAAACCTGGGTCATCTAGATGGTAAGCCAGTGGTCTAACCACTTGGCCATGGCACCACCCAAGTACAGAAAGTCATGGCTAATAAAACATCCTATGCATAACATGCAGGAATTTGACACAGAAAACAAATGTCACATGTAAACAGGGTGCAATAAATATAATGTATCTAATTTATAAGTTGTAGTTTTTTTGACAAAGCCTGTGTAATTATTATAATTAAAAAGGCAAATAAATAATAAAAATGGGAATATAACAGCAAATTTTTAAGAATTTTATGTAACAATTTGTTTGAAAATATCGTAGTAGCAGCGGCTCATCAAACCAGATACAAAGTCAGGTACCTCACACCACTACATTTCTAGCCAACACTTGACAATGGTGGGTTAGAACAAAGGCTGTTTTCACACAGCTTCAAGTGCAAGGCATGTTACAAGAAGCTTTGCAATATGTTAGTTTCCAGAAAAATCACTGATACCTAAATTTCAGCTATATAAGTGAGTTGGATGGACAGAAGAGTCAGTTTTAAGTGAATGAGTAGAACTGTCAGAGCAAGCTGTGTACAGTTGAGCAGTGTTTTTATCAAGATTAAGGATTAACTGTGAGATCCATCATGAGTTATAAATTGTGATTCAGTTTTAGAAGTGAAATTACATTAAAAATAACTGGACTTATCTTTTGTCACAATATTATAACCTACTCTAACCATATGTAAATCTATGGCCTCATAACCAGATTTTATAATTATAAATTATAACTCTTGGGGCATGCTAGCAAAATAAAATAAAATGCACTTACGATAAAATATGGCGTCAACTATAAAAAAGTTTCTAAACTAGCCTAACATTGCATTCCAACTGTTTCAACATGTTTATATCCATCTAGGTAATTAATGGATATTTTCATATGATGGATATTAATAATCAATAAATCATGGTTGAACAGCTGGAGTAGGGAGCATGAACTAAGGTGGCTTACTACCCAGGAGAGAGCGACAGCCTTCACTTTGGTTTGCCATCCTGTTGTTTCCATGTCTATCATATGGCACATAAACTGCACTCTGTAGCGATACTGGCAAGCCTGGTGCCTGTTGGTTGAACCAGTCATGTGCCTTTATGTTGCCATCACATGCCCAGTACACCTTCACATATGCTCCATACTCTTCTTCTTCTTCCTCTTTACCTGATTCACCTCCCCTTATGTAGGACTTACAACTCCTAGGACTTACAAGCCAGCCTAGGGTCAGATGCCTATCGGGGAGCACAGGAATCTATGGTCCGGACAGAGTGAAGACCTGGAAGCGGGTGGTCAACCAAGCACCAGGTATGAGAGTGAGGAAGAGGATGATATGAAATGCAGGTGAAATCCATAATTGGAAAGGTGATAATGGAGCAATTGGTGGAATGATAGGCAGGGGAAACCGGAGAACCCAGAGAAAACCCACCCAGACACCACTTCATCCTCCATGAATACCACATGTGGGTCCCTGGGATCGAACCTGGGCTGCCTAGGTGGTAGGCAAATGCTCTAACCACTCGGCCATGGTGCCACCTGCTCCATACTCTTGAAGTTCTATTTAAAGCTGTCCAACACTTGTTCATTACCTTTTTCAGCAGCATCTGAGCTATAAATAGAATAAAATGCTAGGCTTTCCTTTTATTAGCATTATTTTAGGTATATACAATACTTACCCGATGGGAATATATGAGAGCTGCTAGACAATCTCTGTTATTTTGAGGGTTTTGCCTTAATAATGCAGTCAATTCTCGTTCTGTGTTCCCTTGGGCACCCTGCTGTACTACGCTGAGAGCAGAATAGATATTATATGGAGACACAATGATGTTACCAGTTGCCCCTCCACTGGACACGATCACCTGCAATACACATCAAAATGTAACTAAAATACAGTTGTAAATCAACTCATCAAACATTTAATGCCTTCATTTGAGAAATTAAACTTTGAATTCTAAACAGTAACTAAAAAATTTCTTTCTAATTATTGATATTATTCCTAGGACATTTTATCCTTTACAGGCTGCAATCACCTTTCCGAGCCTCTAGGTACATAAAACAAATGTTAATTCATGTTAAAGGTAATTTGGATAACATAACAACGAACACAGATATGCATGCATATAACACCAAGAACAGAAACAAACTTAAGATAACAGCCCATAGAACAAAACTTTTTCAGAAATCTTTTAAATACAATGGCATAAAAATATTTAACCAACTACCAGAACGTTTAAAGAGTATTAAATCAGAAACTAAGTTTAAAAAGGAAATTAAAAAATTCCTAAATCTTAACCAGTTCTACTCAATGGAAGAACTTACGAGTTACATAAATAAGAATTGAGAAATTGTATTGTATTAACTATTGTATATGCACTTTGTATTGTACATTGATACATTGAATATAAGCTTTTGTATAGCATTAATTGTGACACATCTTACATCTTCCTGCAAGATAAATAAGATGAATAAATTGAAAATTGAAAAAAACTCTTAACTCAGTCTGGGTGGCTCAGTTGGTCTAATTATCCCAAAGTGGTAGGTTCAAACATAGGCCAGATAGATGTTTATTAAGTGAGCTAGAATTACTGGCATGCCAGCGCTGATATGATTCTGGAAATTAACAGTGTAACGAGAGTAGGTGTGCAGAGTTTGATTGACCTCTGCAACACATAACTGCCAATTAGTCATTCTTGCACTAATAGTTTCTGAATCTAAAGATGTTTTCAGTTTATCCCAGTATTGGAATCATCTGATTCATACAAGTTGTCATCCATAGATAAGGCATCATCATCACAAGGTTGATCCTTGGGATTTTTTAATCATACTCCTGTTTACTCCTGAAAAGTGTTAACATACTACTTGCAATGGGAAAGCAATATTGCATGACAAATGTCAGAAATATGCAATGAGAGTAAGCACAAACAGTTTGTTTGACCTGTGCAACACATAACTGCTGATTAGTCATTCTTGCAACTAATGAAATAAACAGCAAACAACTGAGTAAAGCACAATGTTAGATGTCCTAGTCAGGCAATTGTATTGGTGTGCTTGTTTGCAAACTATAACGTTTAAATAAATCTACAGGTCTCTTAGGTTTCTAGCAACCAATGGAGGGTTTACAAGGAACATGTTTCACAAGCTATTGCTTTCATCCTCAGCCTGGATCTAATGGGCAACAATGGAGACAAGATTCCAGGTGGCAGTTGCAGAAGTAGGGTCATTTGATCTTCTTGTGATGAAATATTTGGGTTGTGATTTCAAAGTTTGTAACATACTACTTCTTTTTGATGATGTGGATGTTCTCTCATGTCTGCAGAACTGAAAGCCTGGGAAAACATCTACATCATCAAAAGAAAGCAAAATGTTATGAACTTGGAAACCACTCCATTGAACAACCCCAATAGTTTCACCACCAGAAAACCAGCCACTTCTGCAATCACCAGCTGTAATTTTGTCTCCAGTGTTCTAGGCTCAGGATGGGAGCAACAGTTCTGAAATATGTTTTAGTATTATTTCTTTGTTGTTCGTGATGTTCTTGAAATCATCAATATTGTGCATGACCTCCGATAAAACCCATACAGCAGCAACATCCTGCAGTCTGTATGGAAGCTATAGTAAAAGTTGTTAACCCTAAACTCATATTTTTGTAGTACTATTTTAATTTTATTTTGTATTTGTTATATCATAAGATGCATAGTAGCCCTGAATGAAATACCTACGTTTTTTAAAGTAATTATAAACATTGATTCCTTAAATGAGGTCCTACCTTCAAACTGTTCAATGCAAATTCTCCTATAGATTGGGCCAAGCTATCTTGTGTCCCTTGAAGGCTCCAACATGTAGTGGCTGCACTGACAACCAACAACAAACCTGCAAAAAAATTCAAACTCTTAATAAAATGTTAAGAGATCAATGGCATAATCCGTCACATACCCATGACAACTTGAGGTGCACGAGTTCACAGGGGTTTTAATTAAGTCAGATGGTATTGAAACAAAAGCAAAAGTGTATTTCAAAGGTAAACATTTTCCCATTTCAGGCAGTGTGCTTTTTTGTCCCATCCCTTAATAAAGTGTAAAGATTGTTAGACCAAGAGCAAAGGTTTGGTTATTTACAGCCGAGGTTACGTCTCCAAGGCAGCGATTAGAGCGATTAGACAGTTCGCCTATCACCAAAGTGGCCGTGGTTTGAAGACGGACGGCTGCAAATTTCTGTTCCGGCCAGTGTGCGTTAAGCTTAGGACAACTCTCGGCGAAAATTGAAAGACTTACTAAGTGACAGTGAAAACAGAATGGTGTCAGAAGTGGCACTGAAGGCCACAATGAGAAAATAAAGAATTATTAAGTGAAATGAAGTCAAGGATATTTCGAATGGAGAGAATGATTGCCAGAATGAGAAATGAAATGGAAAATGGAGAACGAAAATGAAACCTGGAACGGAAAAGATGAAAATAGAAATAAACAGTATTATGGCAGAAATGAAGAATGAAACTGAGAAAGTGAAATCCGGAATGAAGGAGATAAGTTAAAATGATGTGAAAACAAATGAAATCCCAGAAAAGTTTTGATATCAACTCAGAGAAAAAGACGACATCGCAAAAGAGTCAGAAGAAAATTAAATGAGTGTCTACATCAGCAAGAAAAATGACAGAAACTGCAATGAACGGGCTTCCACACCAGTAGACCAAAGAAAGAGGATGAAGATGGAGGAATTGCCCCGCAACCTGGAAGGCAATATGCGCGCCGAGATTTCTGTAGATTGTGGATCGAACAGCTCTAAGGAGGGAGCTGTGCTACGCAATGGATATGGCAAAGGTTATCGGCAGATCGACAGTGGGCAGTAGGAACTGTAAACAAGATGAGCCACGCCTCACCCAGTGCAAACACGATAAATGCTATCGCCAGAGGACTAGAACCTTCTGGATATTTCGACTTCTCGAACGTTCTGGAAAACTCTTAGGCGAGTTCATTGGCGAAGCGAGTCAGTTTTGTAATATTCGAGAGAAAGTTAGTCTGGTGAAGAGAGTTAGCGGATCTGGTGAAGTGAGCCTCGTGGAGCGAGTGAATGAAGGAGCAAGTGCATGTGTTTCTGGTGTGACGAGAAGCGCTGTTCTCCGAGTGAGTTGATGGTGACATGTAATGAGTACTGTTACTTCACTTGGTTGAAGAACGCTTTGCGTTCGATTCCCCAGCGAGTGAACTGTCCGGAAGAAGTTGCATCGTGTTTATCTCATTTCGACGCGAACAAACAGAAGAGACATCCAACAGAGGAACTAGCTCACATTAGTGAAGTGGCACAGTGGACTAAGAAAACTTGGACGAGATTATTAAATAACAATGAAAATAATGATTGGAAGCATATGAATTAAGTCGCTTGCAACACCATAGCATGTCTCAAATCGTTGCCCTACTAGCATGCTATAGAACAGGGTAAGAAAGGATAGAACCTTGCAGAGAGGACTCGACACGTCGACCTTGACAATATTTTGCACTATGCCCCTGTGATGTACCCCAGAAGGAGTGGAGACAGAGGGCGGCCGACCCAAGGAGTCACGACAGAGAAGAGGGCAAGGTACCTACTATTTTCCAGATTGAAACTCCCCGGCGGCGTATGTACAACCGGAGTACCCATGGTATATATATAAAAATCTATATAATAACCCTGGCACCTAATTACTTACACCAGGGCTAATATGCCAGATCTTTAAAATTTATTTATTCTACACATTCATACATACAACATACTTTACAGAAAAATTTTAAAATAAAATTACAAAATAATATAATATATAACAAATTATAAAGATAGATAAATTAAATTATATATCATAAAACAAAACACAAGAAAATAAGAACAAAAACACAAATTATAACATTTCACACATAATCACTCTAAGAAATAAATGCTCTAAAACAATAACAAATCATTTCAAACAATCAAAATACAATAACATTTCTAAATAAATTAATATATGTATATATATATATATATATTAAAAGAAAAAAACAATAAAATTGTAAAATTAAAACAAATTAATCTCCTCAATACAACAAAATATAAATTTCATACACAACATCACTCACAACTACAAACTATTACTAAACAATAAACAAATATATAAAATTAAATTATTAATTATAATTATTACATAAAATTATAAATTATATTATTACTACTAATATCATTATCATCATGATCATTATATCATTAAATCATTATATAGATTTTTATATATATATATTATAGTACCCATGGTCTAGGACATCCCACAGGGATTTGGAGATTGGGGACCGCCCCACCGAACGGCGAAGGTTTACATAGCGCATAATCCCTGCCATGCAACGCCGAGACCCCTGTCTGAAAGAGACCAGCCAGATGAAGGGTGAAAGGAAATGGGAAGTGAAATGGAAAGGAGGGACAGAAAATTAGGGTTATGTAATGAACCTAAACAGCATTCGTCTGGCAACTCGGAGAAACCTAGAAAAAAACCATACTCAGGTAGTCTGAACCCGCGACCTCCTGAATGCGGGCCTCAGAGGACACAAACCTGAGCCATCCTCCTCGGTTAAAGCATAGGTTGTAATACAAGCAATGAAGGGTTTTGATGAAGTGACTGGCGAGAGTTGTTATGACATTGTAAACAAGTTGTAAACAGTTCATTATACCGATGATCCGTGGCTAAAATTAATAGACGAAGTTATGTGCCGATTTTAAACACGCCTAATAATTCATCGTAAAATTAAAAGAGCTTAGTCAGTCCAAAAAGTGGTGGACACCAGATATGAAAATAATAATAATAATAATAATAATAATAATAATAATAATAATAATAATAATAATAATAATAATAATAATAATAATAATAATAATAATAATAATAATAATAATAATAATAATAATAATAATAATAATAATAATAATAATAATAATAATAATAATAATAATAATAATAATAATAATAATAATAATAATAATAATAATAATAATAATAATAATAATTAATAATAATCACCATCATCATCATAGATCATAATAATAATAAACAGTATTTTCGCTTTTATAGTCTATTAGCACAGGAACAATAATTTCATTTTATTAGTTACAAATTCGAACAAGCCTTAGGTAACGTGTTTCAACAACATACCGAAATTTGCCCAAAAATGCATGTTTGGACGTTCCCCGAATAAAAAAAGGGAATTTCAGGAACAAGCGCGCGCATGTGTGTGTGTGTGTGTGTGTGTGAGAGAGAGAGAGAGAGAGAGAGAGAGAGAGAGAGAGATTAACAGCACAAATAATAAAACATGATGTGTTGCATTCACATGACTTTCTCTACTACATATTATACCAACCATTCTTACAAACTCTTATTCCGTATCTTCTTAGTGTTAGTTGAGATAAACATTTGCAGAAATTGTCTTATTGCTCATTTCCTTGTAGGTACAACGGAAATATAAGAATAAAGTAAGCTTGGAGCGATAGTCAAATCTTTTAAATCTTTTCACGATTAACATATAAAAAAGGAATAATGATGTTCCACTTGACAGAAGTTTAAGTTCTCCAAAACTCACACAAATAACAAGAAATATCTCCAAAATGATTCTCTCTATAAAAAAAATTATTTGGACATAAACCGTGTATATTAGCAAGATCTACATGTTTTCTAGAGTAAGACTTGGTCTATCTCTTGCGGTTTGCCAGTTATGTAAAAGTCATCCAGAGTAGATACGACTACAGAGGCTATAGCCATAAAATTCAAGATATACATTTCATTTACCATAAAAATAATATCAAACATATGGAATTTTAATCAAAATTGTTAGAGCCATCTTCAGGATAATCAAAACTTTCGAAAAAGTTGCCATGTAAAGGTAGTTTAGGGTGGAGGAATTTTCTTCTAAATCTTCGTGTCGCATCCATAAAAGACTTTAAACTTAAATACCAACTTTGGTTTTTAACCGACTTTTCGTTTTTGAGTTGTGCTGTCCACAGACTGACAGACACACAGACACACACACACACACACACACACACACTCTCTCTCTCTCTCTCTCTCTCTCTCTCTCTCTCTCTCTCTCTCTCTCCCGGACCTTTTTATAAAAATGCTTTTTTTTTATTCAGGGGTCTCAAAACTTATTTCCGGTGAAATCTCAACATAGAATTTTTGGGAAGAATACAATACTTCCCCTAGTTACCAGTAGAGAAAGTAAAAATATTGCGAGAAATATTTATATGTAAAATACATATTTTCACTTTGAAAAACGAAAACAAACTCATTTTACAAGATTCAAAAAAGATGAATGTCAGAAAATATTCCCCCAGTCTTATTTACCATGAATTAAAAAAAGATGTCGCGAAATTAGAGCGATAATACAAGTCATATAGAGCGAAAAAGAATGAAAATTAGAGTTTATTTCGCAAAGTTCGAAAAAAATTAATGCGAAAAAGAGTGTCTCTAGTCATTAGTGTTTCGGGGAAGGCTGTGCGGAAAAGTCACTGTGCGGAAATGACATGACACCGAGGTATCTTCCTCCATTCCAGAGACTAATGAAGTAAAGGAAGGTAAAGAATTTGCCAGGTTGCCAGAGTTCAACAACAGATTTCTTAAAATAAGTTGTTTGGTTTGCGTAGTAAGCAAAGCGGAGAAACACATTCCTTATGAGGAATACACCGAAACCAATGTCGTTGTAACGTCTCAATCGCGATTCTTCGGCATGGCACGGCTAGTCTGAAATAATACAACTTTAAGTTTTATGGTCTAAAGGAACTTAAAGAAGGCATGCAGAAACTGAGTGTTTGTGGCTCACATTCCTTGAAAAAGCTAAATGCATTGCAGCTGAACTTCGCACTGCTGCAGAGTTTGAGGAACATAAAAAAAAGGAAAAGAAAAGGGTCTTTCTTTGAGGATGAGGTACAACACAGTAGAAAGATGGTGGTGGTGGTGGTGATGATGATGACGACGAAGATGAACATTGTAAGTATGACATTTTCAATCTCACTAAATATATATTGTTGGGAGGCTGAGGACAGGGCGAGGTGTGTCTTACACGTGCCTGCCCTTGTCAGGTCTTAACCACTGTAATGAAAGATGTGAGGTTTGCACGGTGGTGGATGTAAGAGAGGTTGGGGCAGTGAAAGGAGGAGGCAAAATTTGCTCCTCGCCGGCTGAAGGTTAGTATGCAACGGTGCGTGTGTACCACTGATGGTATATCTGTAAAATATACCCCCAAATAGTAATGGGGGTTGACTTTAAAGTTTTGAAATCCATAAAGAGACATCGCTTCAAGGGAACGGGCATCCCGGGCCTTAGTATAGGGTACAATAAGGCTATTGCCTCATTGGCCCGATATGGCTGGTCACTGATCAATTCCCCGAAAGTTGTTGTTGTTAGCTAATGCTGGATTTCTGACAATGAAGTCATTAATCCTCTTGCTCTCCAATATTTTTCACTGATGGATGGGGCACTAGAAGTGGCCGGGCATATTTGAAGGTGGTCTCGACCCATTTCCTCTTGCAGATCACATAGAGGACAGAGTGGTGAAGAATATATCCCAATTCTGTTTAAATGTTTTGCCAGATAATCATGTCCTGTAATCAACCTGAAGGCTGCAACTGCTGTTTTTCGAGGATACTCAGGAATTACTGTTTGAATGTTTGGTAGTTCCCATCTTTTATTTTTTGATTTTTCATAGTAATATTTTTCAATAATTTTTTTGAATTCAGAGTTGACTAATCTTTTAGCTGCATAAAATGGTAGATTAACTATAGATTTCTGCACATTGCAGGTAGCCTTTTTTGCAAGAAAATCAGCTTTCTCATTACCACTCAGTCCACAGTGAGCTGGTATCCATTGGAAGACTAGGTGTTTTTGAAGTGCTGTTAGATGGCTAAGCATCTTCCAACATTCTATAATTGTAAGTTCCTTCAATACTAGGTAGCTGACGGTATTCGTTCATTCTATCCTCCTCCTGAGATAAAAGAATGTGCGGAAACGGTCGTGCTGGAAAAACATTTGCCCGTATCACAGAGGCTGTCCATGACTTATCAGTAATTGGCAAGTCTGGCTTTTCTTGCCTTTGAAAAACAGCAAACGCAAGCTTTGGAGCTTGAAGATGTTCTAAAGACATTTAGAAGTAAAAGAAACCTCAGACTGCAATTGTTCTACATCAACTTTGAATTGGAGAACTAATATGGCCACGATTGGATTCAAGCGATCTTCGTTACAAGCTACGTATTTTAAAGCTTTGAATTTGATTTGGTTTAAGGGCGCTCAACTTCTAGGTCATCAGCGCCCTTAAAAGATTCATGGCAATAGCCAGATATAAATTTCACTCAAAAAATAAAAATACTAGCAACAAGAAAAGTTTACAAAGGTAAAAAGCAGTGGCAATAGCCAGATATGAAACAAGGTGATAAATATGTCCAAAAGCAGAAACAGATAATTAAAAAAATTTAAATCCTCAAATTGATATTGCACTCCGCTAAAAAATTAAAAACTCTATCAACCGCTGTTTTGTCGTCCGCTAGGACCTCTGCAAGTCTGGCAGGCAGCTGCAGAGAATCCCGAAGGTGCGCTAGAGAGCAACAGTCTAGCAGCACGTGGCGAACCGACAACAGGTTGTCACACAGCGGACATAGAGGCGCAGGGTCCCTTTTAAATAGGTAACCATGCGAAAAATTGCAGTGCCCTATTCTTAATCGAGCCAAACTAACCTCCTCACGACGAGATGTGTGTTAAAGCAATTGATTAGTTAATTTGCCTCGGTGATTGTTGGTTTCTTTATTAAAAAGTGCGCGTGGACTTGCCAAGTCCTCATAAATGTAAAGCATTACTTCAGTGTATTTGCGTGGCTGTGAATTGAATTGTGCGACTGCCATGGAAGCTTGTCTTCAGGCATAGACGCTCATGTTATAATAGCAGCGAATGTGTGGGTCTAAATGGTAACTGCCCCTCATTGGAGCAAGATGATCTACCAACACAAAATGTAGGCAATGCACTTTTTGTAAATTCTACAAATTCCAGCATGAACAAATCTTTTAGTAATGCTAGCAACAAAACTGGGAAGCGTTCGGCAGTTGACGATCAAACTTCAAAAAAGAAGATTGTCAAGCATTCTAAATTATCGATATCCCCCAGGTTAGCTAACCTTCGAGTGCGGAAAACGCAAACAAAATTCCCTCAGTAACGAAGAGATTTCAGAGGTATTACAAGAACTTAACTATCCTGTTCGTAGAGTAACAAGGTGACTAGGCAAAAGCAAACAGTCCATTCCGCTATGTGCAGTTGAACTTAAAGACGGCGATGAAGAAAAATCCACCATTGAGTTGTAAACTATTTTTTGCCAACTGGTCCTTTAAGAGTGCACTTTTTAATTAAAACATTTATTTAACGTCCTTGAAACTTACGCTTCTTACAGCGTCCAGATCCAACTTCTATAACTCTATAAGTTTTGATCACAATAATTATTGCTCTTTAAACACTTAAATTTTCATTTTACATTCTGAATATGCCTAACTAATTTTATATAGTTTTTTATGGCTGACTTTCATTAAGTCTGTGATTTTCCTTAATTCGGGAAAATCCATTTTGAACTATTCAAGTAAAACTGGTAAATTTTCTTTTGTGGCACGGGTCACATCCACATATGTGTTCTGTAGCATCTGGGCTTCCACAAGTACATAATCATCACTTTTGTCAAGTTTCTTTAAACAAAATGGAGTGTTAGCAACCTTTAATCTATTCTGTTAATGTTTTGCTTTTTAAAGCATGAAGTTCTTTCATTACTGTGATATATTCATCAAATATATCATTTGATGAATTGATGTATTCTGAATTCCAATACTGTAGGATTGTATTTCTAACCACAGAGTATTTGCCATTCCTGGAAGTGTTAAAGCTCATTGTTGTATAGAAGTAATAGACTATATGATAATATGAAAAATAAAGCTTATTTATGTATGTTTACATAACTCTAAAAAATTAAAGAGATATACAAATACTAACATTGATTTTCAACCAACTTTTCGTTTATGATTTGCGCTGTTCACACACACGCGCGCGCACGCACGCACACACATACATACATACATACACACACACACACAACTTTTTCTAAAAACGCTTTTTTTTTCAGGGGACAAAATACATTTCCGGTGAAATATCGACGTCCAGTTTTGGGGTCGAATACAATAGGTGCTTCCCCTACTTACTATACGTGGTAGAGAAAGTAAAAATAACCAAAGAAAAAGATATCTTAAGAATGAGAATGACTACTGCAGTAGAACTCCATACTAGGTTAGATTTCGCAAAGGCAATTTCATTTAAGTTTTTACCAGCGTAAAGGTTAAGGACATAGCCTTCACTACGTTTGATGAATGTTCGAACACAAGGTAATAAGCTTTACAAACAATACCTTTAACAACACATAGGTGTATTTATTAGTAATAAACCTGCTGACACAGTTACAGGCAGTTCTATGTCTGCCAGTGACTAAGTGCCCCGTGCAACAAATCTTAGGCTACTTAAGTCGGTCTGGGTGGCTCAGTTGGTTAGACGCTGGCCTACTGATCCCAAGGTCGCGGGTTCAAACCCGGCCCAGGTCGATGGTTTTTAAGTGTGCTTAAAAACGACAGCTCCATGTCAGTAGATTTACTGGCTTGTAAAAGAACTCCTGAGGGACAAAATTCCGGCACACCGGCGACGCTGATGTGATCCTGCCAATTGACAGCGACGTTAAACAAAAAAATATTAGGCTACTAAAGACCGAGTATTTGACATAATATGTAAGTGAATGTGTTTGTCCCTTGTGGGCTGCTATAGCATAAAATATATTATATCATATGGCATTTTGATCAAAAAGTTAGTCATTTTTGTGAAAATCAAAATTTTCCAAAAATGTTCCATATATAGGGTGGTTTAGAGTGGAGGAATTTTCTTTAAAATCTTCATATCACATCCTAAAACGTAAATACTAACTTTTGGTTTTCAATAGACTTTTCGTTTTTCAGTTATGCTGTTCACAGACACACACACACACACACACACACACACACACAGACACAGAGACACACACACACAAAAGGACCTTTAAGAAAATAGGATCTAAGGGTTTCAAAACACGTATTTCTGGTGAAATCTCGACTTTGAATTTTTGTGTCGAATACAATACTTCCCCTACTTACTATACGTAGTAGAGAAAGTGAAAGTAAATCAAAGAATACGTATGCACGTTTAAGATTCTTGATACTCTCGCAGTGTGGAGTTTCTACGTCAACAAATGAATGACGTCGAGCGCAGCAGTCCGGAACTGGGAGGTAAGACGCAGCCATTCATTGCCTTGAAATGACAAATGAATAATGGACCGGAAAAGATATCTGTGTTGCTTTCATACTATGAAGGGGCCCATGGAAATTTGACTTTTCTACATTTTTACAGCTATGAAATCAACACTTTGCACACTAACGGTGTTTATGTTATAAACTATCACACAATGTTCCAGACAATCTGCTTTATAGCTTAGAGGAAATTAATTATTCACAGCGAACATACCTTAATATTCAAAATACTGTATGAGAAACTAAAATATCACAGAAGTGTTATTATTTTATAAACTCTAATTGCCCAACAAACACCATCAATCTCTAGCAGGAAGAAAAAATAATTGCTTTGATGCACAAAGAAAATAGTTTTAAAACTTATTTTGGGTATTTAATTTTTTCAAAGCAAAAACAATTTTCATATTTTGAAAAGAAAGACTGAAGTTGAAGTCACATAGATGGAGCACAAGGTGGAAAAATTCTATGAGCATAGCACAAAATTTAATGCGAGTGTATTAAAACTATAAAGTCGAGAAAAATCAATTTTTGTACACGTATCGTTATCATGAGTTAGGTCACCTTTTTGGCCTAAAACTACCTGCTGCGTATGTCACACCTTCCATGTTTTATCTAGTAGTCTCACTTCCACAGAATTGGGTTCTATTTGAGTCCTTTTTGACCCATATTTCGTTCAAACACTGCCTAAATTTAAGCAGAAAACGGGCGCATAAATATAGGCGTTTAAAGTCTTTAAAAATGGCGGAATCTAAAAAAACTGCCGTTCCAACCGATGACTGAAGGTTTTGATAACATTATATGCATAAACCTAAAAAATGTGATAATTTTTCGTTCATTTCTCAGCCCCAGGGTCCTTAAAGAAGCGAGCATGGGAATGCTTAGAACTAACATTGTATGTGTTTGCAAGTTTATAGCAATGTTTACGTTCTTCTGTAAGCAAAGAGGCCTAACACGACAAGAAAGTGGAATTATTTAACAGATGTGGAGAGTATGATGTGAAGAACATAAAATCTGTGAACGAACACTCAGTATAAACTAGAAGATTATATAAGCACTTGTACTTACCTAGGAGATGCATGTTACACTCGAATACTCCAGCGACGACTGGAGCAACAAGGCCTTGACTTTTCAAACAGCTAAACGGAAAGCGTGATTCTTCAATTATACCTACTACTCTTCTCTGGGTATTGTACCTGTCTGCCTGGTCATGTCGCAATAATGCCAACAAACCGACTCCTGAGGCACTCACTTGGATTCCTTGGACTTCCCCAGGGATTACTTGATGATGCTTGTGGCCTCCCCAACTCTTGCACCTGGATCCACAAAATTCTCGGAACCTTATCTGATTAGAAATACCACTCGCTTTCAACGTTCATTCTTACGGTTTATCAAGTCAGTTAAGTTACCATCACAGTCGTTTTATTTATTTTAATGTACACTAAAACTTTACTTCCCCAGATAACCTATCTCATTTTTAGCTCTTTAGAGACGGTTCTAACCTTGCATCATTTTAACAAAAGATTGACTTTTTTTCAATAGTTTTCACTACTTAAATTGTGCCGCGTGTCAAAATATCCACGCGTGACGTTTCTATCACTTTATTGTCTTCTAAAATTTTATCACAAGCACAGTTTTCTTCTCGCCGTTCACAGTCTGTACATAGTATTTTGTGTTTTCATAACTTATAACTATTACTTCTCGTAACCTTGACTCAGTCCTTTCAGTGTCCGTTTCTGTCTCTCACACACCACGACGACATGATCACTCGACGCTCTAAGCACTGACACACTCGTGTCTGCAACTGTCAACTTACTGCTGTTCCTGGCCTCCTTATATAGTGGGGATGACGTCACAAAAACCTTTCTTGAACTCCATAAACGTGCCGCCGGTGACACGGCTGGATTTGTCTCGAAGGATCCAGAGAAAGCCCCTTTTGTGCAGCCGCTTGTATTGTTGTTAGTCAAGTACACACAAACAGTTGCGTGAGCTAGGCTGACCTTGAACGCCTTTGCCCGCTTGCCCGCCCGGTATGTGGCGCGAAGTAGCTCGGTCCGACAGTCCATTATTTTGCGCCGAGTCCGGCGTCACATTGCAAAGATTTCATCAGAAACTGTGAAATTCAATAAAAAAAATCTAAAATTAAAAAATCTAACATTACGATTAGTGCAGTTCGACCAAGCAAAAAAAAAAAAAAAAAAAAAAAAATGATATAGTGATAATCTGCACCAAACAAAACAACGACCAGATGATACTTCGCACCAAACAAAACAACGACCGGGTGATAATTTGCACCAAACAAAACAACGACCGGGTGATAATTTGCACCAAACAAAACAACGATCGGGTGATACTTCGCACCAAACAAAACAACGACCAGATGATACTTCGCACCAAACAAAACAACGACCGGGTGATAATTTGCACCAAACAAAACAACGATCGGGTGATAATTTGCACCAAACAAAACAACGATCGGGTGATACTTCGCACCAAACAAAACAACGACCGGGTGATAATTTGCACCAAACAAAACACGGCTGGGTGATAATTTGCACCAAACAAGACAACGACCACATGATAATTTGGCAAAAAACAAAAGAACGATCAGGTGATAATTTGCACTATACAAAACAACGACCAGATGATAATTTGCACAAAACAAAAGACTAACCAGATGATAATTCGTATACGATAATTTAACGGCTCTCTCTGTGGAATAACAAAACTTCATGAATGATTACTTAAGAGACTCACATAGCCATTTTTAAAATGTTATAGCTACGTTATTTTTAATTATTTTTATAGCTTGATATGCATCACATCGAAAAATACCAAAATACAAAGAACGTATTCTTTTCTAGCATAGATTAATTTAAATTTTAAAAAATCCAATGTGTTTCTTTTTAATGGAACTGCAGTATGGAAATATGGCTCCCCATTCGACCCTTAATACAAGGCCCTCAGGCAGTGTTATTAAAGAAATTGCATACGTAGCCCTCAACAACTTTTCTTTGTCATGCATATTTGTTTGTTAAAATCACCTCCATCAATGGCCTATTTGGTTTTCTGGAGTTCCACGGTGCATTTCAGGTAACTCCTTTCGTTAGTAGCTTTGGGCTTCTGTAGATGACGTATTGTATTGTCTATTCTTCTAGTAGACAGGGTCATTTATTACTCATATCTTGTATAGGCATGCCTTGGTTTTCCCATGCCCACTAACAACTGCTGTTAATGCTACCGTGACTAGCATGTTTTGTTTCATCCTTTGAATAACGGATGGAATAAATGTTCTGCGAGACCTATACATTATTTGTTTACTTCACAAAAGCATTCGATAAAGTTGTAGGTAAAGGCTATGGGATATAATGACCGAAAATGGATATCCTCAACATGTAATTTTAATGATAAAGAAAATGTATCAAGGTACAGAAACTGTTTTAAGACAGAAACTGTCAATCTAGGTGTAAGACAAGCCTCCCCAATGTCGTCAATTGTTTTTAATATTTATATTGACACAGCAGTTGCCAAGTGGCAAGCGCAAATACAGTCCTGTTTGCAGATGATCAGGTCATTCTGGCAGACACTGAAGACTGACTACAAGTAGCTTTGTACCAACTCGACAAAATAATGCCAAAGTACAGTCTGATTATTTCAGCAGAGAAAACGAAAGTGATGGCTTTCATTCATAAATACCCAATGTGGTCAAGACTGCTCCTCAAAAACGAAGTGCTAGAACAAGTTAAGTATTTTAGCTACTTGGGATGTGATATTTCTAATGAATATGATAGAGATTTAAAAACCAAAGGTGTATAAATTTCAAAACATGTGGCACTATAAAATTAACATTGAAAAACAAAACAAGAAGAGATACCATATTGTAGTCTCAAAGATCGTATTAAGAGTGAAACAATAAGAGAGAAAGTAAAAATATTTAGTTCAAATGACAAAATCAGGGAGTACAAAGTGAAACGGCAAGAACATATCTCTCGAATGCCAGAAGAAAGACTTACCAAGCAGGCCTTGCACTACAAGCCAGTTGGCAGGAGAGAAGTTCGAAGACCAAGGAAACGCTGGGAAGACCTGAGCCGAAGCAGGTGTATCTGGCCTATCTTGAAGATTGATGATAAATGCTCTGCATGTAACGCCTTTGGTTGTCTGGTCCACTCAAATTGCCATCGAAGAAGTCCTTTCTCCTTAACTTTGCTCACAATTGAAGTTTTATGTGGTTTATCATATTTTCTAATGCCGTAGATTTAACCTTCTATATCGAACATAAGTAACAAAATTATAGAAGCAAGTAAGCAGTTTTAAATATGGTGCTGGATTTCCTATGAACAAGAAAAAAATGCTGAGCAAATGCTGTATACCACGGGGTGCACTCAGCCTCGTTAGGTCCCGGGGGGACCAATTGAGGAGCTACTTGATGGAGAAGTAGCGGCCCCCTGTCTAGAAAACCGTATAACTGGCCGGGAGGGCCCGGGGCGCTGGCCACGTCCCACCCTCCAGTACTGCACCTCACCAATGACGCCTGTAGTGGGCAGAGGTGGGGGATGCAGCGGCTGAGCGGTAGGCCTTGGCCCATCGTGGTCTGTCGCGCCGGGGTTTAGTTCTTTTTTAAATGCTGTATACGTTTGAACACATGAATGGAACTATCCGGAGAATTTTAAATCAAAATACATATACAATTATAGGATGTTATAAAGTACCCATCCACATTATTACAGCCACTTTAGTACATTCATCACCAAGGAGCAAATCCACTAGCAGCTAAACCTGAGCTCTATATATGGTCCCACTCAAGAGCTGTTCGACTCTCAAAATTATTTCCAATCAAAATTCTAAATTAGAAATAACTTTAAAAATTTTATTTAAAAGCTTTTTATCCCACCAGGATGCAGATCTTGCTGTATCCTGATAGACAATTGTCAAGGAGCAACAAGCTTCCTTGTATGACCCAAATTCCTAAATTTATAAACACGCCACCCTTAAATTTCCTTCATCTAATATTTCCTATCTGTGGTTAAATACGCAGCAAAATACTTCAGGCTGAACCTCTGCCTGCCAGCAGTTCATGGTCATGGTTCATCTGAAGTTTCATCACCGTCACCGCAGCTCACCGTCGATGATGTTAGGGAAAAGGTGGCCCATCACCACATTACTACGGCCACTGTAGTGCCTTCATCTGGAGCTCACCGCCGTCATCGCAGTTTACCGCCGACTGTGTAGTAGTAGTAGTAGTGTTTAAGGACCTGTCGACAACTTGGTCATTAGGGTTCACCGCCGATGGATGTTAGGAAACAGGTCACCTATCCCTCCACTTCTTAATAACCTACACCCGATACTTCCTTCTTACTGCCACACTTGACTTGCTAAGGGTGTAATCAGGGCCTCGGTCATGTTTACATCCTGGCGCCCTCTTTCACCTGGCCGGTCAATATACCCGCTCCTTGAATACGCAGGTGCAATAGCGGTGCTGCCACACCTTCCCTCCCTGAATTCGCATAGTGAGGCTCCATAAATGGATTTTTCCTCCACTCGAAAAAATAGGTAATTTTTGGCATGAAAATGAACCTTCCCCGAAACATATAGCGGAGGTTTGCTGTCTTACTGACGCCGATTTGCTCATTATAGAACCCTTGCATCTTTAGACAAAAGCCTGACGACCAGAATATTTCGTAAAACCGAATCCTCTATGCAGGAAGGCACACGTTCAGCTTCCAACACTTTCAATTCTGGGCAATGTTTTAACCTCAGTTATTGTTAACGTAATTTAAAACAGGTTCTTGTGATCTTAGTTCTTAATCTATATGTTAACTAAACATGTATACACTACTTATTTTAAATCACCTGAGTTACAATCAAACTATTTGTTTACATACATAACTATCTGTCTTAAATATTTACATTTATATGGGTAAATTATCTGTATTTTGGCTTGCTGACGAAGGATTGCTGCCTCACGTGTGAAAATAAACGATATTGGTTAGAGAAAGTCAAGTGAATGTAACACATCGGAGTTTTTCACTTTATGACGGCTATAAGTATCTGCAGCGTTGGAATTCACTTTCGTTAGATTAACACTATCATGCCTACCTCTATCAGTAGAGGTGGTCATTAAGTTGGTGCTGTGGCATTAAATTGCGCTAAGAAAGCACGTCTATTTCTTCCTCCATAAATACTTACAGATATAGCAGGTATTTCATTCCAGCCAAAAATTCGATACCAAAATTGCACTATAAATACACGTTTCGATGTCCCTGGAGCCAAACAAAGCATTTTTACTTTCTCGACTAGGGGAAGTATAGTATCCCACCCAAAATACATGCCAAAATTTCACTACAAACACAGTTTTTGAAATTCCCTGAATCAAACAGAAGCATTTTTTATAAAAATATCTGTATGTGAAAAGTCGGTTAAATACCAAACTTTGTGTTTAAGCTCAGCGTCTTCCAAGGATGCGACACAAAATTCTCAAGAAAATCCTTCCACTCCGGACTACCCTTTACATGGAAGATTTCTGGAAAATATTCTCAGAAACCATAAAACACCATATGTTAAAAGATATGTTCAGGGCAAATGAAATGTATATCTTAAATACCCTGAGCATGTCCTCAGAAGTCCTATTCATTCTGGATGACTCGCACAACTCGTAGACAGTAAGAGAGAAAAGATTTACTGCACAAAAAATATAGATATCATCAAGGAATTCTCCAATTCTTCTTTTCTCCAATGGGGCAGCAAAATATTCATAAAATTATAGCTTGAGATTGAGAATTTCAAACTCATACAGAGTTAAGAAAGTAGGTTTTCTCATTTGCATTAGAATTTCCAGATAGATGACGTCCTGAGACACCAAGACAGTTTTCGTCGACTTCAGAGAGGCGTTTGACTCAATAAACATTTAGCATTAGACACCTGGCAGACGTTCTGGTTCTATGAGTGGGATATTGATATACATATGAAAACAAGAAAAAGAGCTACCATTCTCAGGACCATAGCAGAAAATGGTAAATATCTGGGATAGAAAAAGGAGGGAAATAGATCTCAACTGTTACACCACATCCGCTATCCTGGAAGACTCTCGACCAAAGAGTGCAAGCCTCAGAGACACATCACAATTATATTTGCAATACATGATTTTTACCACAAAATACAAGGGACGTTCGGAAAGTATTTACGATTGCCTTGTTTAAAAAAATACCGCTCCAGCTACGCGCACGCCCTCTGGTAGGACAATGAAATAATGCTATTGCACCACGCAGACACTATAGGCTTGTATGGCTTGGCAGAGAACACTTGACAAGTTCTGCCGGCAGAGTGCACTATCACATAACAGCCTAGGCTTATAACACTTGCTAGAGAGGAGTTGACATTCCAATTTGGAAGCTCTGCCGGCAGAGTGTACTAACATATAACTGCCTAGGCTTGTAAGACCTGGCAGAGAACAGATGACATTCCAAGTTCTGCCGGCAGTGTACCAACACATAACAGCCTAGGCTTGTAAGACTTGGTACAGAGGAGTTGACATTCCAACTTCTGCCGGCAGTGTACCAACACATAACAGCCTAGGCTTGTAAGACTTGGTACAGAGGAGTTGACATTCCAAGTTCTACCGGCAGAGTGCACTAACACACTACAGCCAAGGCTTGTAGGACTTGGTAGAGAGGAGTTCACATTCCAAGTTCTGCCGGCAGAGTGCACGAACGCATAACAACCTAGGCTTGTAAGACTTGGTACAGAAGAGTTCACATTCCAAGTTCTGCCGGTAGAGTGCACTAACGTATAACTGCCTAGGCTTGTAAGACTTGGTAGAGAGGAGCTGACAATCCAAGTTCTCCCGGCAGAGTGCACTAACGTATAACAGCCTAGGCTTGTAAGACTTGGTAGAGAGGAGTTTACATTACAAGTTCTGCCGACAGATTGCACTAACGCATAACAGCCTAGGCTTGTAAGACTTGGTAGAGAGGAGTCGACATTACAGGTACTGCCGGCAGAGTGCAGTAACGCATAGCAGCCTAGGCTTGTCAGACTTGGTAGAGAGGAGTTGACATTCCAAGCTCTGCCGGCAGAGTGCACTAACACATAATAGCCTAGGCTTGTAATCCCTGGCAGAGAAGAATTGACATTCCAAGTTCTGCCGGCAGAGTGCACTAAAACATAACAGCCTGGGCTCATAAGGCTTGGCAGAGAAGAATTGACAAGTTCTGCCGGTAGAGTGCACTAACACATAACCGCCTAGGCTTGTAACGCTTGGCAGAGAAGAGATGACATTCCAAGTTCTGCCGGCAAGGTGCACTAACGCATAACAGCCTAGGCTTGTAGGACTTGGTAGAGGGGAGTTCACATTCCAAGTTCTACCGGCAGAGTGCACTAACACATAACAGCCTAGGCTTGTAGGACTTAGTAGAGAGGAGCTCACATTTCAAGTTCTGCCGGCAGAGTGCACGAACGCATAACAACCTAGGCTTGTAAGACTTGGTAGAGAAGAGTTGACATTCCAAGTTCTGCCGGAGAGTGCACTAACGTATAACTGTCTAGGCTTGTAAGACTTGGTAGAGAGGAGTTGACAATCCAAGTTCTGCCGGCAGAGTGCAATAACGTATAACAGCCTAGGCTTGTAAGACTTGGTAGAGAAGAGTTTACATTACAAGTTCTGCCGGCAGATTGCACTAACACATAATAGCCTAGGCTTGTAATGCCTGGCAGAGAAGAATTGACATTCCAAGTTCTGCCGGCAGAGTGCACTAAAACATAACAGCCTAGGCTCATAAGGCTTGGCAGAGAAGAGTTGACAAGTTCTGCCGGTAGAGTGCACTAACACATAATCGCCTAGGCTTGTAACGCTTGGCAGAGAAGAGATGACATTCCAAGCTCTGCCGGCAGAGTGCACTAGCACATAATAGCCTAGGCTTGTAATGCCTGGCAGAGAAGAATTGACATTCCAAGTTCTGCCGGCAGAGTGCACTAAAACATAACAGCCTAGGCTCATAAGGCTTGGCAGAGAAGAGTAGAAAAGTTCTGCCGGTAGAGTGCACTAACACATAACCGCCTAGGCTTGTAACGCTTGGCAGAGAAGAGATGACATTCCAAGTTCTGCCGGCAAGGTGCACTAACCCATACCAGCCTAGTCTTGTAAGACTTGGTAGAGAGGAATAGACATTCCAAGTTCTACCGGCAGAGTGAACTAACGTATAACAGCCTAGGCTTGTAAGACTTGCTAGAGAGGAGTTGATATTCCAAGTTCTGCCGGCAGAGTGCGCTAACACATAACAGCCTAGGCTTGTAAGACTTGGTAGAGAGGAGTTGACATTCCAAGTTCTGCCGGCAGAATACACTAACGCATAACAGCCTAGGCTTGTAAAACTTGGTAGAGAGGAATTGACATTCCAAGTTCTGCCGGCAGAGTGCACTAACGCATAAGAGCCTAGGCTTGTAAAACTTGGTAGAGAGGAGATGACATTCCAAGTTCTGCCGGCAGAGTGCACTAACGCATAAGAGCCTAGGCTTGTAAGACTTGGTAGAGAGGAGTTCACATTCCAAGTTCTGCCGGCAGAATGCACTAACGCATAACAGCCTAGGCTTGTAAAACTTGGCAGAGAAGAGATGACATTCCAACTTCTGCCGGCAGAGTGCACTAACGCATAAGAGCCTACGCTTGTAAGACTTGGTAGAGAGGAGTTGACATTCCAAGTTCTACCGGCAGAGTGCACTAACACACTACAGCCAAGGCTTGTAGGACTTGGTAGAGAGGAGTTCACATTCCAAGTTCTGCCGGCAGAGTGCACGAACGCATAACAACCTAGGCTTGTAAGACTTGGTACAGAAGAGTTCACATTCCAAGTTCTGCCGGTAGAGTGCACTAACGTATAACTGCCTAGGCTTGTAAGACTTGGTAGAGAGGAGCTGACAATCCAAGTTCTCCCGGCAGAGTGCACTAACGTATAACAGCCTAGGCTTGTAAGACTTGGTAGAGAGGAGTTTACATTACAAGTTCTGCCGACAGATTGCACTAACGCATAACAGCCTAGGCTTGTAAGACTTGGTAGAGAGGAGTCGACATTACAGGTACTGCCGGCAGAGTGCAGTAACGCATAGCAGCCTAGGCTTGTCAGACTTGGTAGAGAGGAGTTGACATTCCAAGCTCTGCCGGCAGAGTGCACTAACACATAATAGCCTAGGCTTGTAATCCCTGGCAGAGAAGAATTGACATTCCAAGTTCTGCCGGCAGAGTGCACTAAAACATAACAGCCTGGGCTCATAAGGCTTGGCAGAGAAGAATTGACAAGTTCTGCCGGTAGAGTGCACTAACACATAACCGCCTAGGCTTGTAACGCTTGGCAGAGAAGAGATGACATTCCAAGTTCTGCCGGCAAGGTGCACTAACGCATAACAGCCTAGGCTTGTAGGACTTGGTAGAGGGGAGTTCACATTCCAAGTTCTACCGGCAGAGTGCACTAACACATAACAGCCTAGGCTTGTAGGACTTAGTAGAGAGGAGCTCACATTTCAAGTTCTGCCGGCAGAGTGCACGAACGCATAACAACCTAGGCTTGTAAGACTTGGTAGAGAAGAGTTGACATTCCAAGTTCTGCCGGAGAGTGCACTAACGTATAACTGTCTAGGCTTGTAAGACTTGGTAGAGAGGAGTTGACAATCCAAGTTCTGCCGGCAGAGTGCAATAACGTATAACAGCCTAGGCTTGTAAGACTTGGTAGAGAAGAGTTTACATTACAAGTTCTGCCGGCAGATTGCACTAACACATAATAGCCTAGGCTTGTAATGCCTGGCAGAGAAGAATTGACATTCCAAGTTCTGCCGGCAGAGTGCACTAAAACATAACAGCCTAGGCTCATAAGGCTTGGCAGAGAAGAGTTGACAAGTTCTGCCGGTAGAGTGCACTAACACATAATCGCCTAGGCTTGTAACGCTTGGCAGAGAAGAGATGACATTCCAAGCTCTGCCGGCAGAGTGCACTAGCACATAATAGCCTAGGCTTGTAATGCCTGGCAGAGAAGAATTGACATTCCAAGTTCTGCCGGCAGAGTGCACTAAAACATAACAGCCTAGGCTCATAAGGCTTGGCAGAGAAGAGTAGAAAAGTTCTGCCGGTAGAGTGCACTAACACATAACCGCCTAGGCTTGTAACGCTTGGCAGAGAAGAGATGACATTCCAAGTTCTGCCGGCAAGGTGCACTAACCCATACCAGCCTAGTCTTGTAAGACTTGGTAGAGAGGAATAGACATTCCAAGTTCTACCGGCAGAGTGAACTAACGTATAACAGCCTAGGCTTGTAAGACTTGCTAGAGAGGAGTTGATATTCCAAGTTCTGCCGGCAGAGTGCGCTAACACATAACAGCCTAGGCTTGTAAGACTTGGTAGAGAGGAGTTGACATTCCAAGTTCTGCCGGCAGAATACACTAACGCATAACAGCCTAGGCTTGTAAAACTTGGTAGAGAGGAATTGACATTCCAAGTTCTGCCGGCAGAGTGCACTAACGCATAAGAGCCTAGGCTTGTAAAACTTGGTAGAGAGGAGATGACATTCCAAGTTCTGCCGGCAGAGTGCACTAACGCATAAGAGCCTAGGCTTGTAAGACTTGGTAGAGAGGAGTTCACATTCCAAGTTCTGCCGGCAGAATGCACTAACGCATAACAGCCTAGGCTTGTAAAACTTGGCAGAGAAGAGATGACATTCCAACTTCTGCCGGCAGAGTGCACTAACGCATAAGAGCCTACGCTTGTAAGACTTGGTAGAGAGGAGTTGACATTCCAAGTTCTGCCGGCAGAATGCACTAACGCATAACAGCCTAGGCTTGTAAGACTTGGTAGAGAGGAATTGACATTCCAAGTTCTACCGGCAGAGTGCACTAACGCATAAGAGCCTAGGCTTGTAAGACTTGGTAGAGAGGAATTGTAATTCCAAGTTCTGCCGGCAGAGTGCACTAACACATAACAGCCTAGGCTTGTAAGACTTGGTACAGAGGAGTTGACATTCCAAGTTCTACCGGCAGAGTGCACTAACACATAACAGCCTAGGCTTGTGAAACATGGTAGAGAGGCATTGACATTCCAAGTTCTACCGGCAGAGTGAACTAACGTATAACAGCCTAGGCTTGTAAGACTTGGTAGAGAGGAATTGTAATTCCAAGTTCTGCCGGCAGAGTGCACTAACGCATAACAGCCTAGGCTTGTGAAACATGGTAGAGAGGAATTGACATTCCAAGTTCTACCGGTAGAGTGAACGAACGCATAACAGCCTAGTCTTGTAAGACTTGGTAGAGAGGAGTTGACATTCCAAGTTCTGCCGCCAGAATGCACTAACGCATAACAGCCTAGGCTTGTAAGACTTGGTAGAGAGGAATTGTAATTCCAAGTTCTACCGGCAGAGTGCACTAAGGCATAACAGCCTAGGCTTGTGAAACATGGTAGAGAGGAATTGACATTCCAAGTTCTACCGGCAGAGTGCACCTACGCATAAGAGCCTAGGCTAGCAAGACTTGGTAGAGAGGAATTGTAATTCCAAGTTCTACCGGCAGAGTGCACTAAGGCATAACAGCCTAGCCTTGTAAGACTTGGTACAGAGGAGTTGACATTCCAAGTTCTACCGGCAGAGTGCACTAACGCATAACAGCCTAGGCTTGCAAGACTTGGTAGAGAGGAGTTGACATTCCAAGTTCTACCGGCAGAGTGCACTAACACATAACAGCGTAGGCTTGTAAGACTTGTTAGAGAGGAGTTCACATTCCAAGTTCTGCCGGCAGAGTGCACTATCACATAACAGCATAGCTTGTAAGACTTGGTAGAGAGGAGTTCACATTCCAAGTTCTGCCGGCAGAGTGCACCAACGCATAACAGCCTAGGCTTGTCAGACTTGGTAGAGAGGAGTTTACATTCCAAGCTCTGCCGGCAGAGTGCACTAACACATATTAGCCTAGGCTTGTATTGCCTGGCAGAGAAGAATTGACAGTCCAAGTTCTGCCAGCAGAGTGCACTAAAACATAACAGCCTAGGCTCATAAGGCTTGGCACAGAAGAGTTGACAAGTTCTGCCGGTACAGTGCACTAACACATAACCGCCTAGGCTTGTAACGCTTGGAAGAGAAGAGATGACATTCCAAGTTCTGCCGGCAAGCTGCACTAACGCATAACAGCCTAGTCTTGTAAGACTTGGTAGAGAGGAATTGTCATTCTAAGTTCTGCCTGCAGAGTGCACTAACGCATAACAGCCTAGGCTTGTAACGCTTGGCAGAGAAGAAATGACATTCCAAGTTCTGCCGGCAAGGTGCACTAACGCATACCAGCCTAGTCTTGTAAGACTTGGTAGAGAGGAATAGACATTCCAAGTTCTACCGGCAGAGTGAACTAACGTATAACAGTCTAGGCTTGTAAGACTTGCTAGAGAGGAGTTGATATTCGAAGTTCTGCCGGCAGAGTGCGCTAACACATAACAGCCTAGGCTTGTAAGACTTGGTAGAGAGGAGTTGACATTCCAAGTTCTGCCGGCAGAATACACTAACGCATAACAACCTAGGCTTGTAAAACTTGGTAGAGAGGAATTGACATTCCAAGTTCTGCCGGCAGAGTGCACTAACGCATAAGAGCCTAGGCTTGTAAAACTTGGTAGAGAGGAGATGACATTCCAAGTTCTGCCGGCAGAGTGCACTAACGCATAAGAGTCTAGGCTTGTAAGACTTGGTAGAGAGGAGTTGACATTCCAAGTTCTGCCGGCAGAATGCACTAACGCATAACAACCTAGGCTTGTAAAACTTGGCAGAGAAGAGATGACATTCCAAGTTCTGCCGGCAGAGTGCACTAACGCATAAGAGCCTAGGCTTGTAAGACTTGGTAGAGAGGAGTTGACATTCCAAGTTCTGCCGGCAGAGTGCACTAACGCATAACAGCCTAGGCTTGTAAGACTTGGTAGAGAGGAATTGACATTCCAAGTTCTACCGGCAGAGTGCACTAACGCATAAGAGCCTAGGCTTGTAAGACTTGGTAGAGAGGAATTGTAATTCCAAGTTCTGCCGGCAGAGTGCACTAACGCATAACAGCCTAGGCTTGTCAGACTTGGTAGAGGGGAGATGACATTCCAAGCTCTGCCGGCAGAGTGCACTAACACATAATAGCCTAGGCTTGTAATGCCTGGCAGAGAAGAATTGACAGTTGGGACCCGACCGCGAGAGAGGAACTACCTGCGAGAGCTCCAGCGAGCGAAACCAGTTTCGGCGAGACCTTCGCAGCACCGCGCAGCCAGCGGTCACTCCAGCGAAGCCCGGCTCCACAGTCCGGCAACTTACCAGCAGCTTGGTAGGGCAGCAAGGCCACAGCCAACGCAACCTTTAAAGGTAGCGGTATTAAGGCGGCACCCAGTGCTCCGGTCCTCTGCTGTTCGTGCCTGTCGGCGCCAACTGTCTGAGTCTTTCTACTCTCACTTCTTTCATCTGTCTATTAGTCAATAAGCTAGGCCCCACTCTTCTTAGACTTAAGAGCCATAACAGGCGCCAACAACCAGACCACGTAAATACCTAAGAGCAAATAGTCTACATCTTTAACGTGGTCAGTTGAAGGCTAACAACACAATGCCGACGACGAGAAATGGGAGTCACTCACCCCCCCCTCCCCCCACTGAACCCCCTGATCATAAAGCCCCTAAAAGAAATCACAAAAAGAGAAAGGCAGAATTGCCAGAACCTGAGCCACCCCAAGAACCACCAACTCAGGCTGAGATAGAACAACCTGAAATTGTTGACCTGGCTGCTGACCTTAACCTGAGCCATGATAGCCAGGCGTCGGAAGGCGGCCAGGGCCCCCCTCTTGCTACAACACCGCCTCAGCCTGAGAGGCAAACAATTATCAACGCAACGGACTACCTCAGCCAAGATAGGCAAAATCTGTCAAAAGTATTTGTTGCAGATTACTGCTCAATAAGTTTGGCTGCCCTCACGTCCGAATTCGATAAAATTTACCGCCCCAAGCAGTACCTCTCCCAATTTAGAAACGGGTACCATGGGTTCAAGTTTACAACCCTTAACGATTACAATAACTTTGTCCGCCTCTGCAGGAATAAGAAAGTGCCATTTCACTTGACAGAACTGCCAGAGGAGCGCCGGTACAAAGTCGTAATCAAGGGACTATATAGGAACATGACACCCCTTGAGGTGCAGCAGGAGCTGGAGTCACTGAGGTTAGATGTGACCAAGGTGACACAGCTCTACTCAAGACGTATCCGCGCCCCCATACCGATATTCCTAATTGAAATGCCCAATGAAATTTCCTCCACGGCACTAAAGAGCATTACGGAACTCTCCCACTGCAAGGTCAGGGTGGAGGACTATGTCTCCCCTAATGGCCCTTTGCAGTGTGGCAGGTGCCTCAGGTTTCGTCACTTGACGAAGAACTGTGAGGCACCACAAGTCTGTGCTCGTTGTGCTGGGCCGCATCATGTGCGAGTGTGCACCAGCGAGACACGTAAGTGTGCCCTCTGCAACTCTTTAGATCATGGAGCCAGGTGGAGGGGATGCGCAGCTTATAAAAAATTGGCACATCCCCAAAACCCGCGCCCCTACGTTCCACGGCCAAGCGTATGGCAGAATGCCAGCGCTGAGCACGGAACATACGCTCAGGTCACGCACCATCAAAGACAGCACCACAACTCAGGCCCCAGGGACCCAAGGTTAAATAAAACCTTTGAAAGCACGCACTCGTACGCCCCGCTGCCGCAAAGGCACCGGTTTGCAGCAGCCCAGCAACCCCCTACAATCTCACAGACACAGAGACCGGCCCTTGCAATGCCCATCATGGAGCAGCCGAGCACATCATGCTCCACCCCCGCAGAGGCTCCAGGACCCAAAGCAGCAGTTGCTAAACGGTCCTACTCGGAGCATTTCCGCGGTGGGAAGGATGGTAAACCTAGCCTGAACTTCTGTAGTGACACTTTGTTCTACATGTTCCGTTTAGGCGACGGGGACACCATGCGGGGCTATGAACGCCTACTGGATGCCTACGCAGCTCTTTTCTTCAACGTGGAGGCTCCAGGAGATACCGCGGCTAACGCGGGAAAGTTCATAGCCACGATGGGTAGGCTGGCGACCCAGATGCGGCAACCCAGAAATGCATAAGAACAAACACCAGTGCGTAATTCCCAGCACATCCAAACAAAAGAAAAACAAAGATGGCGAACACAAACATACACCACCACACTAACACCCCACATAAATACAGAATTCTGTACTGGAACACAAGAGGTGTACGGGCCAGGGCACAAGAATTAAAACATTACCTATATACCAACAACATTACCATCGCACTGCTAAATGAAACCTTTCTCACACCCAAAGCAAGATTTTCCGTACCTGGATACAAAATTTACAGAACACACCGACCAGAGGGACGGAATGGCGGAGGCACGGCCATTGCAATTCAGAGGGACGTTCAACACTCCCAAAAACACGTCCCCCAGCTTCACACAATGGAAGCGACCGCCATACAACTCAACTTGTCCAACCAAACAGTAACAGTAGTAAGTATTTACGTCCCGCCCAACCAACTAGACCACACAGATATCGACATCATCACCAATCTAGGCGACACTGTATTAGCGGCCGGTGACTACAACGCAATACATCAATCATGGGGAAATGTCACTAGCAACACAGCGGGGAACACTCTATACCAACATATGAACAACATAAATAGCGACTACTTCATCGCACATCCCGACACGCCCACATACATCCCAAACAACCGCAAGCATACACCACACACTCTAGATATAGCTATTATGAAAAATACCACATTCCGATACGAAATAAATACAATAGATTCACTAGCCTCAGACCACTTAGCTGTTCAAATTAATATTCATGGAACAACAAAGCTCAAGCCCCAGCAACCCCTACGTAACTTTAACCACGCTAACTGGGAAATGTTTTGCCACCATTTAGATGCCGCACTCCCCCCCGCCGTCCCACTCCAAACAAACGAAGAAGCAGACCAGGCTGCACTTAACCTAGAGGAAGCGATACAGGTGGCCATAGCAGCTGCTGTCCCACTGAAACTCCCATCCAAACACGAAATTATCTACCCGCCGGACTTACTAGCCCTAATGAGGGATAGGGACCATGAAAGGCGCAAATGGCAACGCACAAGAAATCTGGTCCATAAAGTCAACACAGCCACACTGAACAGTCAGGTCAAAACAAGACTCTCACAAA
Source organism: Tenodera sinensis (assembly GCA_030765045.1). Classification (NCBI taxonomy): domain Eukaryota; kingdom Metazoa; phylum Arthropoda; class Insecta; order Mantodea; family Mantidae; genus Tenodera; species Tenodera sinensis. The sequence continues at coordinate 57,460,141 of CM060972.1, forward strand.
TAGCTCAAAACCAGTGGGAACACACCCTCGCGCAACTCCGACCGGGCGGTGCTGCCGTATGGCAACTAACAAAACGATTAGTTAAAGAACCACTGAACATACCACCCCTTAAGAAAGCTGACAACAAGTACGCGGAAGAAGACATTGATAAGGCGAACGTACTGGCAGAAACCTTAGCAAAAGCCTGTGCGCCAAATCAGACCCCAGTTGACCCAACACATAATGTGCAACTTGAAAACAATATGCGCAATGTGTTAATGCAACCAGTTCACAATAAAAATAAAAGAACCAATAAAGGCGAACTCCTGTGGATAATTAAGCACCTTCAGGACGCCAAAGCCCCAGGACCTGACAAAATACCAAACTTGGTCCTTAAACATCTAACAGTGGCAGCTCTAGAGCACCTCAGCAACATCTGTAACTACTGCCTAGAGCAAGGCTATTATCCAACCCCTTGGAAAACAGCCGATGTATTAATGTTTCCAAAGCCCGGGAAAGATAAAACAAGCCCCGCTAACTATAGGCCCATTAGCCTACTTAAGACTATCAGCAAGGTAGCAGAGAAAGTAATACTAAAAAGAATCACCGCACACATTAAGCGACATGACATAATAATCCCCGAGCAATTCGGCTTTAGAGCGCACCACTCTAGCACGCTTCAGATAACACGAAATATAGAATACATTACCCACGGATTCAACCAAAATAGGTCAACAGGTATAATATTCTTGGATATACAACGAGCCTTCGATACAGTGCATCACCCGGGACTCATATTTAAACTCAAGGAACTAAACTTCAATGACAGCATGATTAAACTACTAGCGCACTACCTAACAAATCGAACTTTCTCTGTAACGATACAAGATGCTACCTCTGATACCAGACCACTAAGGGCGGGAGTACCCCAAGGGAGTTTAATCGGGCCGACTTTGTTTAATCTGTACATTAATGATATCCCCAAAACCAACAATACCACCCTCTCAATCTACGCCGATGATACGGCTATAGCAGCGCAATCCTGGAAACCAGAATTGGTAACAACCAGACTACAAGCTGCACTAAACGCACTTGAACCCTGGCTTAACACATGGCGAATCAAGGTAAACACAGGGAAAACGCAGGCAGTCCTTTTTTCCAAAAGACTTAAACACGCAAATCGCAACGCACCACTTAAGCTATACGGAGAAACAATAAACTGGAGTAAACAGGCCAAATATCTGGGAGTCACCCTAGACTCCAAGTTAACATTTGCTGAACATGTCAAATTAATACGCCAGAAGGCCAACGCCCAACTGGGCAGGCTCTACCCTCTCCTCAATAGGAACTCCAAGCTCAGCAAACAACTAGGTCTCATCCTGTACAAAACACTTATCCGCCCAGTGTTTACGTATGCAGCACCAGCATGGGGACACTGTGCCAAGTCCCACATACAACAACTGCAAACACTGCAAAACAAAGTCCTGCGAATCGTAACTAAGGTCCCACGAACGGCACCACTGGACGTGATACATAGAGAATTAAAAATGCACACAGTGGAGGAATTTATTAAGCACCTAGCGTACAATATGTACGAAGCCGCCAAAACCAACCATAATCCACTAATTCGGCTACTGGGACAGTACACCACAGATGCTAATAAGCATAAGAGGCCTTTAGCGCTCTTCGACAGAACTATACCGGTAAACAAACACGCCGCAATCACAGCGACAGACATTGCCCGACACCTCAGTGCACTAGTTCCACCCTGACAGCCCTCAAGTCCCCGAATGGATGATCTCCCCTGCCGGGGCGGACAGGGGTCACAGGGCAACCCCACTTATGTCGACACTCAGCCACGCAGTAGGACCACGAATATGACAAAGACCCAACTCTGCAACTCCTCTTCTTCTCCCCTTCCCCATTCAATTTAAAAAAAAAAAAAAATAAATAAATAAATAAATAAATAAATAAAAATATATTTATTCATCCTGCACATAACACTCAACATCCATTGTATATATGTTCCAGGACAGGCAGCGCATGCTGTGCCAGTTCCAAGCAGCTCCCTCTCCGGCTGCAGCCACGATTCAGGTACGTACACCTCAATTTTTCTTAGCACGACACCTTATCCCAATTCCTGCCTTCAGCATGATAACCCTCTACTAACACTTAGGTTCCAGGCCTGGGCCTAGTGCCAAGACCTGTACCTAACCCCACTCTGCCTGCATACTCTCTTGTATGCAGGTGCCTTTTTAGAGTTACCCACTAACATCAGGTTTGCTTCGGCGGTACCTGACATAACAGCACCCGACTTTCCCTTCCATCCTCGTAGAGTAGACGTAGTGCATGGTAGGGGAGGCGATGTATATCCCTTTCGGATGATCGTCACCTGGGCTGGCGGAGGTGGGGCCAGTCCAATAAAAAAAAAAAAAAAAAAAAAAAAAAAAAAAAATTGACAGTCCAAGTTCTGCCGGCAGAGTGCACTAAAACATAACAGCCTAGGCTCATAAGGCTTGGCACAGAAGAGTTGACAAGTTCTGCCGGTACAGTGCACTAACACATAACCGCCTAGGCTTGTAACGCTTGGAAGAGAAGAGATGACATTCCAAGTTCTGCCGGCAAGCTGCACTAACGCATAACAGCCTAGTCTTGTAAGACTTGGTAGAGAGGAATTGTCATTCTAAGTTCTGCCTGCAGAGTGCACTAACGCATAACAGCCTAGGCTTGTAACGCTTGGAAGAGAAGAGATGACATTCCAAGTTCTGCCGGCAAGCTGCACTAACGCATAACAGCCTAGTCTTGTAAGACTTGGTAGAGAGGAATTGTCATTCTAAGTTCTGCCTGCAGAGTGCACTAACGCATAACAGCCTAGGCTTGTAAGACTTGGTAGAGGGTAGTCACATTTCAAGTTCTACCGGCAGAGTGCACCTGGTTAGGGCTTAAAATGGACCAGGGACTCACATGAAAGCAGCATATATTCCAAATAAGGGGAAAAGCGAACGCCCAATTAGGCAAACTATATCCCCTTATAAACATGAACTCGCATCTAAAACTCAAAATGGGACTAACATTATATAAGACGCTTATCCGCCCTATACTCACTTACGCTGGTCCGGTTTGGGGATATGCCGCAAAAACACATATTATGCGCCTACAAAGGCTACAAAATAAAATACTGCGAATGGTAGCAAAAGTGCCCTACACGGCACCAGCGGACTTACTACACGACGAATTAAAAATGCACACGATAGAGCAATTCATTAAAAAGCTCTCACACGATACGTATAAACACTTGCATAAACATCACAACCCGTTAGTAACGAACCTCAGTAACTATACTATGGAAATTTATAAACACGCTAGACCGCTAGCGCTTTTCGACAGAAATTTAACTTCAAATAACACGGAAGTAGAAGTGGAGAGGACTGTTCCCTCTCACCACACAGCTAAACCTTCCTTATTCCCTGTTTCAGACCGCAGCTTGCCACAGAGCCCTACAAGCCCTCGGCGATGCCGAGGCGGACCGGGAGAACTAGGGCCTCCCACCAGTGTCCTACGTGCGCGGTGAAAGCGGGCCACCGTATGATGGAGTAGGACACTCCGACGACACGGCGAGACCAGGACAAACGCTTATACAAGACCTGCCTGCCTAGGGCAGACAAGAAGAAATCTAGCACGATAACATTTATATTAAGCATGCGTAAAAATCACAGATCATTAGCTGATTCTAATGACTTGCAGGTACATACCTGTGCAACACTAGACATAAGCCTAAATATTGCACGAAAATATCCTTTTACTCTGACACTAACATTAGCTTATCTCACAACGACATGCAGGTTTTCACCTGTGCATCGCTAGATACAAGCTCAAATATTGCACGATTAACTTCAGTTACACTAACTCTAACATTAGCAAATATTATAACGACTGGCAGGTAAACACCTGTGAAACACTAGATATAAGCTGAAACATTGCACGAATAACCTCAGGTATGCTAACACTAAAATTAGCAGAAAGTATAACGACTGGCAGGTAAATACCTGTGCAACCCTAGAATTAAGCATCACACAAATTACATCTTGACTAACAGGCCTATGCCTGTGCAACCTAATCATAAGTAAGCGTAACTGCGTCTAATATCAACACAAATTTAACAATGCATTTTATCTCTCTTGGTCATGTCCAGGTTTCATGGGCATTACCAAAAAGCAACATTTGACTCGCTCGCATGAAAATTCATGCCAGCTTAAAGCATTCAATTACTAACCGGGGTGCTATGCGGGACCCGACTAATGCACGATGATGCACGAAACCTTTAGCATTTTACGAACTAACACGTGGAAGGGTTTTTTAGTGAGTAACCCTCCCCCTTCAGGGCGCAGGGACCCTCACACTGTTGGCCTCAGCATGTCGGCCTCCGCCTGTAACGGGTTTTTCCCCTCCACGGTAAAAAAAAAAAAAAAAAAAATTCAAGTTCTACCGGCAGAGTGCACTAACGTATAACAGCCTAGCCTTGTAAGACTTGTTACAGAGAAGTTGACATTCCAAGTTCTACCGGCAGAGTGCACTAACGCATAACAGCCTAGGTTTGTAAGACTTGGTAGAGTGTAGTCACATTTCAAGTTCTACCGGCAGAGTGCACTAACGCATAACAGCCTAGGCTTGTAAGACTTGGTAGAGAGGAGTTCACATTCCAAGTTCTGCCGGCAGAATGCACTAACGCATAACAGCCTAGGCTTGTAAAACTTGGCAGAGAAGAGATGACATTCCAACTTCTGCCGGCAGAGTGCACTAACGCATAAGAGCCTACGCTTGTAAGACTTGGTAGAGAGGAGTTGACATTCCAAGTTCTGCCGGCAGAATGCACTAACGCATAACAGCCTAGGCTTGTAAGACTTGGTAGAGAGGAATTGACATTCCAAGTTCTACCGGCAGAGTGCACTAACGCATAAGAGCCTAGGCTTGTAAGACTTGGTAGAGAGGAATTGTAATTCCAAGTTCTGCCGGCAGAGTGCACTAACTTATAACAGCCTAGGCTTGTAAGACTTGGTACAGAGGAGTTGACATTCCAAGTTCTACCGGCAGAGTGCACTAACACATAACAGCCTAGGCTTGTGAAACATGGTAGAGAGGCATTGACATTCCAAGTTCTACCGGCAGAGTGAACTAACGTATAACAGCCTAGGCTTGTAAGACTTGGTAGAGAGGAATTGTAATTCCAAGTTCTGCCGGCAGAGTGCACTAACGCATAACAGCCTAGGCTTGTGAAACATGGTAGAGAGGAATTGACATTCCAAGTTCTACCGGTAGAGTGAACGAACGCATAACAGCCTAGTCTTGTAAGACTTGGTAGAGAGGAGTTGACATTCCAAGTTCTGCCGCCAGAATGCACTAACGCATAACAGCCTAGGCTTGTAAGACTTGGTAGAGAGGAATTGTAATTCCAAGTTCTACCGGCAGAGTGCACTAAGGCATAACAGCCTAGGCTTGTGAAACATGGTAGAGAGGAATTGACATTCCAAGTTCTACCGGCAGAGTGCACCTACGCATAAGAGCCTAGGCTAGCAAGACTTGGTAGAGAGGAATTGTAATTCCAAGTTCTACCGGCAGAGTGCACTAAGGCATAACAGCCTAGCCTTGTAAGACTTGGTACAGAGGAGTTGACATTCCAAGTTCTACCGGCAGAGTGCACTAACGCATAACAGCCTAGGCTTGCAAGACTTGGTAGAGAGGAGTTGACATTCCAAGTTCTACCGGCAGAGTGCACTAACACATAACAGCGTAGGCTTGTAAGACTTGTTAGAGAGGAGTTCACATTCCAAGTTCTGCCGGCAGAGTGCACTATCACATAACAGCATAGGCTTGTAAGACTTGGTAGAGAGGAGTTCACATTCCAAGTTCTGCCGGCAGAGTGCACCAACGCATAACAGCCTAGGCTTGTCAGACTTGGTAGAGAGGAGTTTACATTCCAAGCTCTGCCGGCAGAGTGCACTAACACATATTAGCCTAGGCTTGTAATGCCTGGCAGAGAAGAATTGACAGTCCAAGTTCTGCCAGCAGAGTGCACTAAAACATAACAGCCTAGGCTCATAAGGCTTGGCACAGAAGAGTTGACAAGTTCTGCCGGTACAGTGCACTAACACATAACCGCCTAGGCTTGTAACGCTTGGAAGAGAAGAGATGACATTCCAAGTTCTGCCGGCAAGCTGCACTAACGCATAACAGCCTAGTCTTGTAAGACTTGGTAGAGAGGAATTGTCATTCTAAGTTCTGCCTGCAGAGTGCACTAACGCATAACAGCCTAGGCTTGTAACGCTTGGCAGAGAAGAAATGACATTCCAAGTTCTGCCGGCAAGGTGCACTAACGCATACCAGCCTAGTCTTGTAAGACTTGGTAGAGAGGAATAGACATTCCAAGTTCTACCGGCAGAGTGAACTAACGTATAACAGTCTAGGCTTGTAAGACTTGCTAGAGAGGAGTTGATATTCGAAGTTCTGCCGGCAGAGTGCGCTAACACATAACAGCCTAGGCTTGTAAGACTTGGTAGAGAGGAGTTGACATTCCAAGTTCTGCCGGCAGAATACACTAACGCATAACAACCTAGGCTTGTAAAACTTGGTAGAGAGGAATTGACATTCCAAGTTCTGCCGGCAGAGTGCACTAACGCATAAGAGCCTAGGCTTGTAAAACTTGGTAGAGAGGAGATGACATTCCAAGTTCTGCCGGCAGAGTGCACTAACGCATAAGAGCCTAGGCTTGTAAGACTTGGTAGAGAGGAGTTGACATTCCAAGTTCTGCCGGCAGAATGCACTAACGCATAACAACCTAGGCTTGTAAAACTTGGCAGAGAAGAGATGACATTCCAAGTTCTGCCGGCAGAGTGCACTAACGCATAAGAGCCTAGGCTTGTAAGACTTGGTAGAGAGGAGTTGACATTCCAAGTTCTGCCGGCAGAGTGCACTAACGCATAACAGCCTAGGCTTGTAAGACTTGGTAGAGAGGAATTGACATTCCAAGTTCTACCGGCAGAGTGCACTAACGCATAAGAGCCTAGGCTTGTAAGACTTGGTAGAGAGGAATTGTAATTCCAAGTTCTGCCGGCAGAGTGCACTAACGCATAACAGCCTAGGCTTGTCAGACTTGGTAGAGAGGAGATGACATTCCAAGCTCTGCCGGCAGAGTGCACTAACACATAATAGCCTAGGCTTGTAATGCCTGGCAGAGAAGAATTGACAGTCCAAGTTCTGCCGGCAGAGTGCACTAAAACATAACAGCCTAGGCTCATAAGGCTTGGCACAGAAGAGTTGACAAGTTCTGCCGGTACAGTGCACTAACACATAACCGCCTAGGCTTGTAACGCTTGGAAGAGAAGAGATGACATTCCAAGTTCTGCCGGCAAGCTGCACTAACGCATAACAGCCTAGTCTTGTAAGACTTGGTAGAGAGGAATTGTCATTCTAAGTTCTGCCTGCAGAGTGCACTAACGCATAACAGCCTAGGCTTGTAACGCTTGGAAGAGAAGAGATGACATTCCAAGTTCTGCCGGCAAGCTGCACTAACGCATAACAGCCTAGTCTTGTAAGACTTGGTAGAGAGGAATTGTCATTCTAAGTTCTGCCTGCAGAGTGCACTAACGCATAACAGCCTAGGCTTGTAAGACTTGGTAGAGGGTAGTCACATTTCAAGTTCTACCGGCAGAGTGCACCTGGTTAGGGCTTAAAATGGACCAGGGACTCACATGAAAGCAGCATATATTCCAAATAAGGGGAAAAGCGAACGCCCAATTAGGCAAACTATATCCCCTTATAAACATGAACTCGCATCTAAAACTCAAAATGGGACTAACATTATATAAGACGCTTATCCGCCCTATACTCACTTACGCTGGTCCGGTTTGGGGATATGCCGCAAAAACACATATTATGCGCCTACAAAGGCTACAAAATAAAATACTGCGAATGGTAGCAAAAGTGCCCTACACGGCACCAGCGGACTTACTACACGACGAATTAAAAATGCACACGATAGAGCAATTCATTAAAAAGCTCTCACACGATACGTATAAACACTTGCATAAACATCACAACCCGTTAGTAACGAACCTCAGTAACTATACTATGGAAATTTATAAACACGCTAGACCGCTAGCGCTTTTCGACAGAAATTTAACTTCAAATAACACGGAAGTAGAAGTGGAGAGGACTGTTCCCTCTCACCACACAGCTAAACCTTCCTTATTCCCTGTTTCAGACCGCAGCTTGCCACAGAGCCCTACAAGCCCTCGGCGATGCCGAGGCGGACCGGGAGAACTAGGGCCTCCCACCAGTGTCCTACGTGCGCGGTGAAAGCGGGCCACCGTATGATGGAGTAGGACACTCCGACGACACGGCGAGACCAGGACAAACGCTTATACAAGACCTGCCTGCCTAGGGCAGACAAGAAGAAATCTAGCACGATAACATTTATATTAAGCATGCGTAAAAATCACAGATCATTAGCTGATTCTAATGACTTGCAGGTACATACCTGTGCAACACTAGACATAAGCCTAAATATTGCACGAAAATATCCTTTTACTCTGACACTAACATTAGCTTATCTCACAACGACATGCAGGTTTTCACCTGTGCATCGCTAGATACAAGCTCAAATATTGCACGATTAACTTCAGTTACACTAACTCTAACATTAGCAAATATTATAACGACTGGCAGGTAAACACCTGTGAAACACTAGATATAAGCTGAAACATTGCACGAATAACCTCAGGTATGCTAACACTAAAATTAGCAGAAAGTATAACGACTGGCAGGTAAATACCTGTGCAACCCTAGAATTAAGCATCACACAAATTACATCTTGACTAACAGGCCTATGCCTGTGCAACCTAGTCATAAGTAAGCGTAACTGCGTCTAATATCAACACAAATTTAACAATGCATTTTATCTCTCTTGGTCATGTCCAGGTTTCATGGGCATTACCAAAAAGCAACATTTGACTCGCTCGCATGAAAATTCATGCCAGCTTAAAGCATTCAATTACTAACCGGGGTGCTATGCGGGACCCGACTAATGCACGATGATGCACGAAACCTTTAGCATTTTACGAACTAACACGTGGAAGGGTTTTTTAGTGAGTAACCCTCCCCCTTCAGGGCGCAGGGACCCTCACACTGTTGGCCTCAGCATGTCGGCCTCCGCCTGTAACGGGTTTTTCCTCTCCACGGTAAAAAAAAAAAAAAAAAATTCAAGTTCTACCGGCAGAGTGCACTAACGTATAACAGCCTAGCCTTGTAAGACTTGTTACAGAGGAGTTGACATTCCAAGTTCTACCGGCAGAGTGCACTAACGCATAACAGCCTAGGCTTGTAAGACTTGCTAGAGAGGAGTTGACATTCCAAGTTCTGCCGGCAGAGTGCACTAAGGCATAACAGCCTAGCCTTGTAAGACTTGGTAGAGAGGAGTTGACATTCCAAGTTCTACCGGCAGAGTGCACTAACGCATAACAGCCTAGGCTTGTCAGACTTGGTAGAGAGGAGTTGACATTCCAAGCTCTGCCGGCAGAGTGCACTAACACATAATAGCCTAGGCTTGTAATGCCTGGCAGAGAAGAATTGACATTCCTAGTGCTGCCGGCAGAGTGCACTAAAACATAACAGCCTAGGCTCATAAGGCTTGGCAGAGGAGAGTTGACTCTGCAATGCCCATCATGGAGCAGCCGAGCACATCATGCTCCACCCCCGCAGAGGCTCCAGGACCCAAAGCAGCAGTTGCTAAACGGTCCTACTCGGAGCATTTCCGCGGTGGGAAGGATGGCAAACCCTGCCTGAACTTTTGTAGTGACACTTTGTTCTACATGTTCCGTTTAGGCGACGGGGACACCATGCGGGGCTATGAACGCCTACTGGATGCCTACGCAGCTCTTTTTTTTCAACGTGGAGGCTCTAGGAGATACCGCGGCTAACGCGGGAAAGTTCATAGCCACGATGGGTAAGCTGGCGACCCAGATGCGGCAACCCAGGAATGCATAAGAACAAACACCAGTGCGTAATTCCCAGCACATCCAAACAAAAGAAAAACAAAGATGGCGAACACAAACATACACCACCACACTAACACCCCACATAAATACAGAATTCTGTACTGGAACACAAGAGGTGTATGGGCCAGGGCACAAGAATTAAAACATTACCTATATACCAACAACATTACCATCGCACTGCTAAATGAAACCTTTCTCACACCCAAAGCAAGATTTTCCGTACCTGGATACAAAATTTACAGAACACACCGACCAGAGGGACGGAATGGCGGAGGCACGGCCATTGCAATTCAGAGGGACGTTCAACACTCTCAAAAACACGTCCCCCAGCTTCATACAATGGAAGCGACCGCCATACAACTCAACTTGTCCAACCAAAAAGTAACAGTAGTAAGTATTTACGTCCCGCCCAACCAACTAGACCACAGAGATATCGACATCATCACCAACCTAGGCGACACTGTATTAGCGGCCGGTGACTACAACGCAATACATCAATCATGGGGAAATGTCACTAGCAACACAGCGGGGAACACTCTATACCAACATATGAACAACATAAATAGCGACTACTTCATCGCACATCCCAACACACCCACATTCATCCCAAACAACCGCAAGCATACACCACACACTCTAGATATAGCTATTATGAAAAATACCACATTCCGATACGAAATAAATACAATAGATTCACTAGCCTCAGACCACTTAGCTGTTCAAATTAATATTCATGGAACAACAAAGCTCAAGCCCCAGCAACCCCTACGTAACTTTAACCACGCTAACTGGGAAATGTTTTGCCACCACTTAGATGCCGCACTCCCCCCCCCCCCCCCCCCCGCCGTCCCACTCCAAACAAACGAAGAAGCAGACCAGGCTGCACTTAACCTAGAGGAAGCGATACAGGTGGCCATAGCAGCTGCTGTCCCACTGAAACTCCCAGCCAAACACGAAATTATCTACCCGTCGGACTTACTAGCCCTAATGAGGGATAGGGACCATGAAAGGCGCAAATGGCAACGCACAAGAAATCTGGTCCATAAAGTCAACACAGCCACACTGAACAGTCAGGTCAAAACGAGACTCTCACAAATAGCCCAAAACCAGTGGGAACACACCCTCGCGCAACTCCGACCGGGCGGTGCTGCCGTATGGCAACTAACAAAACGATTAGTTAAAGAACCACTGAACATACCACCCCTTAAGAAAGCTGACAACAAATACGCGGAAGAAGACATTGATAAGGCGAACGTACTGGCAGAAACCTTAGCAAAAGCCTGTGCGCCAAATCAGACCCCTGTTGACCCAACACATAATGTGCAACTTGAAAACAATATGCGCAATGTGTTAATGCAACCAGTACACAATAAAAATAAAAGAACCAATAAAGGCGAACTCCTGTGGATAATTAAGCACCTTCAGGACGCCAAAGCTCCAGGACCTGACAAAATACCAAACTTGGTCCTTAAACATCTAACAGTGGCAGCTCTAGAGCACCTCAGCAACATCTGTAACTACTGCCTAGAGCAAGGCTATTATCCAACCCCTTGGAAAACAGCCGATGTATTAATGTTTCCAAAGCCCGGGAAAGATAAAACAAGCCCCGCTAACTATAGGCCCATTAGCCTACTTAAGACTATCAGCAGGGTAGCAGAGAAAGTAATACTAAAAAGAATCACCGCACACATTAAGCGACATGACATAATAATCCCCGAGCAATTCGGCTTTAGAGCGCACCACTCTAGCACGCTTCAGATAACACGAAATATAGAATACATTACTCACGGATTCAACCAAAATAGGTCAACAGGCATAATATTCTTGGATATACAACGAGCCTTCGATACAGTACATCACCCGGGACTCATATTTAAGCTCAAGGAACTAAACTTCAATGACAGCATGATTAAACTACTGGCGCACTACCTAACAAATCGAACTTTCTCTGTAACGATACAAGATGCTACCTCTGATACCAGACCACTAAGGGCGGGAGTACCCCAAGGGAGTTTAATCGGGCCGACATTGTTTAATCTGTACATTAATGATATCCCCAAAACCAACAATACCACCCTCTCAATCTACGCCGATGATACGGCCATAGCAGCGCAATCCTGGAAACCAGAATTGGTAACAACCAGACTACAAGCTGCACTAAACGAACTTGAACCCTGGCTTAACACATGGCGAATCAAGGTAAACACAGGGAAAACGCAGGCAGTCCTTTTTTCCAAAAGACTTAAACACGCAAATCGCAACGCACCACTTAAGCTATACGGAGAAACAATAAACTGGAGTAAACAGGCCAAATATCTGGGAGTCACCCTAGACTCTAAGTTAACATTTGCTGAACATGTCAAATTAATACGCCAGAAGGCCAACGCCCAACTGGGCAGGCTCTACCCTCTCCTCAATAGGAACTCCAAGCTCAGCACAAACAACTAGGTCTCATCCTGTACAAAACACTTATCCGCCCAGTGTTTACGTATGCAGCACCAGCATGGGGACACTGTGCCAAGTCCCACATACAACAACTGCAAACACTGCAAAACAAAGTCCTGCTAATCGTAACTAAGGTCCCACGAACGGCACCACTGGACGTGATACATAGAGAATTAAAAATGCACACAGTGGAGGAATTTATTAAGCAGCTAGCCTACAATATGTACGAAGCCGCCAAAACCAACCATAATCCACTAATTCGGCTACTGGGACAGTACACCACAGATGCTAATAAGCATAAGAGGCCTTTAGCGCTCTTCGACAGAACTATACCGGTAAACAAACACGCCGCAATTACAGCGACAGACATTGCCCGACACCTCAGTGCACTAGTTCCACCCTGACAGCCCTCAAGTCCCCGAATGGATGATCTCCCCTGCCGGGGCGGACAGGGGTCACAGGGCAACCCCACTTATGACGACACTCAGCCACGCAGTAGGACCACGAATATGACAAAGACCCAAATCTGCAACTCCTCTTCTTCTCCCCTTCCCCATTCAATAAAAAAATAAAAAAAATAAAAAAAAAAATAAAATAAAAAAATATATACATATAAATAAAATAAACAAATAAAAATATATCTATTCATCCTGCACATAACACTCAACATCCATTGTATATATGTTCCAGGACAGGCAGCGCATGCTGTGCCAGTTCCAAGCAGCTCCCTCTCCGGCTGCAGAAACGATTCAGGTACGTACACCTCAATTTTTCTTAGCACGACACCTTATCCCAATTCCTGCCTTCAGCATGATAACCCTCTACTAACACTTAGGTTCCAGGCCTGGGCCTAGTGCCAAGACCTGTACCTAACCCCACTATGCCTGCATACTTTCTTGTATGCAGGTGCCTTTTTAGAGTTACCCACTAACATCAGGTTTGCTTCGGCGGTACCTGACATAACAGCACCCGACTTTCCCTTCCATCCTCGTAGAGTAGACGTAGTGCATGGTAGGGGAGGCGATGTATATCCCTTTCGGATGATCGTAACCTGGGCTGGCGGAGGTGGGGCCAGTCCAACAATATACAAAAAAAAAAAAAAAAAAAAAAAAAAAAAAAAAAAAAAAAAAAAAGTTGCACTGCATGCCAGCATGAAACATTGCGTCACTGACCGGGGTGCAAATGCGGGACCCGACTATCATACCCACAATCATTCACCAAATTCTCCCCTGCAAGACAGGGCATCTCTTCTGTAACTACCAGCTGTTACTGCCCGGGCAGGCAGCTCTCATACATCACCATTGAACGCCCAGAAGCCCTAATAATGCTCTGCAATGAAGTGTCTTCCGGTGGGGTTTTTTAGTGAGTAGGCTGCCCGGGTTCGAAGCCAGGGTAGGAGTCTTACACTCGCATGCACGCATGCGGTAAGGGCGTAAGTAGCCCTTTTCCCCAACACAAAAAAAAAAAAAAAAAAAAAAAAAAGAGTTGACATTCCAAGTTCTGCCGGCAGAGTGCACTAACACATAACAGCCTAGGCTTGTAAGACTTGGTAGAGAGGAGTTGTCATTACAAGTTCTAGCGGCAGAGTGCACTAACGCATAACAGACTAGGCTTGTAAGACTTGGCAGAGAGGAGTTGACATTCCAAGTTCTGCCGGCAGAGTGCACTAACGCATAACAGCCTAGCCTTATAACACTTGTTAGAGAGGAGTTGACATTCCCAGTTCTGCCGGCAGAGTGCACTAACGCATAACAGCCTAGGCTTGTAAGACTTGTTAGAGAGGAGTTGACATTCCAAGCTCTGCCGGCAGAGTGCACTAACGCATAACAGCCTAGGCTTGTAAGACATGGCAGAGAGGAGTTCACATTTCAAGTTCTACCGGCAGAGTGCACTAACACATAACAGCCTAAGCTTGTAAGACTTGTTAGAGAGGAGTTGACACTCCAAGTTCTACCGGCAGAGTGCACTAACGCATAACAGCCTAGCCTTATAAGACTTGGTAGAGAGGAGTTGACATTCCAAGTTCTACCGGCAGAGTGCACTAACGCATAACAGCCTAGCCTTATAAGACTTGGTAGAGAGGAGTTGACATTCCAAGTTCTACCGGCAGAGTGCACTAACGCATAACAGCCTAGCCTTATAAGACTTGGTAGAGAGGAGTTGACATTCCAAGTTCTACCGGCAGAGTGCACTAACACATAACAGCCTAGTCTTGTAAGACTTGGTAGAGAGGAGCTGACAATACAAGTTCTACCGGCAGAGTGCACTAACACATAACAGCCTAGTCTTGTAAGACTTGGTAGAGTGGAGCTGATAATACAAGTTCTACCGGCAGAGTGCACTAACACATAACAGCCTAGTCTTGTAAGACTTGGTAGAGAGGAGCTGACAATACAAGTTCTTCCGGCAGAGTGCACTAACACATAACAGCCTAACCTTGTAAGACTCGGTAGAGAGGAGCTGACAATACAAGTTCTGCCGGCAGAGTGCACTAACACATAACAGCCTAGCCTTGTAAGACTCGGTAGAGAGAAGCTGACAATACAAGTTCTTCCGGCAGAGTGCACCAACACATAATAGCCTAGGCTTCTAAGACTTGGCAGAGAGGAGCTGACAATACAAGTTCTACCGGCAGAGTGCACTAACACATAACAGCCTAGTCTTGTAAGACTTGGTAGAGAGGAGCTGACAATACAAGTTCTACCGGCAGAGTGCACTAACACATAACAGCCTAGTCTTGTAAGACTTGGTAGAGAGGAGCTGACAATACAAGTTCTTCCGGCAGAGTGCACTAACACATAACAGCCTAGTCTTGTAAGACTTGGTAGAGAGGAGCTGACAATACAAGTTCTTCCGGCAGAGTGCACTAACACATAACAGCCTAACCTTGTAAGACTCGGTAGAGAGGAGCTGACAATACAAGTTCTGCCGGGAGAGTGCACTAACCCATAACAGCCTAGTCTTGTAAGACTCGGTAGAGAGGAGCTGACAATACAAGTTCTTCCGGCAGAGTGCACTAACACATAATAGCCTAGGCTTGTAAGACTTGGTAGAGGGGAGCTGACAATACAAGTTCTACCGGCAGAGTGCACTAACACATAACAGCCTAGGCTTGTAAGACTTGGTAGAGAGGAGCTGACAATACAAGTTCTTCCGGCAGAGTGCACTAACACATGACAGCCTAGACTTGTAAGACTTGGTAGAGAGGAGCTGACAATACAAGTTCTTCCGGCAGAGTGCACTAACACATAAAAGCCTAGGCTTGTATGACTTGGTAGAGAGGAGCTGACAATACAAGTTCTTCCGGCAGAGTGCACTAACACATAACACCCTAGTCTTGTAAGACTTGGTAGAGAGGAGCTGACAATACAAGTTCTACCGGCAGAGTGCACCAACACATAATAGCCTAGGCTTGTATGACATGGTACAGAGGAGTAGACATTCTAATTTCTACCGGCAGAGTGCACTTACAAATAATAGCCTAGGCTTGTATGACTTGGTAGAGAGGAGTCGACATTCCAAGTTCTACCGGCAGAGTGCACTAACAAATAATAACCTAGTCTTGTAAGACTTGGTAGAGAGGAGTTGACATTCCAAGTTCTACCGGCAGAGTGCACTTATAAATAATAGCCTAGGCTTGTATGACTTGGTAGAGAGGAGTCGACTTTCCAAGTTCTACCGGCAGAGTGCACTTACAAATTATAACCCAGTCTTGTATGACTTGGTAGAGAGGAGTCGACATTCTAATTTCTACCGGCAGAGTGCACTTACAAATAACAGCCTAGGCTTGTATGACTTGGTAGAGAGGAGTTGACATTCCAATTTCTACCGGCAGAGTGCACTTACAAATAATAGCCTAGTCTTGTATGACTTGGTAGAGAGGAGTCCACATTCCAATTTCTACCGGCAGAGTGCACTTACAAACAATAGCCTAGGCTTGTATGACTTGGTAGAGAGGAGCCGACATTCCAAGTTCTACCGGCAGAGTGCACTTACAAATAATAACCTAGTCTTGTATGACTTGGTAGAGAGGAGTCGACATTAAAATTTCTACCGGCAGAGTGCACTTACAAATAATAACCTAGTCTTGTATGACTTGGTAGAGAGGAGTCGACATTCCAATTTCTACCGGCAGAGTGCACTTACAAATCTTAGCCTAGGCTTGTATGACTTGGTAGAGAGGAGTCGACATTCCAAGTTCTACCGGCAGAGTGCACTTACAAATAATAGCCTAGGCTTGTAAGACTTGGTAGAGAGGAGCTGACATTCCAAGTTCTGCCGGCAGAGTGCACTAACACATAACAGCCTAGGCTTGTAGGACTTGGTAGAGAGGAGTTGACATTCCTAGTTCTGCCGGCAGAGTGCACTAACACATAACAGCCTAGGCTTGTAGGACTTGGTAGAGAGGAGTTGACATTCCAAGTTCTACCGGCAGAGTGCACTAACACATAACAGCCTAGTCTTGTAAGACTTGGTAGAGAGGAGCTGACAATCCAATTTGTACCGGCAGAGTGCACTTACAAATATTAGCCTAGTCTTGTATGACTTGGTAGGGAGGAGTTGACATTCCAAGTTCTGCCGGCAGAGTGCACTAACACATAACAGCCTAGTCTTGTAAGACTTGGTAGAGAGGAGCTGACAATACAAGTTCTTCCGGCAGAGTGCACTAACACATAACAGCCTAGTCTTGTAAGACTTGGTAGAGAGGAGCTGACAATACAAGTTCTACCGGCAGAGTGCACTAACACATAACAGCCTAGCCTTGTAAGACTTGGTAGAGAGGAGCTGACAATACAAGTTCTTCCGGCAGAGTGCACTAACACATAACAGCCTAGTCTTGTAAGACTTGGTAGAGAGGAGCTGACAATACAAGTTCTTCCGGCAGAGTGCACTTACAAATAATAGCCTAGTCTTGTATGACTTGGTAGAGAGGAGTCGACATTCCAATTTCTACCGGCAGAGTGCACTTACAAATAACAGCCTAGTCTTGTAAGTCTTGGTAGAGAGGAGTTGACATTCGAAGTTCTACCGGCAGAGTGCACTTACAAATAATAGCCTAGTCTTGTATGACTTGGTATAGAGGAGTCGACATTCCAATTTCTACCGGCAGAGTGCACTTTCAAATAACAGCCTAGTCTTGTAAGACTTGGTATAGAGGAGTCGACATTCCAATTTCTACCGGCAGAGTGCACTTACAAATAACAGCCTAGTCTTGTATGACTTGGTAGAGAGGAGTCGACATTCCAATTTCTACCGGCAGAGTGCACTTACAAATAACAGCCTAGTCTTGTAAGACTTGGTAGAGAGGAGTTGACATTCCAAGTTCTACCGGCAGAGTGCACTTACAAATAATAGCCTAGTCTTGTATGACTTGGTATAGAGGAGTCGACATTCCAATTTCTACCGGCAGAGTGCACTTACAAATAACAGCCTAGTCTTGTAAGACTTGGTATAGAGGAGTCGACATTCCAATTTCTACCGGCAGAGTGGACTTACAAATAACAGCCTAGTCTTGTATGACTTGGTATAGAGGAGTCGACATTCCAATTTCTACCGGCAGGGTGCACTTACAAATAACAGCTTAGTCTTGTAAGACTTGGTAGAGAGGAGTTGACATTCGAAGTTCTACCGGCAGAGTGCACTTACAAATAATAGCCTAGGCTTGTATGACTTGGTAGAGAGGAGTCGACATTCCAATTTCTACCGGCAGAGTGCACTTACAAATAACAGCCTAGTCTTGTAAGACTTGGTAGAGAGGAGCTGACAATACAAGTTCTTCCGGCAGAGTGCACTAACACATAAAAGCCTAGGCTTGTATGACTTGGTAGAGAGGAGCTGACAATACAAGTTCTTCCGGCAGAGTGCACTAACACATAACAGCCTAGTCTTGTAAGACTTGGTAGAGAGGAGCTGACAATACAAGTTCTACCGGCAGAGTGCACTTACAAATAACAGCCTAGTCTTGTAAGACTTGGTAGAGAGGAGCTGACAATACAAGTTCTTCCGGCAGAGTGCACTAACACATAAAAGCCTAGGCTTGTATGACTTGGTAGAGAGGAGCTGACAATACAAGTTCTTCCGGCAGAGTGCACTAACACATAACAGCCTAGTCTTGTAAGACTTGGTAGAGAGGAGCTGACAATACAAGTTCTACCGGCAGAGTGCACCAACACATAATAGCCTAGGCTTGTATGACATGGTACAGAGGAGTAGACATTCCAATTTCTACCGGCAGAGTGCACTTACAAATAATAGCCTAGGCTTGTATGACTTGGTAGAGAGGAGTCGACATTCCAATTTCTACCGGCAGAGTGCACTTACAAATAATAACCTAGTCTTGTATGACTTGGTAGAGAGGAGTCGACATTCCAAGTTCTACCGGCAGAGTGCACTTACAAATAATAGCCTAGGCTTGTAAGACTTGGTAGAGAGGAGCTGACAATACAAGTTCTTCCGGCAGAGTGCACTAACACATAACAGCCTAGGCTTGTAAGACTTGGTAGAGAGGAGCTGACAATACAAGTTCTTCCGGCAGAGTGCACTAACACATAAAAGCCTAGGCTTGTATGACTTGGTAGAGACAAGCTGACAATACAAGTTCTTCCGGCAGAGTGCACTTACAAATAATAGCCTAGGCTTGTAAGACTTGGTAGAGAGGAGCTGACATTCCAAGTTCTGCCGGCAGAGTGCACTAACACATAACAGCCTAGGCTTGTAGGACTTGGTAGAGAGGAGTTGACTTTCTAGTTCTGCCGGCAGAGTGCACTAACACATAACAGCCTAGGCTTGTAGGACTTGGTAGAGAGGAGTTGACATTCCAAGTTCTACCGGCAGAGTGCACTAACACATAACAGCCTAGTCTTGTAAGACTTGGTAGAGAGGAGCTGACAATCCAATTTGTACCGGCAGAGTGCACTTACAAATATTAGCCTAGTCTTGTATGACTTGGTAGGGAGGATTTGACATTCCAAGTTCTGCCGGCAGAGTGCACTAACACATAACAGCCTAGTCTTGTAAGACTTGGTAGAGAGGAGCTGACAATACAAGTTCTTCCGGCAGAGTGCACTAACACATAACAGCGTAGTCTTGTAAGACTTGGTAGAGAGGAGCTGACAATACAAGTTCTACCGGCAGAGTGCACTAACACATAACAGCCTAGCCTTGTAAGACTTGGTAGAGAGGAGCTGACAATACAAGTTCTTCCGGCAGAGTGCACTAACACATAACAGCCTAGTCTTGTAAGACTTGGTAGAGAGGAGCTGACAATACAAGTTCTTCCGGCAGAGTGCACTTACAAATAATAGCCTAGTCTTGTATGACTTGGTAGAGAGGAGTCGACATTCCAATTTCTACCGGCAGAGTGCACTTACAAATAACAGCCTAGTCTTGTATGACTTGGTAGAGAGGAGTCGACATTCCAATTTCTACCGGCAGAGTGCACTTACAAATAACAGCCTAGTCTTGTAAGACTTGGTAGAGAGGAGTTGACATTCGAAGTTCTACCGGCAGAGTGCACTTACAAATAATAGCCTAGTCTTGTATGACTTGGTATAGAGGAGTCGACATTCCAATTTCTACCGGCAGAGTGCACTTACAAATAACAGCCTAGTCTTGTAAGACTTGGTATAGAGGAGTCGACATTCCAATTTCTACCGGCAGAGTGCACTTACAAATAACAGCCTAGTCTTGTATGACTTGGTATAGAGGAGTCGACATTCCAATTTCTACCGGCAGGGTGCACTTACAAATAACAGCTTAGTCTTGTAAGACTTGGTAGAGAGGAGTTGACATTCGAAGTTCTACCGGCAGAGTGCACTTACAAATAATAGCCTAGGCTTGTATGACTTGGTAGAGAGGAGTCGACATTCCAATTTCTACCGGCAGAGTGCACTTACAAATAACAGCCTAGTCTTGTAAGACTTGGTAGAGAGGAGCTGACAATACAAGTTCTTCCGGCAGAGTGCACTAACACATAAAAGCCTAGGCTTGTATGACTTGGTAGAGAGGAGCTGACAATACAAGTTCTTCCGGCAGAGTGCACTAACACATAACAGCCTAGTCTTGTAAGACTTGGTAGAGAGGAGCTGACAATACAAGTTCTACCGGCAGAGTGCACCAACACATAATAGCCTAGGCTTGTATGACATGGTACAGAGGAGTAGACATTCCAATTTCTACCGGCAGAGTGCACTTACAAATAATAGCCTAGGCTTGTATGACTTGGTAGAGAGGAGTCGACATTCCAAGTTCTACCGGCAGAGTGCACTAACACATAACAGCCTAGTCTTGTAAGACTTGGTAGAGAGCAGCTGACAATACAAGTTCTACCGGCAGAGTGCACCAACACATAATAGCCTAGGCTTGTATGACATGGTAGAGAGGAGTCGACATTCCAATTTCTACCGGCAGAGTGCACTTACAAATAATAGCCTAGTCTTGTATGACTTGGTAGAGAGGGGTCGACATTCCAATTTCTACCGGCAGAGTGCACTTACAAATAATAGCCTAGGCTTGTATGACTTGGTAGAGAGGAGTCGACATTCCAAGTTCTACCGGCAGAGTGCACTAACAAATAATAACCTAGTCTTGTAAGACTTGGTAGAGAGGAGTTGACATTCCAAGTTCTACCGGCAGAGTGCACTTACAAATAATAGCCTAGGCTTGTATGACTTGGTAGAGAGGAGTCGACTTTCCAAGTTCTACCGGCAGAGTGCACTTACAAATAATAACCTAGTCTTGTATGACTTGGTAGAGAGGAGTCGACATTCCAATTTCTACCGGCAGAGTGCACTTACAAATAATAGCCTAGGCTTGTATGACTTGGTAGAGAGGAGTTGACATTCCAATTTCTACCGGCAGAGTGCACTTACAAACAATAGCCTAGGCTTGTATGACTTGGTAGAGAGGAGTCGACATTCCAAGTTCTACCGGCAGAGTGCACTTACAAATAATAACCTAGTCTTGTATGACTTGGTAGAGAGGAGTCGACATTCCAATTTCTACCGGCAGAGTGCACTTACAAATAATAACCTAGTCTTGTATGACTTGGTAGAGAGGAGTCGACATTCCAAGTTCTACCGGCAGAGTGCACTTACAAATAATGGCCTAGGCTTGTAAGACTTGGTAGAGAGGAGCTGACATTCCAAGTTCTGCCGGCAGAGTGCACTAACACATAACAGCCTAGGCTTGTAGGACTTGGTAGAGAGGAGTTGACTTTCTAGTTCTGCCGGCAGAGTGCACTAACACATAACAGCCTAGGCTTGTAGGACTTGGTAGAGAGGAGTTGACATTCCAAGTTCTACCGGCAGAGTGCACTAACACATAACAGCCTAGTCTTGTAAGACTTGGTAGAGAGGAGCTGACAATCCAATTTGTACCGGCAGAGTGCACTTACAAATATTAGCCTAGTCTTCTATGACTTGGTAGGGAGAAGTTGACATTCCAAGTTCTGCCGGCAGAGTGCACTAACACATAACAGCCTAGTCTTGTAAGACTTGGTAGAGAGGAGCTGACAATACAAGTTCTTCCGGCAGAGTGCACTAACACATAACAGCGTAGTCTTGTAAGACTTGGTAGAGAGGAGGTGACAATACAAGTTCTACCGGCAGAGTGCACTAACACATAACAGCCTAGCCTTGTAAGACTTGGTAGAGAGGAGCTGACAATACAAGTTCTTCCGGCAGAGTGCACTAACACATAACAGCCTAGTCTTGTAAGACTTGGTAGAGAGGAGCTGACAATACAAGTTCTTCCGGCAGAGTGCACTTACAAATAATAGCCTAGTCTTGTATGACTTGGTAGAGAGGAGTCGACATTCCAATTTCTACCGGCAGAGTGCACTTACAAATAACAGCCTAGTCTTGTATGACTTGGTAGAGAGGAGTCGACATTCCAATTTCTACCGGCAGAGTGCACTTACAAATAACAGCCTAGTCTTGTAAGACTTGGTAGAGAGGAGTTGACATTCGAAGTTCTACCGGCAGAGTGCACTTACAAATAATAGCCTAGTCTTGTATGACTTGGTATAGAGGAGTCGACACTCCAATTTCTACCGGCAGAGTGCACTTACAAATAACAGCCTAGTCTTGTAAGACTTGGTATAGAGGAGTCGACATTCCAATTTCTACCGGCAGAGTGCACTTACAAATAACAGCCTAGTCTTGTATGACTTGGTATAGAGGAGTCGACATTCCAATTTCTACCGGCAGGGTGCACTTACAAATAACAGCTTAGTCTTGTAAGACTTGGTAGAGAGGAGTTGACATTCGAAGTTCTACCGGCAGAGTGCACTTACAAATAATAGCCTAGGCTTGTATGACTTGGTAGAGAGGAGTCGACATTCCAATTTCTACCGGCAGAGTGCACTTACAAATAACAGCCTAGTCTTGTAAGACTTGGTAGAGAGGAGCTGACAATACAAGTTCTTCCGGCAGAGTGCACTAACACATAAAAGCCTAGGCTTGTATGACTTGGTAGAGAGGAGCTGACAATACAAGTTCTTCCGGCAGAGTGCACTAACACATAACAGCCTAGTCTTGTAAGACTTGGTAGAGAGGAGCTGACAATACAAGTTCTACCGGCAGAGTGCACCAACACATAATAGCCTAGGCTTGTATGACATGGTACAGAGGAGTAGACATTCCAATTTCTACCGGCAGAGTGCACTTACAAATAATAGCCTAGGCTTGTATGACTTGGTAGAGAGGAGTCGACATTCCAATTTCTACCGGCAGAGTGCACTTACAAATAATAACCTAGTCTTGTATGACTTGGTAGAGAGGAGTCGACATTCCAAGTTCTACCGGCAGAGTGCACTTACAAATAATAGCCTAGGCTTGTAAGATATGTTAGAGAGGAGCTGTCATTCCAAGTTCTGCCGGCAGAGTGCACTAACACATAACAGCCTAGGCTTGTAGGACTTGGTAGAGAGGAGTTGACATTCCTAGTTCTGCCGGCAGAGTGCACTAACACATAACAGCCTAGGCTTGTAGGACTTGGTAGAGAGGAGTTGACATTCCAAGTTCTACCGGCAGAGTGCACTAACACATAACAGCCTAGTCTTGTAAGACTTGGTAGAGAGGAGCTGACAATCCAATTTGTACCGGCAGAGTGCACTTACAAATATTAGCCTAGTCTTGTATGACTTGGTAGGGAGGAGTTGACATTCCAAGTTCTTCCGGCAGAGTGCACTAACACATAAAAGCCTAGGCTTGTATGACTTGGTAGAGACAAGCTGACAATACAAGTTCTTCCGGCAGAGTGCACTTACAAATAATAGCCTAGGCTTGTAAGACTTGGTAGAGAGGAGCTGACATTCCAAGTTCTGCCGGCAGAGTGCACTAACACATAATAGCCTAGGCTTGTAGGACTTGGTAGAGAGGAGTTGACTTTCTAGTTCTGCCGGCAGAGTGCACTAACACATAACAGCCTAGGCTTGTAGGACTTGGTAGAGAGGAGTTGACATTCCAAGTTCTACCGGCAGAGTGCACTAACACATAACAGCCTAGTCTTGTAAGACTTGGTAGAGAGGAGCTGACAATCCAATTTGTACCGGCAGAGTGCACTTACAAATATTAGCCTAGTCTTGTATGACTTGGTAGGGAGGAGTTGACATTCCAAGTTCTGCCGGCAGAGTGCACTAACACATAACAGCCTAGTCTTGTAAGACTTGGTAGAGAGGAGCTGACAATACAAGTTCTTCCGGCAGAGTGCACTAACACATAACAGCGTAGTCTTGTAAGACTTGGTAGAGAGGAGCTGACAATACAAGTTCTACCGGCAGAGTGCACTAACACATAACAGCCTAGCCTTGTAAGACTTGGTAGAGAGGAGCTGACAATACAAGTTCTTCCGGCAGAGTGCACTAACACGTAACAGCCTAGTCTTGTAAGACTTGGTAGAGAGGAGCTGACAATACAAGTTCTTCCGGCAGAGTGCACTTACAAATAATAGCCTAGTCTTGTATGACTTGGTAGAGAGGAGTCGACATTCCAATTTCTACCGGCAGAGTGCACTTACAAATAACAGCCTAGTCTTGTATGACTTGGTAGAGAGGAGTCGACATTCCAATTTCTACCGGCAGAGTGCACTTACAAATAACAGCCTAGTCTTGTAAGACTTGGTAGAGAGGAGTTGACATTCGAAGTTCTACCGGCAGAGTGCACTTACAAATAATAGCCTAGTCTTGTATGACTTGGTATACAGGAGTCGACACTCCAATTTCTACCGGCAGAGTGCACTTACAAATAACAGCCTAGTCTTGTAAGACTTGGTATAGAGGAGTCGACATTCCAATTTCTACCGGCAGAGTGCACTTACAAATAACAGCCTAGTCTTGTATGACTTGGTATAGAGGAGTCGACATTCCAATTTCTACCGGCAGGGTGCACTTACAAATAACAGCTTAGTCTTGTAAGACTTGGTAGAGAGGAGTTGACATTCGAAGTTCTACCGGAAGAGTGCACTTACAAATAATAGCCTAGGCTTGTATGACTTGGTAGAGAGGAGTCGACATTCCAATTTCTACCGGCAGAGTGCACTTACAAATAACAGCCTAGTCTTGTAAGACTTGGTAGAGAGGAGCTGACAATACAAGTTCTTCCGGCAGAGTGCACTAACACATAAAAGCCTAGGCTTGTATGACTTGGTAGAGAGGAGCTGACAATACAAGTTCTTCCGGCAGAGTGCACTAACACATAACAGCCTAGTCTTGTAAGACTTGGTAGAGAGGAGCTGACAATACAAGTTCTACCGGCAGAGTGCACCAACACATAATAGCCTAGGCTTGTATGACATGGTACAGAGGAGTAGACATTCCAATTTCTAACGGCAGAGTGCACTTACAAATAATAGCCTAGGCTTGTATGACTTGGTAGAGAGGAGTCGACATTCCAATTTCTACCGGCAGAGTGCACTTACAAATAATAACCTAGTCTTGTATGACTTGGTAGAGAGGAGTCGACATTCCAAGTTCTACCGGCAGAGTGCACTTACAAATAATAGCCTAGGCTTGTAAGACTTGGCAGAGAGGAGCTGACATTCCAAGTTCTGCCGGCAGAGTGCACTAACACATAACAGCCTAGGCTTGTAGGACTTGGTAGAGAGGAGTTGACATTCCTAGTTCTGCCGGCAGAGTGCACTAACACATAACAGCCTAGGCTTGTAGGACTTGGTAGAGAGGAGTTGACATTCCAAGTTCTACCGGCAGAGTGCACTAACACATAACAGCCTAGTCTTGTAAGACTTGGTAGAGAGGAGCTGACAATCCAATTTGTACCGGCAGAGTGCACTTACAAATATTAGCCTAGTCTTGTATGACTTGGTAGGGAGGAGTTGACATTCCAAGTTCTGCCGGCAGAGTGCACTAACACAGAACAGCCTAGTCTTGTAAGACTTGGTAGAGAGGAGCTGACAATACAAGTTCTTCCGGTAGAGTGCACTAACACATAACAGCCTAGTCTTGTAAGACTTGGTAGAGAGGAGCTGACAATACAAGTTCTACCGGCAGAGTGCACTAACACATAACAGCCTAGCCTTGTAAGACTTGGTAGAGAGGAGCTGACAATACAAGTTCTTCCGGCAGAGTGCACTAACACATAACAGCCTAGTCTTGTAAGACTTGGTAGAGAGGAGCTGACAATACAAGTTCTTCCGGCAGAGTGCACTTACAAATAATAGCCTAGTCTTGTATGACTTGGTAGAGAGGAGTCGACATTCCAATTTCTACCGGCAGAGTGCACTTACAAATAACAGCCTAGTCTTGTAAGACTTGGTAGAGAGGAGTTGACATTCCAAGTTCTACCGGCAGAGTGCACTTACAAATAATAGCCTAGTCTTGTATGACTTGGTATAGAGGAGTCGACATTCCAATTTCTACCGGCAGAGTGCACTTACAAATAACAGCCTAGTCTTGCAAGTCTTGGTATAGAGGAGTCGACATTCCAATTTCTACCGGCAGAGTGCACTTACAAATAACAGCCTAGTCTTGTATGACTTGGTATAGAGGAGTCGACATTCCAATTTCTACCGGCAGGGTGCACTTACAAATAACAGCTTAGTCTTGTAAGACTTGGTAGAGAGGAGTTGACATTCGAAGTTCTACCGGCAGAGTGCACTTACAAATAATAGCCTCGGCTTGTATGACTTGGTAGAGAGGAGTCGACATTCCAATTTCTACCGGCAGAGTGCACTTACAAATAACAGCCTAGTCTTGTAAGACTTGGTAGAGAGGAGCTGACAATACAAGTTCTTCCGGCAGAGTGCACTAACACATAAAAGCCTAGGCTTGTATGACTTGGTAGAGAGGAGCTGACAATACAAGTTCTTCCGGCAGAGTGCACTAACACATAACAGCCTAGTCTTGTAAGACTTGGTAGAGAGGAGCTGACAATACAAGTTCTACCGGCAGAGTGCACCAACACATAATAGCCTAGGCTTGTATGACATGGTACAGAGGAGTAGACATTCCAATTTCTACCGGCAGAGTGCACTTACAAATAATAGCCTAGGCTTGTATGACTTGGTAGAGAGGAATCGACATTCCAAGTTCTACCGGCAGAGTGCACTAACACATAACAGCCTAGTCTTGTAAGACTTGGTAGAGAGCAGCTGACAATACAAGTTCTACCGGCAGAATGCACCAACACATAATAGCCTAGGCTTGTATGACATGGTAGAGAGGAGTCGACATTCCAATTTCTACCGGCAGAGTGCACTTACAAATAATAGCCTAGTCTTGTATGACTTGGTAGAGAGGGGTCGACATTCCAATTTCTACCGGCAGAGTGCACTTACAAATAATAGCCTAGGCTTGTATGACTTGGTAGAGAGGAGTCGACATTCCAAGTTCTACCGGCAGAGTGCACTAACAAATAATAACCTAGTCTTGTAAGACTTGGTAGAGAGGAGTTGACATTCCAAGTTCTACCGGCAGAGTGCACTTACAAATAATAGCCTAGGCTTGTATGACTTGGTAGAGAGGAGTCGACTTTCCAAGTTCTACCGGCTGAGTGCACTTACAAATAATAACCTAGTCTTGTATGACTTGGTAGAGAGGAGTCGACATTCCAATTTCTACCGGCAGAGTGCACTTACAAATAATAGCCTAGGCTTGTATGACTTGGTAGAGAGGAGTTGACATTCCAATTTCTACTGGCAGAGTGCACTTACAAACAATAGCCTAGGCTTGTATGACTTGGTAGAGAGGAGTCGACATTCCAAGTTCTACCGGCAGAGTGCACTTACAAATAATAACCTAGTCTTGTATGACTTGGTAGAGAGGAGTCGACATTCCAATTTCTACCGGCAGAGTGCACTTACAAATAATAACCTAGTCTTGTATGACTTGGTAGAGAGGAGTCGACATTCGAATTTCTACCGGCAGAGTGCACTTACAAATCATAGCCTAGGCTTGTATGACTTGGTAGAGAGGAGTCGACATTCCAAGTTCTACCGGCAGAGTGCACTTACAAATAATAGCCTAGGCTTGTAAGACTTGGTAGAGAGGAGCTGACATTCCAAGTTCTGCCGGCAGAGTGCACTAACACATAACAGCCTAGGACCTTAGGACTTGGTAGAGAGGAGTTGACATTCCTAGTTCTGCCGGCAGAGTGCACTAACACATAACAGCCTAGGCTTGTAGGACTTGGTAGAGAGGAGTTGACATTCCAAGTTCTGCCGGCAGAGTGCACTAACACATAACAGCCTAGTCTTGTAAGACTTGGTAGAGAGGAGCTAATAATACAAGTTCTACCGGCAGAGTGCACTAACAAATAACAGCCTAGTCTTGTATGACTTGGTATAGAGGAGTCGACATTCCAATTTCTACCGGCAGAGAGCACTTACTAATAACAGCCTAGTCTTGTAAGACTTGGTAGAGAGGAGTTGGCATTCGAAGTTCTACCGGCAGAGTGCACTTACAAATAATAGCCTAGGCTTGTATGACTTGGTAGAGAGGAGTCGACATTCCAATTTCTACCGGCAGAGTGCACTTCCAAATAACAGCCTAGTCTTGTAAGACTTGGTAGAGAGGAGTTGACATTCGAAGTTCTACCGGCAGAGTGCACTTACAAATAATAGCCTAGGCTTGTATGACTTGGTAGAGAGGAGTCGACATTCCAATTTCTACTGGCAGAGTGCACTTACAAATAATAGCCTATTCTTGTATGACTTGGTAGAGAGGAGTCGACATTCCAATTTCTACCGGCAGAGTGCACTTACAAATAACAGCCTAGTCTTGTAAGACTTGGTAGAGAGGAGTTGACATTCGAAGTTCTACCGGCAGAGTGCACTTACCAATAACAGCCTAGTCTTGTAAGACTTGGTAGAGAGGAGTTGACATTCGAAGTTCTACCGGCAGAGTGCACTTACAAATAATAGCCTAGGCTTGTATGACTTGGTAGAGAGGAGTCGACATTCCAATTTCTACTGGCAGAGTGCACTTACAAATAACAGCCTAGTCTTGTTAGACTTGGTAGAGAGGAGTTGACATTCGAAGTTCTACCGGCAGAGTGCACTTACAAATAATAGCCTAGGCTTGTATGACTTGGTATAGAGGAGTCGACATTCCAATTTCTACCGGCAGAGTGCACTTACAAATAACAGCCTAGTCTTGTAAGACTTGGTAGAGAGGAGTTGACATTCGAAGTTCTACCGGCAGAGTGCACTTACAAATAACAGCCTAGTCTTGTAAGACTTGGTAGAGAGGAGTTGACATTCGAAGTTCTACCGGCAGAGTGCACTTACAAATAACAGCCTAGTCTTGTAAGACTTGGTAGAGAGGAGTTGACATTCGAAGTTCTACCGGCAGAGTGCAATTACAAATAATAGCCTAGTCTTGTATGACTTGCTAGAGAGGAGTTGACATTCGAAGTTCTACCTGCAGAGTGCACTTACAAATAATAGTCTGGGCTTGTATGACTTGGTAGAGAGGAGTCGACATTCCAATTTCTACCGGCAGAGTGCAGTTTCAAATAACAGCCTACTCTTGTAAGACTTGGTAGAGAGGAGTTGACATTCGAAGTTCTACCGGCAGAGTGCACTTACAAATAATAGCCTAGGCTTGTATGACTTGGTAGAGAGGAGTCGACATTCCAATTTCTACTGGCAGAGTGCACTTACAAATAATAGCCTAGGCTTGTATGACTTGGTTGAGAGGAGTCGACATTCGTATTTCTACCGGCAGAGTGCAGTTACAAATAACAGCCTAGTCTTGTAAGACTTGGTAGAGAGGAGTTGACATTCGAAGTTCTACCGGCAGAGTGCACTTACAAATAATAGCCTAGTCTTGTATGACTTGCTAGAGAGGAGTCGACATTCCAAGTTCTACCGGCAGAGTGCACTAACACAAAACAGCCTAGGCTTGTATGACTTGGTAGAGAGGAGTTGACATTCCAAGTTCTACCGGCAGAGTGCACTTACAAATAATAGCCTAGTCTTGTATGACTTGGTAGAGAGGAGTCGACATTCCAAGTTCTACCGGCAGAGTGCTTTTACAAATAATAGCCTAGTCTTGTATGACTTGGTAGAGAGGAGTCGACATTCCAAGTTCTAGCGGGAGAGTGCACTTACAAATAATAACCTAGTCTTGTAAGACTTGGTAGAGAGGAGTTGACATTCCAAGTTCTACCGGCAGAGTGCACTTACAAATAATAACCTAGTCTTGTATGCCTTGGTAGAGAGGAGTCGACATTCCAATTTCTACCGGCAGAGTGCGCTTACAAATAATAACCTAGTCTTGTATGACTTGGTAGAGAGGAATCGACATTCCAATTTCTACCGGCAGAGTGCACCTACAAATAATAGCCTAGGCTTGTATGACTTGGTAGAGAGGAGTTGACATTCCAATCTCTACCGGCAGAGTGCACTTACAAATAATAGCCTAGTCTTGTATGACTTGGTAGAGAGGAGTCGACATTCAAAGTTCTACCGGCAGAGTGCACTTACAAATAATAGCCTAGTCTTGTATGACTTGGTAGAGAGGAGTCGACATTCCAAGTTCTACCGGCAGAGTGCACTAACACATAACAGCCTAGGCTTGTATGACTTGGTAGAGAGGAGTCGACATTCCAAGTTCTACCGGCAGAGTGCACTTACAAATAATAGCCTAGTCTTGTATGACTTGGTAGAGAGGAGTTGACATTCCAAATTCTACCGGCAGAGTGCACTTACAAATAATAGCCTAGGCTTGTATGACTTGGTAGGGAGGAGTTGACATTCCAAGTTCTACCGGCAGAGTGCACTTACAAATAATAGCCTAGGCTTGTATGACTTGGTAGAGAGGAGTCGACATTCCAAGTTCTACCGGCAGAGTGCACTTACAAATAATAGCCTAGTCTTGTATGACTTGGTAGAGAGGAGTTGACATTCCAAGTTCTACCGGCAGAGTGCACTTACAAATAATAGCCTAGTCTGGTATGACTTGGTAGAGAGGAATCGACATTCCAATTTCTACCGGCAGAGTGCACTTACAAATAATAACCTAGTCTTGTATGACTTGGTTCAGAGGAATCGACATTTCAATTTCTACCGGCAGAGTGCACTTACAAATAATAGCCTAGGCTTGTATGACTTAGTAGAGAGGAGTTGACATTCCAATTTCTACCGGCAGAGTGCACTTACAAATAATAGCCTAGTCTTGTATGACTTGGTATAGAGGCAGGACCTCCTAAATACCGGACCTGACACTGTGATTCAAGATGGCGGCCTATGTGGTGGGAACTACTTATAAACAACTCGTCTACAGGATACGATTTCAACGCAGTAAAATAAAAATGTTGTGTAATAAGACGCCTATTTTATGAATATGGGCTGTGTTAAACACAAAAACACTGTCTTAAACATAAACTCAAGTAAACAAAAAAGAATGACATTTAATATTAAACGATAAACCATGGGCAATGAAATATATAACCTCAAATATCATTCATGCAATCTACAGGTTTACATGCCATTATGTAACTGCATTACACACTCAAATTACAAAGAAGATAGACAAAACTGCAAGCAGCATGTTACTTAAATAAAACAGAAGTGTTGACAGTGAGTTGACTCAGAATTATTAATCATTGTTTACACTGTTTTTCACATTTGTACAATGTGCATAATGTTATATACCTACACAAAACATACTATACTGGATGGCTGATATACAAATGCTGCTATTTAGAATGACCTAAAGCTACCTACTGAAGTCAAAACCTTTAGGGTGAAATTTTGCTTTTACTATTACTGAGAACTTGATTACTCAGTTTGCAACAACATATTACTCAGCACTTCAGGACACTTTATTTTACAGGAGGAATCCACAAAAGCAGATGAAATATTAAAAATAATAACCGTAAAACAGCACTGTAAATGAAATACATGAAATACGTAATCTTAAATCAGTATTGTAAAGCAACATTGTGTTAGCTTAGGTTAGGTTAGTTTTGCACATGAGTGGGGTGACAGGGTCCTGTGTTATCGAAATATTTACAATTTGGGTAGTGTTTATGCAATCATTTCAACGTAAATGCATTGATCAATCATTGTAGCATATATTACACTCGTTTATGCACATTTATTAGCTAAATATCCGCCGCATAAGCGAAATAAAACCACTTCATCGACCGTACGAAATTTTCTCATAAATAAAACACGAAGCTTGAGCGCACAATAAAACTTACAAGATCGTAATCAGCAATAAAAACTGCATCCATTGCACTATGTTTCATTCGTTTTCTCGAGCGGACGATTTTGTAAATATTTACCAAACTTTGCTATAGTCTACAGTTTTACATGCAGCAACATAACACATTTCTTCTAAACTACAGCTACACATTTAAATTACAAAGACAAAAGATAATCTACAAATATGAGCAGCATACTACTTACATGAAACAAACTGTTGGTGTTGCAGATGCCACTAATTGAATTCACTCGAAATTATTGTCTTTCACTATTCACACTATTCACCATGTTATATACACAGCGGCAACTAATACACATAACGCTGCAATTTATTGTAATTAAATACTGAATTTAGAAGCTTTATGTTGTAATTTACCTTTTGTTTTAACTAAAAGTTTCTGATTTTTAATTTGCATCCGGGAATGCAACAGTTACGGTGCATTGTCGTGTTTGAGGTTAGGTTGTAGTATGGCAACATTAATATACACTACTGGAACAGTTTTTCTTCAACAACCTCTCACCACTGTAATCGTGACACAAATTGTACTTGCAAACAGATAAATTAACCACACTATACGGCTAATGTAGCCATAGTCCTAGATGGAACACAATAAACATGAACACGTGGATAGCACACGGCACAGTCAAAACGTTATTACATTTATTCCTGTTCCTATACTGCCCAAATAAAACTTTTGAAACACTCGCTTTGCTAATATGAAGACAAACTTACATAGGAATTATTATAAGAAACAATAACTCGAAGACATAGAAAATAATACGAAAAACAGCGTGTGGAAACACCTCAGAAATCATCGCCACCAGCCGACGCCATTTTTGTACAACTTAGATGGCAGTGTCAGGTCCGTTAATCTAGAAGGTCCTGATAGAGGAGTCGACATTCCAATTTCTACCGGCAGAGTGCACTTACAAATAACAGCCTAGTCTTGTAAGACTTCGTATAGAGGAGTCGACATTTCAATTTCTACCGGCAGAGTGCACTTACAAATAACAGCCTAGTCTTGTATGACTTGGTATAGAGGAGTAGACATTCCAATTTCTACCGGCAGAGTGCACTTACAAATAACAGCCTAGTCTTGTAAGACTTGGTAGAGAGCAGTTGACTTTCGAAGTTCTACCGGCAGAGTGCACTTACAAATAATAGCCTAGGCTTGTATGAATTGGTAGAGAGGAGTCAACATTCCAATTCCTACCGGCAGAGTGCACTTACAAATAACAGCCTAGTCTTGTAAGACTTGGTAGAGAGGAGTTGACATTCGAAGTTCTACCGGCAGAGTGCACTTACAAATAACAGCCTAGTCTTGTAAGACTTGGTAGAGAGGAGTTGACATTCGAAGTTCTACCTGCAGACTGCACTTACAAATAATAGCCTGGGCTTGTATGACTTGGTAGAGAGGAGTCGACATTCCAATTTCTACCGGCAGAGTGCAGTTTCAAATAACAGCCTACTCTTGTAAGACTTGGTAGAGAGGAGTTGACATTCGAAGTTCTACCGGCAGAGTGCACTTACAAATAATAGCCTAGGCTTGTATGACTTGGTAGAGAGGAGTCGACATTCCAATTTCTACTGGCAGAGTGCACTTACAAATAATAGCCTAGGCTTGTATGACTTGGTTGAGAGGAGTCGACATTCGTATTTCTACCGGCAGAGTGCACTTACAAATAACAGCCTAGTCTTGTAAGACTTGGTAGAGAGGAGTTGACATTCGAAGTTCTACCGGCAGAGTGCACTTACAAATAACAGCCTAGTCTTGTAAGACTTGGTAGAGAGGAGTTGACATTCGAAGTTCTACCGGCAGAGTGCACTTACAAATAATAGCCTAGGCTTGTATGACTTGGTAGAGAGGAGTCGACATTCCAATTTCTACTGGCAGAGTGCACTTACAAATAACAGCCTAGTCTTGTAAGACTTGGTAGAGAGGAGTTGACATTCGAAGTTCTACCGGCAGAGTGCACTTACAAATAATAGCCTAGACTTATATGACTTGGTAGAGAGGAGTCGACATTCCAATTTCTACCGGCAGGGTGCACTTACAAATAATAGCTTAGTCTTGTATGACTTGGTAGAGAGGAGTCGACATTCCAAGTTCTACCGGCAGAGTGCACTTACAAATAATAACCTAGTCTTGTAAGACTTGGTAGAGAGGAGTTGACATTCCAAGTTCTACCGGCAGAGTGCACTTACAAATAATAACCTAGTCTTGTATGACTTGGTAGAGAGGAGTCGACATTCCAATTTCTAGCGGCAGAGTGCGCTTACAAATAATAACCTAGTCTTGTATGACTTGGTAGAGAGGAAACGACATTCCAATTTCTACCGGCAGAGTGCACCTACAAATAATAGCCTAGGCTTGTATGACTTGGTAGAGAGGAGTAGACATTCCAATTTCTACCGGCAGAGTGCACTTACAAATAATAGCCTAGTCTTGTATGACTTGGTAGAGAGGAGTCGACATTCCAATTTCTACCGGCAGAGTGCACTTACAAATAATAGCCTAGTCTTGTATGACTTGGTAGAGAGGAATCAACATTCCAAGTTCTACCGGCAGAGTGCACTTACAAATAATAGCCTAGTCTTGTATGACTTGGTAGAGAGGAGTCGACATTCGAAGTTCTACCGGCAGAGTGCACTTACATATAATAGCCTAGTCTTGTATGACTTGGTAGAGAGGAGTCGACATTCCAAGTTCTACCGGCAGAGTGCACAAACACATAACAGCCTGGGCTTGTATGACTTGGTAGAGAGGAGTTGACATTCCAGGTTCTACCGGCAGAGTGCACTTACAAATAATAGCCTAGTCTTGTATGACTTGGTAGAGAGGAGTCGACATTCCAAGTTCTACCGGCAGAGTGCACTTACAAATAATAGCCTAGTCTTGTATGACTTGGAAGAGAGGAGTCGACATTCCAAGTTCTACCGGCAGAGTGCACTAACACATAATAGCCTAGGCTTGTATGACTTGGTAGAGAGGAGTTGACTTTCCAATTTCTACCGGCAGAGTGCACTTACAAATAATAGCCTAGTCTTGTATGACTTGGTAGAGAGGAGTCGACATTCCAATTTCTACCGGCAGAGTGCACTTACAAATAATAGCCTAGGCTTGTATGACTTGGTAGAGAGGTGTCGACATTCCAAGTTCTACCGGCAGAGTGCACTTACAAATAATAGCCTAGTCTTGTATGACTTGGTAGAGAGGAGTCGACATTCCAAGTTCTACCGGCAGAGGTCACTAACACATAACAGCCTAGGCTTGTATGACTTGGTAGAGAAGAGTTGACATTCCAAGTTCTACCGGCAGAGTGCACTTAGAAATAATAGCCTAGTCTTGTATGACTTGGTAGAGAGGAGTCGACATTCCAAGTTCTACCGGCAGAGTGCACTTACAAATAATAGCCTAGTCTTGTATGACTTGGTAGAGAGGAGTCGACATTCCAAGTTCTACCGGCAGAGTGCACTAACACATAACAGCCTAGGCTTGTATGACTTGGTAGAGAGGAGTTGACATTCCAAGTTCTACCGGCAGAGTGCACCTACAAATAATAGCCTAGTCTTGTATGACTTGGTAGAGAGGAGTCGACATTCCAAGTTCTACCGGCAGAGTGCACTAACACATAACAGCCTAGGCTTGTATGACTTGGTAGAGAGGAGTTCACATTCCAAGTTCTACCGGCAGAGTGCACTTACAAATAATAGCCTAGTCTTGTATGACTTGGTAGAGAGGAGTCGACATTCCAATTTCTACCGGCAGAGTGCACTTACAAATAATAGCCCAGTCTTGTATGACTCGGTAGAGAGGAATCGACATTCCAATTTCTACCGGCAGAGTGCACTTACAAATAATAGCCTAGGCTTGTATGACTTGGTAGAGAGGAGGTGACATTCCAAGTTCTACCGGCAGAGTGCACTAACACATAACAGCTTAGGCTTGTATGACTTGGTAGAGAGGAGCTGACATTCCAAGTTCTACCGGCAGAGTGCACTTACAAATAATAGCCTAGTCTTGTATTACTTGGTAGAGAGGAGTCGACATTCCAAGTTGTACCGGCAGAGTGCACTTACAAATAATAGCCTAGGTTTGTATGACTTGGTAGAGAGGAGTCGACATTCCAATTTCTACTGGGAGAGTGCACTTACAAATAATAGCCTAGGCTTGTATGACTTTGTTGAGAGGAGTCGACATTCCAATTTCTACCGGCACAGTGCACTTACAAATAACAGCCTAGTCTTGTAAGACTTGGTAGAGAGGAGTTGACATTCGAAGTTCTACCGGCAGAGTGCACTTACAAATAACAGCCTAGTCTTGTAAGACTTGGTAGAGAGGAGTTGACATTCGACGTTCTACCGGCAGAGTGCACTTACAAATAATAGCCTAGGCTTGTATGACTTGGTAGAGAGGAGTCGACATTCCAATTTCTACTGGCAGAGTGCACTTACAAATAACAGCCTAGTCTTGTAAGACTTGGTAGAGAGGAGATGACTTTCGAAGTTCTACCGGCAGAGTGCACTTACAAATAAAAGCCTAGTCTTGTAAGACTTGGTAGAGAGGAGTTGACATTCGAAGTTCTACCTGCAGAGTGCACTTACAAATAATAGCCTAGGCTTGTATGACCTGGTAGAGAGGAGTCGACATTCCAATTTCTACTGGCAGAGTGCACTTACAAATAACAGCCTAGTCTTGTAAGACTTGGTAGAGAGGAGTTGACATTCGAAGTTCTACCGGAGGAGTGCACTTACAAATAATAGCCTAGGCTTGTATGACTTGGTAGAGAGGAGTCGACATTCCAAATTCTACCGGCAGGGTGCACTTACAAATAATAGCCTAGTCTTGTATGACTTGGTAGAGAGGAGTCGACATTCCAATTTCTACCGGCAGAGTGCACTTACAAATAATAACCTAGTCTTGTAAGACTTGGTAGAGAGGAGTTGACATTCCAAGTTCTACCGGCAGAGTGCACTTACAAATAATAGCCTAGTCTTGTATGACTTGGTAGAGAGGAGTCGACATTCCAATTTCTACCGGCAGAGTGCACTTACAAATAATAGCCTAGTCTTGTATGACTCGGTAGAGAGGAATCGACATTCCAATTTCTACCGGCAGAGTGCACTTACAAATAATAGCCTAGGCTTGTATGACTTGGTAGAGAGGAGTTGACATTCCAAGTTCTACCGGCAGAGTGCACTTACAAATAATAGCCTAGGCTTGTATGACTTGGTAGAGAGGAGTCGACATTCCAAGTTCTACCGGCAGAGTGCACTTACAAATAATAGCCTAGTCTTGTATGACTTGGTAGAAAGGAGTTGACATTCCAAGTTCTACCGGCAGAGTGCATTTACAAATAATAGCCTAGGCTTGTATGACTTGGTAGAGAGGAGTTGACATTCCAAGTTCTACCGGCAGAGTGCACTTACAAATAATAGCCTAGGCTTGTATGACTTGGTAGAGAGGAGTCGACATTCCAAGTTCTACCGGCAGAGTGCACTTACAAATAATAGCCTAGTCTTGTATGACTTGGTAGAGAGGAGTCGACATTCCAAGTTCTACCGGCAGAGTGCACTTACAGATAATAGCCTAGTCTTGTATGACTTGGTAGAGAGGAATCGACATTCCAATTTCTACCGGCAGAGTGCACTTACAAATAATAGCCTAGTCTTGTATGACTTGGTAGAGAGGAGTTGACATTCCAATTTCTACCGGCAGAGTGCACTTACAAATAATAGCCTAGGCTTGTATGACTTGGTAGAGAGGAGTCGACATTCCAAGTTCTACCGGCAGAGTGCACTTACAAATAATAACCTAGTCTTGTAAGACTTGGTAGAGAGGAGTTGACATTCCAAGTTCTACCGGCAGAGTGCACTTACAGATAATAACCTAGTCTTGTATGACTTGGTACAGAGGAATCGACATTCCAATTTCTACCGGCAGAGTGCACTTACAGAAAATAGCCTAGGCTTGCATGACTCTGTAGAGAGGAGTTGACATTCCAATTTCTACCGGCAGAGTGCACTTACAAATAATAGCCTAGTCTTGTATGACTTGGTATAGAGGAGTCGACATTCCAATTTCTACCGGCAGAGTGCACTACCAAATAACAGCCTAGTCTTGTAAGACTTGGTAGAGAGGAGTTGACATTCGAAGTTCTACCGGCAGAGTGCACTTACAAATAATAGCCTAGGCTTGTATGACTCTGTAGAGAGGAGTTGACATTCCAATTTCTACCGGCAGAGTGCACTTACAAATAATAGCCTAGTCTTGTAAGACTTGGTAGAGAGGAGTTGACATTCCAAGTTCTACCGGCAGAGTGCACTTACAAATAATAGCCTAGGCTTGCATGACTCTGTAGAGAGGAGTTGACATTCCAATTTCTACCGGCAGAGTGCACTTACAAATAATAGCCTAGTCTTGTATGACTTGGTATAGAGGAGTCGACATTCCAATTTCTACCGGCAGAGTGCACTACCAAATAACAGCCTAGTCTTGTAAGACTTGGTAGAGAGGAGTTGACATTCGAAGTTCTACCGGCAGAGTGCACTTACAAATAATAGCCTAGGCTTGTATGACTTGGTAGAGAGGAGTCGACATTCCAATTTCTACTGGCAGAGTGCACTTACAAATAATAGCCTAGGCTTGTATGACTTGGTAGAGAGGAGTCGACATTCCAATTTCTACCGGCAGAGTGCACTTACAAATAACAGCCTAGTCTTGTAAGACTTGGTAGAGAGGAGTTGACATTCGAAGTTCTACCGGCAGAGTGCACTTACAAATAACAGCCTAGTCTTGTAAGACTTGGTAGAGAGGAGTTGACATTCGAAGTTCTACCGGCAGAGTGCACTTACAAATAATAGCCTAGGCTTGTATGACTTGGTAGAGAGGAGTCGACATTCCAATTTCTACTGGCAGAGTGCACTTACAAATAACAGCCTAGTCTTGTTAGACTTGGTAGAGAGGAGTTGACATTCGAAGTTCTACCGGCAGAGAGCACTTACAAATAATAGCCTAGGCATGTATGACTTGGTAGAGAGGAGTCGACATTCCAATTTCTACCGGCAGGGTGCACTTACAAATAATAGCCTAGTCTTGTATGACTTGGTAGAGAGGAGTCGACATTCCAATTTCTACTGGCAGAGTGCACTTACAAATAATAACCTAGTCTTGTAAGACTTGGTAGAGAGGAGTTGACATTCCAAGTTCTAACGGCAGAGTGCACTTACAAATAATAGCCTAGTCTTGTATGACTTGGTAGAGAGGAGTCGACATTCCAATTTCTACCGGCAGAGTGCACTTACAAATAATAGCCTAGTCTTGTATGACTCGGTAGAGAGGAATCGACATTCCAAGTTCTACCGGCAGAGTGCACTAACACATAACAGCCTAGGCTTGTATGACTTGGTAGAGAGGAGTTGACAGTCCAAGTTCTACCGGCAGAGTGCACTTACAAATAATAGCCTAGTCTTGTATTACTTGGTAGAGAGGAGTCGACATTCCAAGTTCTACCGCCAGAGTGCACTTACAAATAATAGCCTAGTCTTGTATGACTTGGTAGAGAGGAGTCGACATTCCAAGTTCTACCGGCAGAGTGCACTAAGACAAAACAGCCTAGGCTTGTATGACTTGGTACAGAGGAGTCGACATTCCAATTTCTACCGGCAGAGTGCAGTTACAAATAACAGCCTACTCTTGTAAGACTTGGTAGAGAGGAGTTGACATTCGAAGTTGTACCGGCAGAGTGCACTTACAAATAATAGCCTAGGTTTGTATGACTTGGTAGAGAGGAGTCGACATTCCAATTTCTACCGGCAGAGTGCACTTACTAATAACAGCCTAGTCTTGTAAGACTTGGTAGAGAGGAGTTGACGTTCGAAGTTCTACCGGCAGAGTGCACTTACAAATAATAGCCTAGGCTTCTATGACTTGGTAGAGAGGAGTCGACATTCCAATTTCTACTGGCAGAGTGCACTTACAAATAATAGCCTAGGCTTGTATGACTTGGTAGAGAGGAGTCGACATTCCAATTTCTACCGGCAGAGTGCACTTACAAATAACAGCCTAGTCTTGTAAGACTTGGTAGAGAGGAGTTGACATTCGAAGTTCTACCGGCAGAGTGCACTTACAAATAACAGCCTAGTCT
This sequence comes from Tenodera sinensis, assembly GCA_030765045.1. Taxonomy (NCBI): domain Eukaryota; kingdom Metazoa; phylum Arthropoda; class Insecta; order Mantodea; family Mantidae; genus Tenodera; species Tenodera sinensis. Next base: position 57,500,430 of record CM060972.1, read on the forward strand.
TGTAAGACTTGGTAGAGAGGAGTTGACATTCGAAGTTCTACCGGCAGAGTGCACTTACAAATAATAGCCTAGGCTTGTATGACTTGGTAGAGAGGAGTCGACATTCCAATTTCTACTGGCAGAGTGCACTTACAAATAACAGCCTAGTCTTGTAAGACTTGGTAGAGAGGAGTTGACATTCGAAGTTCTACCGGCAGAGTGCACTTACAAATAATAGCCTAGGCTTGTATGACTTGGTAGAGAGGAGTCGACATTCCAATTTCTACCGGCAGGGTGCACTTACAAATAATAGCCTAGTCTTGTATGACTTGGTAGAGAGGAGTCGACATTCCAATTTCTACCGGCAGAGTGCACTTACAAATAATAACCTAGTCTTGTAAGACTTGGTAGAGAGGAGTTGACATTCCAAGTTCTACCGGCAGAGTGCACTTACAAATAATAGCCTAGTCTTGTATGACTTGGTAGAGAGGAGTCGACATTCCAAGTTCTACCCACAGAGTGCACTTACAAATAATAGCCTAGTCTTGTATGACTTGGTAGAGAGGAGTCGACATTGCAAGTTCTACCGGCAGAGTGCACTAACACAAAACAGCCTAGGCTTGTATGACTTGGTAGAGAGGAGTTGACATTCCAAGTTCTACCGGCAGAGTGCACTTACAAATAATAGCCTAGTCTTGTATGACTTGGTAGAGAGGAGTCGGCATTCCAAGTTCTACCGGCAGAGTGCACTTACAAATAATAGCCTAGGCTTGTATGACTTGCTAGAGAGGAGTCGAGATTCCAAGTTCTACCGGCAGAGTGCACTTACAAATAATAGCCTAGTCTTGTATGACTTGGTAGAGAGGAGTCGACATTCCAATTTCTACCGGCAGAGTGCACTTACAAATAATAACCTAGTCTTGTATGACTTGGTACAGAGGAATCGACATTCCAATTTCTACCGGCAGAGTGCACTTACAAATAATAGCCTAGGCTTGCATGACTCTGTAGAGAGGAGTTGAAATTCCAATTTCTACCGGCAGAGTGCACTTACAAATAATAGCCTAGTCTTGTATGACTTGGTATAGAGGAGTCGACATTCCAATTTCTACCGGCAGAGTGCACTTACAAATAACAGCCTAGTCTTGTAAGACTTGGTATAGAGGAGTCGACATTCCAATTTCTACCGGCAGAGTGCACTTACAAATAACAGCCTAGTCTTGTATGACTTGGTATAGAGGAGTCGACATTCCAATTTCTACCGGCAGAGTGCACTTACTAATAACAGCCTAGTCTTGTAAGGCTTGGTAGAGAGGAGTCGAGATTCCAAGTTCTACCGGCAGAGTGCACTTACAAATAATAGCCTAGTCTTGTATGACTTGGTAGAGAGGAGTCGACATTCCAATTTCTACTGGCAGAGTGCACTTCCAAATAATAGCCTAGGCTTGTATGACTTGGTAGAGAGGAGTCGATATTCCAATTTCTACCGGCAGAGTGCACTTACAAAGAACAGCCTAGTCTTGTAAGACTTGGTAGAGAGGAGTTGACATTCGAAGTTCTACCGGCAGAGTGCACTTACAAATAACAGCCTAGTCTTGTAAGACTTGGTAGAGAGGAGTTGACATTCGAAGTTCTACCGGCAGAGTGTACTTACAAATAATAGCCTAGGCTTGTATGACTTGGTAGAGAGGAGTCGACATTCCAGTTTCTACTGGCAGAGTGCACTTACAAATAATAGCCTAGTCTTGTATGACTTGGTAGAGAGGAGTCGACATTCCAAGTTCTACCGGCAGAGTGCACTTACAAATAATAGCCTAGTCTTGTATGACTTGGTAGAGAGGAGTCGACATTCCAAGTTCTACCGGCAGAGTGCACTAACACAAAACAGCCTAGGGTTGTATCACTTTGTAGAGAGGAGTTGACATTCCAAGTTCTACCGACAGAGTGCACTTACAAATAATAGCCTAGGCTTGCATGACTCTGTAGAGAGGAGTTGAAATTCCAATTTCTACCGGCAGAGTGCACTTACAAATAATAGCCTAGTCTTGTATGACTTGGTATAGAGGAGTCGACATTCCAATTTCTACCGGCAGAGTGCACTTACAAATAACAGCCTAGTCTTGTAAGACTTGGTATAGAGGAGTCGACATTCCAATTTCTACCGGCAGAGTGCACTTACAAATAACAGCCTAGTCTTGTATGACTTGGTATAGAGGAGTCGACATTCCAATTTCTACCGGCAGAGTGCACTTACTAATAACAGCCTAGTCTTGTAAGGCTTGGTAGAGAGGAGTCGAGATTCCAAGTTCTACCGGCAGAGTGCACTTACAAATAATAGCCTAGTCTTGTATGACTTGGTAGAGAGGAGTCGACATTCCAATTTCTACTGGCAGAGTGCACTTCCAAATAATAGCCTAGGCTTGTATGACTTGGTAGAGAGGAGTCGATATTCCAATTTCTAGCGGCAGAGTGCACTTACAAAGAACAGCCTAGTCTTGTAAGACTTGGTAGAGAGGAGTTGACATTCGAAGTTCTACCGGCAGAGTGCACTTACAAATAACAGCCTAGTCTTGTAAGACTTGGTAGAGAGGAGTTGACATTCGAAGTTCTACCGGCAGAGTGTACTTACAAATAATAGCCTAGGCTTGTATGACTTGGTAGAGAGGAGTCGACATTCCAATTTCTACTGGCAGAGTGCACTTACAAATAATAGCCTAGTCTTGTATGACTTGGTAGAGAGGAGTCGACATTCCAAGTTCTACCGGCAGAGTGCACTTACAAATAATAGCCTAGTCTTGTATGACTTGGTAGAGAGGAGTCGACATTCCAAGTTCTACCGGCAGAGTGCACTAACACAAAACAGCCTAGGGTTGTATGACTTTGTAGAGAGGAGTTGACATTCCAAGTTCTACCGACAGAGTGCACTTACAAATAATAGCCTAGGCTTGTATGACTTGGTAGAGAGGAGTTGACATTCCAAGTTCTACCGGCAGAGTGCACTTACAAATAATAGCCTAGGCTTGTATGACTTGGTAGAGAGGAGTCGACATTCCAAGTTCTACCGGCAGAGTGCACTTACAAATAATAGCCTAGTCTTGTATGACTTGGTACAGAGGAGTCGACATTCCAAGTTCTACCGGCAGAGTGCACTTACAGATAATAACCTAGTCTTGTATGACTTGGTACAGAGGAATCGACATTCCAATTTCTACCGGCAGAGTGCACTTACAGAAAATAGCCTAGGCTTGCATGACTCTGTAGAGAGGAGTTGACATTCCAATTTCTACCGGCAGAGTGCACTTACAAATAATAGCCTAGTCTTGTATGACTTGGTATAGAGGAGTCGACATTCCAATTTCTACCGGCAGAGTGCACTACCAAATAACAGCCTAGTCTTGTAAGACTTGGTAGAGAGGAGTTGACATTCGAAGTTCTACCGGCAGAGTGCACTTACAAATAATAGCCTAGGCTTGTATGACTCTGTAGAGAGGAGTTGACATTCCAATTTCTACCGGCAGAGTGCACTTACAAATAATAGCCTAGTCTTGTAAGACTTGGTAGAGAGGAGTTGACATTCCAAGTTCTACCGGCAGAGTGCACTTACAAATAATAGCCTAGGCTTGCATGACTCTGTAGAGAGGAGTTGACATTCCAATTTCTACCGGCAGAGTGCACTTACAAATAATAGCCTAGTCTTGTATGACTTGGTATAGAGGAGTCGACATTCCAATTTCTACCGGCAGAGTGCACTACCAAATAACAGCCTAGTCTTGTAAGACTTGGTAGAGAGGAGTTGACATTCGAAGTTCTACCGGCAGAGTGCACTTACAAATAATAGCCTAGGCTTGTATGACTTGGTAGAGAGGAGTCGACATTCCAATTTCTACTGGCAGAGTGCACTTACAAATAATAGCCTAGGCTTGTATGACTTGGTAGAGAGGAGTCGACATTCCAATTTCTACCGGCAGAGTGCACTTACAAATAACAGCCTAGTCTTGTAAGACTTGGTAGAGAGGAGTTGACATTCGAAGTTCTACCGGCAGAGTGCACTTACAAATAACAGCCTAGTCTTGTAAGACTTGGTAGAGAGGAGTTGACATTCGAAGTTCTACCGGCAGAGTGCACTTACAAATAATAGCCTAGGCTTGTATGACTTGGTAGAGAGGAGTCGACATTCCAATTTCTACTGGCAGAGTGCACTTACAAATAACAGCCTAGTCTTGTTAGACTTGGTAGAGAGGAGTTGACATTCGAAGTTCTACCGGCAGAGAGCACTTACAAATAATAGCCTAGGCATGTATGACTTGGTAGAGAGGAGTCGACATTCCAATTTCTACCGGCAGGGTGCACTTACAAATAATAGCCTAGTCTTGTATGACTTGGTAGAGAGGAGTCGACATTCCAATTTCTACTGGCAGAGTGCACTTACAAATAATAACCTAGTCTTGTAAGACTTGGTAGAGAGGAGTTGACATTCCAAGTTCTAACGGCAGAGTGCACTTACAAATAATAGCCTAGTCTTGTATGACTTGGTAGAGAGGAGTCGACATTCCAATTTCTACCGGCAGAGTGCACTTACAAATAATAGCCTAGTCTTGTATGACTCGGTAGAGAGGAATCGACATTCCAAGTTCTACCGGCAGAGTGCACTAACACATAACAGCCTAGGCTTGTATGACTTGGTAGAGAGGAGTTGACAGTCCAAGTTCTACCGGCAGAGTGCACTTACAAATAATAGCCTAGTCTTGTATTACTTGGTAGAGAGGAGTCGACATTCCAAGTTCTACCGCCAGAGTGCACTTACAAATAATAGCCTAGTCTTGTATGACTTGGTAGAGAGGAGTCGACATTCCAAGTTCTACCGGCAGAGTGCACTAAGACAAAACAGCCTAGGCTTGTATGACTTGGTACAGAGGAGTCGACATTCCAATTTCTACCGGCAGAGTGCAGTTACAAATAACAGCCTACTCTTGTAAGACTTGGTAGAGAGGAGTTGACATTCGAAGTTGTACCGGCAGAGTGCACTTACAAATAATAGCCTAGGTTTGTATGACTTGGTAGAGAGGAGTCGACATTCCAATTTCTACCGGCAGAGTGCACTTACTAATAACAGCCTAGTCTTGTAAGACTTGGTAGAGAGGAGTTGACGTTCGAAGTTCTACCGGCAGAGTGCACTTACAAATAATAGCCTAGGCTTCTATGACTTGGTAGAGAGGAGTCGACATTCCAATTTCTACTGGCAGAGTGCACTTACAAATAATAGCCTAGGCTTGTATGACTTGGTAGAGAGGAGTCGACATTCCAATTTCTACCGGCAGAGTGCACTTACAAATAACAGCCTAGTCTTGTAAGACTTGGTAGAGAGGAGTTGACATTCGAAGTTCTACCGGCAGAGTGCACTTACAAATAACAGCCTAGTCTTGTAAGACTTGGTAGAGAGGAGTTGACATTCGAAGTTCTACCGGCAGAGTGCACTTACAAATAATAGCCTAGGCTTGTATGACTTGGTAGAGAGGAGTCGACATTCCAATTTCTACTGGCAGAGTGCACTTACAAATAACAGCCTAGTCTTGTAAGACTTGGTAGAGAGGAGTTGACATTCGAAGTTCTACCGGCAGAGTGCACTTACAAATAATAGCCTAGGCTTGTATGACTTGGTAGAGAGGAGTCGACATTCCAATTTCTACCGGCAGGGTGCACTTACAAATAATAGCCTAGTCTTGTATGACTTGGTAGAGAGGAGTCGACATTCCAATTTCTACCGGCAGAGTGCACTTACAAATAATAACCTAGTCTTGTAAGACTTGGTAGAGAGGAGTTGACATTCCAAGTTCTACCGGCAGAGTGCACTTACAAATAATAGCCTAGTCTTGTATGACTTGGTAGAGAGGAGTCGACATTCCAAGTTCTACCCACAGAGTGCACTTACAAATAATAGCCTAGTCTTGTATGACTTGGTAGAGAGGAGTCGACATTGCAAGTTCTACCGGCAGAGTGCACTAACACAAAACAGCCTAGGCTTGTATGACTTGGTAGAGAGGAGTTGACATTCCAAGTTCTACCGGCAGAGTGCACTTACAAATAATAGCCTAGTCTTGTATGACTTGGTAGAGAGGAGTCGGCATTCCAAGTTCTACCGGCAGAGTGCACTTACAAATAATAGCCTAGGCTTGTATGACTTGCTAGAGAGGAGTCGAGATTCCAAGTTCTACCGGCAGAGTGCACTTACAAATAATAGCCTAGTCTTGTATGACTTGGTAGAGAGGAGTCGACATTCCAATTTCTACCGGCAGAGTGCACTTACAAATAATAACCTAGTCTTGTATGACTTGGTACAGAGGAATCGACATTCCAATTTCTACCGGCAGAGTGCACTTACAAATAATAGCCTAGGCTTGCATGACTCTGTAGAGAGGAGTTGAAATTCCAATTTCTACCGGCAGAGTGCACTTACAAATAATAGCCTAGTCTTGTATGACTTGGTATAGAGGAGTCGACATTCCAATTTCTACCGGCAGAGTGCACTTACAAATAACAGCCTAGTCTTGTAAGACTTGGTATAGAGGAGTCGACATTCCAATTTCTACCGGCAGAGTGCACTTACAAATAACAGCCTAGTCTTGTATGACTTGGTATAGAGGAGTCGACATTCCAATTTCTACCGGCAGAGTGCACTTACTAATAACAGCCTAGTCTTGTAAGGCTTGGTAGAGAGGAGTCGAGATTCCAAGTTCTACCGGCAGAGTGCACTTACAAATAATAGCCTAGTCTTGTATGACTTGGTAGAGAGGAGTCGACATTCCAATTTCTACTGGCAGAGTGCACTTCCAAATAATAGCCTAGGCTTGTATGACTTGGTAGAGAGGAGTCGATATTCCAATTTCTACCGGCAGAGTGCACTTACAAAGAAAAGCCTAGTCTTGTAAGACTTGGTAGAGAGGAGTTGACATTCGAAGTTCTACCGGCAGAGTGCACTTACAAATAACAGCCTAGTCTTGTAAGACTTGGTAGAGAGGAGTTGACATTCGAAGTTCTACCGGCAGAGTGTACTTACAAATAATAGCCTAGGCTTGTATGACTTGGTAGAGAGGAGTCGACATTCCAGTTTCTACTGGCAGAGTGCACTTACAAATAATAGCCTAGTCTTGTATGACTTGGTAGAGAGGAGTCGACATTCCAAGTTCTACCGGCAGAGTGCACTTACAAATAATAGCCTAGTCTTGTATGACTTGGTAGAGAGGAGTCGACATTCCAAGTTCTACCGGCAGAGTGCACTAACACAAAACAGCCTAGGGTTGTATGACTTTGTAGAGAGGAGTTGACATTCCAAGTTCTACCGACAGAGTGCACTTACAAATAAGAGCCTAGGCTTGCATGACTCTGTAGAGAGGAGTTGAAATTCCAATTTCTACCGGCAGAGTGCACTTACAAATAATAGCCTAGTCTTGTATGACTTGGTATAGAGGAGTCGACATTCCAATTTCTACCGGCAGAGTGCACTTACAAATAACAGCCTAGTCTTGTAAGACTTGGTATAGAGGAGTCGACATTCCAATTTCTACCGGCAGAGTGCACTTACAAATAACAGCCTAGTCTTGTATGACTTGGTATAGAGGAGTCGACATTCCAATTTCTACCGGCAGAGTGCACTTACTAATAACAGCCTAGTCTTGTAAGGCTTGGTAGAGAGGAGTCGAGATTCCAAGTTCTACCGGCAGAGTGCACTTACAAATAATAGCCTAGTCTTGTATGACTTGGTAGAGAGGAGTCGACATTCCAATTTCTACTGGCAGAGTGCACTTCCAAATAATAGCCTAGGCTTGTATGACTTGGTAGAGAGGAGTCGATATTCCAATTTCTAGCGGCAGAGTGCACTTACAAAGAACAGCCTAGTCTTGTAAGACTTGGTAGAGAGGAGTTGACATTCGAAGTTCTACCGGCAGAGTGCACTTACAAATAACAGCCTAGTCTTGTAAGACTTGGTAGAGAGGAGTTGACATTCGAAGTTCTACCGGCAGAGTGTACTTACAAATAATAGCCTAGGCTTGTATGACTTGGTAGAGAGGAGTCGACATTCCAATTTCTACTGGCAGAGTGCACTTACAAATAATAGCCTAGTCTTGTATGACTTGGTAGAGAGGAGTCGACATTCCAAGTTCTACCGGCAGAGTGCACTTACAAATAATAGCCTAGTCTTGTATGACTTGGTAGAGAGGAGTCGACATTCCAAGTTCTACCGGCAGAGTGCACTAACACAAAACAGCCTAGGGTTGTATGACTTTGTAGAGAGGAGTTGACATTCCAAGTTCTACCGACAGAGTGCACTTACAAATAATAGCCTAGGCTTGTATGACTTGGTAGAGAGGAGTTGACATTCCAAGTTCTACCGGCAGAGTGCACTTACAAATAATAGCCTAGGCTTGTATGACTTGGTAGAGAGGAGTCGACATTCCAAGTTCTACCGGCAGAGTGCACTTACAAATAATAGCCTAGTCTTGTATGACTTGGTACAGAGGAGTCGACATTCCAATTTCTACCGGCAGAGTGCACTTACAGATAATAGCCTAGGCTTGTATGACTTGGTATAGAGGAGTTGACATTCCAATTTCTACCGGCAGAGTGCACTTACAAATAATAGCCTAGGCTTGTATGACTTGGTATAGAGGAGTCGACATTCCAATTTCTACCGGCAGAGTGCACTTACAGATAATAGCCTAGTCTTGTATGACTTCGTAGAGAGGAATCGACATTCCAATTTCTACCGGCAGAGTGCACTTACAAATAATAGCCTAGTCTTGTATGACTTGGTAGAGAGGAGTTGACATTCCAATTTCTACCGGCAGAGTGCACTTACAAATAATAGCCTAGGCTTGTATGACTTGGTAGAGAGGAGTCGACATTCCAAGTTCTACCGGCAGAGTGCACTTACAAATAATAAACTAGTCTTGTAAGACTTGGTAGAGAGGAGTTGACATTCCAAGTTCTACCGGCAGAGTGCACTTACAGATAATAACCTAGTCTTGTATGACTTGGTACAGAGGAATCGACATTCCAATTTCTACCGGCAGAGTGCACTTACAAATAATAGCCTAGGCTTGCATGACTCTGTAGAGAGGAGTTGACATTCCAATTTCTACCGGCAGAGTGCACTTACAAATAATAGCCTAGTCTTGTATGACTTGGTATAGAGGAGTCGACATTCCAATTTCTACCGGCAGAGTGCACTTCCAAATAACAGCCTAGTCTTGTAAGACTTGGTAGAGAGGAGTTGACATTCGAAGTTCTACCGGCAGAGTGCACTTACAAATAATAGCCTAGGCTTGTATGACTTGGTAGAGAGGAGTCGACATTCCAATTTCTACTGGCAGAGTGCACTTACAAATAATAGCCTAGGCTTGTATGACTTGGTAGAGAGGAGTCGACATTCCAATTTCTACCGGCAGAGTGCACTTACAAATAACAGCCTAGTCTTGTAAGACTTGGTAGAGAGGAGTTGACATTCGAAGTTCTACCGGCAGAGTGCACTTACAAATAACAGCCTAGTCTTGTAAGACTTGGTAGAGAGGAGTTGACATTCGAAGTTCTACCGGCAGACTGCACTTACAAATAATAGCCTAGGCTTGTATGACTTGGTAGAGAGGAGTCGACATTCCAATTTCTACTGGCAGAGTGCACTTACAAATAACAGCCTAGTCTTGTTAGACTTGGTAGAGAGGAGTTGACATTCGAAGTTCTACCGGCAGAGTGCAATTACAAATAATAGCCTAGGCATGTATGACTTGGTAGAGAGGAGTCGACATTCCAATTTCTACCGGCAGGGTGCACTTACAAATAATAGCCTAGTCTTGTATGACTTGGTAGAGAGGAGTCGACATTCCAATTTCTACCGGCAGAGTGCACTTACAAATAATAACCTAGTCTTGTAAGACTTGGTAGAGAGGAGTTGACATTCCAAGTTCTACCGGCAGAGTGCACTTACAAATAATAGCCTAGTCTTGTATGACTTGTTAGAGAGGAGTCGACATTCCAATTTCTACCGGCAGAGTGCACTTACAAATAATAGCCTAGTCTTGTATGACTCGGTAGAGAGGAATCGACATTCCAAGTTCTACCGGCAGAGTGCACTAACACATAACAGCCTAGGCTTGTATGACTTGGTAGAGAGGAGTTGACAGTCCAAGTTCTACCGGCAGAGTGCACTTACAAATAATAGCCTAGTCTTGTATTACTTGGTAGAGAGGAGTCGACATTCCAAGTTCTACCGCCAGAGTGCACTTACAAATAATAGCCTAGTCTTGTATGACTTGGTAGAGAGGAGTCGACATTCCAAGTTCTACCGGCAGAGTGCACTAAGACAAAACAGCCTAGGCTTGTATGACTTGGTACAGAGGAGTCGACATTCCAATTTCTACCGGCAGAGTGCAGTTACAAATAACAGCCTACTCTTGTAAGACTTGGTAGAGAGGAGTTGACATTCGAAGTTGTACCGGCAGAGTGCACTTACAAATAATAGCCTAGGTTTGTATGACTTGGTTGAGAGGAGTCGACATTCCAATTTCTACCGGCAGAGTGCACTTACTAATAACAGCCTAGTCTTGTAAGACTGGGTAGAGAGGAGTTGACATTCGAAGTTCTACCGGCAGAGTGCACTTACAAATAATAGCCTAGGCTTCTATGACTTGGTAGAGAGGAGTCGACATTCCAATTTCTACTGGCAGAGTGCACTTACAAATAATAGCCTAGGCTTGTATGACTTGGTAGAGAGGAGTCGACATTCCAATTTCTACCGGCAGAGTGCACTTACAAATAACAGCCTAGTCTTGTAAGACTTGGTAGAGAGGAGTTGACATTCGAAGTTCTACCGGCAGAGTGCACTTACAAATAACAGCCTAGTCTTGTAAGACTTGGTAGAGAGGAGTTGACATTCGAAGTTCTACCGGCAGAGTGCACTTACAAATAATAGCCTAGGCTTGTATGACTTGGTAGAGAGGAGTCGACATTCCAATTTCTACCGGCAGGGTGCACTTACAAATAATAGCCTAGTCTTGTATGACTTGGTAGAGAGGAGTCGACATTCCAATTTCTACCGGCAGAGTGCACTTACAAATAATAACCTAGTCTTGTAAGACTTGGTAGAGAGGAGTTGACATTCCAAGTTCTACCGGCAGAGTGCACTTACAAATAATAGCCTAGTCTTGTATGACTTGGTAGAGAGGAGTCGACATTCCAAGTTCTACCCACAGAGTGCACTTACAAATAATAGCCTAGTCTTGTATGACTTGGTAGAGAGGAGTCGACATTGCAAGTTCTACCGGCAGAGTGCACTAACACAAAACAGCCTAGGCTTGTATGACTTGGTAGAGAGGAGTTGACATTCCAAGTTCTACCGGCAGAGTGCACTTACAAATAATAGCCTAGTCTTGTATGACTTGGTAGAGAGGAGTCGGCATTCCAAGTTCTACCGGCAGAGTGCACTTACAAATAATAGCCTAGGCTTGTATGACTTGCTAGAGAGGAGTCGAGATTCCAAGTTCTACCGGCAGAGTGCACTTACAAATAATAGCCTAGTCTTGTATGACTTGGTAGAGAGGAGTCGATATTCCAAGTTCTACCGGCAGAGTGCACTTACAAATAATAGCCTAGTCTTGTATGACTTGGTAGAGAGGAATCGACATTCCAATTTCTACCGGCAGAGTGCACTTACAGATAATAACCTAGTCTTCTATGACTTGGTACAGAGGAATCGACATTCCAATTTCTACCGGCAGAGTGCACTTACAAATAATAGCCTAGTCTTGTATGACTTGGTATAGAGGAGTCGACATTCCAATTTCTACCGGCAGAGTGCACTTACAAATAACAGCCTAGTCTTGTAAGACTTGGTATAGAGGAGTCGACATTCCAATTTCTACCGGCAGAGTGCACTTACAAATAACAGCCTAGTCTTGTATGACTTGGTATAGAGGAGTCGACATTCCAATTTCTACCGGCAGAGTGCACTTACTAATAACAGCCTAGTCTTGTAAGACTTGGTAGAGAGGAGTCGACATTCCAATTTCTACTGGCAGAGTGCACTTCCAAATAATAGCCTAGGCTTGTATGACTTGGTAGAGAGGAGTCGATATTCCAATTTCTACCGGCAGAGTGCACTTACAAATAACAGCCTAGTCTTGTAAGACTTGGTAGAGAGGAGTTGACATTCGAAGTTCTACCGGCAGAGTGCACTTACAAATAACAGCCTAGTCTTGTAAGACTTGGTAGAGAGGAGTTGACATTCGAAGTTCTACCGGCAGAGTGTACTTACAAATAATAGCCTAGGCTTGTATGACTTGGTAGAGAGGAGTCGACATTCCAATTTCTACTGGCAGAGTGCACTTACAAATAATAGCCTAGTCTTGTATGACTTGGTAGAGAGGAGTCGACATTCCAAGTTCTACCGGCAGAGTGCACTTACAAATAATAGCCTAGTCTTGTATGACTTGGTAGAGAGGAGTCGACATTCCAAGTTCTACCGGCAGAGTGCACTAACACAAAACAGCCTAGGGTTGTATGACTTTGTAGAGAGGAGTTGACATTCCAAGTTCTACCGACAGAGTGCACTTACAAATAATAGCCTAGGCTTGTATGACTTGGTAGAGAGGAGTTGACATTCCAAGTTCTACCGGCAGAGTGCACTTACAAATAATAGCCTAGGCTTGTATGACTTGGTACAGAGGAGTCGACATTCCAAGTTCTACCGGCAGAGTGCACTTACAAATAATAGCCTAGTCTTGTATGACTTGGTAGAGAGGAGTCGACATTCCAAGTTCTACCGGCAGAGTGCACTAACACATAACAGCCTAGTCTTGTATTACTTGGTAGAGAGGAGTCGACATTCCAAGTTCTACCGCCAGAGTGCACTTACAAATAATAGCCTAGTCTTGTATGACTTGGTAGAGAGGAGTCGACATTCCAAGTTCTACCGGCAGAGTGCACTAACACAAAACAGCCTAGGCTTGTATGACTTGGTACAGAGGAGTCGACATTCCAATTTCTACCGGCAGAGTGCAGTTACAAATAACAGCCTACTCTTGTAAGACTTGGTAGAGAGGAGTTGACATTCGAAGTTGTACCGGCAGAGTACACTTACAAATAATAGCCTAGGTTTGTATGACTTGGTAGAGAGGAGTCGACATTCCAATTTCTAATGGGAGAGTGCACTTACAAATAATAGCCTAGGCTTGTATGACTTGGTTGAGAGGAGTCCACATTCCAATTTCTACTGGCAGAGTGCACTTACAAATAACAGCCTAGTCTTGTAAGACTTGGTAGAGAGGAGTTGACATTCGAAGTTCTACCGGCAGAGTGCACTTACAAATAACAGCCTAGTCTTGTAAGACTTGGTAGAGAGGAGTTGACATTCGAAGTTCTACCGGCAGAGTGCACTTACAAATAATAGCCTAGGCTTGTATGACTTGGTAGAGAGGAGTCGACATTCCAATTTCTACTGGCAGAGTGCACTTACAAATAACAGCCTAGTCTTGTAAGACTTGGTAGAGAGGAGTTGACATTCGAAGTTCTACCGGCAGAGTGCACTTACAAATAACAGCCTAGTCCTGTAAGACTTGGTAGAGAGGAGTTGACATTCGAAGTTCTACCGGCAGAGTGCACTTACAAATAATAGCCTAGGCTTGTATGACTTGGTAGAGAGGAGTCGACATTCCAATTTCTACTGGCAGAGTGCACTTACAAATAACAGCCTAGTCTTGTATGACTTGGTAGAGAGGAGTCGACATTCCAATTTCTACCGGCAGAGTGCACTTACAAATAATAGCCTAGTCTTGTATGACTCGGTAGAGAGGAATCGACATTCCAATTTCTACCGGCAGAGTGCACTTACAAATAATAGCCTAGGCTTGTATGACTTGGTAGAGAGGAGTCGACATTCCAAGTTCTACCGGCAGAGTGCACTTACAAATTATAACCTAGTCTTGTAAGACTTGGTAGAGAGGAATTGACATTCCAAGTTCTACCGGCAGAGTGCACTTACAGATAATAACCTAGTCTTGTAAGACTTGGTAGAGAGGAGTTGACATTCCAAGTTCTACCGGCAGAGTGCACTTACAGATAATAGCCTAGTCTTGTATGACTTGGTAGAGAGGAATCGACATTCCAATTTCTACCGGCAGAGTGCACTTACAAATAATAGCCTAGTCTTGTATGACTTGGTAGAGAGGAATCAAGATTCCAATTTCTACCGGCAGAGTGCACTTACAAATAATAGCCTAGGCTTGTATGACTTGGTAGAGAGGAGTTGACATTCCAATTTCTACCGGCAGAGTGCACTTACAAATAATAGCCTAGGCTTGTATGACTTGGTAGAGAGGAGTCGACATTCCAAGTTCTACCGGCAGAGTGCACTTACAAATTATAACCTAGTCTTGTAAGACTTGGTAGAGAGGAGTTGACATTCCAATTTCTACCGGCAGAGTGCACTTACAAATAATAGCCTAGTCTTGTATGACTTGGTATAGAGGAGTCGACATTCCAATTTCTACCGGCAGAGTGCGCTTACAAATAATAGCCTAGTCTTGTAAGACTTGGTATAGAGGAGTCGACATTTCAATTTCTACCGGCAGAGTGCACTTACAAATAACAGCCTAGTCTTTTAAGACTTGGTAGAGAGGAGTTGACATTCGAAGTTCTACCGGCAGAGTGCACTTACAAAAAATAGCCTAGGCTTGTATGACTTGGTAGAGAGGAGTCAACATTCCAATTTCTACCGGCAGAGTGCACTTACAAATAACAGCCTAGTCTTGTAAGACTTGGTAGAGAGGAGTTGACATTCGAAGTTCTACCGGCAGAGTGCACTTACAAATAACAGCCTAGTCTTGTAAGACTTGGTAGAGAGGAGTTGACATTCGAAGTTCTACCGGCAGAGTGCACTTACAAATAATAGCCTAGGCTTGTATGACTTGGTAGAGGAGTCGACATTCCAATTTCTACTGGCAGAGTGCACTTACAAAAACAGCCTAGTCTTGTAAGACTTGGTAGAGAGGAGTTGACATTCGAAGTTCTACCGGCAGAGTGCACTTACAAATAATAGCCTAGGCTTGTATGACTTGGTAGAGAGGAGTCGACATTCCAATTTCTACCGGCAGGGTGCACTTACAAATAATAGCCTAGTCTTGTATGACTTGGTAGAGAGGAGTTGACATTCCAAGTTCTACCGGCAGAGTGCACTTACAAATAATAGCCTAGTCTTGTATGACTTGGTAGAGAGGAGTCGACATTCCAATTTCTACCGGCAGAGTGCACTTACAAATAATAGCCCAGGCTTGTATGACTCGGTAGAGAGGAATCGACATTCCAATTTCTACCGGCAGAGTGCACTTACATATAATAACCTAGTCTTGTAAGACTTGGTAGAGAGTAGTTGACATTCCAAGTTCTACCGGCAGAGTGCACTTACAAATAATAGCCTAGTCTTGTATGACTTGGTAGAGAGGAGTCGACATTCCAATTTCTACCGGCAGAGTGCACTTACAAATAATAGCCTAGTCTTGTATGACTCGGTAGAGAGGAATCGACATTCCAATTTCTACCGGCAGAGTGCACTTACAAATAATAGCCTAGGCTTGTATGACTTGGTAGAGAGGAGTCGACATTCCAAGTTCTACCGGCAGAGTGCACTTACAGATAATAGCCTAGTCTTGTATGACTTGGTAGAGAGGAATCGACATTCCAATTTCTACCGGCAGAGTGCACTTACAAATAATAGCCTAGTCTTGTATGACTTGGTAGAGAGGAATCAAGATTCCAATTTCTACCGGCAGAGTGCACTTACAAATAATAGCCTAGGCTTGTATGACTTGGTAGAGAGGAGTTGACATTCCAATTTCTACCGGCAGAGTGCACTTACAAATAATAGCCTAGGCTTGTATGACTTGGTAGAGAGGAGTCGACATTCCAAGTTCTACCGGCAGAGTGCACTTACAAATAATAACCTAGTCTTGTAAGACTTGGTAGAGAGGAGTTGACATTCCAAGTTCTACCGGCAGAGTGCACTTACAGATAATAACCTAGTCTTGTATGACTTGGTACAGAGGAATCGACATTCCAATTTCTACCGGCAGAGTGCACTTACAAATAATAGCCTAGGCTTGCATGACTCTGTAGAGAGGAGTTGACATTCCAATTTCTACCGGCAGAGTGCACTTACAAATAATAGCCTAGTCTTGTATGACTTGGTATAGAGGAGTCGACATTCCAATTTCTACCGGCAGAGTGCGCTTACAAATAATAGCCTAGTCTTGTAAGACTTGGTATAGAGGAGTCGACATTTCAATTTCTACCGGCAGAGTGCACTTACAAATAACAGCCTAGTCTTGTAAGACTTGGTAGAGAGGAGTTGACATTCGAAGTTCTACCGGCAGAGTGCACTTACAAAAAATAGCCTAGGCTTGTATGACTTGGTAGAGAGGAGTCAACATTCCAATTTCTACCGGCAGAGTGCACTTACAAATAACAGCCTAGTCTTGTAAGACTTGGTAGAGAGGAGTTGACATTCGAAGTTCTACCGGCAGAGTGCACTTACAAATAACAGCCTAGTCTTGTAAGACTTGGTAGAGAGGAGTTGACATTCGAAGTTCTACCGGCAGAGTGCACTTACAAATAATAGCCTAGGCTTGTATGACTTGGTAGAGAGGAGTCGACATTCCAATTTCTTCTGGCAGAGTGCACTTACAAAAACAGCCTAGTCTTGTAAGACTTGGTAGAGAGGAGTTGACATTCGAAGTTCTACCGGCAGAGTGCACTTACAAATAATAGCCTAGGCTTGTATGACTTGGTAGAGGAGTCGACATTCCAATTTCTACTGGCAGAGTGCACTTACAAAAACAGCCTAGTCTTGTAAGACTTGGTAGAGAGGAGTTGACATTCGAAGTTCTACCGGCAGAGTGCACTTACAAATAATAGCCTAGGCTTGTATGACTTGGTAGAGAGGAGTCGACATTCCAATTTCTACCGGCAGGGTGCACTTACAAATAATAGCCTAGTCTTGTATGACTTGGTAGAGAGGAGTTGACATTCCAAGTTCTACCGGCAGAGTGCACTTACAAATAATAGCCTAGTCTTGTATGACTTGGTAGAGAGGAGTCGACATTCCAATTTCTACCGGCAGAGTGCACTTACAAATAATAGCCCAGTCTTGTATGACTCGGTAGAGAGGAATCGACATTCCAATTTCTACCGGCAGAGTGCACTTACAAATAATAACCTAGTCTTGTAAGACTTGGTAGAGAGGAGTCGACATTCCAATTTCTACCGGCAGAGTGCACTTACAAATAATAGCCTAGTCTTGTATGACTCGGTAGAGAGGAATCGACATTCCAATTTCTACCGGCAGAGTGCACTTACAAATAATAGCCTAGGCTTGTATGACTTGGTAGAGAGGAGGTGACATTCCAAGTTCTACCGGCAGAGTGCACTAACACATAACAGCTTAGGCTTGTATGACTTGGTAGAGAGGAGCTGACATTCCAAGTTCTACCGGCAGAGTGCACTTACAAATAATAGCCTAGTCTTGTATTACTTGGTAGAGAGGAGTCGACATTCCAATGTCTACCGGCAGAGTGCACTTACAAATAACAGCCTAGTCTTGTAAGACTTGGTAGAGAGGAGTTGACATTCGAAGTTCTACCGGCAGAGTGCACTTACAAATAACAGCCTAGTCTTGTAAGACTTGGTAGAGAGGAGTTGACATTCGAAGTTCTACCGGCAGAGTGCACTTACAAATAATAGCCTAGGCTTGTATGACTTGGTAGAGAGGAGTCGACATTCCAATTTCTACTGGCAGAGTGCACTTACAAATAACAGCCTAGTCTTGTTAGACTTGGTAGGGAGGGGTGACATTCGAAGTTCTACCGGCAGAGTGCACTTACAAATAATAGCCTAGGCTTGTATGACTTGGTAGAGAGGAGTCGACATTCCAATTTCTACCGGCAGGGTGCACTTACAAATAATAGCCTAGTCTTGTATGACTTGGTAGAGAGGAGTCGACATTCCAATTTCTACCGGCAGAGTGCACTTACAAATAATAACCTAGTCTTGTAAGACTTGGTAGAGAGGAGTTGACATTCCAAGTTCTACCGGCAGAGTGCATTTACAAATAATAGCCTAGTCTTGTATGACTTGGTAGAGAGGAGTCGACATTCCAATTTCTACCGGCAGAGTGCACTTACAAATAATAGCCTAGTCTTGTATGACTCGGTAGAGAGGAATCGACATTCCAATTTCTACCGGCAGAGTGCACTTACAAATAATAGCCTAGGCTTGTATGACTTGGTAGAGAGGAGTTGACATTCCAAGTTCTACCGGCAGAGTGCACTAACACATAACAGCCTAGGCTTGTATGACTTGGTAGAGAGGAGTTGACAGTCCAAGTTCTACCGGCAGAGTGCACTTATAAATAATAGCCTAGTCTTGTATTACTTGGTAGAGAGGAGTCGACATTCCAAGTTCTACCGCCGGAGTGCACTTACAAATAATAGCCTAGTCTTGTATGACTTGGTAGAGAGGAGTCGACATTCCAAGTTCTACCGGCAGAGTGCACTAACACAAAACAGCCTGGGCTTGTATGACTTGGTACAGAGGAGTCGACATTCCAATTTCTACCGGCAGAGTGCAGTTACAAATAACAGCCTACTCTTGTAAGACTTGGTAGAGAGGAGTTGACATTCGAAGTTGTACCGGCAGAGTGCACTTACAAATAATAGCCTAGGTTTGTATGACTTGGTAGAGAGGAGTCGACATTCCAATTTCTACTGGGAGAGTGCACTTACAAATAATAGCCTAGGCTTGTATGACTTGGTTGAGAGGAGTCGACATTCCAATTTCTACCGGCAGAGTGCACTTACAAATAACAGCCTAGTCTTGTAAGACTTGGTAGAGAGGAGTTGACATTCGAAGTTCTACCGGCAGAGTGCACTTACAAATAACAGCCTAGTCTTGTAAGACTTGGTAGAGAGGAGTTGACATTCGAAGTTCTACCGGCAGAGTGCACTTACAAATAATAGCCTAGGCTTGTATGACTTGGTAGAGAGGAGTTGACATTCGAAGTTCTACCGGCAGAGTGCACTTACAAATAATAGCCTAGGCTTGTATGACTTGGTAGAGAGGAGTCGACATTCCAATTTCTACTGGCAGAGTGCACTTACAAATAACAGCCTAGTCTTGTAAGACTTGGTGGAGAGGAGTTGACATTCGAAGTTCTACCGGCAGAGTGCACTTACAAATAACAGCCTAGGCTCGCATGACTCTGTATAGAGGAGTCGACATTCCAATTTCTACCGGCAGAGTGCACTTACAAATAATAGCCTAGTCTTGTAAGACTTGGTATAGAGGAGTCGACATTCCAATTTCTACCGGCAGAGTGCACTTACAAATAACAGCCTAGTCTTGTATGACTTGGTATAGAGGAGTCGACATTCCAATTTCTACCGGCAGAGTGCACTTACTAATAACAGCCTAGTCTTGTAAGACTTGGTAGAGAGGAGTTGACATTCGAAGTTCTACCGGCAGAGTGCACTTACAAATAATAGCCTAGGCTTCTATGACTTGGTAGAGAGGAGTCGACATTCCAATTTCTACCGGCAGAGTGCACTTACAAATAACAGCCTAGTCTTGTAAGACTTGGTAGAGAGGAGTTGACATTCGAAGTTCTACCGGCAGAGTGCACTTACAAATAATAGCCTAGGCTTGTATGACTTGGTAGAGAGGAGTCGACATTCCAATTTCTACTGGCAGAGTGCACTTACAAATAATAGCCTAGGCTTGTATGACTTGGTAGAGAGGAGTCGACATTCCAATTTCTACCGGCAGAGTGCACTTACAAATAACAGCCTAGTCTTGTAAGACTTGGTAGAGAGGAGTTGACATTCGAAGTTCTACCGGCAGAGTGCACTTACAAATAACAGCCTAGTCTTGTAAGACTTGGTAGAGAGGAGTTGACATTCGAAGTTCTACCGGCAGAGTGCACTTACAAATAATAGCCTAGGCTTGTATGACTTGGTAGAGAGGAGTCGACATTCCAATTTCTACTGGCAGAGTGCACTTACAAATAACAGCCTAGTCTTGTAAGACTTGGTAGAGAGGAGTTGACATTCGAAGTTCTACCGGCAGAGTGCACTTACAAATAATAGCCTAGGCTTGTATGACTTGGTAGAGAGGAGTCGACATTCCAATTTCTACCGGCAGGGTGCACTTACAAATAATAGCCTAGTCTTGTATGACTGGTGGAGAGGAGTCGACATTCCAATTTCTACCGGCAGAGTGCACTTACAAATAATAACCTAGTCTTGTAAGACTTGGTAGAGAGGAGTTGACATTCCAAGTTCTACCGGCAGAGTGCACTTACAAATAATAGCCTAGTCTTGTATGACTTGGTAGAGAGGAGTTGACATTCCAAGTTCTACCGGCAGAGTGCACTTACAAATAATAGCCTAGTCTTGTATGACTTGGTAGAGAGGAGTCGACATTCCAATTTCTACCGGCAGAGTGCACTTACAAATAATAACCTAGTCTTGTAAGACTTGGTAGAGAGGAGTTGACATTCCAAGTTCTACCGGCAGAGTGCACTTACAAATAATAGCCTAGTCTTGTATGACTTGGTAGAGAGGAGTCGACATTCCAATTTCTACCGGCAGAGTGCACTTACAAATAATAGCCTAGGCTTGTATGACTTGGTAGAGAGGAGTTGACATTCCAAGTTCTACCGGCAGAGTGCACTTACAAATAATAGCCTAGTCTTGTATGACTTGGTAGAGAGGAGTCGACATTCCAAGTTCTACCCACAGAGTGCACTTACAAATAATAGCCTAGTCTTGTATGACTTGGTAGAGAGGAGTCGACATTCCAAGTTCTACCGGCAGAGTGCACTAACACAAAACAGCCTAGGCTTGTATGACTTGGTAGAGAGGAGTTGACATTCCAAGTTCTACCGGCAGAGTGCACTTACAAATAATAACCTAGTCTTGTATGACTTGGTAGAGAGGAGTTGACATTCCAAGTTCTACCGGCAGAGTGCACTTACAAATAATAGCCTAGTCTTGTATGACTTGGTAGAGAGGAGTCGATATTCCAAGTTCTACCGGCAGAGTGCACTTACAAATAATAGCCTAGTCTTGTATGACTTGGTAGAGAGGAATCGACATTCCAATTTCTACCGGCAGAGTGCACTTACAGATAATAACCTAGGCTTGTATGACTTGGTACAGAGGAATCGACATTCCAATTTCTACCGGCAGAGTGCACTTACAGATAATAACCTAGGCTTGTATGACTTGGTACAGAGGAATCGACATTCCAATTTCTACCGTCAGAGTGCACTTACAAATAATAGCCTAGTCTTGTATGACTGGTGGAGAGGAGTCGACATTCCAATTTCTACCGTCAGAGTGCACTTACAAATAATAGCCTAGTCTTGTATGACTGGTGGAGAGGAGTCGACATTCCAATTTCTACCGTCAGAGTGCACTTACAAATAATAGCCTAGGCTTGCATGACTCTGTAGAGAGGAGTTGACATTCCAATTTCTACCGGCAGAGTGCACTTACAAATAATAGCCTAGTCTTGTATGACTTGGTATAAAGGAGTCGACATTCCAATTTCTACCGGCAGAGTGCACTTACAAATAATAGCCTAGTCTTGTAAGACTTGGTATAGAGGAGTCGATGTTCCAATTTCTACCGGCAAAGTGCACTTACAAAAAACAGCCTAGTCTTGTATGACTTGGTAGAGAGGAGTCGGTATTCCAAGTTCTACCGGCAGAGTGCACTTACAAATAATAGCCTAGTCTTGTATGACTTGGTAGAGAGGAGTCGACATTCCAATTTCTACCGGCAGAGTGCACTTACAGATAATAACCTAGGCTTGTATGACTTGGTACAGAGGAATCGACATTCCAATTTCTACCGGCCGAGTGCACTTACAAATAATAGCCTAGTCTTGTATGACTTGGTAGAGAGGAGTCGACATTCCAAGTTCTACCGGCAGAGTGCACTTACAGATAATAGCCTAGTCTTGTATGACTTGGTAGAGAGGAATCGACATTCCAATTTCTACCGGCAGAGTGCACTTACAAATAATAGCCTAGTCTTGTATGACTTGGTAGAGAGGAATCAAGATTCCAATTTCTACCGGCAGAGTGCACTTACAAATAATAGCCTAGGCTTGTATGACTTGGTAGAGAGGAGTTGACATTCCAATTTCTACCGGCAGAGTGCACTTACAAATAATAGCCTAGGCTTGTATGACTTGGTAGAGAGGAGTCGACATTCCAAGTTCTACCGGCAGAGTGCACTTACAAATAATAACCTAGTCTTGTAAGACTTGGTAGAGAGGAGTTGACATTCCAAGTTCTACCGGCAGAGTGCACTTACAGATAATAACCTAGTCTTGTATGACTTGGTACAGAGGAATCGACATTCCAATTTCTACCGGCAGAGTGCACTTACAAATAATAGCCTAGGCTTGCATGACTCTGTAGAGAGGAGTTGACATTCCAATTTCTACCGGCAGAGTGCACTTACAAATAATAGCCTAGTCTTGTATGACTTGGTATAGAGGAGTCGACATTCCAATTTCTACCGGCAGAGTGCGCTTACAAATAATAGCCTAGTCTTGTAAGACTTGGTATAGAGGAGTCGACATTTCAATTTCTACCGGCAGAGTGCACTTACAAATAACAGCCTAGTCTTGTAAGACTTGGTAGAGAGGAGTTGACATTCGAAGTTCTACCGGCAGAGTGCACTTACAAAAAATAGCCTAGGCTTGTATGACTTGGTAGAGAGGAGTCAACATTCCAATTTCTACCGGCAGAGTGCACTTACAAATAACAGCCTAGTCTTGTAAGACTTGGTAGAGAGGAGTTGACATTCGAAGTTCTACCGGCAGAGTGCACTTACAAATAACAGCCTAGTCTTGTAAGACTTGGTAGAGAGGAGTTGACATTCGAAGTTCTACCGGCAGAGTGCACTTACAAATAATAGCCTAGGCTTGTATGACTTGGTAGAGAGGAGTCGACATTCCAATTTCTTCTGGCAGAGTGCACTTACAAAAACAGCCTAGTCTTGTAAGACTTGGTAGAGAGGAGTTGACATTCGAAGTTCTACCGGCAGAGTGCACTTACAAATAATAGCCTAGGCTTGTATGACTTGGTAGAGGAGTCGACATTCCAATTTCTACTGGCAGAGTGCACTTACAAAAACAGCCTAGTCTTGTAAGACTTGGTAGAGAGGAGTTGACATTCGAAGATCTACCGGCAGAGTGCACTTACAAATAATAGCCTAGGCTTGTATGACTTGGTAGAGAGGAGTCGACATTCCAATTTCTACCGGCAGGGTGCACTTACAAATAATAGCCTAGTCTTGTATGACTTGGTAGAGAGGAGTTGACATTCCAAGTTCTACCGGCAGAGTGCACTTACAAATAATAGCCTAGTCTTGTATGACTTGGTAGAGAGGAGTCGACATTCCAATTTCTACCGGCAGAGTGCACTTACAAATAATAGCCCAGTCTTGTATGACTCGGTAGAGAGGAATCGACATTCCAATTTCTACCGGCAGAGTGCACTTACAAATAATAACCTAGTCTTGTAAGACTTGGTAGAGAGGAGTCGACATTCCAATTTCTACCGGCAGAGTGCACTTACAAATAATAGCCTAGTCTTGTATGACTCGGTAGAGAGGAATCGACATTCCAATTTCTACCGGCAGAGTGCACTTACAAATAATAGCCTAGGCTTGTATGACTTGGTAGAGAGGAGGTGACATTCCAAGTTCTACCGGCAGAGTGCACTAACACATAACAGCTTAGGCTTGTATGACTTGGTAGAGAGGAGCTGACATTCCAAGTTCTACCGGCAGAGTGCACTTACAAATAATAGCCTAGTCTTGTATTACTTGGTAGAGAGGAGTCGACATTCCAATTTCTACCGGCAGAGTGCACTTACAAATAACAGCCTAGTCTTGTAAGACTTGGTAGAGAGGAGTTGACATTCGAAGTTCTACCGGCAGAGTGCACTTACAAATAACAGCCTAGTCTTGTAAGACTTGGTAGAGAGGAGTTGACATTCGAAGCTCTACCGGCAGAGTGCACTTACAAATAATAGCCTAGGCTTGTATGACTTGGTAGAGAGGAGTCGACATTCCAATTTCTACTGGCAGAGTGCACTTACAAATAACAGCCTAGTCTTGTTAGACTTGGTAGAGAGGGGTGACATTCGAAGTTCTACCGGCAGAGTGCACTTACAAATAATAGCCTAGGCTTGTATGACTTGGTAGAGAGGAGTCGACATTCCAATTTCTACCGGCAGGGTGCACTTACAAATAATAGCCTAGTCTTGTATGACTTGGTAGAGAGGAGTCGACATTCCAATTTCCACCGGCAGAGTGCACTTACAAATAATAACCTAGTCTTGTAAGACTTGGTAGAGAGGAGTTGACATTCCAAGTTCTACCGGCAGAGTGCACTTACAAATAATAGCCTAGTCTTGTATGACTTGGTAGAGAGGAGTCGACATTCCAATTTCTACCGGCAGAGTGCACTTACAAATAATAGCCTAGTCTTGTATGACTCGGTAGAGAGGAATCGACATTCCAATTTCTACCGGCAGAGTGCACTTACAAATAATAGCCTAGGCTTGTATGACTTGGTAGAGAGGAGTTGACATTCCAAGTTCTACCGGCAGAGTGCACTAACACATAACAGCCTAGGCTTGTATGACTTGGTAGAGAGGAGTTGACAGTCCAAGTTCTACCGGCAGAGTGCACTTATAAATAATAGCCTAGTCTTGTATTACTTGGTAGAGAGGAGTCGACATTCCAAGTTCTACCGCCGGAGTGCACTTACAAATAATAGCCTAGTCTTGTATGACTTGGTAGAGAGGAGTCGACATTCCAAGTTCTACCGGCAGAGTGCACTAACACAAAACAGCCTGGGCTTGTATGACTTGGTACAGAGGAGTCGACATTCCAATTTCTACCGGCAGAGTGCAGTTACAAATAACAGCCTACTCTTGTAAGACTTGGTAGAGAGGAGTTGACATTCGAAGTTGTACCGGCAGAGTGCACTTACAAATAATAGCCTAGGTTTGTATGACTTGGTAGAGAGGAGTCGACATTCCAATTTCTACTGGGAGAGTGCACTTACAAATAATAGCCTAGGCTTGTATGACTTGGTTGAGAGGAGTCGACATTCCAATTTCTACCGGCAGAGTGCATTTACAAATAACAGCCTAGTCTTGTAAGACTTGGTAGAGAGGAGTTGACATTCGAAGTTCTACCGGCAGAGTGCACTTACAAATAACAGCCTAGTCTTGTAAGACTTGGTAGAGAGGAGTTGACATTCGAAGTTCTACCGGCAGAGTGCACTTACAAATAATAGCCTAGGCTTGTATGACATGGTAGAGAGGAGTTGACATTCGAAGTTCTACCGGCAGAGTGCACTTACAAATAATAGCCTAGGCTTGTATGACTTGGTAGAGAGGAGTCGACATTCCAATTTCTACTGGCAGAGTGCACTTACAAATAACAGCCTAGTCTTGTAAGACTTGGTGGAGAGGAGTTGACATTCGAAGTTCTACCGGCAGAGTGCACTTACAAATAACAGCCTAGGCTCGCATGACTCTGTATAGAGGAGTCGACATTCCAATTTCTACCGGCAGAGTGCACTTACAAATAATAGCCTAGTCTTGTAAGACTTGGTATAGAGGAGTCGACATTCCAATTTCTACCGGCAGAGTGCACTTACAAATAACAGCCTAGTCTTGTATGACTTGGTATAGAGGAGTCGACATTCCAATTTCTACCGGCAGAGTGCACTTACTAATAACAGCCTAGTCTTGTAAGACTTGGTAGAGAGGAGTTGACATTCGAAGTTCTACCGGCAGAGTGCACTTACAAATAATAGCCTAGGCTTCTATGACTTGGTAGAGAGGAGTCGACATTCCAATTTCTACCGGCAGAGTGCACTTACAAATAACAGCCTAGTCTTGTAAGACTTGGTAGAGAGGAGTTGACATTCGAAGTTCTACCGGCAGAGTGCACTTACAAATAATAGCCTAGGCTTGTATGACTTGGTAGAGAGGAGTCGACATTCCAATTTCTACTGGCAGAGTGCACTTACAAATAATAGCCTAGGCTTGTATGACTTGGTAGAGAGGAGTCGACATTCCAATTTCTACCGGCAGAGTGCACTTACAAATAACAGCCTAGTCTTGTAAGACTTGGTAGAGAGGAGTTGACATTCGAAGTTCTACCGGCAGAGTGCACTTACAAATAACAGCCTAGTCTTGTAAGACTTGGTAGAGAGGAGTTGACATTCGAAGTTCTACCGGCAGAGTGCACTTACAAATAATAGCCTAGGCTTGTATGACTTGGTAGAGAGGAGTCGACATTCCAATTTCTACTGGCAGAGTGCACTTACAAATAACAGCCTAGTCTTGTAAGACTTGGTAGAGAGGAGTTGACATTCGAAGTTCTACCGGCAGAGTGCACTTACAAATAATAGCCTAGGCTTGTATGACTTGGTAGAGAGGAGTCGACATTCCAATTTCTACCGGCAGGGTGCACTTACAAATAATAGCCTAGTCTTGTATGACTGGTGGAGAGGAGTGGACATTCCAATTTCTACCGGCAGAGTGCACTTACAAATAATAACCTAGTCTTGTAAGACTTGGTAGAGAGGAGTTGACATTCCAAGTTCTACCGGCAGAGTGCACTTACAAATAATAGCCTAGTCTTGTATGACTTGGTAGAGAGGAGTTGACATTCCAAGTTCTACCGGCAGAGTGCACTTACAAATAATAGCCTAGTCTTGTATGACTTGGTAGAGAGGAGTCGACATTCCAATTTCTACCGGCAGAGTGCACTTACAAATAATAACCTAGTCTTGTAAGACTTGGTAGAGAGGAGTTGACATTCCAAGTTCTACCGGCAGAGTGCACTTACAAATAATAGCCTAGTCTTGTATGACTTGGTAGAGAGGAGTCGACATTCCAATTTCTACCGGCAGAGTGCACTTACAAATAATAGCCTAGGCTTGTATGACTTGGTAGAGAGGAGTTGACATTCCAAGTTCTACCGGCAGAGTGCACTTACAAATAATAGCCTAGTCTTGTATGACTTGGTAGAGAGGAGTCGACATTCCAAGTTCTACCCACAGAGTGCACTTACAAATAATAGCCTAGTCTTGTATGACTTGGTAGAGAGGAGTCGACATTCCAAGTTCTACCGGCAGAGTGCACTAACACAAAACAGCCTAGGCTTGTATGACTTGGTAGAGAGGAGTTGACATTCCAAGTTCTACCGGCAGAGTGCACTTACAAATAATAACCTAGTCTTGTATGACTTGGTAGAGAGGAGTTGACATTCCAAGTTCTACCGGCAGAGTGCACTTACAAATAATAGCCTAGTCTTGTATGACTTGGTAGAGAGGAGTCGATATTCCAAGTTCTACCGGCAGAGTGCACTTACAAATAATAGCCTAGTCTTGTATGACTTGGTAGAGAGGAATCGACATTCCAATTTCTACCGGCAGAGTGCACTTACAGATAATAACCTAGGCTTGTATGACTTGGTACAGAGGAATCGACATTCCAATTTCTACCGGCAGAGTGCACTTACAGATAATAACCTAGGCTTGTATGACTTGGTACAGAGGAATCGACATTCCAATTTCTACCGTCAGAGTGCACTTACAAATAATAGCCTAGGCTTGCATGACTCTGTAGAGAGGAGTTGACATTCCAATTTCTACCGGCAGAGTGCACTTACAAATAATAGCCTAGTCTTGTATGACTTGGTATAAAGGAGTCGACATTCCAATTTCTACCGGCAGAGTGTACTTACAAATAATAGCCTAGTCTTGTAAGACTTGGTATAGAGGAGTCGATGTTCCAATTTCTACCGGCAAAGTGCACTTACAAAAAACAGCCTAGTCTTGTATGACTTGGTAGAGAGGAGTCGGTATTCCAAGTTCTACCGGCAGAGTGCACTTACAAATAATAGCCTAGTCTTGTATGACTTGGTAGAGAGGAGTCGACATTCCAATTTCTACCGGCAGAGTGCACTTACAGATAATAACCTAGGCTTGTATGACTTGGTACAGAGGAATCGACATTCCAATTTCTACCGGCCGAGTGCACTTACAAATAATAGCCTAGGCTTGCATGACTCTGTAGAGAGGTGTCGACATTCCAAGTTCTACCCACAGAGTGCACTTACAAATAATAGCCTAGGCTTGTATGACTTGGTAGAGAGGAGTTGACATTCCAAGTTGTACCGGCAGAGTGCACTTACAAATAATAGCCTAGTCTTGTATGACTTGGTAGAGAGGAGTCGATATTCCAAATTCTACCGGCAGAGTGCACTTACAAATAATAGCCTAGGCTTGCATGACTCTGTAGAGAGGAGTTGACATTCCAATTTCTACCGGCAGAGTGCACTTACAAATAATAGCCTAGTCTTGTATGACTTGGTACAGAGGAATCGACATTCCAATTTCTACCGGCAGAGTGCACTTACAAATAATAGCCTAGTCTTGTATGACTTGGTACAGAGGAATCGACATTCCAATTTCTACCGGCAGAGTGCACTTACAAATAATAGCCTAGTCTTGTATGACTTGGTACAGAGGAATCGACATTCCAATTTCTACCGGCAGAGTGCACTTACAAATAATAGCCTAGTCTTGTATGACTTGGTACAGAGGAATCGACATTCCAATTTCTACCGGCAGAGTGCACTTACAAATAATAGCCTAGTCTTGTATGACTTGGTATAGAGGAGTCGACATTCCAATTTCTACCGGCAGAGTGCACTTACAAATAATAACCTAGTCTTGTATGACTTGGTATAGAGGAATCGACATTCCAATTTCTACCGGCAGAGTGCACTTACAAATAACAGCCTAGTCTTGTATGACTTGGTAGAGAGGAGTTGACATTCGAAGTTCTACCGGCAGAGTGCACTTACAAATAATAGCCTAGGCTTGTATGACTTGGTAGAGAGGAGTCGACATTCCAATTTCTACTAGCAGAGTGCACTTACAAATAACAGCCTAGTCTTGTAAGACTTGGTAGAGAGGAGTTGACATTCGAAGTTCTACCGGCAGAGTGCACTTACAAATAATAGCCTAGGCTTGTATGACTTGGTAGAGAGGAGTCGACATTCCAATTTCTACCGGCAGGGTGCACTTACAATTAATAGAATAGTCTTGTATGACTTGGTAGAGAGGAGTCGACATTCCAATTTCTACCGGCAGAGTGCACTTACAAATAATAACCTAGTCTTGTAAGACTTGGTAGAGAGGAGTTGACATTCCAAGTTCTACCGACAGAGTGCACTTACAAATAATAGCCTAGTCTTGTATGACTTGGTAGAGAGGAGTCGACATTCCAATTTCTACCGGCAGAGTGCACTTACAAATAATAGCCTAGTCTTGTATGACTCGGTAGAGAGGAATCGACATTCCAATTTCTACCGGCAGAGTGCACTTACAAATAACAGCCTAGGCTTGTATGACTTGGTAGAGAGGAGTTGACATTCCAAGTTCTACCGGCAGAGTGCACTTACAAATAATAGCCTAGGCTTGTATGACTTGGTAGAGAGGAGTCGACATTCCAATTTCTACTGGCAGAGTGCACTTACAAATAATAGCCTAGGCTTGTATGACTTGGTAGAGAGGAGTCGACATTCCAATTTCTACCGGCAGAGTGCACTTACAAATAACAGCCTAGTCTTGTAAGACTTGGTAGAGAGGAGTTGACATTCGAAGTTCTACCGGCAGAGTGCACTTACAAATAACAGCCTAGTCTTGTAAGACTTGGTAGAGAGGAGTTGACATTCGAAGTTCTACCGGCAGAGTGCACTTACAAATAATAGCCTAGGCTTGTATGACTTGGTAGAGAGGAGTCGACATTCCAATTTCTACTGGCAGAGTGCACTTACAAATAACAGCCTAGTCTTGTAAGACTTGGTAGAGAGGAGTTGACATTCGAAGTTCTACCGGCAGAGTGCACTTACAAATAATAGCCTAGGCTTGTATGACTTGGTAGAGAGGAGTCGACATTCCAATTTCTACCGGCAGGGTGCACTTACAAATAATAGCCTAGTCTTGTATGACTGGTGGAGAGGAGTCGACATTCCAATTTCTACCGGCAGAGTGCACTTACAAATAATAACCTAGTCTTGTAAGACTTGGTAGAGAGGAGTTGACATTCCAAGTTCTACCGGCAGAGTGCACTTACAAAT
The DNA here is from genome assembly GCA_030765045.1 of Tenodera sinensis. Classification (NCBI taxonomy): domain Eukaryota; kingdom Metazoa; phylum Arthropoda; class Insecta; order Mantodea; family Mantidae; genus Tenodera; species Tenodera sinensis. The sequence goes on from CM060972.1 coordinate 57,530,699, forward strand.
AATAGCCTAGTCTTGTATGACTTGGTAGAGAGGAGTTGACATTCCAAGTTCTACCGGCAGAGTGCACTTACAAATAATAGCCTAGTCTTGTATGACTTGGTAGAGAGGAGTCGACATTCCAATTTCTACCGGCAGAGTGCACTTACAAATAATAACCTAGTCTTGTAAGACTTGGTAGAGAGGAGTTGACATTCCAAGTTCTACCGGCAGAGTGCACTTACAAATAATAGCCTAGTCTTGTATGACTTGGTAGAGAGGAGTCGACATTCCAATTTCTACCGGCAGAGTGCACTTACAAATAATAGCCTAGGCTTGTATGACTTGGTAGAGAGGAGTTGACATTCCAAGTTCTACCGGCAGAGTGCACTTACAAATAATAGCCTAGTCTTGTATGACTTGGTAGAGAGGAGTCGACATTCCAAGTTCTACCCACAGAGTGCACTTACAAATAATAGCCTAGTCTTGTATGACTTGGTAGAGAGGAGTCGACATTCCAAGTTCTACCGGCAGAGTGCACTAACACAAAACAGCCTAGGCTTGTATGACTTGGTAGAGAGGAGTTGACATTCCAAGTTCTACCGGCAGAGTGCACTTACAAATAATAACCTAGTCTTGTATGACTTGGTAGAGAGGAGTTGACATTCCAAGTTCTACCGGCAGAGTGCACTTACAAATAATAGCCTAGTCTTGTATGACTTGGTAGAGAGGAGTCGATATTCCAAGTTCTACCGGCAGAGTGCACTTACAAATAATAGCCTAGTCTTGTATGACTTGGTAGAGAGGAATCGACATTCCAATTTCTACCGGCAGAGTGCACTTACAGATAATAACCTAGGCTTGTATGACTTGGTACAGAGGAATCGACATTCCAATTTCTACCGGCAGAGTGCACTTACAGATAATAACCTAGGCTTGTATGACTTGGTACAGAGGAATCGACATTCCAATTTCTACCGTCAGAGTGCACTTACAAATAATAGCCTAGGCTTGCATGACTCTGTAGAGAGGGGTTGACATTCCAATTTCTACCGGCAGAGTGCACTTACAAATAATAGCCTAGTCTTGTATGACTTGGTATAAAGGAGTCGACATTCCAATTTCTACCGGCAGAGTGTACTTACAAATAATAGCCTAGTCTTGTAAGACTTGGTATAGAGGAGTCGATGTTCCAATTTCTACCGGCAAAGTGCACTTACAAAAAACAGCCTAGTCTTGTATGACTTGGTAGAGAGGAGTCGGTATTCCAAGTTCTACCGGCAGAGTGCACTTACAAATAATAGCCTAGTCTTGTATGACTTGGTAGAGAGGAGTCGACATTCCAATTTCTACCGGCAGAGTGCACTTACAGATAATAACCTAGGCTTGTATGACTTGGTACAGAGGAATCGACATTCCAATTTCTACCGGCCGAGTGCACTTACAAATAATAGCCTAGGCTTGCATGACTCTGTAGAGAGGAGTCGACATTCCAAGTTCTACCCACAGAGTGCACTTACAAATAATAGCCTAGGCTTGTATGACTTGGTAGAGAGGAGTTGACATTCCAAGTTGTACCGGCAGAGTGCACTTACAAATAATAGCCTAGTCTTGTATGACTTGGTAGAGAGGAGTCGATATTCCAAATTCTACCGGCAGAGTGCACTTACAAATAATAGCCTAGGCTTGCATGACTCTGTAGAGAGGAGTTGACATTCCAATTTCTACCGGCAGAGTGCACTTACAAATAATAGCCTAGTCTTGTATGACTTGGTACAGAGGAATCGACATTCCAATTTCTACCGGCAGAGTGCACTTACAAATAATAGCCTAGTCTTGTATGACTTGGTACAGAGGAATCGACATTCCAATTTCTACCGGCAGAGTGCACTTACAAATAATAGCCTAGTCTTGTATGACTTGGTACAGAGGAATCGACATTCCAATTTCTACCGGCAGAGTGCACTTACAAATAATAGCCTAGTCTTGTATGACTTGGTACAGAGGAATCGACATTCCAATTTCTACCGGCAGAGTGCACTTACAAATAATAGCCTAGTCTTGTATGACTTGGTATAGAGGAGTCGACATTCCAATTTCTACCGGCAGAGTGCACTTACAAATAATAACCTAGTCTTGTATGACTTGGTATAGAGGAATCGACATTCCAATTTCTACCGGCAGAGTGCACTTACAAATAACAGCCTAGTCTTGTATGACTTGGTAGAGAGGAGTTGACATTCGAAGTTCTACCGGCAGAGTGCACTTACAAATAATAGCCTAGGCTTGTATGACTTGGTAGAGAGGAGTCGACATTCCAATTTCTACTAGCAGAGTGCACTTACAAATAACAGCCTAGTCTTGTAAGACTTGGTAGAGAGGAGTTGACATTCGAAGTTCTACCGGCAGAGTGCACTTACAAATAATAGCCTAGGCTTGTATGACTTGGTAGAGAGGAGTCGACATTCCAATTTCTACCGGCAGGGTGCACTTACAATTAATAGAATAGTCTTGTATGACTTGGTAGAGAGGAGTCGACATTCCAATTTCTACCGGCAGAGTGCACTTACAAATAATAACCTAGTCTTGTAAGACTTGGTAGAGAGGAGTTGACATTCCAAGTTCTACCGACAGAGTGCACTTACAAATAATAGCCTAGTCTTGTATGACTTGGTAGAGAGGAGTCGACATTCCAATTTCTACCGGCAGAGTGCACTTACAAATAATAGCCTAGTCTTGTATGACTCGGTAGAGAGGAATCGACATTCCAATTTCTACCGGCAGAGTGCACTTACAAATAACAGCCTAGGCTTGTATGACTTGGTAGAGAGGAGTTGACATTCCAAGTTCTACCGGCAGAGTGCACTTACAAATAATAGCCTAGTCTTGTATGACTTGGTAGAGAGGAGTCGACATTCCAAGTTCTACCGGCAGAGTGCACTTACAAATAATAACCTAGTCTTGTAAGACTTGGTAGAGAGGAGTTGGCATTCGAAGTTCTACCGGCAGAGTGCACTTACAGATAATAACCTAGTCTTGTATGACTTGGTACAGAGGAATCGACATTCCAATTTCTACCGTCAGAGTGCACTTACAAATAATAGCCTAGGCTTGCATGACTCTGTAGAGAGGAGTTGAGATTCCAATTTCTACCGGCAGAGTGCACTTACAAATAATAGCCTAGTCTTGTATGACTTGGTATAAAGGAGTCGACATTCCAATTTCTACCGGCAGAGTGCACTTACAAATAATAGCCTAGTCTTGTAAGACTTGGTATAGAGGAGTCGACATTCCAATTTCTACCGGCAAAGTGCACTTACAAATAATAGCCTAGTCTTGTATGACTTGGTATAAAGGAGTCGACATTCCAATTTCTACCGGCAAAGTGCACTTACAAAAAACAGCCTAGTCTTGTATGACTTGGTATAGAGGAGTCGACATTCCAATTTCTACCGGCAGAGTGCACTTACTAATAACAGCCTAGTCTTGTAAGACTTGGTAGAGAGGAGTACACATTCGAAGTTCTACCGGCAGAGTGCACTTACAAATAATAGCCTAGGCTTGTATGACTTGGTAGAGAGGAGTCGACATTCCAATTTCTACCGGCAGAGTGCACTTACAAATAACAGCCTAGTCTTGTAAGACTTGGTAGAGAGGAGTTGACATTCGAAGTTCTACCGGCAGAGTGCACTTACAAATAATAGCCTAGGCTTGTATGACTTGGTAGAGAGGAGTCGACATTCCAATTTCTACTGGCAGAGTGCACTTACAAATAATAGCCTAGGCTTGTATGACTTGGTAGAGAGGAGTCGACATTCCAATTTCTACCGGCAGAGTGCACTTACAAATAACAGCCTAGTCTTGTAAGACTTGGTAGAGAGGAGTTGACATTCGAAGTTCTACCGGCAGAGTGCACTTACAAATAACAGCCTAGTCTTGTAAGACTTGGTAGAGAGGAGTTGACATTCGAAGTTCTACCGGCAGAGTGCACTTACAAATAATAGCCTAGGCTTGTATGACTTGGTAGAGAGGAGTCGACATTCCAATTTCTACTGGCAGAGTGCACTTACAAATAACAGCCTAGTCTTGTAAGACTTGGTAGAGAGGAGTTGACATTCGAAGTTCTACCGGCAGAGTGCACTTACAAATAATAGCCTAGGCTTGTATGACTTGGTAGAGAGGAGTCGACATTCCAATTTCTACCGGCAGGGTGCACTTACAAATAATAGCCTAGTCTTGTATGACTTGGTAGAGAGGAGTCGACATTCCAATTTCTACCGGCAGAGTGCACTTACAAATAATAACCTAGTCTTGTAAGACTTGGTAGAGGGGAGTTGACATTCCAAGTTCTACCGGCAGAGTGCACTTACAAATAATAGCCTAGTCTTGTATGACTTGGTCGAGAGGAGTCGACATTCCAATTTCTACCGGCAGAGTGCACTTACAAATAATAGCCTAGTCTTGTATGACTCGGTAGAGAGGAATCGACATTCCAATTTCTACCGGCAGAGTGCACTTACAAATAATAGCCTAGGCTTGTATGACTTGGTAGAGAGGAGTTGACATTCCAAGTTCTACCGGCAGAGTGCACTTACAAATAATAGCCTAGTCTTGTATGACTTGGTAGAGAGGAGTCGACATTCCAAGTTCTACCGGCAGAGTGCACTTACAAATAATATCCTAGTCTTGTATGACTTGGTAGAAAGGAGTTGACATTCCAAGTTCTACCGGCAGAGTGCACTTACAAATAATAGCCCAGGCTTGTATGACTTGGTAGAGAGGAGTTGACATTCCAAGTTCTACCGGCAGAGTGCACTTACAAATAATAGCCTAGGCTTGTATGACTTGGTAGAGAGGAGTCGACATTCCAAGTTCTACCGGCAGAGTGCACTTACAAATAATAGCCTAGTCTTGTATGACTTGGTAGAGAGGAGTCGACATTCCAAGTTCTACCGGCAGAGTGCACTTACAGATAATAGCCTAGTCTTGTATGACTTGGTAGAGAGGAATCGACATTCCAATTTCTACCGGCAGAGTGCTCTTACAAATAATAGCCTAGTCTTGTATGACTTGGTAGAGAGGAATCAACATTCCAATTTCTACCGGCAGAGTGCACTTACAAATAATAGCCTAGGCTTGTATGACTTGGTAGAGAGGAGTTGACATTCCAATTTCTACCGGCAGAGTGCACTTACAAATAATAGCCTAGGCTTGTATGACTTGGTAGAGAGGAGTCGACATTCCAAGTTCTACCGGCAGAGTGCACTTACAAATAATAACCTAGTCTTGTAAGACTTGGTAGAGAGGAGTTGACATTCCAAGTTCTACCGGCAGAGTGCACTTACAAATAATAACCTAGTCTTGTATGACTTGGTAGAGAGGAGTCGACATTCCAATTTCTACCGGCAGAGTGCACTTACAAATAATAACCTAGTCTTGTATGACTTGGTAGAGAGGAGTCGACATTCCAAGTTCTACCGGCAGAGTGCACTTACAGATAATAGCCTAGTCTTGTATGACTTGGTAGAGAGGAATCGACATTCCAAGTTCTACCGGCAGAGTGCACTTACAAATAATAGCCTAGTCTTGTATGACTTGGTAGAGAGGAGTCGACATTCCAAGTTCTACCGGCAGAGTGCACTTACAGATAATAGCCTAGTCTTGTATGACTTGGTAGAGAGGAATCGACATTCCAAGTTCTACCGGCAGAGTGCACTTACAAATAATAGCCTAGTCTTGTATGACTTGGTAGAGAGGAGTCGACATTCCAATTTCTACCGGCAGAGTTCACTTACAAATAATAACCTAGTCTTGTATGAGTTGGTACAGAGGAATCGACATTCCAAGTTCTGCCGGCAGAGTGCACTAACAAATAATAACCTAGTCTTGTATGACTTGGTAGAGAGGCAGGACCTTCTAGATTATAACGGACCTGACCCTGGCATCCCAGTTGTACAAAAATGGCGTCGGCTGGTGGGAGTGATTTCTGAGGTGTTTCCACACGCTGTTTTTCGTATTATTTTCTTTGTCTTCGAGTTATTGTTTCTTATAATAATTCCTATGTAAGTTTGTCTTCATATTAGCAAAGCGAGTGTTTCAAAAGTTTTATTTGGGCAGTATAGGAACGGGAATAAATCTAATAACGTTTTGACTGTGCGGTGTGCTATCCACGTGTTCATGTTTATTGTGTTCCATCTAGGACTGTGGCTACATTAGCCGTATAGTGGGGTTAATTTATCTGTTTGCAAGTACAATTTGTGTCACGAATACAGTGGTGAGTGGTTGCTGAAGAAAAACTGTTCCAGTAGTGTATGTTATTGTTGCCATACTACAACCTAACCTCAAACATGACAATGCCCCGTAACTGTTGCATTCCCGGATGCAAATTAAAAATCAGAAACTTACAGTTAAAACAAAAGGTAAATTACAACGTAAAGCTTCTAAATTCAGTATTTAATTACTATAAATTGCAGCATTATGTGTATTAGTTGCCGGTGTATATATAACATGGTGAATAGTGTGAATAGTGAAAGACAATAATTTCGAGTGAACTCAATTAGTGCAATCTGCAACACCAACGGTTTGTTTCATGTAAGTAGTATGCTGCTCGTATTCTTTTGTCTTTGTAATTTAAATGTGTAGCTGTAGTTTAGAAGAAATGTGTTATGTTGCTGCATGTAAAACTGTAGACTATAGCAAAGTTTGGTAAATATTTACAAAATCGTCCGCTCGAGAAAACGAATGAAACATAGTGCAATGGATGCAGTTTTTATTGCTGATTACGATCTTGTAAGTTTTATTGTGCGCTCAAGCTTCGTGTTTTATTTATGAGAAAATTTCGTACGGTCGATGAAGTGGTTTTATTTCGCTTATGCGGCGGATAATTAGCTAATAAATGTGCATAAACGAGTGTAATATATGCTACAATGATTGATTAATGCATTTATGTTGAAATGATTGCATAAACACTGCCCAAATTGTAAATATTTCGATAACAGGACCCTGTCATCCCACACATATGCAAAACTAACCTAAGCTAACACAATGTTGCTTTACAATACTGATTTAAGATTACGTATTTCATGTATTTCATTTACAGTGCTGTTTTACGGTTATTATTTTTAATATTTCATCTGCTTTTGTGGATTCCCCCTGTAAAATACAGTGTCATGAAGTGCTGAGTAATATGTTCTTGCAAACTGAGTAATCAAAAGTTTTCAGTAATAGTAAAAGCACCACCCTAAAGCTTTTGAATTTAGTAGGTAGCTAATTATTCTAAATGGCAGCATTTGTATATCAGCCATCCAGTATAGTATGTTTTGTGTAGGTATATAACATTATGTACATTGTACAAATGTGAAAAACAGTGTAAAGAATGATTAATAATTGAGTCAACTCAATGTCAACACTTCTGTTTTATTTAAGTAACATGCTGCTTGCAGTTTTGTCTATCTTCTTCGTAATTTGAGTGTGTAATGCAGTTACATAATGGCATGTAGACCTGTAGATTGCATGAATGATATTTAAGGTTATATATTTCATTGCCCATGGGTTATCGTTTAATATTAAATGTCATCCTTTTTTGTTTACTCGAGGTTATGTTTAAGACAGTGTTTTTGTGTGTAACACAGCCCATATTCACAAAATAGGCGTGTTATTACACAACATTTTTATTTTACTGCGTTGAAATCGTAGCCTGTAGACGAGTTGTTTATAAGTAGTTCCCACCACATAAGCCGCCATCTTGAATCACAGTGTCAGGTCCGGTATTTAGGAGGTCCTGAGAGAGGAGTCGACATTCCAAGTTCTACCGGCAGAGTGCACTTACAAATAATAGCCTAGTCTTGTAAGACTTGGTAGAGAGGAGTTGACATTCCAAGTTCTACCGGCAGAGTGCACTTACAAATAATAGCCTAGTCTTGTATGACTTGGTAGAGAGGAGTTGACATTCCAAGTTCTGCCGGCAGAGTGCACTTACAAATAATAGCCTAGTCTTGTATGACTTGGTAGAGAGGAGTCGACATTCCAAGTTCTACCGGCAGAGTGCACTTACAAATAATAGCCTAGGCTTGTATGACTTGGTAGAGAGGAGTCGACATTCCAAGTTCTACCGGCAGAGTGCACTTACAAATAATAGCCTAGGCTTGTATGACTTGGTAGAGAGGAGTTGACATTCCAAGTTCTACCGGCAGAGTGCACTTACAAATAATAGCCTAGGCTTGTATGACTTGGTAGAGAGGAGTCGACATTCCAAGTTCTACCGGCAGAGTGCACTAACAAATAATAACCTAGTCTTGTAAGACTTGGTAGAGAGGAGTTGACATTCCAAGTTCTACCGGCAGAGTGCACTAACACATAACAGCCTAGGCTTGTAAGACTGGGTAGAGAGGAGTTCACATTCCAGGTTCTACCGGCAGAGTGCACTAACACATAACAACCTAGGCTTGTAAGACTTGGTAGAGAGGAGTTGACATTCCAAGATCTACCGGCAGAGAGCACTAACGTATAACAGCCTAGGCTTGTAAGACTTGGTAGAGAGGAGTTTACATTACAAGTTCTGCCGGCAGATTGCACTAACGCATAACAGCCTACTAGGCTGGTAAGACTTGTTAGAGAGGAGTCGACATTACAAGTTCTGCCGGCAGAGTGCACTAACGCATAACAGCCTAGGCTTGTAAGACTTGGTGGAGAGGAGTTGACATTCCAATCTCTGCCGACAGAGTGCACTAACACATAATAGCCTAGGCTTGTAATACCTGTCAGAGAAGAATTGACATTCCAAGTTCTGCCGGCAGAGTGCACTAAAACATAACAGCCTAGGCTTATAAGGCCTGGCACAGGACCTTCTAGATTAACGGACCTGACACTGCCATCTAAGTTGTACAAAAATGGCGTCGGCTGGTGGGATTTATTTCTGAGGTGTTTCCACACGCTGTTTTTCGTATTATTTTCTATGTCTTCGAGTTATTGTTTCTTATAATAATTCCTATGTAAGTTTGTCTTCATATCAGCAAAGCGAGTGTTTCAAAAGTTTTATTTGGGCAGTATAGGAACAGGAATAAATGTAATAACGTTTTGACTGTGCCGTGTGCTATCCACGTGTTCATGTTTATTGTGTTCCATCTAGGACTATGGCTACATTAGCCGTATAGTGTGGTTAATTTATCTGTTTGCAAGTACAATTTGTGTCACGATTACAGTGGTGAGAGGTTGTTGAAGAAAAACTGTTCCAGTAGTGTATATTAATGTTGCCATACTACAACCTAACCTCAAACACGACAATGCACCGTAACTGTTGCATTCCCGGATGCAAATTAAAAATCAGAAACTTTCAGTTAAAACAAAAGGTAAATTACAACATAAAGCTTCTAAATTCAGTATTTAATTACAATAAATTGCAGCGTTATGTGTATTAGTTGCCGGTGTGTATATAACATGGTGAATAGTGTGAATAGTGAAAGACAATAATTTCGAGTGAATTCAATTAGTGGCATCTGCAACACCAACAGTTTGTTTCATGTAAGTAGTATGCTGCTCATATTTGTACATTATCTTTTGTCTTTGTAATTTAAATGTGTAGCTGTAGTTTAGAAGAAATGTGTTATGTTGCTGCATGTAAAACTGTAGACTATAGCAAAGTTTGGTAAATATTTACAAAATCGTCCGCTCGAGAAAACGAATGAAACATAGTGCAATGGATGCAGTTTTTATTGCTGATTACGATCTTGTAAGTTTTATTGTGCGCTCAAGCTTCGTGTTTTATTTATGAGAAAATTTCGTACGGTCGATGAAGTGGTTTTATTTCGCTTATGCGGCGGATATTTAGCTAATAAATGTGCATAAACGAGTGTAATATATGCTACAATGATTGATTAATGCATTTACGTTGAAATGATTGCATAAACACTACCCAAATTGTAAATATTTCGATAACACAGGACCCTGTCACCCCACTCATATGCAAAACTAACCTAACCTAAGCTAACACAATGTTGCTTTACAATACTGATTTAAGATTACGTATTTCATGTATTTCATTTACAGTGCTGTTTTACGGTTATTATTTTTAATATTTCATCTGCTTTTGTGGATTCCCCCTGTAAAATAAAGTGTCCTGAAGTGCTGAGTAATATGTTGTTGCAAACTGAGTAATCAAGTTCTCAGTAATAGTGAAAGCAAAATTTCACCCTAAAGGTTTTGAATTCAGTAGGTAGCTTTAGGTCATTCTAAATGGCAGCATTTGTATATCAGCCATCCAGTATAGTATGTTTTGTGTAGGTATATAACATTCTGCACATTGTACAAATGTGAAAAACAGTGTAAACAATGATTAATAATTCTGAGTCAACTCACTGTCAACACTTCTGTTTTATTTAAGTAACATGCTGCTTGCAGTTTTGTCTATCTTCTTTGTAATTTGAGTGTGTAATGCAGTTACATAATGGCATGTAAACCTGTAGATTGCATGAATGATATTTGAGGTTATATATTTCTTTGCCCATGGTTTATCGTTTAATATTAAATGTCATTCTTTTTTGTTTACTTGAGTTTATGTTTAAGACAGTGTTTTTGTGTTTAACACAGCCCATATTCACAAAATAGGCGTGTTATTACACCACATTTTTATTTTACTGCGTTGAAATCGTAGCCTGTAGACGAGTTGTTTACAAGTAGTTCCCACCACTTTGGCCGCCATCTTGAATTACAGTGTCAGGTCCGGTATTTAGGAGGTCCTGCCTGGCAGAGAAGAGTTGACAAGTAATGCCGGTAGAGTGCACTAACACATAACCGCCTAGTCTTGTAACGCTTGGCAGAGAAGAGATGACATTCCAAGTTCTGCCGGCAGAGTGCACTAACACATAAAAGCGTAGGCAAGTAAGACTTGGCAGGGAAGAGTCGACATTCCAAGCAGAGTGCACTTAAAGATAGCAGCCTAGGCTTTTAACACTTGGCAGAGAAGGGATGACATTCCATGTTCTGCCGGTAGAGTGCACTAACACATAACAGCCTAGCCTTGTAACACTTGGCAGAGAAGCAGGACCTCCTAAATACTAGACATGACACTGTGATTCAAGATGGCGGCTATGTGGTGGAAACTACTAATAAACAACTCGTCTACAGGCTACGATTTCAACGCAGTAGAATAAAAATGTTGTGTAATAACACGCCTACTTTGTGAATATGGGCTGTGTTACACACAAAAACACTGTCTTAAACATAACCTCGAGTAAACAAAAAAGGATGACATTTAATATTAAACGATAACCCATGGGCAATGAAATATATAACCTTAAATATCATTCATGCAATCTACAGGTCTACATGCCATTATATAACTGCATTACACACTCAAATTACAAAGAAGATAGATAAAACTGCAAGCAGCATGTTATTTAAATAAAACAGAAGTGTTGACATTGAGTTGACTCAATTATTAATCATTGTTTACACTGTTTGTCACACTTGTACAATCTACATAATGTTATATACCTACACAAACATACTATACTGGATGGCTGATATACAAATTCTGCCATTTAGAATAATTAGCTACCTACTAAATTCAAAAGCTTTAGGGTGGAATTTTACTTTTACTATTACTGAAAACTTTTGATTACTCAGTTTGCAACAACATATTACTCAGCACTTCATGACACTTTATTTTACAGGGGGAATCCACAAAAGAAGATGAAATATTAAAAATAATAACCGTAAATCAGCACTGTAAATGAAATACATATATGAAATACGTAACCTTAAATCAGTATTATAAAGCAACTTTGGGTAATTATTTATAAAATCGGCCGCTCGAGAAAACGAATGAAACGTAGTGCAATGGATGCAGTTTTTATTGCTAATTACGATTTTGAAAGTTTTATTATGCGCTTAAGCTGCGTTTTTTATTTATGAGCAAATTTCGTATGTGCTATGCAATTGTTTTATTTCGCGTATGCGGCGGATATTTAGCAAATAAATGTTACGAGTATAATATATGCTAGAATGATTGATTAATGTATTTACGTTGAAATTTTTATTGCTGATTACGGTTTTGAAAGTTTTATTTGCCGGTCAAGCTTCGTTTTCGTTTTTTCTGTGTTACGTTAGGTTTAGTGTATGTATATGAGTGTAGTAACAGCGTCCTATGTTATCGAAATTTTGCCCGTGTTAGGTTAGGTTTGTGCATGTATATGAGTGGGGTGACAGGGTCCTTGTTATCGAAATATTTACAATTTGGGCAGTGTTTATGCAATCATTTCAACGTAAATGCATTAATCAATAATTCTTATATAATATACTCGTTTATACACATTTATTAGCAAAATATCCGCCGCATAAGCGAAATAAAACCACTGCACCGCACGTACGAAATATGCTCATAAATAAAAAACCAAGCTTGAGCGCACAATAAAACTTACAAAATCGTAATCAGCAATAAAAACTGCATCCATTGCACTATGTTTCATTCGTTTTCTCGAGCGGCCGATTTTGTAAACATTTTCCCAACTGCTATAGTGTACGGTTTTACCTGCAGCAACATAACACATTTCTTCTAAACTACAGCTACACATTTAAATTACAAAGACAAAAGATAATGTATAAATACAAGCAGCATACTACCAGTGTTGCCAACAGAGGATCAAAAATTAAATTATTTTCTTATTTAACGACGCTGTCAATTGCCAGGATCACATCAGCGTCGCCGGTGTGCCGGAATTTCGTCCCGTAGGAGTTCTTTTACATGTCAGTAAATCTACTGACATGGAGCTGTCGTTTTTAAGCACACTTAAAAACCATCGGCCTGGGCCGGGTTTGAACTCGCGACCTTGGGATCAGCGTCTAACCAACTGAGCCACCCATACCGACGAAACAGAGGATCAACAAAAATAACCAGACAAAAATAAGAAATCCATTAAATTTCTGTGTTGTCAATATTTAAAACATTTCTGTCCAACCAAATGCAGTTTATCAAACAACTAAATCCCTATACTAGCAATGTTAAATTTATAAATTTTGACAACTAAAGATTTTCCCAGAAAGACCAGATTTAGTTTATAAACAACTAAATTGGCATCACTGCATACTACTTACCTGGGTAAAACTGTAGGATAGCGGTGTCTCGAAATTATTGTCTTTCACTATTCACCATGCTATATACACACCGGCAACACACATAACGCTGCAATTTATAGTAATTAAATAGAATTTACAAGCGTTACGTTTCAATTTACCTCTTGTTTTAACTGAAAGTTTCTGATTTTTAATTTGCATTCGGGAATGCAACAGTTACGGGTCATTGTGATGTTTGAGGTTAGGTTGAGGTATGACTACATTAACGTACACTACTGGAACAGTTTTTCTTCAACAACCTCTCACCACTGTAATCGTGACACAAATTGTATTTGAAAACATATAAATTAACCACGCTATACGGCTAACGTAGCCATATCCTTAGATGAAACACAATAAACATGAACACGTGGTTAAACACACGGCACAGTCAACACATTAGATTTATTCTCGTTCCCTATACTGCCCAAATAAAAGTTTTTAAACACTCGCTTTGCTAATAGGAAGACCAACTTACATAGGAATTGTTATAAAAAGCTATAACTGAAAGGCATAGATAACAATACGAAGGATAGCGTGTGGAAACACCTCAGAGATCACCCCCACCAGTCGACGCCATTTTTGTACAACTTAGATGGCAGAGTCAGGTCCGTTAATCCAGAGGGTCCTGCAGAGAAGGGATGACATTCCAAGTTCTGCCGGCAGAGTGCACTAACAGACAGCTTGTAACGCTTGGCAGAGAAGATATGACAGCCTAGGCTGTTATGTGTTAGTGCACTCTGCCGTCAGAACTTGGAATGTCAACTCTTCTCTGCCAAGGCTTATAAGCACAGAACACCTTATTTTCTCATAACACAAAAAAGCATTTTTGGAAAAAGCTCCGCGCGCGCGCGTGTGTGAACAGCGTAACTCAAAAACGAAACGTAGGTTAAAAACCAAAGTTAGTACTTAAGTCTTTCAAGTATGCGACACGAAGATTTTGAAGAAAATAGCCCCACCCTAAACTACCCTTTACATGGAAAATTTTTGGAACATTTTTATTTTCTTGAAAATGGCTCTAAACGATTTTGATTAAAATGCCACATGTTTAACATTTTTGTATGAAAAATGAAATGTATATTTTGAATTTTCTGGCTATGGCCTATGTGGTCCTGTTTACTGGATGACTTTTGAATAGCTCGTAAACCGTAAGAGATAGACAAAATCTTACTGTACAAAACACAATTTATGTCTGAATTTTTTTTTCTTTTTAGTGAACCATTTCGGAAATATTCCTTGTTATTTGTGAAAATGTTCGTGAAATGGCACTTCGTTGTTCATTTTTTATACTTTAAGCGTGCAAACGAACGGGATCTCAAAGCTTTAAAAGATTTGACTATCGCTCAAATTCTAATATTCCCCTTGCACCTACAAGGAAATAAGCAATAAGATAATTTGTAGAAATGTTTATCTCAACTAACGCGAAGAAAATATAGGAATAAGAGTTTGTAAGAATGGTTAGTACAAGAGTAGAGAAAGTCATGTGAGTGCAACACATCAGATTTTTCATCATAGCGTGATTGCTGACACACTATGTTAGGGTTCTCCGCTGCCCAGTTCCTCGTGTTCTGTGAATTCACATGACCGGAAAGATGATACAATGCTTCATCACTGATGATGTAATTGAAAGGATCTAACAAATCATCGTCGATGTAATTCAAAAGCCACGTGGAGTAATCTATACGCTTCCTCATCCATCTGTAATAGTTACACAACCGTGACACCAGTGGCATAGCTAAAGTTTGGGGGGGGGGGGGGGGGTGTTGCATATAAATGTTGGGGACCCTAAAAGCTTAAAAATGGAGAGATTAAAATGTTAAATATTTGCGCACATAGAATAGCATGAAAGGAAATTAACTCACCTAATGATGAACTCTTTTTGGAACAAACAACCTAGCGAACTGTGAAAATAACACTCCCTGATTATTTATCAATACTAATGGTTATTTTTCCTAAATAAACAATATACACTCGCTAAACACATAATGCACATAGGTGGAAAGGAATCGTTACCTATCAATATTCTGGGTAACTCAGGTATCAACCCAAACAAACTTCTGTTTGTGGTGCCTCAGATGTCGTTCAGAAGCAGTAACACTGAACAACTGGTTAGAACAACACATATTGATTAATGTTTATACCGAATGATCAAATTCTAAAATAATCAAATTTATTGGCCAATCGACTGCATTTTCGCATAGGTATTATACCGTGCTTTAATGGATTTCTCTATATGATTGTGTCGGTCTGGGTGGCTCAGTTGGTTAGACGCTGGCCTACCGATCCCAAGGTCGCGGGTTCAAACCCGGCCCAGGTCGATGGTTTTTAAGTGTGCTCCATGTCAGTAGATTTACTGGCATGTAAAAGAACTCCTGCGGGACAAAATTCCGGCATACCGGCGACGCTGATGTGATCCTGGCAATTGACAGCGTCGTTAAACAACAAAATATATATATTTTAATATGATTGTGAATGCTTTTGAGAGCGTAAGCTTGCTTCACACTTTTAAGCAAGAAAGGGTAGGAAATGCTTACATGGTACACTTCTGTTGTCAGTATGTCATCAATGAACTGCATCTCTTCCAGCGCTTCTTCCGAGCGATTTTCCATGGTTGAGTTCGGTATAAACTGTAATTTTTAAGAAGACTATTAAAGGCAGTCTGGGAGCCCCTAAAGATCGCCCCCCCCCCTCCCCCCCGCGGCGCGGGGTCTGCGGGACCGTTATTTACGCCACTGCGTCACACAATATGGCTTCAAATTAAGACTTTTCAATACCCGCTGGCAACTCCTTCTATTTACATGCACCTGTTTGGCCAATTTAGTGTAAACTTCTGAATAATTCTTCAGCGAATGTGTGCAATAACTGCTCGTGTGCGAACTGAAGGAATTCTTTATCGTTTTAGATTTTGCACAGACCCATAGGTGCGCAAATTTTTATACAGACTCTGTATTGCTTTCTTTGATGGTAGTTCTTTATCCGGATACTTGACCCCGAAAATTACTTGTTTTCGAATATGCTTCCACAATTTCAAGTCTTTCTGCTACTCGATAAAGCCATTTTGCAGAACGCAAAGAAAAACGTATTCGTAAGAACATTGTCGAGCATGAATTTCTTCTTCCTCTTTCACTTTTGCCTTTACAGCGTAGGGGTTGCTCCTCATTTCCCCTACGTCTCCGAATCTTTTCCATTCTATCTTCCCATATTATTTGGAGTCTTCTTTCCCTCTCCTTCCTTGTATCTTTACTTCTAATATCTGTTTAACTTTTCTATCCTCTACTATTCGAGATACATGTCCCACCACTTCAATTGCTTTTGTTCAATTATCTCCTTCAATGATCTTTGACCTTCTTCGTCTCTCAACCTCCCATTCCTTACCCAATTTCTCCTAGATTTATTTACTGCTTTTCTAAAATGCTTCATCTCACCGGGCTGAATTTCACTTATTTGCTTACTTTGTAACGGTATACTTTCCACTACATAGATAAGCGTCGTTACAATACTGATTTATATAATTGCATCTTTGTTTTCATAGATGCTTCTTTCTTTCCAAGAATAGTTTTGTTACGTTGATAATACATTCTATTTGCTTTTGTTTTCCTATTTAATATTTCTTCGTCCCAGCTTCCATCACTTGTTATATAGAGGGTTGTTTCTGATCTGTGATAACGAATTGCGAATGCAATTACTGTGGTTCTGCGTGCGCAGCAGGGTCAAGCATATGTGAAACAAACAAACCAGTTTCTGTGCAGTATGATGTTTGTGGTTGTCATTATGTCTGAGCAAATTGAACTATATTGCCCTTTCCAATGCACAGTACAGTTATTCTGATATTATTGAAGAACGCAAGAAGTGAAATTTTGTTTTGTCAAAGTTCGGTATTAGCTGAATGTTGAATAAAAAGGCAAAGGGTTGCATGGGAAGTGAAGAAAACAGGCAAACCCACAACCTGTTACTGCGTGTCTCCAGAGATAAGGAAGATCAAGACCCTCATCACTGGCAGTAATCCAGCCACACAACGAACCATTGCAAACAAATTGGAAATATCCCTCACAACTGTTCACATCGTTATAAACAAAGATTTCAATATGGAGAAACATCACAAAGGTCGAGTTTATAAATTGCTGCCATGTCACATCTTTGAGCATCGGACCAACAGAAGAAGCTCTATGAGAAGCGCCTGGCAGAAGAAAATGGAAATTTTTGTCACATTAGATGAACCATGTGTGTGTCTTAGTAATTGCAACAAACGCCTCTAATTTACTACTGACCAAGGGGTGGAAAACATTTTCAAAAGTGGTATGCAGAATGCAGAGAAACATTCTCAAAGGGATTTATTGTCATCGCTGGTTACTGCTACAATGGGAAACTGATAATTGGTAGAGTTGCTAAAAAGGCCAAGATCAATTCCAAGTATTATCAGGGTGAAGTTTTCACCCCAATTCACCACACTGAAACCCCGGCTCTCTGTGGGAGAAAACAAAACAACGTCTGGGTGCACCAAGATAAGGTGTCCAGGCACAGCTCTGTTTCAACTGTTGCAGTCTTGCAAAGAATGGACCAGGAAAGTGGAATACAAGCTATTCCATTCAGCAATTTGCCAGTGAAATCTCCTGGTGCCTCTCCCATGGATGTTTTGCTTTGGAGTCTTGAAAAGGACAGTAGGAAGTAAGTGCTCTCAAATAAATGGTGGTCTTTGGAAAGCCTGTAAAAGGAGTGGGAACTTCTGGGCATGATTGCAATATGCAAGAGCCTTCTCCAGTGGAAACTGAGGTGTAGAGCGATTGCTTGGACGAAGGGAAAACAAACAGAGGATGATCGGTGGTGGAGAAATGGCTTTTTGTAAAGTAGGAACAAAGTCAAAATTGTTACCAGAGATAGGAAACAACCCTCTGTAATTGTTCCTAGAAATTCGCACATATCCACTGTCATGTTCTGTTTTCTTACTCATATTCCAATACCCTATTATGGTTCTTGGTGTTCAACTGAAATTAAAAATTGTAATTATTTCATCTATAAAGTGAATAGAGTAGTGAGTTTGAGTCAAAACTCTGAATTTGGTCCAAAGGGGAGATCGTTCACACTTAACCAAGTCACCCTTGATCTCCGGATAAAATCTAATAGTATAGACTTTAGAGCAAAATACGTTAGAGTTGTTGGTTATTTATCAATAAAAATTGGAAATATTGGATAATATGATTATTAAATTTATATGGACTTACAGTTTCCAACTTAAAGCCATGTTTACATGTACCTTTGGCATTTACTTCCTTTATTTTTATTCATTTTACTAAATAAATTAGGAAATAAGTTAAATTCTATCATCTACATGTTGAAATAGAAATGGTTCTTAATTGCATTTGTGTAGATGGCAGAAAATGTTCATGACGTCAATGTGACTGATATTGGCGCGCTCCGTTGTTGAAATTGAGTATTTATTGGACCTCTACCAAGAACACACAGCGCTTCAAGCGACAATCATTTGACTGAATGTAATATATTCTGCCTAATAGATTCTGTGTCGGTAGTATTTATTCTTCTCAGGAATTGTTATTAAAAGAAATCCTGGCCCTGGTGTGCCGTGGCGCAGGGGACTGTGGGTTCAAATACCGCCCCGGGCATGGATGTTTGTGTATCTGTGTAGGATGAAACAAAAACTCTGATGTGTTGCACTCACATAACTTCCTCTACTCAAACTATTCTCAGAAACACTTATTCCTCTATTTACTTCATGTTAATCGAGATAAACATTTGTAGAAATTATCTTATTGCTAATTTTCTTGTAGGTGCAAGGAGAATGCAGTAGGCTTTAAGCGATAGTCAAATGTTCGAGTGCTCGCTACATACTTGGAAATTTCGTTCTCTTTGCATGACCAAAAGATAAAAACAGAAACACGACCATCCATTTGAGAACGTCTATAAGTATTGCAAAATTCTGACAAACAACAAGGAATATCTCCGAAATGGTTCACTTCACCCCTCCCCCCAAAAAAAAAAAATCATCTGGACATAAATTGAGTATTTTAACGAGATTTACATTTTTTGTAGAGTAAGATTTGGTGTATCTCTTAAGGTTTTGCGAGTTATTCAAAAGTAAACTAGAGTAAACAGGACTATATGGGCTTATAGCCAGAAAATTCAAAATATACATTTCATTTGTCATAAAAATATCTTAAACATATGGCATTTTAATCAAAATCGTTAGAGCCATTTTCAAGAAAATCAAAATTTTCTAAAAATATTCCACGTAAAGGGTAGTTTAGGGTGGAGGAATTTTCTTTAATTTAACTTTAGTTTGTAACCGATGTTTCGTTTTTGAGTTATGCTGTCCAAGATTAAAGGAAGTAACAATTCGCAGCCACTTTTCTTTCTCTCTCTCTCTCTCTCTCTCTCTCTCTCTCTCTCTCTCTCTCTCTCTCTCTCTCTCTCTCTCTTTTTTTTTTTTTTTTTTTTTTTTTTTTTTAATTAACGTCCTCCAACATTGTGTCATATCGGACGAATGAATGAAATGAAATGGTGAAATGATGCTCAAATGAGCCCGAGGTCCATGGAGCTTTAAGTTACCCGACATTCATCTTCTCAGGGTAGGGAAAACCTCGGAAAAAAAACCTTACCCGGATAACTTACCCTAAGCGAGATTCGAACTCGCGACCTCTTGAACGTGTGGCAGACACGCTAACCATCACGCTACCTAGGCGGGCTCGCAGCCACTTCTGGTTAGGAAAAAATCAATATGATTTTTGAGTTCTTTGTACATGACTATCGGACATCGAGTTTTATATTATTCAGCCTGCATAAACCACCTACACTGCCTGCTATCGCTGAAGAAGGTCGGAGTACAAAGAACTGGCGAAATAAGTGCCGTAAATTTACTTGCGGAATTCCCAGTGGGCCTTGGGTCACGCTCGGTTTAGTCATTTGCGGATGTGCAGTATTGTGGGAGTTATCACGGGCCTCGATTTGGAGGCAAATCCGATACAGGTTCTCGGGGAATAACCTCAGCGCATCGTGTAATTGCGTGGATGAGTGGTTCCCAAACTGTGGGCATTACATTTACAGGAAGCATAAACACCTTACCCAAAAAATAGGATGTGTGCACTCACGAGGCTTTCTCTACTCACTCATTAGGTACAAACTATTATTAAAAATGCTTATTCTTTTAATTCATAGTAACTCTCACATTGCCAGGGGGGGGGGCGGGCTTTTTATGCCCACCTTCTGCAATTTTATTTAAAATTTTCTTTTTTAATGTTTTGATTGGAGGCTCAACGGTTAGAGGGTTCGCCTCCCATCTAGACGGTCCGGCTTCGATCCCTGAGACCTGCATGTGGTGTTAGTGGTGGACGAAGCGGCTTCTGGGTGGGTTTTCTCCGAGTTCGCCCACCACTCATTCCACTAATTGCTCCATCACCTTTCCATTCATCCATTTCACGTGCATTTCATCCTCTTCCTCAATATCATGCCTGGTGCTTGGTTGACCAGGTGTTCACTCTGTCCGGTTCATAGGTTCCTCTGCTCCCCGACAGGCATCTGACCCTAGACACTGACTTGTAAGTCCTAGGGAGTGTAAGTCCTAGGGAGTATAAGTCCTAGGCAGTGTAAGTCCTAGAGTGTGTAAGTCCTACAGAGTGTAAGTCCTAGGGAGTATAAGTCCTAGGGAGTACAAGTCCTAGGGAGTGTAAGTCCTAGGGAGTGTAAGTCCTAGGGAGTATAAGTCCTAGGGAGTGTAAGTCCTAGGGAGTGTAAGTCCTAGGGAGTATAAGTCCTAGGGAGTATAAGTCCTAGGGAGTGTAAGTCCTAGGGAGTATAAGTCCTAGGGAGTATAAGTCCTAGGGAGAGTATAAGTCCTAGGGAGTATAAGTCCTAGGGAGTATAAGTCCTAGGGAGTGTAAGTCCTAGGGAGTTTAAGTCCTAAGGAGTGTAAGTCCTAGGGAGTATAAGTCCTAGGGAGTATAAGTCCTAGGGAGTATAAGTCCTAGGGAGTATAAGTCCTAGGGAGTATAAGTCCTAGGGAGTATAAGTCCTAGGGAGTATAAGTCCTAAGGAATGTAAGTCCTAAGGAGTGTAAGTCCTAGGGAGTGTAAGTCCTAGGGAGTATAAGTCCTAGGGAGTATAAGTCCTAGGGAGTGTAAGTCCTAGGGAGTGTAAGTCCTAGGGAGTATAAGTCCTAGGGAGTATAAGTCCTAAGGAATGTAAGTCCTAAGGAGTGTAAGTCCTAGGGAGTATAAGTCCTAAGGAGTGTAAGTCCTAGGGAGTGTAAGTCCTAGGGAGTATAAGTCCTAAGGAGTATAAGTCCTAGGGACTGTAAGTCCTAGGGAGTATAAGTTCTAGGGAGTGTAAGTCCTAAGGAGTGTAAGTCCTACGGAGTGTAAGTCCTAGGGAGTATAAGTCCTAGGGAGTGTAAGTCCTAGGGAGTGTAAGTCCTAGGGAGTATAAGTCCTAGGGAGTATAAGTCCGAGGGAGTGTAAGTCCTAGGGAGTGTAAGTCCTAGGGAGTATAAGTCCTAAGGAGTGTAAGTCCTACATAAAGGGAGCATGAGTGTCAGCAGACTTTTTTCCAGGGAGGGGCCACATGTTGGAAGTTTGCAATCAGATAATATTAATTCATTATTTTGCTGTCAAAATGTATAATATTTGTTGCAGATAACCTTATTAATTTGAGATAAATGAAAATTGTTCTTTACGTCAAAATTAAAATAATTGTTTAATAGTCAGCAATTGATTGCACATTAACTTCATCAACTTCTAAGGGTTGTTTTATATCCTTTTTTCCCCCACATAATGGGCATTCACCTCATGTGTGCCCATTTCATTGACCTTTTAAGCTCTGTATTCGTGATCTTAAACATACCATTCCCCTTGTTTCTCCCTGACTAGTATTATCAATATACCTTCTTTCTCTCTCCCAGCTGTTTTTCATGGCTATGTAAAGCATATGACCTCTTCTCTGATAGCTAACTAAACAATTTTTGAATCTGTATATCTTCAAATTTTTTACTTACTACTCTCCAAAAGTCTTTATAGCTTGCTTCTTATTCCCTTCAAATACCTCCTAACCCATTATTTTCTAAGTTAGTTATTTCTTAAATTACTTATCCAACTTGAATTTCAAAAACTTTTTTCATGGTATTTTAAACATTGCTTCCACAGATGAACTTCTTCTAAATTCAGGATCCTTTACCAATGTTTTAAAGCCCTGTTGATCAGTGGCATATATTGTGGGCTGTCAAAGCTATCACCAAAACCCATATCTAAATTAAAATACAAAGTAATAGGTAATATTAACAATAATTGCAATACTAGCCAGAAGAATTAGCACGCCAAATGGATTAAGTCTTGCTTTCTATCATTGAACAGAGGGGAAAATAGGGCTTCGGAAGCTTACCCCAGCAGCCTTTATTACGATGCGAGTAGAGAGAGGTGAGGTGGCAGAATGCAAGAATAAGCACGCCAAGACTTCAGAATTAAATGCATAAGAAAGAAATGCTATGGTATAGTCTGGTATTTGAAATAATACTGCAAGGAGAAAAAACTTGCTGCAATTGGGTAGAGTCAACTCATCAGTCAATAATTGCCTGAGATATTGTAAAGAGATCATGGACAAGGATGGTGATTTCCCATTTGTATTGTGCAAGAATTACATTTCTCTAAAATATCTGAAGTTTTAAAGCAGCTGGAAGCTCAAAATAATATCTTGAAACATTCATTCTCTCAGATTGATGAAATTTCAGTAACATTATCGTAAGAAACAACCAGGGTTGCAAAAATTGCATTTGACAAGCTCAATCACATGCTACAGAAAAATTCTGGTTACAAAATAGGTACTGTGTCAAATTTCTAAAACGCTTGCTGGCGAAAAAACACATATTGCACAGGAATTCACCGAAGAACTATAGTGCTTTTCTCATGTGCCAGTGATGTCATACAACATCGAAAGAACATTTTCACTATGTAAATCATTTGCCACTGATAGATGCAGGAGTTTTACACAGGAAAATCTCACAATGATCTTCGTTAACAGCCTTTAACAGGGTAAGACTTTTGTAAAACTATTTATTATATTTGCATCTATTCATTTTTGCTTAATTTGGTGCTTATTTTAATTATTTTTCATGCTTATTTGCTTGCTTATGTTACTATTTTATTGTGCTTAAAAATCCAGGCTTAAGTAATCACACACCACCTTTCTTCCATTTCTCATGTTTACTCAATTAAGATCCTTTTTAAAGACTATAATGTTTTTTCTTTTTTTTTTTTTTTTTTCCTTCTATTTACATTTAGTCCCAATTCTGAACAGTAATTATCTACTTCTTGTACAACTTCAGACCATGTATAGTAATGGAACCCATTATCAATTCATCTGCAAAGAGTAAACCAGGGGTTTTCACATTATTTATTTTAGGTAAAAGATATGTCATATATGCCATTCCATAAGTCTTGGCAACATGTGACATCTTTCAAACATGTGGCATCACTGTGCTGCTTGCATATACATTCAAAATCCTGTGGCAAACTGTACTGAATCCAACTGACAGATAGTGACTGTAAACAAGGATGGCTACAGTCTGATTTTTAAAAGAAATACATGAGAGATGTTAGCTTCTTCATGTGGAGAGCTGCAATGTTGTCAATATGCAGATAGCTGATAATCCTCAATACTTGAGACATGTGAACAAATGCTTGGGTTTATCTCACTGCAGCGAAAATAGTCTGATATAATCTATATTAGCCTATTTTAAGAATAAAAGTAGTTTGTTCTCAATACAAATACACTATGTCTTTGTCTATGTATCAGAATGATGTTTAACCTAAAAGTAAGGGAATCATGTAAGGAAACCTTTATCAATAATAAACTGCTTACCATCTACTCTCTCTATGCATTCAGAGCAATAATGTATGTAATAGATAAGTTGTTGTTGTTGTTGTTTTCTAGTGCCTTGCATTTGGCAATGAAGCCATTAGCATTCGTGCTTTCCAATACTTTTGAACTGTAGTTTCTTCTGATCTTAATGCTTCACAGGTCTTCAAGTGTTCTTCATTCATTTCTGCTGGATCGTTACACAGGACACATATTGGTGAGGCTGAGATACCTATTCTGTAGAGATGACTTGCTAAGCAGTCATGATTTGTCAATAGTCGGAAGGCTGCAACAGCTGTTTTCCTTGGTCTCTGGGGGATTATATCTGGATTGGAAAGTAGTGTAATCCATTTTTTATCTTTGGCATTTGTTTCTATTTCTTGTAGATAAGTTTAAACCAATCAAAAACAACCAAATTCATGAACACTATACAAGAGGAAACATGGACTACTTTAGGCATAGTGTGAATAAAAGTGTATCTCTAAAAGATGTATATATTTCTGGAATCACACTTTACAACAAACTACCACAAGACATTAAATCCATAGCTGAAGTTTCTAAACAGCAATTTGAAGGGAAGTTGAGGATGTATCTGATTAATAAATGTTTATACGACTTGAAAGAAATCTGAGAAACCAGTTTGCAAATATGTAATTGTATTTCTGACATGTCCAAAATCATATGTATGATAAACTGGATGAAATAAATATTATTATTATTATCTATACAGTTGTGATTACCTATTTTACATTTTACAGCTGAATCTTTCTCTCTCTCTCTCTGAAGAGCAGCTAGGCATCAGCAAAAAACCATGGGACATACCAGCATGACCAATAGTAAAGCAGCTACCTTTTTCTATTAGGCCTCTTGTGGTACCGTCAGGCCAGCCCTTTGATATGATATGGCCAACATTTACCCAGGTTATATTCAACCACACTATTTCCTTCAGGTTCATGTTTTGTATTTATCTTAAAAACAAAGCTCTTAGTGCTACCCTCAAATAGGTCTGCCTCTTTAAGAGAAAAGCGTACTTGTGGTAGGATGCTCTTTTTGGTTGTAACAACTATAGATGTGCCTTTTTATAGCATCTGACTAAAAACTGTCCAGCTGGGTAACCAGAGTTATAATTCGTGATGACCTGGCTATAGCTGCTTCCCTATAAAGATTCTTGAAACAATTACCTCACCTATTTTTAGTGTACTTGCGGTTATGTTCCTCACTTCGTTGAAGGGAATAAGAGGTTCATTGTGAAGGGACAAATTCATGTTCAAAGAATTCCCTAAGAGAACAACTTCTCTAGCTTGGCAATATAACCCCCAACTGGAAGCCAGCTGTCGACGGGCCCTTAAACTCCACACTCCAACTGGAAGCTGATCTTTTTCTTGAGTCCTCAGTCTACCTCTATCTCTACTTCCACCAACTCTTGCTTGCACAAGTATGCATTTTAATTTAAGTCTTAACAAAGTAAGCTAAGAACACACAGCACAACTGAACGCCCAAACAAGCTTGAAAACAATTAGCGATAACTGACCTGAGAACACGTGCTTTATCTATGTTACTAATGTCCAATGTTTGTTTACATCTCCATAGCAATGACCTTCCCCTTGTGGCCTTTACCTCCCTTGCTTAACATGTCATATATCTTCTTTTAAAAATCAGACTGTAGGTACCAGCGCCAAAAACATTCAGTTTGATGTTGGCTGTGCTACAACAGATTGGAACAGCGATTATGGTGAAAATTGTCATACTTGATGCTGGAATGCTACTCAGTGTCATGCTGATCTACGAGAAACTTTGGGGGATAGAGCATTGTCCTATTGCTTTGCAAAGAGGGTGGATATCCTAATCGCATATCTATGACAAGTGGCATACATGGGTGGCAATGCCCTTGGCATTCAATTCCCATCATTGTCAACGCTGAGTAGATGCCCTGGGGGACTATTTTCAAGGACAGCTGGTGTGTTGAAATGGTGCCATGGATGTTAACTGATTGATGTTTGTTCCATTTGTACTCATTTACAATAAATTTACAGAGTTCTGTTTTTCATTTTAACCTGTGATGTTAACTCCTGTCCTCTATCCCTATTTGAGAAGCATTCTTTCAAAACTCGATTTACGTAAAATTTTACGAAATTGAGTTATATACAGTATCAGCATAATTTTCACCTTCTGCATCATTCTGTGCAATCAAATTTTGCAAAATTCAATTCATGTCCTGTGTAGAAGGTAGGGAATATTAGCAGTTTTTTCAAAACTCGATAGATGCAATTGCTCAGTTAAAACAAAAGTCGATAGATGCAATTTTATGATTTTATGATCCAGGGTGTAGCAACCTCAGTTCTATGAAATGCATGTTGGCATTGACTGCCATCTCACTGTTGTGATTCTTGGAATTCTCAATCATTTCTGCAAGCTTTGTACACTGCTGCATCATTGGCATTAACTACAAACTCAGGTTGTGTGCTTGGATTTCACATGCATTTCTGCAAGCTTTGTTATACTTACATGGCATTTTTATTCTTAGTTGAGACACTGCACTGTATTATGCACAATGGACAGGAGCTCAGATTGTGAAACTGTACCAGTCATAGAATGGGTGGGAGGTAGGAATTACAAAAACAAGGAAAGGAAATCAAAATGCAAGTCAAGGAAAGCTCATACTCCAGCAATTACATATCCACATGGTCTGGAGTGCACTCCACAAAATCCTAAAAGTAAAGGCATAAGCACTGTGATGCAGCTGACTTTATTTATAATAATGTAAGTGGATTTCAACACCTTTCCATGCTCAACAAAATAGATCAAGATAAATTCCTTATGAAATATATGAGTATTACATCTCCTAATTGCAGAATGGTGAATAAAGAGGCTGCAAATAGAAAGCAGATTGTTAGCATTAAATACAGTGTGAGAAGTAATGATGGCCGAGTATTGTCAGTATGCATTGCAAGTTTCCAAGGAATCACAGGGGTGTCAAAAGATAGATTATCTCTCCTGGCTAGAAAATTTCACTTATAAATCTGGGAATGTGCCAAAGGAAACCAGAGGCGGTGACAAAACAGGAATATTACAGAAGGACTATAAAGCAAGACAAGAAGTACAGATGTAGAGAAAGCCACTATGGAAGAGCAAAATCAAAGAGAGGATATTTACCTCCAGAACTTAATATAAGAAAAATGTGGACCAACTTTTGCAACAAAAGAAGATTAAGAAATCTACTAGTTTGCTCATTGTTAAAATATAAATACATGAGAGGTAGAACTGGAACTTAAAAAT
The DNA here is from genome assembly GCA_030765045.1 of Tenodera sinensis. Taxonomy (NCBI): domain Eukaryota; kingdom Metazoa; phylum Arthropoda; class Insecta; order Mantodea; family Mantidae; genus Tenodera; species Tenodera sinensis. The sequence goes on from CM060972.1 coordinate 57,557,912, forward strand.
TCAATGCCACAACTGGGATTTGAACCACAGACCTTCCGCTTAACGGGAGGGTGCTCTAACCACTGAGCTATTGTGACAAACTGCCAGAATGGTATTAAATTCTCAAACCAGTTCGTATTTCTCCTGGTAAACCTACATGTAAACCATGTAACATGTAAACCTACCAGGAGAAATACGAACTGGTTTGAGAATTTAATGCCATTCTGGCAGTTTGTCACAATAGCTCAGTGGTTAGAGCAGCCGCCCGGTAAGCAGAAGGTCTGTGGTTCAAATCCCAGTTGTGGCATTGAATTTTTAAGTTCCAGTTCTACCTCTCAAACTTTGCCCACACACGGCTTGTGTGTTTAAAAACACCAACAGTAAGTTTGTTGGCATAAATAAAAAATATAAATACATATTTTACAACTTCTTTAATCTTTCATTCCATACACCACACACTGACACATGCTCAATCTGCAAAATGGGACTGATGAAGATTAAGACAGAGGCAGATGTGGAAAAGAAAAATGAACTAAGAACCATGTACAGACTGCACAAGCTGCATTCAAAAAGTTTTATCACCTGTATAGGTAAACTTAATAAGCAAAACCCTGCCTGAATACAAAATTTGTTCAAAATTGTTAGAGCCGTTTTCAAGTTGCGCGGAATATATTTGTATACAAGAATTGCTTGTTTAAATATATAAGATAACACTCATACACCTTATGAAGCCAAATATTAGTCAACATTTTCATAATTTAAGGGGAAGTTATGGATTGATAAGTTGGAAGCAATGACATGTGGGCTATCTGGACAACAGAACACTTTGAAAACTAATCTGATTTGTGTGTTTCATGCCTTTAAGTTTATTGTTCCTATCTTAAACTTAAACTTACATGGCATTGCCCACGATTCATTCTGTGACAGTTAATGTCGTCCGCATTATGAAAAATTTGGCATCCCCTACCTTAAGCAAATACAGCAATTCATGTAAATAAATTTGTGCATGCATGCATTTATCATTTGCATATAGAACTTAAAATGTAAGGTAAATACTGAACATCATGAGCAAGAAGTTTTAAAATCTTAATGTTTATTTTTTAGACAAACAAGTACATCATCTTAATCTACCGACTATCCTGTCATTTTTTAACATAGTCTCCATTTGATCAAACTGTGTAAGCCAGCCCCAGAATGAAGGCCCAGTCTACACCAAAGCAAATTGACCCTAAAGAGAAGAATAAAGCATATCTGCCATACATCAAAGGTATTACTGATCACATTGGGAAAGTTCTCAGAAAATACAACATCCATGCCATCCACAAACCTACACAACAAATAGTGAATGTGCTACATTCAACAAAAGATAAAAACGAACCACTTCCTTCTGCAGGTGTTTACAGAATTCTGTGTTCATGTGGCTCTGTCTATACAGGGACCACACAATGTATGGTAAACACATGCATTACAGAACACAAGAGATGTTGGCAATTGGTACAAACAGAAAAGTATCCATTCCTTAGCTGAAATGTTGTTGTTGTTGTAGTGTTTAATGCCCGCTTTTACTACTACGGCACCGCAGGCGGTGACACTGATGATACATGAAGATGGAGCACCGGTGGAATGAGATGGCGGGGGAAACCGGAGCACCCGGAGAAAATCCGCCCTGACGCCGCTTCGTCCACCACGAATACCACATGCGGGTCCCTGGGATCGAACCCGGGCCACCTAGGTGGTAGGCGAGCGCGCTAACCGCTCGGCCACAGCTTAGCTGAAATGAAAAGATGGTAGTCAAGAGGATAACAAGTTCGAACTGTAGGGAGGTTGTGGAAGAGTTTCCCACCCAAATGTTCTGATGTTCTCTAGAGTGATATGTGCAGTGTGAGGATAATATATGATATGCTGTTGCAAGATGACCTTTCCAGGATGCTTCCATGTAATGCACGACAGTTTCAAAAGAGTTGATATAGTGGGTAGCATTTATAGTTTTTCCAGATTCAAGAAAATCAACCAGAATGCAACCTTATGTATACCAGAAGACACTGTGCATAGCTTTCTGTCTTTGCTTTCTTCTTTGATGGCGAATCCACATGGTTCCATTGCATACTCTATCATTTTGTTTCAGGCTCATAATAACGGAACCAGCTATCATTGCCAGTCACAATAAAAGTCGTCAAAACATCATTACCTTCATTTTGAAATCTCCAAAGAAGATTTTGGATGATGGTACTTCTCTAAAGTCTGTCTTTGGGCAATAAATGTGGAGCCTAATGGGCACAAACTTTTCAATAACCTAAGCCAGGGATGAGTATCTGTGTGCATTTGTCCTCCATATGCACAGAGATCCATGTGCTGTAGTATACTAGTAGCTGGTCAAGTGAGTTACAGGATGGCTGCCACGAGTGATGTTAAGTGGCACTCGACATCACAATTTAATACTTTGTACGATTTAGGTAAGAAAAGTATACATGGGAATTAAACATTAACTAATTACCCAGTTGAGTGATTCAGATTGGATTTCTGATTTGGCATTCTTAACATATATTACATATCATTTAAGTGAGCTTTTAAGAAGAAATCACTCTTATAAATAGTCAAATTAAAATTAAAAAGAAGAAATATGCTTATCATTCCAGGTCTTAATCTAAGTGTAAGGAATTACTGAACATGAAAAATTAAAAATGAACATATGCATTCTATCTGGTCTATTAGAGTAGTTTACATCAAGATTCTGAGATATAGATTGCCTGAAAACGGTATTGCATATGATTACTATGTGCTTTGATTCTAAACTGATTATTGACAACATCCTCCCCCCTTCATTACAGTGTGAATTGATTGAATGAGATGTGATCAAGGGATGCAATGGAAATATAACTCAAGGTTAAGTCTTATGCAGCTTTCATAAAACTCCATAAGAGGATGCTTGTGTGAAAGCTCTGTAATTATTTTGTTCCGCTTATAGATATGGAAAATTATATTCTATTATGAAAATAAAATAAATTTCCAACTAAAAATTGGCTTGCGGAATAGTTTGTAACAGCGGTTCTTTGCATAGTTTGTTCTAATAATATTTCTCCAAATCTTGAGAGGCAAGTAATATGAATTAATGTGCAATAGACATAGCTTGTTTTGCATTTAAGCATGTGTTTCATTATGTTGTGTTCATATTTAGTTTGATAGAATAAAATTTTTTTTTTAAAACATGTAGTACCGCAACTTGAATAAACCAATTTCAGCACATGGTGGACATGCTATTTCTGTAATGTCCCATGCATGCACAGAGTGAAAAATTCCATCTAACCTTTCAGTCATTTCTTGCACTGCACTTTGTCCTATTGCAAGTTTTGCAGTGATTTCATCAACAATAACATGCCTGTTGCATGGAGATAGTTCTCCTTGTTCCATGGAGATAGTTTCAGGGCGACCACCATGAGGCGCATTTTCATACTCATGTTCCCAACTTTGAAATGTTTCACTCATCTCCTAATACTCTGGCATCCATTCAGATATCTCTATAGCTTCACTGAACTTTGAGGTGAATTTGAGTAGCAGGAATTCAAAGAGAGTGTGCTGTCAAAACAAAACACAGTTTACCATTTTGGAAATAATGCCTTTGGTTGCATGATAGAAGCTGATGGCATCACAATATGGCAACATTGGTTTAAAGTCTCTAGATTACAATCCTATAGTCATTTTTGGTATACTATTGGCATTTATATTTTAACAATGGGTTGCCTCAGTATGACCCTCATACTAGAAAGCAATGCCATACATTGCAACTTTGCTCAGAGCACATAATGTTAGAACATAACATTAAAACAAAAATGATTCCAGCTCCTGTATCCATTTTTTTATTTTCTCTACTACATTTAATAAAGTAGAGGAAGTATTGTATTTCACCCAAACATTTGATGTCGAGATTTCACACAAAATATATGTTTTGAGGCCCCCTGAATCTGAAAGAAGCATTTTTAGAAAAAGCTCTGTGTCTGTGTGTGCGTCTGTGTGTGCGTGTGTGTGCGTGTGTGTGCGTGTGTGTGCGTGTGTGTGCGTGTGTGCGTGTGTGCGTGTGTGCGTGTGTGCGTGTGTGCGTGTGTGCGTGCGTGCGTGCGTGCGTGCGTGCGTGCGTGCGTGCGTGTGTGTGTGTGTGTGTGTGTGTCAGTCTGTGGACAGCATAATTCAAAAACAAAAAGTCCGTTAAAAACAAAAGTTGGTATTTAAATTTAATGTCTTTCAAGGATGCAACATGAAGACTTTGAAGACAATTTCTCCACCCTAAACTACCCTTTACATGGAAAATTTTTTGAACATTTTGATTTTCTTGAAAATGGCTCACATGATTTTTATTAAAGTGTTTGAGATATTTTTGAGATATTTTTATGACAAATGAAATGTATACCTTGAATTTTCTGGCTATAGCCCAAGAAGTCCTATTTACTCTGGATGACTTTTGTATAACTGGTAAACCGCAAGAGATAGACCAAATCTTACTATATAAAAAATCTGATGTGTTGCACTCACATGACTTTCTCCACTCTTATACTAACCATTCTTACAAACTTTTATTCCTATATCTTCTTCTTGTTAGTTGAGATAAACATTTGTACAAATTATTGTATTGCTTATTTCCTTGTAGGTGCAAGGGGAATATTAGAATACAGTAGGCTTTGTGCGATAGTCAAATCTTTTAAAGCTTTGAGATTCCATTCTCTTTGCACACTTAACATATAAAAAAATGAACAACGATGTTCCATTTCACGAAGGTTTTTAAGTTTTCCGAAACTCACACACATAACAAGGAATATCTCCGAAATGGTTCAGTCTACAAGGAAATTTATTGAGACATAAATTGTGTGTTTTAGCAAGATCTACATATCTGTATAGTGTAATTTGGTCTATCTCTAACGGTTTAATAGTTATGCAAAAGTCGTCCAGAGTAAATACGACTACAAGGGCTATAGCCAGAAAATTCAAGATATACATTTCATTTGTCATAAAAATATCTCAAACATATGACATTTTAATCAAAATCACTATAGCCATTTTCAAGAAAATCAAAATTTTCGAAAAAAATGTAAATGGTAGTTTGGGGTGAGGCTATTTTCTACAAAATCTTCATGTCGCATCCTTAAAAGACATTAAATTTAAATATCAACTTTGGTTTTTAATCGACTTTTCATTTTTGAGTTATGCTGTCCACAGACACACACACAGACCTTTTTATAAAAATGCTTTTTTCAGATTCAGGGGGTCTCAAAACATATATTTCCAGTGAAATCTCGACATCGAATTTTTGGGTGGAATACAATACTTCCCCTACTTACCAGTAGGGAAAGTAAAAATGTAGATCTTGCAAAAACATATAATTTATGTACAAATAGATTTTTTTGTAGAGTGAACCATTATGGAGATATTTCTTGTTATTTGTGTAAATTTTGGAGAACTTATACTTCTGTTAAATGGAACATTGCCATTCATTTTTTGATATGTTAACCCTATAAAGAGAATGGAAATTGAAAGCTTTAAAAGATTTAACTATCGCTTAAAGTCTACTGTATTCCCATATTTCCATTGCACTTGCAAGAAAACAAGCAATAAGATAATTTCTGCAAATGTTTATCTCAACTAACATGAAGAAGATAGAAGAATAAGAGTTTGCAAGAATGGTTAGTACAAGAGTACAGAAAGTAGTGTGAGTGCAACAAATCAGATCTTTTTTTTTGTTTACTATATTTACAAGAAAAATATTTCAAATGTCCAGCTCACTAGTCATATGTTAACAACTAACGCCATATCCCTTCAACCATTTTGTTGATTCCCTCTCTGATATGACGTATCTGATCAAATACATTAAACTTCACCTCCTTTAAAAAAAAAGAAGAAGAAAAAGAAAGAAAACATTTTAACTCTTGAATTCCATTTTATGTATGTGTTGTGTTTTGCACTACTGTATAAATAAATGCAAGTGGATGTCAAAAGATAACCAAAATGATTTTTTGCATTGTAATGCACCCGATATGGTGCATAATGCATGTCAGACATGGTCTCTCAAAGCCAAAGAGAGGAACACTCTATAGGTATGCCAAAGGAAAATGCAGAAGGTCCTTGGCATCTCTCTGAAAGATAGAATATCCAACACCTCGATACACAAGATGTCAGCAACAGTAGACATAGCACAACAGGCTACAAAGACCAAATGGAAATGGGGCGGCCACGTGATGAGGCTGCAAGATGACAGATGGACAGCATGAGCTACCACATGGGACCCCTTCATTGGCAAGAGACTCCCAGAAAGACCAAGATGCAAATGGTCGGACTTGTTCAGAAAACAAGTAGGAAGACAGTTGACCACCATAGCCAGAAATAGAAAGGAGTGGAAAGAACTAGAACAACAATTAAGTGACCATGTGTAATCCAATGTGTAATGCATTATGTACGGTACCCTCTTACGTGGACTAGCTCACCACGTGAGTGTTTCAAAGCAGCTACCCCTACTTGTAGGAGGCCTTTGCCCTCAATGGGACATCACAGGCTATTTTCATTTCATTTTATTTCAATGCACCCAAGTTGGTGTTGGCATTACTGGGAAGGTCTGACCTTGAGACAAAATATGCATCATTTGCCTGGTTGTTCTCAGTTGGAGGGAAGTAAGTGAAGTAACAGAGCATGTTAACTGTATCCACACAGATCTTTAATTACATCATTTAGAATTTGTATTCTTCTTAATAAAACACCACAAACATTAAAAATGTTGCAGAAAGTCTACAGAGAGTAATTCATGGGAAAAGCAAGCTTTTGAGTGTCATAAGTGGTTTTGGGAGGTAAAAGTGACCTTTAGAATGTTTCAAGTCCTCCAAAACTTAAAAGACTGACATCAATGTCAACACAGTTGATGTCATGTTGCACAAAAATTGTCTTTTATTGTTACCTAAGATTGCAGAGATTATGAATATAACCTACGGAACAGCACAAGATATTGTATGAAATGTTCTAGGCTATAGGGAAGTTGCACTGAAGGGGGTGCCTCATGTGATTGATAAACACAAGGCTCACCAGGTGATGGCATGTTGACAAGGGAAATGTGATGAGTCTGGTTTCATCATTGTGTAACCCAGAGACAAAACAAGAAAATATCCAATAGAAACATTCTTAAGTCCAAGACCCAAAAAAAGCCAAAGTTCAGTGAAAAACAAGAAAAATAATGCACCATGTCTTTGGCCAGGTATTGTATGCTATCACATGGATAAGCAGTATACTGTTACTGCTGGTTACTATTGGAAAGTACTGACAGGGCCATTAAGTAGGAAAATTGCCAAGATAAGACCATATGTTACTCAAATGGGTTGGACCTTTCAAGATGCTGCTTGTTACGCTTTGAAGGCTCAGGAAGCAATGACAGAATTAGGCATTAAAATAAATAAAATAAAAGTGAAATTACTGTTTTGTAGTTATTGCAGTTTCCATAGCGGCATTGGGGTAATGCCACATCCACCTTATTCACCAGACCTAATACCATGAGACTTCTACCTATTTTCCACTGTGAAAAAGGAGCTTTTAGATTGCCATTTTTATAGTTATCATAAGTTAAACCAGAGGAAGACAACTTCCATTATACATCTTTCATTCTGAACAGTAATACCATAGCGGATAGAAGAGAAAGTGTGAGCTCTCCCGCTAGTTCACTGCATGATCCGTGGTCCCGTGGCAACTGACCACAACTGCGGCATGGCGATCGCAGTCGCCTTAAAATGTGGCCGAATTGCCTAGTATGTGATTCGGAAGTACAGACAATTTTATACGTATGCGTTGTGTATTGTGAGTAATTAGGTACATAACTTGTGAAATTGCTTCTAATTTTGTGCATAAATGTGTGTGTTCTTCAAAACGTAAGTTTCAAGCAACATCAATAATTGATTAAAAATGCCAACTTGTTTTGTACCCGGGTGTTGTTCAGGATACACAAACTGCTCAGAAGCTAGACATTTTTTTACTCCTCCTAAAGATAAAAATCTGTTTTACAAATGGGAAAAGTCTATTCCTAGGAAAGACACTAAATTATCTTTTAAATCTAGTATTTGTGACAAACATTTTCCAGAGGACTTTTTAGTGAAAGTTGATTCATTCATTGTGCATGGAAAACTAGTTGAAATCCCTAGAATTAAATGGCGGTTAAAGCCAGGGGCAATTCCCTGTATATTTCCTAATTTACCCAGGTACTTAACTACAGTGCATAAATCCCGAAAATCTCCACAAAACAGAGACAAAAAATTACTGAAAAAGCAATATTCAACAATCAGTAAATTACCAGATGCAGGATCCAGTCAACCAGTTCTTATTTCAAACGCGCTGTCCTTCAATAATGAGGAATTCACAGAAAACAGTTCTAATTCCTCCAAGGTCACACACACAAGTGTCAATAATGAAATTGCTACACTGAAGAAAAGAATTAGAAACCTCAATAGAAATTTAGTTAGAACTAAAATCCTGCTATCTAAAGAGAGGGCTAAATTAAAAATAGTAGAAAAGAAATTCGCTACTAATTGTTGCGAACATAAAAGCAATTTAAATTATTTAAGTAAAAAACAAAAGCTGGTTCTCGATACAATGCTTAAAAAATACATAATTTGCATTATGGTTTAATTTTTCAGCGTAAAATCATGTAAGCAGATATTTCCCACTGTTCGTTAATTATAATACCCATTATTGTAAAATACCATCCTATATTATGTGTCAAGGAAAGAAGATGTTTCAAAACAGTATTTCCAATATTCCTGCTTACGATTTTAGGTATTTAAAATGCTAACTGATAATATGAAACCCATTTTCACCATGCATTCGTGAACTAAAGTCAAGCGACTGCGACACCAGTGCCATCTTGCGAGTGAACCATAGTAACTCCCGAAGAGCTCACACTATCTCTTCTATCCGCTATGGTAATACCTTAAAATGTATGTTAAATACATTTAATAAAAGTATACAACTATAAAAAACCAGAGAGAGAGAGATGTGTGTGCGCGTGCACGCCTGTGTATTGTATATAAAACACAAGCCATATAGTGAGAAAAAACGTAAACAAAGCAATTTCCCAAAATTCGAAATAAAATAATGAGAAACAACATCTTAACTGGTGTGGTAGGTCGCTCATTCTTATGATGTAAATATCATACGCACTTTGAGTAGATGTACAATTTTATTCGCAAAGAAACGCAATTGATAGTATCTCAACAATACTCCGGAGTAAGAACCTCGCCATAGCACACGAGCGCGTACAAGATGGGTATGCCGAGGCTTGTATGGCTTGCCGAGGTGAGAGGGGCAGGCAGGAGATTGGTGAGGGGTTTGCGGGGAGGCCGTCCTAGCCATACCACATGCAGGCAGTGAAACGCTGACTTGTCTTAGCGTACGCAGCTGTTTTAGAACGGAACGGATTGACTTGTAAATTTTGTGCTTGCTATTTTAGCTAAATATAGTTGCTCAACAGTATGACCTGCAAAAAAATCAGTGCTCAATGATTGTATAAAATAATTGTTCTGCGTTAAAACTATTACAAAACAAAATAGATATGAAACAATTAAACACAGAAAAATAAGAGGAACACTCAGTGTACTAGTGTCCCCCAAAGCTACGCTCCTGATGATATTGTATTGATAGAAGATTAAAAAATTAAGCTACAACAAGCAATAATAGAATGGATAGAAACACTGCAGGAAAGCAGGATGACAGCAAATTTTAATGAGAGTAAAGTAATGATTAGGGCTCGGAAGTTTATGCCCTAAAAACACTGAAATATGCATGCAAATATGCTCTTAAAAACTTGAAAATATGCCAAGAAATATGCACTATTTAATTAAAACAATGTCCCTTTGCAGTAGACAAGACGAGTTAGTATAATATAAATAAGTAAAGTTACCTTATTCCTTAGAGCTTGAAGCAGAAGTGGTCCCACTGCTAATATTAACTGCTAATTTGCAGTTCACAACCAACACTTTGCACAAATTTTCAACTGTAAAACATCATCTGTTGTCTCGCAAAATACTTTTGTAACGTGAAAAACTTCTCTCCACGTCACAAGATGTTATCGGGGCATATTTAAATGATGTTAACTGCTTCACAGAGAGAGTCAAGTCTCTTGGTGTGACAGATGATTTTCTTTCCAGGATGTCTCGAATATCGCACATCTGTTCATAACCAGAATTTTTTGAAATTACATAATTCACTTTCTCTTTCACTTTTTGTCTTGTGCTACCAGGAACCAAACTTAGATCACATATTGTTTTTTCAAAGACAGTAAGTGATACATGCAAAGGATATCCTACAGCTTCCAATGCCATTATGGCTGTTGGTAAGAAAGAAAAATGGTCCTCTTTTAACCCAGTGCCTGACAGAATATTTTGCACAGCTTCTATTGATGAAGCACCTTTCGAGTCCAATGAATTAACAACCTCTTCGACTATTTCTATGTGCTCAGCATAATATAAAGCTGCATCGACCCATCTTCGTCATCGAGTTAACAGTGGTGCAGGAGGAAGTCGGATATTAGGTGCTCTTGATCTAAACAACTTAACTCTTCTAGGAAATTTAACAAAAATTCTCTTTGTACTGGACACAAATCTATCTACCAATGGGAAATAATCACGTATTTTCTCAGTAATGCGATGAAGAGCGTGTTCCAAACAAGTTATATGAAATAAGTTAGGAAAATACCTTTCCGAGTTTGTCCTGATTTTAGCATATAAGGACCTGCATCAGTAATAAATAAAAGTAACTGGTCGTATTTGATTCCACATGGCCATAGTAATTTCAAAGTCCATCACAAACTGGGTCACAGTTACATTGTCACAATTCGCACACATTAAGAAGATAAGGTGTAGTCTTTTGTTCATTATTTGAAGCACCCACGATTATATTAGCAATAGAACAACGCTCAGAATTAGGATTTCCATCAACAGACAACCACACAAACTGATCTGCTAATACATTTTGTATATTTGACTATACGTTATTGTACCAATGTCCTACGTAAGTCTTACGCAGTGTACTTTCTCCAGGCACATATTGTTGAGTGCACTTGACAAGAAAGTTTTTAAATGTCGGGTTAATAATTTTGAACAAAGGAATATCAGCAGCTAAAAATGCTTGGCACAGGTCATAGGAAAACTCAGTAACCCTACTTCCTAAACACTCTACTGTTTTTGAACAAGTTCTTTGTTTGCAAATTTCTCACTCCCTACATTTTTCTCACACGCTCCACAAAACAGTACCCTATTGTCTGCAGATATTAAATCACCCGAAAACTCTTTCTGTAAATTAATTAATGTAGCACTCGAAGTTGGTTTTATTTTCGGCATTTGAAGAGCTTTTTAACATTTTATACGCCTAATTTAATTTGGTGGGAACCAGTTCACAACACTGTTATGTTTGAAGACCACGACACGACTACTGGTGGGCAGGCAAGTGTTGCTATAATCGTGCTGCTCAAAACGTTGATCTGCACTTTATCTGTAAACCTCTCAGATAACACACTGATTATTCTCTACCCACATAATATAATGAAAGGATGCAAACAGGATATTCACTGTATGACAAGCATTAGTTCTCATCACCTCGCAAGTTGCATCATCATGTGCAATACTATCAATATGAAAAATATTATCCAGATGGGAAAAAAAATAATAAAAAAGCATAACAATCATTAAAATATGCAATATAGGGGCTATAATATTGAAATAATATGCATTTATCAAAAATCAAGAAAATATGCAGTTATATGCACTATAAAATCATGAAAATTCTATAATTCGTGCACATAATGTAAAAGCATACATTTTTAACCCATATGAAAAAACATGCAAATGCATGAACTTCCTAGCCCTAGTAATGATGGTAGCCAGGACAGGAGAACAAATAAAAGAAATTAAGATAGAAAAGGATGGAAGGCAGTTAAAGCAAGTTCAAAGTTATGAGCATCTGAAAGCAGTGGTACAACCAACCGGTAGAAATAAGAAAGTGTGTAGAGAGAGCTACTAAAGCACATTATGCATTAAGCAAGTGCGTTTTTGGGAAAGAAGAAGTATATAAGAGGATAAAAATTAAAGTGTACAAAGCAGTTATAGAACCAATACTTAATTACAGAACTGAAAGCTGGAGAGTTACAAAAAGTGAGTTAAGCATGGTAAATGCAATGTAAATGAAAAGCTTAAGAAGAATAGTAAGGAAGACATGACAAAATAGAAAAAGGAATGGAAGGACACGAGACGAACTTCAAATGCCATCTTTAAGTAAGAATATAGAAGAAAGACAACTCACATGATATGGACGTGTAAAGAGGATGGGTACAGATCAGAAGATAGTTTCATCTATGCCTTCCTACGATAGGGGCAGGCGGTAACAAGTGCTGTCGATGCTGAGAGGCCAAACACTGTGCAGCCCGTTCGGAGCAGCCCGGTATTTTCTCATAGCATAGAGCCAAAATGTAATTGATTATACCCTGTGACCAATTGTATGATTAAAAAGTCAGCATTAATATAACAACATCAAAGATATTTGTTGTGTTATTACCACCAGATGTTTCCTGTCTTTCCTACATTGCAGCATCTCGCATGCCTCAAACTATTTTCTGTTTCCCTGTGGCAGCACTACAGAGCATGGTAACATCACATGCTGAGGCCGTCTTCTGTGTGAGCATGTTCAGCAGTGAGAGCTGATGTCACACCGGCGCTACCTGTCCTCCCCTAAGTTAAATAATATAATTTTGGATGTACACAACAGACAATCCAAAAGGCATTTCAGGGAGTGTTTTGAGCAATGGACAAAACACCAGAGCTGTTGTATTGTGTCTAAAGAAAAATACTTTGAAGGTTTTTAAATGAATTTTAATAAAGGTAAGCAGTATTTTCCAGCAAAAATACTGGTTATTGTTGGTTTTCTTAATGCTGAGTTGGAATTAGTACCATTGGTATCACTTATGTTTTACTTATACGAACATGCCATGTTAGGTTTTGGAGTTTCTGTTGTGGTGATGGTCTATTGTGGTGGCAAAATCTACTTCCAGAGGAGATTTGGTGACAGCAAATCAAAATTCATTAGCTGTGGGGTGTGTTTTGAAATAAAGGTCTCCCACATGTCCAGTTCTGCCTTATAACTGGTTGGTTTGATTAGTGTAATATTCAGTTTAATGTTATGGTTGGTCATCCAGAAATGGTATGATACTGCAGATTTCTCCTTCTGTTTGTGTTTTGGGCATTTCGTATGTTCCTTTAGCCTAGTTTACAGATTTCTGTTTGCCTAGCCTATATATACTTTACTATAATTGGAACAGTTGATTCTGTAGATTCCAGCCTTTTTATTTTGTGATTTAGTCTTTTAACTTATTGCCAAGTAATTTTTCTATACTGAATTTGTTCTGTGGGCTAAGCTGATGTTACGTTTGAGGAAAATCTTTTTAAATTTGTAAAATGTTCTTGGATTATATGCCAGTTTCTTGAACTCAACTGGTTTTCTTCTTGGATGAGATTTGTGGTCTCTTTGATGAGTTTCTGTCATTTATGATCCTTAGAATAGTAGAGGCATATACACGAAAGTGTGCTTTTTTAATTTTTTCTTCCAAAATATAGTATGAAGTGTATTCTTTCATGTCTGTTAGTGTAAAGTGTTAAGTGTAAGTGTATGCCTTGGATATGAATGAACTTTCCATTGGAATACAGCATGATGTTAGACCTTACATGCTATAGCTGAATCTTGAGAATAGCAAAGATGTGTGAGCCAGCTTGTCAGCCAGGGCTGGCTATTATGCTGCCATAGCAGCTCTCTGAGAGAACATAGCAATATATCAAACAGAGGATGCTGTTTATTTTCAATCCTTAACCCTCATAAATGGTTATTCCTTAACCATTTTAAGGGTTTTGTAAATAGTTTTTACCAGAATGTAGTCCTGCCCATATAGGGTACCTGTATAGTTCAGTCTGTTGCTTTTAAAGAAGGCTGTAACATGTATTCTGGTGGCTTGCTGTTATTGGATTAAATTTTATTTAGTACATTTATGTCGGGTTGCAAGAAAACTGTCATGTAAGTAGCTACTCAGGTCTTTAGTTAATTACTGGGTTCACTAAGGAAGTCTCTAAACTTCAATGAGTTGCAGCAAAGACATCAGACAACTCATTTGCTACTCCCATCTTTAAGAAGGCAGTTGTAGTTTGATAGAGTCAGTGTAGTCGGTTATATAGTAATCTTAATCACACGTATGATGTTACTGCAACAAACAAATGCCATGTCTTCAGGGTTGAACTTCTAATTTTGTTGTTGATGAAGTTTCGTGTTTTCTGCAAGCGAAAATGTAGAACAAAAGGAATAGAAGTAAACCTTTCTCTTAAAGGAACAACATATTATCAGCATTAAATTCAGAAAATAAGAATAGTATAAAATAAAGTCACAGACGCAGTTATAGATTGAAGTAAGAAAATTGGCAATGTGGAGCTATGTCCTTAGAATGCAGACTGCTTGGACTTCAATAGAAAAGCAATTAATTAGTGGAAAAGTAACTTGTCCTGTTCCTGAACATTTTACCTGGCCTTTGAATTTTTATATAACTGTAGATTATAGCACCATTAACATTGGAGAAATTACTAATCATAGAATCCTTGCCTCACTGTTTGTAAATAATTGCCTTGACTGTAAGGCATATTTATATATTGTAACCTCACTCGCAATGCTGGGGATCACATGTCTTATTATTCATACTCTACATTTTTAAACATAAATATGATCTTCTATCACAATCTGAAAGGCTCATGTTGTGTAATAACAAAGGTTTATCAACAAATGGTTGGTTCCATGTAACCAACAGCTGATTTTGTGGCAATATGAACATATGTATGTACCTACATGCTTCTTGCAGTCAGTTTTTCACTCTGCAATTCATCACAGCAAGATATCCATGAATGTTTGTTTGGAGAACCTAAATATAACTTTAAATTCTATGTTGTCATATTCCTGAAAGGTACTGAACTATATCTAAAATTCTTCAGTCTTGGTAGAAATGCAGGTTAAGATTTCATATTTGGTAAAACATTTCATATTGCGAACATTAAAACAAGGAGAAAGGAAGGTCTCCATTTTATCACATTGGATACAGCAGCTTGTCAAAATTGGAAACGTGCTTCACTGTTAAAAATACTGATAAAAAGTATTTTGTGATGAAAAAAAGATATTCAGGACATATGCAATCTTAACAAAATACATTCAGATCCAATAGAACCTCTTCGCCAGACAAGATTGTATAATGAAGAACAGAATAGAAATACAACACTTCCCGGCATAAAACTATAGTTCTATACACACATCAATCAACAACAATGCATACAGCAATCAATTTTATTTACTTGTATCTGAGGATGTCATACTATGAAAAATTAAGAAGAAACCATGCAATGAAAGCAATAATGGCACCAATTCTCTGTTTATAAATCCGAGATTCGATCTTTAGTGATGCTCGATTGAATAGTATTGTAGATTGGTCATGCAACTCATCTTAGAGACAAATGAACACTTTAGCACTAAAGAAATCTCTAAGTGCTTTCTTGCAACCCAGCATTAGTGTTGTGCATTTAAAGTTTGTTGTGTAGTAATGATACATCAACAAATCTTTAGTGCACTCTGTGGAATGATAGACTTTCACTAAGCACAATGAGTGATACACACAGGACAAAATCTGGACCAGCACTTTGCCCAAAGGCAGGCATACTGGTGTATAAAGTACCCCAGTTTTACTTTTTTGCATGTAGCAACACTGCAAATGATTATATCAGTCTGCTACACTTGTTATTCATTTTATATGTCTGTTAACACAATCAGATTCTATTGTGCAAGTCTGAAGGATTGTTTATAATCACATTTCTTCAGGATTGTCAAGCTGGGGTATGGAGTACCCTGTGCACTCGTTCACGTAAGTAATTACATCTTACTGACTTATTTTCATTATAACACACATATGAGTGTTAATGAAAGCTTTTGTGCATTCGTGTGTGTGATAAATATCCCAAGCTATTACACTGCAACAGTAAAAATGTGCTTCACATAGAGGAAATGCTCCAGAGAAAATGCTGAAGGTATTCAATGAGCTGCCAGAAGATGACATAATAGCTGCAAATCTGAAAAGCTTAGGTTTCATCCCTAATTTTTCTTGTACACTTTTCAGACGAGGGAAAGTTTTCACAATGTTCTTCTTCTGCATTATTCAAAGAATTTTTTTCTTCATTTACAGTAATTATCTTTCCTTACAATACACTACAATAGTAGTGTTCACTGAATCCTCTACATCACTTTGCACAGAATTAATGTTGTGATATCCTTCTTCAGTTAGTTTTTCACAGAAAGGACTTATGAACTGCTGTATATGCAGGCATATTATGAATACTACTTTTACACAGACTCTTTATTTCAGCATGCATTCTTTTATTTTAGACAGTGGTTACTAAAGCCTCCACTGCGAGCAACATTGTGACAATTATGTAATGTCATATAAACCCAGTATAACCCTAAATGGTTGGGGGTACTGGTTTTAAAATGTAACTATATGTTATTAAAGGATATAGTCTGTAAACTGGTGACCAGTTTAAATGTGTAAATATGGTGAAAATATTGAGAAATGAATGTGGGATATAGAGTACCCAATGCACCTGCTTCTGTGAAAAAGTAGGTGCACCACTCTTGGGTTAATTATCTTCAGTGAGCTAAACTTTATACTATTTGTTTGCATACATCTTTATATAATTTTATTATTTATTAAGATTAGAAGAAATATTTGTTAATAGTAGTTAGCATATTTCTTGCAAAATGCTAATTTTACAGGTTAACAGTTTTGGTTATAACATATATGAATGCATACTTTATTTAAATAAGATTGTCCATGAAATTTGTGTTCAGAAATCTCAAATATCTGTCAAATAGCATTTTACAGTTATAATTCACAATATTAATGTACTAGGTTCATATTTCAACAGCTTTTAATGTTAATTAAGGAAAATGAAGCTATTAACAGTGAAGCAACAAGATTCTAAAGTAAGAACAAATTAGAAACTAAAAACTTCACTTATCTTAGTAATGTTGCAATATCTTTTTGCAAAAACTGACTCAAGTTTCGAGTTGACTCTAACTCATTCTCAAAGCTATACAAACAAATTTGTTACCAAAGCTACAGATATTCATTTTTCTCTGAAAACAAATGCTATGCTCATTTTAATTACCAATCTCTGAAAACAAAAATCTATAAATACAATCTACAGAAGGTAATTCAAAGTTCATAACACAGTTCCTGTTTTTTAAAATAAATTTTTTTTCCCAAACCATTAAATCTATAGGTCCACTTAATTGTTTTAATAATTTAACTTCTGGATTAATTTCATGATTAAATGACCAAAAATGATCTGCCACAGCTGATTTATCAGTTTGCTTACATTTAATATTTCTACAATATTCTGGTTTCTAAATGACGTTTAGTTTTACCAATATAAACCTTATCACAACCTAAACAGCTAAATTGATAAATGCCAGATTTTTTATAATTTGGTATTTTATCTTTTTTAGAAAAATTTAGTAAATTTTGTATATTAAGTTTATTTTGAGGGACCACATTTATTCCATATTCTTTAAAAATCTTTGTAAATTTTTTATTGGCCCTTGGATGGTAAGTAAACTTTTTAAAAATACAATTATCTTTCACTTTTTTGAGGGCAGAAGCTTCTTTAACAGCTTTTTGATACTTAAATTTTTCTATCTTTTTATGTATAAAATCTGTATTAAAACCATTAATTACTGCAGTGTTAATAATGTGTTTATATACAAAGATAAGTGAAGTTTTAAGTTGCTAATTTGTTCTTACTTTAGAAGCTTTTAATGTCTTTATGGATTATTTTAATATATAATGCTTAGTAAAACTTTAATCATTTTTCTCAAAAGTAGCTTTTGGTGCATATCCTTTGCTGTTCTGGGCCTCATTTGAATTTTGCAATTCAAGCAAGCAATTCTGACTTGACTAAAGAAAATTTGAACACATATCACTGTTTCTAGCTACTTTCCATAGACTACCAAGCGGGGTTAGTGGAGACCCCAAAACTATATTTTTTCTTGTTTTGACATGAAATTAGCAGTTTTACTTAATGATACGTTTTGTTATTGTCAGATATGCTCATTACCTCATATATCTTGTATTGGTTACATAACAAAGTGAATAAGATGAAAATAATATTTATTTTTATTGAGCGAGGTCTCTGTAGATCCCACTTAGTAGTCAGCATAGTACAAACATTTCTTTTTCAGGATATGATTTCTCTTCATTCCATTGACAATAATTATGCCATTAATAAGCATTTCAGCATGTTCATTGTTGAGCATATGAACAGTCATTGTTGTTTTGTCTGACTACCTTTAGGTTATTATTGGGCACTGGTCTGAGAGATTACAAGTGCTGTTTGTTTTTTTCTTCTTTTTGTAGTGTTTAATGCCCGCTTTTACTACTATGGCACTACAGGCGGTGACAGTGATGATAGATGGAATGAAGATGGAGCACCGGTGGAATGAGATGGCAGGGGAAACCAGAGAACCCAGAGGAAACCTGCCCCAGTGCCGCTTCGTCCACCACGAATCCCACATGCAGTTGCCTGGGATCGAACCTGGGCTGCTTTGGAGGGATTGTTTAGCTATCTTATATTAACAATTAAGTCTATTTTTCATTTACTTAATGTATTTTGTTATTTTGCATTCATTTCCACTCAAAGACCTTTATTATTGTGTGGGGTTTCATTTGACCCCGCTTGGTAGTTGCTGTTGATCCTGGAACTTGGTAGTCTGAAGGTCAATATAATTGTGGTTATTTCTTGACACCCCCTTGTAAATACCTATGTACAGGATCTGGTACGCTCAAAGGAAGTAAAACACAAAAGACAGTATTAATTTTTTCAAGTTGTTTAATGATGCATTCAGAACTGTTATGTACAAAATATTTCAATTTCTGGAACATATCAGCATTTCAACAAATACTCCCAGGCACAAGTGGAATCATTGTAGACAAGAAATATTATCAGAAATCAGTTCTTTCTGCCTTATTTCATTTGTTGGCACTATTATCATCATAACAATAAGCATAATAATAATTAAGTGTATATGTCTATATATATAAATAGTCTTCACTAAGAATACATTTTTCATTAAGTTACAGAATTTATACACACAAAAATGGACATGTTTCACAAATCACTCAATATAAACAAAAGTTTTGATCACAATATTAAGAAAACCATTTTTTGTTTTCTCTCGTATTCAGTACACTCAAATATCATTGCAGAAGTGTTTATTCTTGCAGGTTGTTTGTTTTGCAAAGCACCATTTATGAATGAGCAAATCAATTACACATGCATACACACATAGGAACTACCACTTAGGATACCTACACTGTGTGTTACAAATGCTCACGTTGTTAAGTTTTGTATTTTAAGAGCACTGCAAGATTTTTGTAGTTATCGTAGTAAAAATTAAATATTTGTTTTACCTTTGTATATTAAAAGCAAGATATTTGTTATAAAAATGAAAAAATGTCTTTGCGGGGAAATGACTAGTATTATAACATTGAGATAAGTCAACAACTTAGCTTTGTTAACATCTGAGCTTTTATCTGCTTGCACTCTTGATAACAAAACTATAATAATGAATATTGTTATTTACATATTTGGTAGGAGTACCAATTTGATTGAAGATTGCTGCTTGTGGGAGTTCAAAGGCACTGTATGGCAGTGTTTGTGCTGATGTGACAATAATGCAACACCAAAGCAACTAAACCAGATTCATATTGTAACCAATGGAATGGGAACTCGCTCAATCAGCATGGATTAACAAATTTCTGTCTTTATAATGCATGCCAAATGCTATTTGCAGTTTAATGCTGGTAGATATGGATAACGAGTATTATAATTTGATAAGCAATCTGAGGTTGAAATGCAAACAAAGATACTGAAGAGCTGAAATACACATCAATTGGCTAAACATAAAAATAACCTGCAGTAAAGTGATCCATAGTAAAAGTTGATTTCATACACAATAGACAGAAACCACTTAATTTTGTGACTCAAGAAAATTATCACTTCCTGCTAGCAACTTTTTGCAGCTCTGTCTCTTGATTTCTTTTCTGCTCCAGGCAATTTAAATGAATTACTGCACTATACTAGTAGCATAATGATTTTGGGAAGAGAAATGAGTATGACCAAATACATGTGCATTGAATTGATTTTGCAAGGAGTTGTAATGCAATAAGTATACACATGTGGATGCCATCAATGCTTATATGTATAACTGACCAACAACTTCCTCCACATCGTGCTGGTGCCTATTGCTCGACATAATGTTGGTACTTCTAGATTTTTGGCACTCCACTCGACTGACCAACTGTTTGTTATTGCTTCCAGAATGTTTATCACACATAATCATTGGCTATCAGTACACGAGCTGTTATTGTAATGCAAATATTGACAGTATTCATGTGTGCATTAGGTGACAGCAACCAGTGCTGCCACCAGAATTCTCATCTCTAGATGAATCTTGGTTGGACCAGAGCTGTGGGGCGACTTCTCAATAACCTGTTAGTATTACTGTGATCTGTGATGACAAACTGAAATATGACTAAGAATTCCTGAATTTGCCAGTGATCTTTATGTTCTTGTGCAAAGTTCAAAAGCACTCATCTTGGACTAGACACTTGTCTCATCCACATTTTCAATAACAGTTAAGCAGCACTAAATTAAAGGAATGTGAAAGTTTTGAGAAATATTAATTGTGACACTACTGAAAGTTCATTTAAAACAAAGACATACTATCTTCTAAACTGGAATGTAGAGTTTCTGTGACAATACTGGATGTTCTTTGTTGCAACAAAAATGTGTTATTTATTCATATACAGTATTCATTAATAAAAACACCACCCAGTGCCCAAGAATTTCAATTTTCACTCCAAAAATGTTACCCTTATTAATTAAGCAATTAGGAACACAACTGTGTCTCCAACAAAGGAGAACAAGATGAGCATATGGGAGGGATTCTGAAACTTCTCAATGGTTTGGATTTTGAGTTAAAAAGTGGGCTGCTAAATTCTGTAAATGTGGTTATACATCCATTTAAGATGATGAGCTATCATGGCATCCCAAATCCTCTGTGACCGATGAGGTTTAATGAAAATCACAATGCAATACTCAAATCATCGCTGATTGAAGGCGTATGAGTTGGCTAAGACCTGATATGCAATGTCTACTATATTTTAAATTAAGTTTTCGACATGAGAGCCCTGCCCTCTACTCAATGGGTACTGCATTTGTTAATAATGGACCAAATGGAATGTTTTTCAAGAATTAAGCTTGTTTAAATGCATTGTGTTTTTCATAACACCAGGCCAAACACTGTAGAATGAAAAACAAGCCCGGTGGCAACAGGATAAAGTGTAAACAACCCCAAAAAAGTTTCCTCTGCAGGAAAAGTAATGATTAAGGTTATCTGGGATGGTATGGTGCTCAAAGACTACCTCCAGGACAGAACCATGACCAAGGATTATTATGCTATACTCCTAGACCTACTGAAGAATGCTAACGTCAATTGCAATTCAAACTGAAGCAGACGATTATTTTGTAGAGTTGAACAAACCTTGTTTTACTGATGATGAAAGTCATTGGATTGATTTACAAGGCAACTATTTCAAAGATAATAGTCAAGTACAAACATTTTTCTTGAATCTTACGTATCCGTCAAGCTCAGAGCTTTTAGAATGTCCTCTGTATTCTGAACTGTTAAAGTTAACTACAAAGCGGAATGCTTGTTATGTTTTGCACTATACTACGGATCATTTTATTGCAACAAACTTTATTTCACATTTTAGTGCTTAGCCTAATGTGTATTACAACTCCTCAACTGTTAAACCATTAATTGTTCCAGAACCTTGGACGCCGTAACTAAGATTTATGACTTTTATATTTTTACACTTATCAGAATTTTGACAGTCAGAATATTACATCCTTGCACTTCAAAAAATATTGAGTCAAATTTTAGTATGCACTATTAGCAGTACTTATTTATCACATGGATATGATTTTAAACAAACTAACAAATAAAATAAAAAGCTACTATAAGTTTTGCTATATGAATTTTGGATCATGCCGCGAAGGAAGGTAATGACATCAAATTACAACTCAACCCTGCACTGTAAATGTCTGAACTAAATACTTGTTTTTTCTGGTACTCTTTGCAGCCAACATTTAGCTAAACTCTGATATGCTTATGTCTTGAGCACAAGTAATACAGCCTCTGTGCAGAACTTATGTACAACCAGGTATCAATTCCTGAGTCTTATAAATATAATATCATTTCAAAAAATATACCGTCATCTACTTTTGATACTAACACCAAGAAAAATGTACAAACGTTTTTACAACAAACATTATTTTACAAAAACATAAATTTACAGCCAAAGTGCAAGCAGAGAGTTGACTGCTTTCCCAAATAAGGAAATGAAGAAGAAATTCTAACCGAAGTAACATGCCTTTCGTACAAATGGCTCAAAAAATCCTTGAACAATCTTTGCTTTGAAAATGCAAAGCAAAAATTGTTCCCACAGAGAATTCCATAAGCCTGCTAACAACTGAAACAAAATTCCCATCTTCCCAAAAGAGGAAGATCGAGCATGTACACGCTGTCAGCTTGTAGTGGCAGTCATATTATCGTAAACTTTTAACATCCTGTCACAGTTTTATATACATTTGTGGCATGTATACTACGAAATAAATAATTTATTATGCAATACTACATTTGCTTCAGAAATGTACATCAATAAATAATTAAAATTGTTTCAATTAGAAACACACTAACATTCTATCACAATTATATTGGATTGCGGGAAAGCAGTTAACGAGTATCACAATTCAACAAAGTGGGGAGCTGTGCCACTTTTGGAAGCTCAGATGCAACTTTATATTTTGACTACATATTTTTTATGACTTGGAGTTACTACCTTGATGAACCTGCAGTTTTCGAATGCGAGATTGAATGGATTCACATTTTACTTCACACACTCTATTGTACCTGCCTATAGGTTTCACTTCACGTATCACTACTAAGTTTCCACTGCGCAGAAAGTCAACAGTTTTCTTGCCTGCAGTGTTGCTGTCTGTGCTCGTAACTGTGGGAGCTGCCACTAATTTGCTGCTACTGAGTACCGTGGAAGATGTGTGAGCTGCCTTGGCAAAATGCTTCTTGGCAGATGTAAACATTTGGCCAATGTCGTTCTTCCTTAGGTGCTCTGTGTCTCTTGTGCCAGCAGCGCCATTCTCGCCAGGGACGGAATTGAAGCGAGCAAATGCTCTGGAGAATGCTTCATTATATGAATATCTAGGTCTGGATGACATGTTTCTACCTGTTGTCATTGTATCCCATACGTTATGATGGCCGGAAATGGAAGACGATGACGAAGAACAGCTGATGTAGCCCCCTGAATTATTGGGATAGAGCCGTGCACCACTGAGTTTTGAATAGCTGTATTCAAGCAGAGAGTCATCCAGGGATATTATACTTGAGCGATCACTTGATGAATCTATTGACATTTCACTGACTGTATCACTTCCGGAGTCGCTGCTGGAATGATCGGAATATGATATGTGGTGGCTGTTACCTCCTGAATTCTGGTGATGATGGTGTATCAGAAGGTGAGATGTAGTGTGGTGAGGCATGGGGTTTGCTGCAGCTTGGGCCACTTCGTCATCAGAGTCATCAATAATGTAACATTTTCTGAAGGTATAGACACAGTCTCGATTTTCCAATGTCCGTCGCTGAACAGAAGACGCTGTTGTCACCATGGTGGATTTCTTGCCCTTCATGTCTGTGCTCGAGACATTGACATTCTTGAAGTTCTGTTCTCTACTGCTGCTGTTTGAAGGCTCACTGCTCTCCAGTCTGTTGTAGCGCTCAATGACACTTCTAATGGGCATGGTCTGCACAGCTATTGCCTTATTTCTTGTGGATAATAAATATGAGCTGTTGTCAACTTTGGATTCTTTGACTTCAGCTGCCACAGTCTTGACATTTGTTGATGGCTGACTTGGTGAAGATGTTGCTGGTAACCTATTATTATTATCCACTGCTACAGCTTTACTGTCACTGACATCATTATCATTTACTGGCTCTTTAGATGTGGTTTTGTTTTGATTTTCTACAATTACTGCATTGTTGTTTTCTTCCTCAACAGCAACAGAAAGATCAGCATAACTCTGTGCTAGACTTTCCATATTTTTCATAAAATTCTTGCGTCTAAATGAGCTCATACCACCCAGCCTATTCTTCTCTGCTGTTGTTGATCCAGTCTTCCTATTGTCTTCTGTGCTTGGAGACACCACTGGTTTTGCAGTCTCAGCGACAACTTTTGCCACTTCTCTTGACCTGCAGACAGTCACCGTATTGCCAGCAATTGTGGAAACTGTTTTGGACATTGTCTTTGAAACAACAGAAGTACTAATGGTCTCCGATGTTCTAAGTTTTGCAACAGGAGAAGATGGCGCTGAGAACTTTCTCGGGGGTGTAACTGCAGAGGATGAAGCAATAACTGGACTGATTTCCTTGGAGGTTGATGGAACCACTTTCTTGCTAGTGACGGCTGGCTCCGAGATGGCAAGAGAGGTTGCTGTAGAGAGTGGCACCTCTGGGCTGCAGTCTGTGAACCATTTGTGCTGCAGACATTGTGCAGCTGTCAGTCGCTTGCTGAAATTAAACAAAACTATGAGTACTCACATTGTTAATAAAAAATTTGGATGTAAAAATCTGTATGGTTTCCTACTTTATTTTAAATAATGATATATAATGACTAATCTTCACTTCTTTGATTATTGTGAATGAAGTTCAAATTTCAAATATGCTTCATTAATAGTTTTGTCATCATCACTACAGTTGCAAGGTGATGAATTTTCTCCTATCATATTACCAATTACTTAAAAACTGACATTAACACCACTGATGATGCAAGAGATTGGCTTGTGAAACATGTTTGGAATTTGAATTTCGTTCACGATTAACAAAGATTTATTTTGCTTTCAGTACAGTAGAGTTCCAATAATTCGAACCAATTGGGACCGAACCCTGTGCAGATTAGTGAAAATTTGGATTAGGTGGATTTTCATCAAATACGACAACATGTTCACTTTAAGCATTTATGTGTTATGTATTAAAATGATTGAGTGTAGGAAATTAGTATAGTATATTGTAATTTATTTTAAAACTATATTCTGAGGCTCAAAAACCAATTGCTGTAATGTTTTTATAAGCACTGTTGGCATCTACCTAGCGTGAGTAGATTGGTGAAAGTTGGAAAGAAGAAGTAAAAAGATCACTGACTTCACTTCCTAAGTGTTGATTTTCTTTTCTGTTTTGTTTTCTTGTTAATGTAAAACAATTGCATTCAAACTTTGTTATGCACGTTGTTAGTAGGTCTAAACAGATTCACTGTTTACTCCTGTAGTGTTATTTCATGTTTTTCTATGCTAATAAGTTTACGTTTTTACTTGGAAAAACCACTTTAATCCTAATATCTATTTTTTCCTGTTTTAAAATTCAAAACAAATTTGGTAGACATTTTTTCCTAGCCCTGTTTGATTTTTGGATTAGCAGGCTTTGGATTGATGGGACTCTACTGTATTTGATTTGGCTCCTGCCAAGCAATTTTTTCAGATGTTTTGTGCATGAAACATGTTTTAATATTGCTGAATTTCAACCAAAAACCGCATCCCATAAACATCACTCAGGAATTGCTGAATGAAGTTAAAACAATCCACAAGTTCTTAAAAGGGTCATAATAGGTGACAATATGGGTATATGGGTATGACCTTGAAACCAAGCCCCAATGGAAGCTGCTGGAAGAGCCCATAGTGAAAAAAATTTGACTAGTTTGATCAAATGTGAAGGTTCTTTCCAGTGTTTTCTTTTATTTCAATGGCATAGAGCTTCATATGTTTCTGCTATTTGGTCATATGTCAATAAGGAAAACTTCCTGGAAGTAATGTGCCATTTGCTTGAAGCAATTTAATGAAAATGGCCAGAATTGGGCCAAAACCATTAATGGAAATTGCATCACAACAATAGTCGATTAACATGCAAATAGTGGCAAGTGTGCATTATAATAATCGGAAAACATGTTGGAAACCCGAAATTATAAAAAGGAATGGCAAACAATCCTATAATGATGGTGCGGAGTAGAAAAGTTGCACAATAAATATCCACAGATGCAAATAAGAGTCAATGAAAGAGAAACCAAAGCTTGTCATAAAAGTGATGCCATTTGAGCTTTGCATGAGAAAGAATTATTAAGAAAACTTTGCTCCGACATTATGTGAATAGTTTTGGACATTGGCTTCAAGAGCATGTTTAAAAAGTGAAATGATTTGTGAATGTATGTTATCTTAATTCAAAGCTAATTTTGGCAGAATCCAGACAAATTGAAAAAGCATTGGCCCTTGCAACTTGATCTTTATGACCTTGTTCCCTTTTTGTTCCCTTTTATAAAAGACCGCCACAGTACGTAACACATGGGCACAGGTGTCTATCAAATATGCTTATGTGCATGGGTGCGGAACAATACAAAAAGTGTGTTTCTTATAATGAATCCAGTATGACAAATATTAAGTGAAAGGCTTTGCCTTTCTGAAAATGGCATGTGCCTAAGAATTCTATGAATACAGCTCAAATTAGTAATTTCCATTATTAATTATAATGAAATCTAATAATATAAACATATAATTTAAAATGTGTTTCCCTTACCTTGGTTCTTTGACCATAAGCTTGCACATAAGGTCCTTAGCATCCTCAGAGATGTCCTCAAAAAGGTCCTCTGGAAAATCAAGCCTGCACTGAGAGATGTTACAGAAAGTTTCTTGCTTGGTATCACCACCAAACGGAGAGCAGCCAGTTAGAAGGACATATAGAAGGACCCCAACAGACCACATATCTGTAGCCAGGCTAATGGGCTCAAAACTCAGCACCTCAGGAGCTGAAACCCAAATATCACACAAGTTAGTACACAAACATTTGTAACAAGGGGGAGGATCATACTCTATCCAAAGGCTGAATCAAAGAAATGATAGTAATGCTAATGTTCTTCATATGAAATAAAAAAGAAAGGGGGAAAAAAAAGCAGTAACTAAATGACAAGAAACAAATCCAGAATCATCGGAATAACAGCTTTCGGCCCTAGCAATTAAGCCACAAGAGAAAGTAAACAAATGTCTCTAGAGTAGGGTACATAATGCAACAAGGCAGTTAATCGATATTCAGTATCACACTGTCAAATGATTATTTGAGATGAGACATTTTTGTGGCATTAAATATTAAGAATGTGGATAACAAACTACTGAAAATCAATTTTTCTATACTCAGACAGCAGTTTTAAAGACATTCTAAGCCAAGTTTTCACCCAACTTATCAGCACCAGATACCAATCTGTTTAAGACCATATAACTGCATTGTGTTTATCTGCAAATCATACATTGCCTATCTCAAATTGCTTATGTCAGTCACAGCTACAATCTCTCAAGTTATTTTGGTGTAGTTCATTAACACCCTGTATATATACAGGGTGGAACGGAAGTCATTACATTCCTTCTAATATGCGTTTCACAGAAGCATTATAAACAAAAAAAGGCTAATGGCATTTTGTTCTTTGATCAGCCGATTTTGAAAAAAATAAATGTTTTTCTATCCAAATTAGATGCGTAATTCCACAAGAATATATGAAGATAACAGTTTGTTACTTGTAAGACACATTTCTGGCATAGCTTCGGTAGTAATTATGGGACATCATACAGTGTTTCGAAATAATTAATCACGTAAAAAATGTGAAGGCAGCTCTTTCAGATGTGAAGTAAGTTGACAATGTTACATTGAGGTTGGTCAGGGAATTAACCTGGTTTGTGGATGTAAACAGGTCAGGTGCTTTCGCTTTTGTGTAATGTTTTGGGAGCTAACGTTGTGACGCTGTTTATTTATGTACTGAGCTGGGGAAAGTGACACCCACAAAATCTGCAGTGTCGCCAGCTAGGAAATGGTCAGAGACAAAAACGTAAGATACAAAATGTGTTCCAAATACCGAGATCTACCACTGGTTTAAATTAATGTAATGACTTCCCTTCCATCCTGTATATATAATGGATGAAAAGTTTGCTACTTACCAACATAGTCTGGTGTGCCCAGAATATCCCGGATGTCAGCTCCTTGGCCTACATGTCTTGATATTCCCAGGTCACAAAGTTTCACTTCACCATGCGGATAGTCACTGGTAAGAACCAGGTTTTGAGGCTGCAACAAAAAACAAATTCTCTTTAGCTTGAAATTGCATTTGTTTCATAAGCTAAATTCTTGCACAATGAGTTCAAGATAATTAAAAGAGGACTATTGTGATCCTTAACTTAACTCTATGCTATTTTTATCTATGGGAGAACTTGAAAAATAAAGTGTATGCAACACATTTCCATTTTCATTGGAAGGCATAAAAGAAAACATTCACTCAATTTCAAATATTGAACTCTCAAGTGTGAATACACATTTCCTACAAAGGTGCTAGAAATGTGTGGATAGAGGAAGACAACATGTCCAACATCTTTTTATGAAATGATATGAGAACATCGGTCTGGGTGGCTCAGTTGGTTAGTCACTGGCCTGCTGATCACGAGGTCGCGGGTTCAAATCCGGACCAGGCCGATTGTGTTTAAATGTCCTTCAAAGCATCAGCCCCATGTCATTGTATTTTCTAGCTTGTAAATGAACTCCGAAATTCCGGCACACCGGCGGATATGATATGATCTTGGCAATTGGCAGCGTCGTTAGCAAATAGTATTTATTTTTAAGTATGAGAATGGAAAGCATGGTGTGATTATAGAAGTAACGAAACGAAAGCTTGCCAACGAGAGCTGTGCGAAATTTCCGTACTACTCCAATAAGTACGCGCGCGCAGGGAAACGTAGTGAAGGTCACACGGGCCGTACGCCTGCCGGCCAAGCTTTGTAGTAAATGCATAAGGGATAGAATATGGGAATTTTAATGGGCAAAAAATATCGCAAGATTGTTGCGCATATGTTTATCCTTCCAATATATCTCCATAGAGTGTATGCAAGGTGATTCTGTACAAGCATCTTTTAATTTGAAGAGCAACAACCGATGGAAATGGCATGTTTCGTGAAAACCCAACCTGCCCTTATATCACGTTAATCTGGTGAAATTTACGTCGTCCAGCCCCGTATCACGCCCCAGCTCAGAGTATCTATTATCCCTGTGCATGAACGAATAGGTATCCGTAATTATGGAGCTATTATTGTTGGGAAAGATTGCAAAGAGCCATCTCCATGATAACATAGTGCTGCAGTTCATGTTCCAAGTAATTTTGCTAAAGCATATAGGGCGGGTGTTTCTTTTTTCCCTGTATAAATACTGGCTATTCGCTTTCTAAATGCTGGTACGCTTGCTTAAACTGTGAAACGCTGTAACTTTGACCATTCTCTCTAACATCGAAGTTGTGAAGTATTCGACCTGGTCTAGCAAATAATAAAGGAAAGCAGTACTGGAAAATAAAATGATTAGGAAGCCCAATGGCACACCTTTTAAATGAGATTTTCACTTGTTTTCTGGGAAAGTGATTCGGAAGCCCAATAGCACGCCTTTTCAATAAGATTTTCACTTGTTTTCTGGGCTATCACAATTATTACGCTTCCATGGGAAATTAAAACGATTTGAATCCAAGCCCAAATTTAATACGATCTGCATTTTCACGCGGTACGTATGGAGATCGATTAGGATACGCAAGGTTCGAGAATAAATAATTGAAGTTTTGGTTGATTTGGTTTATGTTGGCGAACCTGTAAAACATTCGTTGGTTTGTTGTCCTGTGTATTTTAAGCAGGTTTTGAGGTTAATTAATGCTTTTGAGAAGAATACACCGCAATGAAAACAAAGTGGCTCTGTTGTGTCTTATTACACTAGTTTCTCTAAGGAAACAAAATGACGAGCGTGCAGGGTGTTCGAGTACAATTGAATTTAGTATCTTTGAAGTATTCAAATCGGTTTGAAGATTGTAAGGTGTTTCCATGCAACAAAATTTCGATCGATTCTAAGAAGAGGTTCAGATCTAAGATTCAATGCGACCTAAATAGCGTTTCCATGCAGCATTGAATCAGGAATGAGAACCCAAATCGATTTTAATTGCCCACGGAAACATGGTAAAAGTTTTTTAGCTCAGATTTTTCGGTACG
Source organism: Tenodera sinensis (assembly GCA_030765045.1). Classification (NCBI taxonomy): domain Eukaryota; kingdom Metazoa; phylum Arthropoda; class Insecta; order Mantodea; family Mantidae; genus Tenodera; species Tenodera sinensis. The sequence goes on from CM060972.1 coordinate 57,588,196, forward strand.
CACGGCATTTATTTTCGCTGTTCAACGTCCTTTAATGATTCTTCAGAGGCTCTATAGAAAACTCCATGCTTCTGTACATAAACGCGAACACATGGTCGCAGATATCCTCATTTTTACTTTCTCTACTACGTATAGTAAGTGGGGGAAGTATTGTATTCGACCCAAAATTTTGATGTCGAGATTTCACCGGAAATATGTTCTGAGGCCCCTTAACTAAAAAAAGAGCATTTTTAGGGAAAGGTCCGCGTGTGTGTCTGTGGACAGCATAACTCAAAAACGAAAGGTGCGTTAAAAATCAAAGCTGATATTTAAGTTTACTATCCTTCAAGGATGCGACACAAGGATTTTAAAGAAAATTCCTCCACCCTAAATCACCCTTTACATGAAAAAAAAAATTTGGAAAATTTTTAATTTTCTCACAAATGGTTAATGATTGTGATTAAATTACTACATATATTTATGATATTTTTAAGGCAAATGAAAATATTTTCTTGTAGTCCTGTTTACTCTTGATGACGTTTGCATAACTGGTAAACCGTAACACATCTTGTAGATTAAACGTAACTGTAAAAAGATTCAGTTCTCGTTAAAACACACAAGTTATATCTAAATGCATTTTTGTTTGTAGAGTGAATCATTTAGGAAATATTCCTTCTTATTGGTGTACATTTTGCAGCACTTAAGCGTTTCTGAAATAGAAGGTCGTTATCCAATTTTTTATCTCTTGGCTGTGCAAAGAGAACGGAATCTCAAAGCTTTAAAGGATTTGACTATCGCACAAAGCCTACTGTATTCCCATATTCCCCTTGCACCTACAAGGAAATAAGCAATAAGATAATTTGTACAAATGTTTATCTCGACTAACATGAAGAAGATACGAGGAATGAATTTCTAAGCATAGTTAGTATAAGAGTAGAACACTTCAGATTTTTTATTTTATTCCGTAGAATCCAATGAACCACCAACTAATCGTGATAATGAGTACTTTTAAGGTACATTTGTGAGCATTTCGTTCACAACCAATTGGAATTAGAATGCATACTGGCTGTTTAAATGTCAAGGCATGCTATGGCCCTTTCTAGGCTATAGAGAGCGATCCAGTTTCACCACAATATACATATGGGCATTGGCCCAACTATTCAATGAGCCAAGAGATCTTTGTGCACGGTTCGACTCCAGAGCCATGTAACAATGAAACCTGCTTACCTTGATGTCTAGATGTGCTACGTTGATGGAGTGCAGGTACACGAGCCCGTCTAGGATCTGTCTCATCAGTCTCTTCACCTGACGCTCCTCTGGAACCTCGTCCCGATCCAGAAGCATCTGCAATTCGCCTCCAGAGGCACTGCAACAAACATTAAACCTCTTCTATTCCCGAAATCTGACTAGATGAAAATACATCAACTAATGCTTAGTTATTCATAGTAAAACCCAAGTTCGAGCATTTTATCCTCGTGAAAGTTTTAGAAATACTTTAGATCATTCCTGTCACCCCTCTTCCCCGCGCCTGCTGTATAACACTGGCACTCTAAAGCCGAAACCAGGCAAAGAATTTAAATTTGTGCCTATAAAAAATAAAAGAGTCAATACAATGTCCCCTTGAAAATAAGTTGGATGCTCCTGTACATCCGGAAAATTTAACTACATCCTTGCATGTGCTAGAAAGTCTGGCATTACTCGAAAACTTTCACTCCAGTGTTGAAAATCAATATGTAATGAAAATAGTTATGGTTTAAATTGACAGGTGCGTACGTATACAGGCGTAACCTTTTTTAACCCTTGTGTCCTTTTAAAATCGTTTATACCTGATGGTTTCAGTATCAAATAGAACTAACAACTGAATGCTGATTCTCTCATGGGTTACTAATGGAGGAAAATAAACTACTCCCTCCCAGACAGCTATTTGTTGTGCCTTTACTCCAATTGTCAATCCTAAAAGTGATAAATTAACTACTTACAGCTCCAGTAGCAGGATCATTTCGTGGGCGGACTCGAACACTTGGTGAAGGCGCACGATGCGTGGCGATCCAGCACAGGCCTCTAGGACCGCCACCTCGTGAAGGATTTCTGGTCGGAGATCTGCTGACCGCCGTCGCTTCCTCAGGAACTTGGCGGCGAACTGCTGTCCGCTCGTCCTGTGCCTGCATCGCCGCACGGCCGCGTACTTGCCCCTGGAACAGAATAACTTTCGTAAGCTCCTGGTTCAATCTTTAGGTTTAATTTCTTGTTGAGAAGTACAGTAAACTAAATAGAAGGTTGCTAATATCGGTACCTCAGGTAGTACAGTAATGCGTCAAGTATAATCTGTCTCAAACTAGAAACATATTGTTGTGAACATATGGGAGGGAAGAAAGGCAGACACGGAGACACTGTAAGGGAACCCTCTTAAGCGGTGGAGTAAAATCCATGGGTGTTTATAGGGGCGGTTATTGTACGATACAATAATAAAAGAGTGAGTGAGTGATTAGGGTTTAAGGGCCCGTCGACAGCTAGGTCATTAGAGCCCCAAGTCAAAAGATAAAAAACGGATAAAACTCACCACCACTTAAAACTCAAAGTTAAATAGTAAAACGCAAGCTAAAACAGCCAAAAGCTAAAACAGTTAAAACTTAAAAACTTGTCTAAAATGTATGCTCAAAATAGCTAAAAGCGTGTAAAATGATCTAAAAAGGTAAGCAGATAAAACGTAAAAGGTAAAAAGTAAAACCACGCAATAAAATTTAAACTTGCTTACCAAAGCCAATGCTGCCGACAAACCGCAGCACTGAATCCACAGCTACCGGGTCGTCGCCTAACATCGTCTTTAAACTAGAACCCAGGCCAAACAACTGGCGCTCACGATTGTAGCGCGGACAATCAAGTAGGACATGGGCCACAGAGAACAATAATAAAAGAAAACGCCCGTTAATTTCCCTCCACCAATCAGCAGCCTAAGAGCGTTCCGTTCCAGTGTTTTTTCCTTCCCTCCCATTTGTTTACGATAGGATCGTATTAACTTGAGACAGATCTCATAAGACGGCTATATGCTTATACTCTACCTGCCTGGAGTTCATATACTTCGTGCAAGATACAGAAAAGGTACAAACGATATGCTGTTTCTTTGTTAAGAGACCACAAACGCGGAAGTGTTTTTGTTGTATAGGAAAGGCGCTGCAGTCAAAGTAACCCCCATAAATCTCTATGGTCACGAAGGAAAAGTTTTATCACTTCTTTCAAGCGGCATACCGTTTACTTGGACACTTTCTACCAGTTTAGCTACTATTCGTAGCTACATAAACAGCACTTTACTAAAGCTGTTTTTATCTAGCCATAGTCATGCAAGAAAGCTATTTCATTAACAGATCTGTATGTTCAGCAAACAATTAAGTTGTACAATAGATTTAATACAGAAACGGGTTCAGATTTATTCTGTCCTTTTGATCAGTGCAATGATTTTAGTCACATCGAAAGATAATAAGATGCAACTTATTTCCCAAATACACAATTTTCTTCTCGTCACTAACAGTCTAGTCTATCGTGCTATCACAACCTCTTTTACTTCCGTAACGATGCTCAGTTCTTTCAGTGTCTTTCTTCACTTTCGCTGTCTCTCACACACAACGATCCAATCACCCGAAGCTGGTTAGAATCTTCTTCACGACGACACACACAGCTGTCTCGCACTCACTGACACACTGATCCACTCAAGTCTGTAACCGTAAACTCCGTTTCTGCTCCTTCGCCTCTTTATATAGAGGGGATAACGTCACACGGACCGTTCGAGAACTCCTTCAAACCAGCGGGCTGTGACGTAACCAGATCTTTCTCGAAGGTACTGGAAAAAGCCCCTTTTGTGCAGCTGCTTCGATTGTTAGTCACGTACGTCCTTTGTTGTGCGCCGAACCCGACTTCAAAATATTTATTTAGGAATACCATGTGTGTAGCAATAGGAAGAAATTTAAATGTTTTTAAGTGGAGAATGTTATTTATTTCTCTTACGCAAATTTTTATAAAATTTAATCCCGATGTTCTTCACAATGTTTGTTTTGCAAAACTACATGAAGATCGTTCTTTTGTTGCTATTAAGCTGATGGAGGCTTTGATTCATTTTAAGCGCTTCCTATACTTTCTAATGTGAACTAGTTCTCTAAATTGAATGCAAAAGGCAGTATTTTATTTAACTCCTGAAAGCCTGATGACCATCAGTTTTTGGCACACGTTCTGCCTTTTTCTGTAATTTAACTATTTGTTCACTTTCACCATATAAACCCCCAAGAAATGTCATATCACACGAGACTACGGAAATTTCCATAATAAACATTTATTTGCATTTTTATATCTCCTTTGTTATTAACAGAGAGTTGCCTAGTATATTTCTTAAACTCTTTCACATCAGTGATTTAATTCTTAATAATATTTACACAATACACAGCTTGCATCATTCTGTAAGACAATGCAGATTTTGTAAAGATGGTGGTCGGTTCCTTCTTGCATAACTACGTCCATTTCTTAAGGTATTGCAGCAACATCTGTTGGTAATTTTCAATGTACAATTTATCCGTATGAAATTCAATTCACAAAAGTTGTCGTTCAATGCAAACTACTTTGGTTATATGAGTTAATATTCAACCAAAACATGTCTTGAGGAAGGGTTTGCAGCATCTCGTTGAACGGTATGATCAACTACAGATCAGGTTTTGGTTCAGTATCAAGGTTATCTTCTCCAACGCATGGCTTCCTCACACACGTGATATTTGCATTGTTTCTTTTATTTTTGTAGCATTAATGCTTACACAGGAACGTGATTCGACCCTCGTGTGAACATTGCTTTAGCTGATTTATCCTTCAAGGTTATGTTCTGTATCCCCGACGACTGGGATTTCACAGTTTATATATCGGGCTAGAAATACCATCAAATGCTCACTCTATCATTTCCAAAATGCATATTTCATGAAAATGTACGTCTTACAATTTTTTTTAATAATCCATGCATATATTTTGATTTAATGTTCATTATAGCATGTTTTGAAATATTATTTAAACCTATTACCAATAATGTAGTTTTTCTCAGTATCTTTAAATTTCAACAGTATCTCACTTCTTTTTACTGTTTACCCTCCTCGTATTGAGGACTTACATCTCCCAGCAAACTCTGGATTAGAAAGAGTAGCCAGGATAAGTGATCAGCCCGAACTGAGGAAGGAGATGGTATGAGATGAGGGCGAAATGGATGAAAGGAAAGGTAGTGGAGCAGTTGGTGGAATGAATGGCGGGGGAAACCGGATAACCCAGATGAAACTTGCCAGGACGCCGCTTTGTCCACTACAAATGCCACACAGCTTCCTGGAATCGAACACAGGGCGCCTTGATGAGAGGCCGTCTGAGAATTTCACAAGAGATTTTAAAAACTGTGCGTTTTAGATGAACTCGAAAAACACAATCCTGATCTTTTTTATTTTCTGTTTAAGCGGATATTTCAGTAATCATGAGCATGAGAAGAGGCAACACTACAGGTTGAATAAAAAAATTAATTACAACATAAACACGGTTCGCTAAGGAAACATTTGTTTGGCCACGACCTGCAACTGTTCCCAATACACGAACAGCGCAACCAACTGTGCAAATGCAACTTCGCTCCGCCCATGCAAATCCAAGCCAAAGGGAGAGAGGCGGCCTTGGATTAATTAGCGAGCATAGTGAAGGCCGTGTCTAGCTGTAAAGTGCATTACATACAACACAAGAAGGGGTTCACACTAAGTGATATCCGGGACTGTCCCCACTTCGCTTTCCACTCCAATGTTTCAAACATTCAACTTGTGTGCAGAGCCCAGCTTCGCGTCAGAAAGCTACGGTGTTCCCAAGAGCTTGCAGGGTTTTAGAGTAACAGAGTTTAATGTCCACGAATAGTAAATAAAAGCATTTGAGTACAAACATTTGCACTGCTTATCAAAAGGTGTCAGCTGGTACCTTTCGGCTTGTACAGTAACCTAAATAGCATGGGTGGAAAGCAGTGGCGTATTCTCTATGAACATAACCAACATAACCACGATCACGGTTCCAAAGAAGCGTTTAATAAGCAGAACAGTGGATAGTGTGCTTGTGTGGGTTTAGACCATGTACCAGTCCGTCCTGTAAATAAATTAGGTTTATGTTCGACCATGCCATACTGTAGTGCTTATATGCCACTGTAATAGACCACATATCCACCTCTTTATAGCGACACTACTAATTCACCAATCAAAAAATCCGTATGTAGCAAACAATACTTCGCCGTCTGCGCACATTCTCACGCAGCTGGAAGCAAAACTATCAATTCCCGTATATGAAATAAAGCTACTCTGTTTATTTAATAATTAGTGTTCATATTATAACAAACATTCTAATAAATTCAATTTGTCTTCACGTTTTTGAAAATCTACTTTTTTTAAGGCGCAGCATATATACTCTTTGCATCATTGAGTCAAGGCGAACATAACAATAAAAGTTGAAGGTGCAACTATCGATTCTCGTATATACAATCGAATAACAAATACGTCATTAAAATGTCGGGCACCAGTGACAATGACAGGCAGCGTAGAATTTTAGAAACGTTTCATAAACTCGTTTTAAACTTAACACATGCTCGAGCATAAATACTCGTATGGAGCTTAAGTATAATGGCATCTAAATTCGCTAGCTTGTTTCATATATATTCGCATCTTTAACTGCTGCCATTGTATAATTATTCGCTGTTTCCTACATTATGAAAGCATACAAACATGTATAATATACACATCCGTGGCGGTTAGAGCACGTCTCTAACTAAATAACTGCTGTTACAGAGAGCCATACCGTTGTAAAATGATATAAGACTGCCCAGTTAGTTAATACATGTTTGCAATATTCCAACATTGCTATCTGGAAATAAAAGCATGTCCAGCGCAATCTTGGATGATTGGATCCCATGCTGCAGCAATTACAGTCGCGTTTTTTGGGGCACATTTCGCACAGAATACAGATGAGCTGTTGTCTGATGTCGTTCTCTTGCTGGGCAAGCATCTATGTGTAGAAGAGCAACTCATTGGCCACGTGATCAGGGTAAAATGTCTCCGTGAAGGTGAGCAGGCTCCGCGCGCACACACACCACGTTACGATATTATATGTACGGCTATTGTATGCTCAACCAGGGGTGACCATATCGACGGTCCAACTTGGCAAAATTAGCTCACTTTCAAAACCAACGTAGGTACTGTTTGGACTCGAGGCTTTTAAGTCCCCATAAGAATTATCTTGTATGAGCTAGCTAGCTACTTTCGTCAAAGTAGATTTACGACTTGGCCTAACATTTCACAACTATGCTTCTATTAAATGGATGTCATTTTGCCCTAGCTCATTATATTTACTTTCTCTTCATCTGATTACCCTCCCAGAATAGAGGACTTACCAACCCTAGGACTTACAAGCCTGAGTCCTAGGGTCAGATGCCTGTCGGGGAGCAGACAAACCTTTGGACCTGCACCAGTTATGACAGCGAGGAAGACGATTATATGAAATGTAGGATAAATGGATGATTGGAAAGGTGATGATGGAGCAGTTGGAATGAGTAGCGGGAGAAACCGAGAACCCGGAGAAAACCCGCCCAGACGCTGCTTCATCCACCACGAATACCACATGCGGTTCCTGGAATCGAACTCTTTCGCCTTTGTGGTATCGAAAGAATACTACAAGCATTTTAAATATATGTCTCTTTTGTTACATTAGCTACAGTTTTATATTTCGGTTGAATTTCTTTCTTTAAGCCCATTTTATGATAGATAACCTTCGAGGAAAACCCCGGGATATCTTCTCACTTTACGCAGATAATATGCATTATTGCTTTAAGTTGCATTTATCCTATCTTTTCAGACAAATTTATTGTATAAGTTTACTCTTTCTTTGGAAAATACACTTTGATTTTTACAATGATGAGCCATTTTTAAGCAACTCCATTATTTTCAAAGCTTAGCTTGGCGGTTTATACATTTCAAAGTTGTATGCCCAACTCAGATTTTCGGTCACTTCCATATTTACACACAGATTGCACCACATTGCTGCAAATTTTTGTGTGACATTTTGTTACTATACAAATTGATATAAATAATTAAAATTAAGAAAATTATTTTCTAGAGGACTATTTTGATGTATATTGAGGACCACTCTTTAAATCATGGTGTGAAAATCCTTTTGATGCAAAAAATATTTCATTATTTAAATTTGATAAAAGCTCTAAGGACTATTATTAGACCGTTTAAGTGTAAGATATCACTATTAAGCATACAACATTTTATTTACTAGTAATTGTAATTAGATAGGTATTAAAATGCATAAACTGAGCTATAATTGATTCTGTAGTTAACATCCATTTACGCAGTGCAGTCCTATATACAAACAGGCAGTTCAAAGCAAATATAAACATGCACTTAACCTCACTCAGTGAAATCGCTCGTGTGATGCTCATTTGTCGGCAGTTTGGTTTCCCCTGTTGCCGCTAACCGCTCGCATAGCGATACTCAGCGTGTGTCCACATACGATTCCAGACATAAAATACACAGGTAGTGAAAGAAAATAGGCAAGAAATTTACAATAGCGGAGAGGAAGAAATGGTGTACACCGCGATATAGGAAGACAATGGCGTACACTCGCGGCTCCATGGCGCCGTTCCAAGGCCTTCACTGAGACAACAATGTCAGGCCTACCATATTTATGTTTCTCCAGATGTGTAACACTTAAACAAGCTTATCGGACTTTCTAGTAATTGTGAAATGTCCGTTACGTAAAATAGGATACAACTCTCTAATACAGATGTGCATTAAAATGAAGATGTTATAAAACTTCCAAACAGAAGCTTCAGTCTAGAAGCAATATAAATGAAAACTGACTCCCCCCACCCTTATAGCCTCATGTAGCATATTTTACACAAAGATATTTTGCTGAGGTTTTAGATTTTTAACGGATCTCCCCTTCTAATTGCATATTATACTAGGAAACCTTCAACAATAAAACCCACGTATTTATAGCTGTTTTATATTGTAAAAATGTTAAATTTTGTCAATAAGATTGTAGGCCTTTCTTAAGAATAAGAAGCAAAAGTAATGCTAGTGTACGCAAATGTAACCCTGCCAGCATCCAAGTATGTCAACACACCGGTTGTTTCACTTGGGCCCTCCCCATCCCTTAATGGGTGGAATTGGGAATTAGGAGAAGAGCGTCGTATGTAGCAAACTATCTCTAGTATTAAGGGATTAAAACTGAATTTTAGCTGTTTTTCAATATTTCTGTCGTACTTTAATAGTTACACCAGTAAAAATGAATTGAGACTATTGCATAACCACACTTAAAAGTTACACAGTTCCTTATGTACCGAAAGGAAGCGCTTTGTTCTGTTAAACTCTCTTAACATTGTTAAGTCTATAGAATTAAAGTTAATGAGTATTTAAATAAGACTAATAACTGGAAAAGTCTGTTAAATACCAAACTTGGTATTGAAGTTCAGTAAGGTCGCGACGCGTAAATTTAAGAAAATTCCCTCATACTAAACTGTCATTTACATGGAATATTTTTCGAAAAATTCTCATTTTCTCAAAAATGGCTCCAAGAATTTTAATTAAAATACGACATATTTAATGTATTTTCATGGCAAATGAACTGTATATCTTGAATTTTCTAGAATAGCCCCTAAGTTCTCTTCATTCCGAATGACTTTTACATAACTGGTAAACCGTAAGGGATAGACAAAGTCTTAGTGCATAAAAAATCTCGCTAAAATCAATTTAAGGCAAATACATTATTTGTGAATTGAAACAGGAAATCGTGCCCTTTTAACCTAGCTAAGAGAATGTGATGTCAAAGCCATCATCTAGCGACCAGCTCTTACAATACGTGACTATCGGTTAAGTATTCTCTAATTCCTGTATGGAAATATGTAATAGATTTCTACAACGTTAACATGAATTAGATAGAAGAATGTGTGTTTTAAAGAGTGAGTAGAGAAAGCCATGTGAGTGCACGTATCGGGTTTGTTTTCCTCCGTGTCTGAAACTTGACTGAGTGCCTATATTATTTGCCGCTATGAGCGATCCGCTTTCTTGAACATCCAACTGTGCATTCACTTGCATTCGTAAGGGACCTTGCACTTTTCGCTCGTGTTGGGCTGAACCTGGAAGGTTTGTACCAAAAGCATCGCCTATAATAGCTAAGGTCGTTCGAACTATATTTATCCTGAGAGATGTGGATTTCCTTGAGGAGAGGTGTGTTGGAACTGGTTCGTGATAGCGATTGTCAGTTGTTTCGTCATAATGCGGCAAGCAAACCGTAACAAATAACGTTTTCCTGATTTTCTTTGTTTTATTACTGCATAGCGAGAAAGTGAAAAACGGTTAAGCCACGCCCAGATTTCACCTTTCTTAATTAATTTTTTTTACTCTTTTACAAATAAATGCAATGTCTTGGCAAAACTCTCTCTTTGTACATCTTTATTTCAAAGCGTGTATCCGTGTATATAATGAAACGCATAATCAATTCCGGATTCTTGATAGAAAACAGATGTTAAATGAGCCATTTAATTTTGATTTTCTTTATTATTATTGTCAATGCAGGCGCTGACATGATCTTGCAATTGACAGCGTCATTACAAAAAACAAAAGACAAACCATGAAATATATTGATTCTACATTACTTAAAAGTATTTCATTTAAATATTAATAAAATGTAATCAAAACAATTTGGCTAATCTCAGACTAGTTTGAACTGCATGATAAATTATTTCAGGATAAATGAAAACCTAAACAAACTCTTCTAGCCTTTGTTTTCTTTATTTATTGGCATCTTATAATTCTGAACCTTTTATTGGGTTTGCAAAGGATCAGATAAAAGTCTGTGTAATCTTACACCTAATTATGGCCGACACAAAATTTAATGGCGGGTGGCAGGAGTTGGTCAACACAAAATCCAATTGGAGGCTGACTAGGCGTTGGGGCATTAAAGTTTGTGTCTGCCATAGCAACGCTTTATTTCTAGCATATCAGGGGAAAATACCCTATATCGGTTTCGAAAACGAGCAATTTTTCGTACAGAGAGCGAAAACGGATTTACTGAATTTGCGACTTTAAAATAAGTAATTCCTTAAATATTATGTATGATTTGTTGTTCATTTTAAAACCACTATGCTATATCCATACTATACAGCAACAGGACTTTTCCAGATATAGAATTACATATAAGGAAAGAAAGAAAAAAGGAGAATATAACTGATCCCGTATTCTACGTAAAACAATAGTTGATTTCCGCATCCGGTCTTAATGCCTCGCAGAGCGCAGTCCATGGAGGGAAAGTTCATGTGATATACTTTTCACTGCGGACAACATCGCGTGTGTAAACCACACTTGTTTACGTCAGCTCTTCCTAGAACTACAGCACTAGTACCTGATGTGTAATAATCTCACAGCTTTCTCTATCCATAGCGTCCTCTTACCAACACGGATTCGAACCCGGGAAACCTATGTGGGCTTTGTGATGGACAAAGTGGCGTCAGGGTGGGTTTTCTACGCCCCCACCCCACTCATCTGCCCCATCATCATCTTTCCTTTCATTCATTTCAGAATCATTTCCGATCATCTTCATTAGTATACCACGCTTCGGGCTGATATTTACCCATCCTGGTTACTCTCTAACCCAAAGTTTTTCTGCTCCCTGCCAGGCATCTGACCGCAGTCCCCCATACGAGTAAGATAATACAGAAAGGAACGTATTTTTAAAATAACTTCCTTAACGGAGAGGTCTCAGAGCTTAAACTTAGGTTGACATTACATATGTGGGGAGGTCAAATATTAATTTGTATGCAGAAATAAAGTATGAACTCTGCAATGGATGAGATTTGAGATATTTTCTGCTCTTAAACGCCGTTTGTGATGTGTATATACCTTACTTTTAGAGTTACTCTTTGAACTTCATATCGAACTTTCGAGTCAAATACAATTTTATTCTTCTACGTGAAGCGTACAAAAGCTAAGAAGTGATTATTTTTGCCAGATGTTATGATGTATGGTCCTGGGTTCGATTTCCAGCTGAAGGATGAGAAATTTCTTAAAACAGTCCGGAAGTATGAGCAAGAGTGTGAATTTAATGTTTATAGAGAAACCCCAAATATTAAGCAATAGTCCCCAATTGGCAATTGTTTCAAAGGAAACCCGCCGATACAACCTTAAATATTAGGCATGCACACGAAGGAACAAAAGAAAAGCATAATTCACCCGTCGCATTTGTCAAGTCTTGCACGAGAGAGCGTTGCCTTGCTTGGAACAAACGAACACCCACAAGGTAAATAAAGCAAGCGTAGAGACGTTGCCAATTTTGTGTTTACATTCCGTTAGAAAGGTATGGCTTCATGCCATGGTGTACGTGGAATTTTTAGTTTTACTGCATTGCACCGTTAAACAACATGTGGCAATAAAATGGTTCCAGAGCATTAACTGTTGGCATCATTAGTGCACAAGCGGTGTAGGAGTGAAACGTCATGGTTTACCGGAAAGGTTACTGCTAAGGAAGTTTGCTTTAACAGAAGTTGCAGTTATTCAGGAAACGTCTGTCGTTTGTCTTTCTTCTGCGTAGGACTGTTGGCAAATAAACTAGTAGAGATATCGTGGAGATATAGTGCACCTTTAGAACTGGGCAGGCAAGTTTTTGACGCAGTGTTTAAGAGCGTTTATGACGCCATTAGGCGCGGTAGCAGAACGAAATCTGATGACAGTACTAATTTAAATACTTGTCTTTGGCCAGCTTTGATGAAAAGAACTTAAGAAACTAAATCGCCAACAGAACTCCGATGCTACGCTTGTAGTATCCAGTGTTCATATTTAGTAAGCGTTGTAAACAAAACCGAAGCCCTTTATGGAACTTCTTTTCGGCAGATCTGCATATAACGTTAGATCTGGCACCTATACAGAGCACTGTAAAATCTAACTAGCTTAAATGTCTAACAACTTTAAAACTTTTTAAACGTGGGTTCGTGGACTTCATTTGCTAACAATTCATGTATCTAATCTAAAGGGCAGTGCCACAATAAACCTCCATTTCAGTTATTTATATATGGCTTTTGTATCCTTTTAGATTCCAGGGAATTAGTTCTATGTGGAACTTAGCATTAAGCATTAAAAGCTATAGAAAAACAAAAATGCATAACATCTTTAATGTATTTAAGTTGTTTTAATTCCGTTTCGAGGTCAAATATACTTAAAACATTTCCTTGTATTTGTGAATGCTTTCTATGCTTCGACATTACGTGTAGAAATACAACATATTAAAGCCACGATATTGCATGGTTTGATAGAAAAGAAAGATCACAAAATACTTCAAAGCAATGTGTAAAATTCTTGGGAAAAAGTTTGAAGCACACTGAATAATTTGGAAGGGGCCAAAGCCATTAGATCTTTGATTTTTATTTAAGCCTTAAAGCTTTCCCAGTTACGCAATATTAAAAAAGAATGAGTACTTCAAAGGCTATAAGGAATACAATATTCTTGGTTTAGTTTTATTTGCCTTGTAACTCAAGCATTGTAACCAAAACTGTCGGAGCTATTTTCAGAAAATAAAAAATAACCACTATCTTCCTAAGTAGAAGGTGCCTTAGGGTGGGGAGAATTATAAGTGTTTTTACTTAAAGGTGACTAAAGTATGAAATTTGGTATCCATTCTGATTCTCGTATTGAGGTTATGCTGATATAGATACATACTTTTTTTTTTCTTTTAGATGAAATCTTGATAACGATTTCTTTAGTCGAAAGCGACACTTTCACTAATCCAGGCGATTAGAGGAAGTGTCAAAATCCTGGAAACTTGGACAATCCAATGAATATTGATAAATACTGGTAAGATAGGTGTCACTTAAAAGTTGTAAACCTATACATATCAATAGAAATAGGAATAGGAGAGATACGGAGGGGGTGCGGCACTTAAGCCAGGCTTTTACATCGTAAACCTGTTATGACTTCTTTGGTGTGATATCTTTGATAGGTACTTTCTCGTACTACATCTCGTTATCATTGAATTGTTGTTAAAGTTAAAATTAATATTTGTATAAATATTAATTTTTCATGTTTTGTACCTATATCCCCAAGGGGGCACCCCTGGGAGGAAGAATGGGGTGGCAGGAGACACCGGGTGGCCAGATCCAGATTAACGATAGACCTTGACGGAGGTCCCTAAGGTTTCTCAAGTTTGACGACCCCTCGAAGTCTTTAGGAGGACCTCGGCACGGGGTCCAACGCCCCTTTCCCAGCCAGATCCCATGAACAACCAGGGACGGAAAGAGCTGTGTGCATATCATCCCTGCCAAGCTGCACCTAACGCCTTCGCTGACACTTGAAATAATTAAGCAAACGAAATGGAAGGACAGAAAATTCGGGGGATGCAGCATTCGCCTGGTGACCCGGGGAAACCGCCCGGAAAAAAACCCATCGTTTAGGAAGGTCAGCCACAGAAATCGAACCTACGACCTCCCGAATGCGAGCCTCACACGTTACCAGGGAGCCATCTGGCTCGGTTATACTTATCAAAATGACCAGCTTTCTTTGCTAACAAGGATGGAAGACATTTTCTTTATAAGCAGTAACAGTTGCGAATCATATGCACCCACGGGTGGTGCTGTAGACCTACCCGCAGAACAGCCGTGTAGAAGTAATTGCCTATGCGGCACGGGGACCCCGGATTTGGAGCAACTTCCTGTTGCATGTGGCTGACACGACCGCCGTATGAGTTCGGGTTATGCGAAATGTAACCTTCATGTGAACGTAATGGTCTTCCTTGGGCACTTTAACATCTACAGCATCTTCCTTCTTGTCCGTTACATTCAGAAACATTACGTAACAGGAGGCGATTGTCGTAACAAGGGATATGGTTTGATCGACTTTCTCGCCACCCTTTGCTCCAGTTGAATTCGATTATCACGCTCCGGGTTAACAATGGTCGTGCTGCCTGATGGGAAACAATGGCATTGCGCAAGAATACGTTCGGTGAAAGGAAACCGGCTTCGCTTCATCTGCAAGACAGTGCACCCATAGCGTTCAAATGGACAACAGCTTTCGCTTACTCTAAATGAGTAGGTACCTACACTTATCTGGTGAAATTGCCTACATCGGGATTCAAAACTGGTTTATGTACTTACACGGCAAATTTCAACTTAAAATTTTCAGCGAAGTGCACCTTCAGGCTTATTGACCCACAAATGTTACTCAGAATGAAAGCGAAGATGTTCAACGAGTTTTCAAAGCATAATGCCACTTTCCACCCAAATATAAAACATATGTTTACACCTGTGCACTTTGAGACAACTTGGTCAAGTAATTATTGACCACCAAGAGCAGCCAAGCTACAAACAACAGCTTCAAAACGTGTGGAAATATCTACTGATAAAATGAAATAATGGCACTTTTAGAAAAGTTTAGGCTTCAATCGTACTAAAATAGTTTTTTCTTCTGAAAACACACCATTATAAATCACCCCACATTAAAGTTTTTTAAAATTCAAATGAAACTGTGCTAAAAATGAAGGTTAAGTGCTTTGCATTTTGGGATTTCTCAACTTTAAGATCAGGCTATGAAAATATTAATAAAAATAACAGTTTATTAAAATTCAAAAATGGCTGTGTGTTTCTTAAATAACCATTAATGAATTTCTTCTGAAAACTAGAAGTTAAACAGTTGATTTTGACACGAGGAGCATTTTGAGCAATGAAAAAAATACTGCAAAAGTTTTGAGAAAGACGCTTAAAATTGGAATGCGTGTTAGAATATTGTGTTTAAGGGTATTTCAAAGGCCACAGAGTGATAAATATTGTCAATATTAGTAAATCAAAGGTATCAAATGTAAGTATGGAATATGTTATAATATTTTTTGCATTTTCCCACAGTTTTATCCAATTTCAGAGGTGCATTGTTTTATCTGTGAAAAACACTGCAATCGTTAAATTCTTTAGCACAACATTAAGCTAGGTTGATAGTTACTCGTGGTATGAAAAACGCCTATAACAAGTAACGTTAAAAACCCACATACTAGCATCAAACAATTAAATCAATCTTTATCTGACTAAACGTAAAACAATCAGCCATTTTAGAGTGAACGTCGCAGTAATGATCTGAGGGGAAAGAATAACGGCACGTTATGACGTCACAGGCCTGGAAGGTGCGAGCGGGTCAACTTCCCACAATTCTGTGCAGGAGGCCGTGATCGTTTCTTGTCTTCTGATCGTGACACACTAACACGCACACCGCGCAATGGACTGGATGCGTTCGCTCGTTGAGAAGTTGTAATTATCTGGTTATCATTAACTGCTGTAGACAAAAAACCAGTTGAACTCTGAAATTTCTAGGTTTAAGCTGTTAAGTTCTCTTTTGCTACTTAGACTAATTTATTTTAACATAAATGTGGTTTTAAATTTCTGAAAGAATCCATCTATTTCGTGGGATGTCTAAATAACCTAACACTACGACAAAATATCCAATAAACTTGGCTTGCTTTGGTGTCGCTTCATATTCGTTATATTTTCTCAATTTGAGACTCCTGCATATACTTAAATAGCAAGCTATACTGAAAATTAAATTGTGTAAAATATATTAACTAACCAAAATTATTGTTAGACCTGGTTGTTAAGCACAATTGTTGCAAAAGAACTCTTAAGTGTTCACAATTTTTTCAAATAAAGCGGCGTTTGGGCGGGTTTTCTCCGGTTTCCCCCGCCATACTTTCCACCAACTGTTCCATAATTTCCTTTCCGTTCATCCATTTCATAACATTTCCTTCTTCACTCTCATACCAGCTATGGCGCTGATTATCCAACCTGAATATTCTCTCTGCTCCTCGACAGGCACCTGATCTCAGTAAATAGAGGAGGCTAAATACAGAAAGAAGCATAGTTTGCCTCAAAGACATTCACTTTTTAGTGCCACCTAGACAAAAGCAAGGGTGCTTGCTTAAGCTAGTCATTTTTTTCTGGAAGCTCTTTGTTAATTGGCTGACAACACACCGCTGCGGTCAAGCACAATGTCACGCGTGAAGGAAAAAACAGTTGAATCACGATGCTACAATACGTGCTCTTGCGGCGATTTCTACGTCCTTCTCAGCCGCATCAGCTGACCTTATTTGTGTAGCTGATCCAAGCTGAGCTAGTCAGAACGAAATGTATTACACAAAGAGTCGCCCATAAATGAAGGATATTAAAAGAATCCCATGCTGCCTTTCACCATTCCTGTTCAACACTGCGTTAGGGTCAGAATAATTCCATCGCTAGTGCCATAACATTCGCTTTGTTGTAGTCATAAAAACACGGCAAGCCAAGGCCAGGTAAAAGATTTCTTTTGTTTTCTTCAAAATAAGACAGCTTCTTTTAATTAAAGAGATATGACAGAAAAATGGAAAGTGTTTGCAAAAATCGATATCGACGCGTTGCGGCAAGATCCACCATCTGCTGGGCCGTCTCTTTTTTTTTTTTTTTTTTTTTTTTTGAAACATGTTCAAGGAATTTCTGCCAGAAAATGCGCTTATCTCTTCCACATCTCACGGCAATACGAAAACGGAGTCAAAGAATTGAATAAGGAGCCAGAAACATCAACAATTATAATTATCAGTTTAGGACAATGAAACAATAGAGACTATTTCATACACAGAGGCGAATTATCACCTGATCATTCTTTTGTTTTGTACAGAGGTCATTCTTTTGTGTCACCAACTGTATCCCATAAATCGCTGGAAAACAATGTATTATGCATTACAATAGATTAGCAATCAAAATAGCACTTCATTTCAATTTGAAAACTGTGTTTTTAATAATTAATGTATTTTCCTAGAATAAAGGTTATTTGTTAATGTTAAAAATAAAGTGAGATTTATTTGAGGTTATAAACTGGTTTTCTGTTATAACAAGAGACGATTGAAATGCATGTAATTCTTGGGTTTCGTTTTCCTCAGTTGGCAGTGCTGAGTAAGTCGAACTACACTAATCGAAATGAATGTTTTAGATTATTTGTAACAGAATTTAACATTTTCTGGTCAAATGTTTTCGGTACAGTGTGTATATAGTAAAGGAGGGGGGACACCTCGACACAACGCGACCCCAACATGGATCTTTTGTAGGATACCACCCCTAAGTGGGAAGGGATGAGGCGAAGTGAGACCGGAGGCTTGTCAGAGAACGGAGCTAGCGAAGCCCAGAGACGCAGTTACAAATATTGACACTTGGGGCACAACCGAAATGTTTCCTCTACCCAGTGAGAGGGCGACAAGGCAATCCTTGCGGCCCGAGCAGCAGCTTCCAGGAGGGCCAGGGAAGGGCAGGCATCTGTGCCATCGGTCTACATTCGCCGGGGTGCACCAGACTACCGACCAAACCTGAAAGATGACAAGGGAGGGAAATGAGAAATGAATGGAAAGGAATCCGTGGGGAAGAGAATCCACACCAGATTCGCCTAGTGACAAGGGAAAGCTGCGGAAAAAGCCATCTTACGATTTTACTTGTAATATTATTCTGTTACTAGGCCTCTACCTGCACTATTTCCCCGGCAACACTCGCAATGGAAAGTGCCCACGAATGAGTTACTATATATTTTACTTACTCTTCATATGTATATGTGTGTATATACATAAAATTGTTTACAACTTGGTTACTCTTTGGCAATGGTTGCATTCTTTTGTCCAACCCGAACTTGGCCTTTCCGCAGGTTCTTGAGCACTTTTATGCTGTGGATGAATGGACCTCTGAACCAGTTGGACGTGCTACTTTACCATGATTCCAGTTTGGCAGCTGGAAGGTCATGGCCCCAGTCTTCACTAAGTCCATATGCACTATGGCCGGCCAAACTTGTAATTATGTACAAGATAAGACTCATTTTTCGCACTCATGTCTTTTGTCTGTAACCCCTCCCACCTTGTTTCTGCTCGCCTCGGCCCACTTCGGTGGCTCGATCGGTCAGATCGGCTTGGGTGTGTATGACCCCAACTGTTATTTCATCTTTTTTTCCCCAAACAAGTCCAACAGCTTCTGACGGTCTGCAGCATGGAGCAAGACCACAAGCATGACTCCACCTTCATAACGCAAGTACCTAGATATAACAACACTTTTTTATTTGTAATGGAACAAAAACCAAACGTTATTATAATAACCTAAATGGCAGATCTGTAATTATTACAACTGAATTGCATTGAACAGTTTTCATTTGAATCATTTCTGCTTAAGGGGCTTAAAATTGTCAAAAAATCAGTTTTTAAAAGTATACGTCAAATGTTTAAGTTTATTTTGCAAAAAACAATTATTAAAATATTTGCACCACATTTTAACTAGTATTTGTTACTGGGTTCTATTGTAAATACGACAATTGGTGGTACCGCCTTCAACTTTTCTTGTTCGTGTTGACCAATGATACAGAAAAACAGAGTAGCTTTATTCCACATACGCTTTCAACTGCGTTGGAATGTGCGCAGACGCCGAAGTGTTGATCGCTGTATTCGAATCTTCTCATTCGCTGCTAGCAGTGTCGTGATGAACAGGTGCACCTTTGATTGGTGCATAGTAGTGTCATTGTGAAGAGATGGATATAATGAGGTCTATTACATTATGGCATAGTCGAACATAAAATATATTATGCATCTACTAAGACAGAGATCATAAGCATTTCACTCTATCAAAATATATCGCACTTCTACAGCCTCTCCATGTTTTATCGCCAATAATTGAATGCTAAAATTGAATTGTAAAATGAACCGGAAACCGCAGCGTGTAAATTTTTCGAAAGTCAAGCTATATGTATGCATGTTTCAAAAACTTTATTGCAAAAATCTTTTCTAGTCTTTAGGTTTTTACGTTTTCCTGAAACTTATAATTTTGCACATATAGGTGCCATTTTCTCCTATACAACTGCATATAGGAAGATCAAATTTTCTGAGCTGTTTAAACATCATAGGAACTTAAAACGAGTAGCAGTAGTTTTGCCATATTTTACATGCAGTTTAGAAACTATAATGTATTATAACAATTGAGGTAATTTTTTAAAATTATATATAAACCTAGATTTTCACTATAAATTGGAATTTTGAAAAACTAATCCACTCATTTTGTCATAAATACTGTTTTTTTGGTTTTACCATAAGTTTAAACGCATTAGAACAGTGGGTTTTCAAATAAGTGAACGTCAGCATACCAAAATTATTTTTTCTGTGTATTAACTTGCATGAATGTCACATATCTTGCTTTGGATTACAAACTTGATTTTCACATATATTCTACCCCAAGTACTGTACAATGTGTAAGGCAAAAATTATGATTATGGCTGTAATAATTTAGGTGATGTTTACATTACAATATTTAAATGTGTAGATCAGTGTGTTTAACTAACCTTTATAGGATTACGGAAATAGTTTTTTGTATATATTCAGTTTAATGAGTAAACTTATTCAGATATTTCCATTAATAAGTGGCCAACTACAGTCTGCCACGGTGAGTAGGGTTCGAACTGGCGTGTGACGGGAGAAAGTTCTGCAGCCTCTTCATGCTCCATCGAGAGGCCGTTGTGCAACTCAATTGTTGCGCCAACAATTGCAACGTGAATGGCAGTCGTGCCAACCTTAAAACTGCTAATCGCGATTAGCAGTCAAGGAATTTAAGGATTGGCAGCAAGAAACCACAAATCTGTCAGGGAATATTGCGTCAGAATATCTGATTCCGATTTGCAGTCAATAGAAAGCACGAATACAGGTGCTGTGAGATCATGCCAGAGGAATAAAGTATAATGGTTAAGCGATCAAAGGGATACCACTAGGTGCAATGTCCTCCCGGCATGTTCCAGCTCTGGAAGAGCCGGTTACTTCGTGCAATTTTGAGCTTCAGTGAACCCTCCGCGTTTGTTTGTCAAAACTTTAAATCATATTTGCCATAGACTCCTCTGTGGTGTGCCAGTTAGAATGCTGGCCTCCAAATACAGAGGTTCGGGCTCAATTCCCGGGTGGAAGATGGGAATTTTTCTTTCGCCACATTATTCCACATCCTCTCCAGAGTCTGGAATTAGAATGAGAACGTAAATGTGCGTGCGTGCGTGTGTGTGTGTGTGTGTGTGTGTGTGTGTGTGTGTGTGTGAATTTAATATTCACAAAGAAAACCCAACGTAAACAAACCCAAATTATACAAATAGTGAAGCCGATAACCAATTATTCCAAAGAAAAACACGTCAAAATGACCTCAAATGGTAACTCTTAGCCATTAACGGGGGAGGGGGGGGGGTGTTTTCTGCTCAACTTCTGTAATTTTTTAATTAAAGACATCCAATTAATAGTTACTGTCAATCACTGTTTCTACCACTAAATTGTGTAATTGTTTGAAAGTTGTCATTGTTGATTTTTTTTAAGAAACAATGAAATGTCAAGGTGATCATAAAGTACTACCCCGTCGCTATAATGTGATTCATGCAAAAAAGTAAAAAGTTAAACAATGTTAAATATTACATTTATAAACATGACAAGTTATAACACCCATTTTCAAAATACAGTTGAACCTGACTTATGTGTATATCAAGGGGAAGAGGGAAGATTATCTGAGATTTTGACGCTGCATCTTTTTTTTTTTTTTTTTTAAAGAAAAGAGTGATACAGTGGGCCTACATGTTTAAATTTTTACTAACAAAATATGTATGAAGAAAACATTATTTTGAACTTGGTCGTCCTTTAAAGAAATCAGTTAATTTAGCTTGTTTCACTCACGTGGCGTGGTATAAGCAATTTTGGTTTTGGTTTTGTGGATCAAATTCCACTTTCTGATCTAGTGTATACCATTTCTTTTTTCTGCTCTCCACGCCTGATTAAAAGCAACTGAGAACTGAAAGACAAAACCGCTGTTCACAGTCAACACTAGATACCGAAAATTTTTGTTTACTTCTCGTTTATTGCTACAACGTCCCGCTAAAAGCCAACCTGAGATAGGAAAATACGCCTAGAGTTTCTTTTAAGATAATGGATGCCGTATGTTCATTATAATTACGTAAAACTAAGTTGAATTTAATTAATTAAATGAATGTATTACTAACGATGCTTCTATGGAATACACACCCCTGATATCCTGCCCACCCAATCAGAAGTCAGAGGAAACAGCTGAACGCCAAATCAGTTCTGTAAAACACGCACGCACTAAACCACTGCAGTATGGGCGTCAAAACACAAACATTTCAGTAAACAAATGAACCTCGTTGTTAGAGCGCAGAACAAAGGAAACACAAATGCGCAATTCCACCCCAGTCGCGACTTTCTCAGGATATGAGCTAACCTCTAGCCTTTGCCTATCCCTGTAAGCACAGGGCAAGTGCCGTTGTTAGGAATTTCTTCCGCTGGCGATGACCCCCTCGACCTTCCAGCAATACCCCACTATCTGCTTCCCGGCAGTTGGGGATAAGGGTCACTACTTCTTTTACCGGACATAAGAGGTGAACCTTATAGGTATGCAGGCTATGACTGCCGTTGCCATGGAAACCACACCAGTTCACTGTACCGCACCTGGACGATAGAGTTCACTAAACACCGCGCTTCATAGTTGCCAACCTTTGTAAAAACGGTCAAATTTTGTAACCAAACCATAGCGATGAACATAAAAAAGTAACCAAACAAAAATGCGACTAAAAGTGTCAATTGGGATGAAGTGCAACTGTTACCAAGGTTACTGATGTATATTGCTAATCATAATTATTCAAAGTTAAATAATATATAGCAGTAATTCAGGCTTAAAGCAATTTCTCTCAGGGTTCCCTTTAAAGCACCCATTTTCTACAGGGGAATTTCACTCTCTTTTTTTCTAAAATCAAAATAGAAGTCATAATGATGATTTGTTTTACATTTGCACGTATTAAACACTCACTTTTTGACCTAAAATTAAATTTTCACTATGAAAGCCTTGAATCTAGAAATAAAGAACTATTTTTAGTGTTAAAAATGTAAAATATGTAAATGCCAATGTCGAAAGCTACAACTCACCTTCAGATGAAAACTATTTCATCAAAATGTAGACTTTTAAGCTCTTATACAATATTGAAGTTTTTCTTAACATATCATTGTATTCATGAGAAGTTTTGTATTTGTGTCTTCATATTCCATTTACGAATGCTAGTGGATTTTAGAGTATTTTAACTCTATGTGTAAAACCATTTGTGCACCACTTTCGTGCTCCCTTGGGGGTTATACTCGGTAAGAAGGTATATTTGCTGCAATATTTAGAAAAGGTTCAAACGATACGCCGATTAAAAGGTGATGTCATTCCTTCCTGACCATAGAATACAGATTTAGGAAGGTTATTTGACTCCAGATTCTACGTCCAGCTTTAGCGCCTCTGAAAGAAGAGGCATGTCCTTTGCACCTTTTCTAAAATTTACGAGGAGTGCAAGTATATCATGGACGTGGCCTTTTGTGCATGTGCCATACAAGACGACACCCCGAGAAGGTGGAGAGAGAATGTACAGCAGCCGATCCAGAGGTCCCGACAGAGCAGAGGGGTGGATCCCTAACATTTCCCGGTAGCATCTAGTACAACCGGCACCCTCCCTGACAGGCACGGAAGCCGGAGAAAGCACCGCCGAGAAGCGAGGTTTACAGGGCGCATCCTTTTCCCCTGCCATGCTGCACCCGAGAGTCCTCTCAACCCTGGGGAATGAACGGTGAAGTGAAACAGAGGGAGAAAAAGTTCGGGGGATGTAAAGAACCTTCTCGGCATTCGCCTCGCGACCAGGGAAAATCTCCCTCCCCAATGGGTCAGGGAGGTCGGCCACGGAAATCGAACCCACGACCTCATAAATGTGGGTCACAGAAGTTGCCGCCTGAGCCATCCTGTTTGGTTACTGTCCACCTAAGAAGGCATTATTTGTCGAGCGCTTGTCCAGCAAATGGCATCATAAAGAAAGTAAACATTATGGAAACCGACAACTTAAAGGAAAGAGATCTGGAGTGGGAGGGTGACCTTTGCCGGAAGAGCGCCTTATGTAAGGAACGTCGTGCAATGTGAGAGGTCACGCCGCGGGTTCAGATTTGTGTGCTAAATGTTACTCAACTGTGGCAAGGTAGGTGCGATTAACGGAACCTGGCAAAGGTCACCACTCCACGGATGAACGAACAACTACAGAGGGATTGGCATCAACTCGACTATTTCCCATCATGGTCTGATGTCTTGTCGCAAACACTGCTACAATCTGTCTCACAATAAAACGAAGTCATATGTTTACAACAGGATCGTTCTAGCTTGAAACACGGCATATTAGAAGAAAAACATCAGCAGCTGATAGCTACCGTGCGAAATCCAACGAGCAAAATTATTCGTTTTAGAACTACTGTTTGTCAAAGGATAGAAAATCCCTGACAGAAATTTCCTGTTTTAAGAGTTTGCAATATATTCTTCATAAAAGCAGAAGGCGCAGATGTTGGCCACATGTTTTTGAATGGACTGTAACTGAGCTGTCCTGTGTATCATAAACAAGGAGGGTAGATAGGGTGTCGCACCCGTGTCTGATCGGCAATTTCCCCCTCGCGCCTCATTTCCTCGGGACTTTCGTTGCTTTGGTAAACTGCAGGGAATATGCTTCTTTCCTACGTATTCCATAACAAATCTGAATGCCGAAAATGCACACAGTCATCGACTCAATATCGATTGATTGCTAAAAATCGAAGTTTGTCTACGTACCTATTTTCTCTGCAACTAAATGTTCTGTTACTTTATACGACTATTTTAAACAAAGACAATAGAATTATTTACTTTGTGCTCCGTTTTGGAAAAATAGGATTTTTATGATCATTTTTAAACTCACAGAAGGGTAATAACAACTGACAAGGGATATTTCAACTACGAGCAGGTAATGTGACTAATTTTTTAATCTTTTTCCCGCTCTAGAAAACGCATGATAGAAAAACATTATGGATGTGCATCATACAATATTTTAAATGATCGTTAAAATAGTTCCAAAGCGTATTGTCATTACTTTTATTATTAGTTTTATAATTAAAATGCGTTTACTGTTGATAATCTGTTTTCCAGGTTAAAATTCACGTTTGTGTGTTAATTTATCTGTAGTTCCAGAAGTATTTAATGCAAGTAAACAATAATTTTAAGTGAATGTATGAATATATAAATTCATACATAGTTTTTAAAGCATTCAACGTAAATAAACGATAATATCAAAAAATTTAAAGAAGAGTGAAAGAAAAACTATTTTTTTACCTCGTACTAGAGTAAAGAACCGCAAGATTTTTAAGAAAAAATAGTTATAATCTAGAATATTCCTGGTCGGCTTCGGTGCCACTGTGCGGTGCGAGAACAACGGTACTACACCAACAGCGCTACACATAAAAACAATAGATGAATGGCAGAAACAAAATAAGTGGGGCAAGCGCGCGTCGTCCTTCGTTTGTTTTGGTTTCGTGCTAGAAGATGGAGATGTCTTACAAGACATTCCCAGACCGGTATCGGGCTAATTATTGACCAGGGATCAACAACAGGTCTTGCTCAAAGTTGGAACGTGAGAATTTTACAAGTTTTACTGCAGCGCACAGGCTTGCAATGAAATTGCTGCATTTAAACACAACATGTGTTGCTCTGTCTAAATGCCGTCGTATTTCTTCCCGCAAACGTCGAGTAAACAAAAAATGTACAAACAAGAAACAGGGCACTTTAATACAAAGAAAAAATAAGAATTAAAGAACACTAAGTGACACGCATACCTATGTACACTCACCCTCATTAATACCGTCACAAGTCTCCCTAAGCCCTGGCGTGTCTCTTACCTGTGCCGCTTTGTATGTAGCAGCTGTTTCTGCAGTGGCGGCCCGTGACATTTGACACTTGCACTTTTGCAAATTGAGTATACAAGTATGCAACGTTATTTCACGATACAACTATGGAATTTTAATTAATTCGTTTTTCTTGTTATCTTTAACACAATCATTAAGGTTTTATTAATGTGTTGCAAGTGGAAATCACACATAACTTGCTCTCCTGTGTTGTGTAACTGTAACTCATATGATACATGTTATAAATTATGCAATTTACTTATATGATTATTCTTTGCATTCTCAATCAACAGTATAACACCTTATGAATACTTGGAGCACAGAGATTAACTATTAACAGGCCGCCACTGCGGCAGCAGCTGATAAACACACAAGTAGCAGTGAAGTGACGCCTTCAAGCATATTTTTATATTTTAGTCTCGGTTAACATATAACCCTTTTCATTTTGCGTTATTTGTAAACGTTTTGTTTCAGTTCTCTTGCTTATTTGCCTTTTTTGACAAGGCCACTATAAAAACTAAGACGTCTACCTTAAGAGCCACGCATATAAACAGAAAAAAACAAAAAACTAAGTGCTTCCGTTGTAACCGCATTAATGGGGGAGGTTGTACATAAGAACTACATAATATATACCACAAACAAAGTGGCAACACATTTGACGTATTTATAGCTACAATTAATGTAAAAATACAGCACGCTACTAGAAGTGCAGGCAGAAATAGTTCTTCCGCTATCACATTGACATTAAAGGACTTTTGTCTGAATCGAAGGCCGACCACTGGGTAAATAAAAAAAAAAAAACTGGAATTCTGTTCACGCACACTCCACTCAGCAACAATAGCTCTGGCGGATGGTTTCCTAACTACGTTGAAATAAAAACAAAGGAGCAGCATATATCAGTAACAAAGGACGGTCGAGCCTAGGATGACTCAGCAGCATGTCTCCCGAAGCCGCCTTCAGAAAAAGAATAAGTTTCCCATCAATACAAGCACATTCTTTTTACTTCTAAATTTACAGACGTATAGTCTTTCTTCGAAGACAGCTCTTCAAATGTTAAAAATGTGTAATTACCTGGTTAAATTATCCATTTGATTTCTGCCGTAAAACTTGTGGACATTATTTTTGTAATAAATGTAACCGAGGTATTCCGTCATTGAGTGATTGTATCAACTTTATTACAGAGGAGCACTTGCTCCAAAATTTAATTTCGGGTTTCAAGTAAACTAATAAGTTCCTAGTGTCTGCAACATTTCTAGTAGTTTAAAGGTTATCTAGGATAACATGAAAAAGTTAAATGATTGGGTGAGTGAGTGAGTGAGTGAGTGAGTGAGTGAGTGAGTGAGTGAGTGAGTGAGTGAGTGAGTGAGTGAGTGAGTGAGTAAGTGAGTAGGTGAGTGAGTGTTTAAGGGCCCGTCGACAACTAGGTAATTTGAGCTTTGATCGTTAGACTATCTTATCATGGTACCTTAACAGTAGAACACTTGACTCAGAAAGCCAAAATTCCCTGGTTCGATTCTCTGTCGCGGAAGAATGTTTCAAGACTGCCGCGGTCAGTGTAGAAAAGTAAATATTAAAGTTATGAAATGTGAACAAGGCGAGCGAGGATTGAATTATGAATGTTATATATTCTAAAACAGGTTAATCATGAAATAACTAAAATTTGAGCGTCCCTGACTGGCCTTGTTGAACATAACGGACTATTTGTGAACATGTGCAGCAAGCTTAAATAAATAGTAATCATTTATTTGCACATCAAGTAGTACAGTGGCCTTCATGTTTTGGTCTTTAGGTTGACCTCGGCGGTAAACTGGAAAGAGCCTGAACTCCAGTTCATTAGAAACGAACTCCAAGTTCACAGGAGTGAACGATTCAACCATGAAGTGTCTATCAACCTATGACTCTTTAGAGGAAGTTATAGAACAGTAGAAGATATTTTAGGCATACGACCCGAAGTGGCCGCGTGAGGTGAGAGGCTACTTAGGGTGTTCGGACCTGAGAAGAGACGGTAGCAGAGAGTGGGGTCCCTAACACTACGAACTGAAACTTCCCAGTGGCGGCTTGTGCAACAACTTCCCCTGGGGAATCCCGGGATCCAGAAGACTCCCCCAATTTGGATGAGGATTTTCAGACAGCAAATTTCCTGCCAAGTACGGCGGAATTCCCGCCAACCAGGATGAAACTTGAAGAGAGGTGTGGTAAAATGCAGGGACAAGAAATTTTGAAGAAGAAAAAAAGCATTGGTCAAGAAGGTTGGCCACGGGAATCGAACCCACGACCTTCCAAATGCGGGCCTCGGACTGTCTGAGTAGTCCCGCTCGGTATAGCAAAACGCAGAGCCATTTTACCAGATAGTCTAATTTACAGGTGGCGTTATTTGTCAGATTACCATAAACCTATTTTCTCGACAACTTTGAACTGGCCATTGGGCTCCTCAAGAAGCTGTGTTTACCTGGACTAATTCCTTGGAAAGTGTCAACAATTACTTTCGACTTGTAGTGCTAGAAATGACAAGATGATGCTCTGGGCTACAATTTGCAATGCAATGGAACTACAACGCAGGACTAGCTGTGCGTGGGTTGCTGGCACAGACGACCTCGAGGAAAGGAATCTGGCTTTCACTGCAGGTAACCACCAGTTCGACTCCCGGCCGAGGTCGTCCGATTCTCCACCCACTGGTCACGATCACCGTGTCCTGAATTCCTTCTGGTTCACTGCGTTGCCAAGAGAAGATAGGAAAGTAATCAGACTTCAGTTACAGGGATGTTGTGGAAAATTGGCCAAGGGAAATAGTACAAAAGTTTACTGCCAAAAAGTACTCGTACGCAAAGTGCGTAAGTGGGCAAGAGCTCTCAAGTTCTATAATGAACTGTGTTGAAGCTGGTCATCATGATCACAGAAGATTGTTCAATACCGTTATCCTCACAGGCTTCTGACATCGGTATATAAAAACATTGTATAAAACATTGGATCTTGACTCAATGAGAACTTGCGGAAGGGACTTAGTACCTCTACCGAAAGGCGATCTTACGTACCTATGCCTCTGAAGTGACACCCCCAGGAGGATGGATGAGGAGAATGGATCCTAAGGGCAGCCGGAAGGTTGTCGCGACAGAGCAGGTGGTAGGATTCCTACACTTTCCCAGTTGGAAGGACCCCGGTGGAGGCTGGCATAGCTCCTGGGACTTGTACCATCCCAAGGGGGGCCCTGAAATCAGTGGCTCGCCTTCCAATCCGGGGGACGAGATTTCCAGAGCACATTTGTTCCCCCTGCCGTGAAGCTATGTAATACCTTATCAGCTTGAAGTGATATTTACAACAAATATACGAAAACCACATTAAAAAGGCGTCATAAAATTGCCAAATAGGGGCTTAGAAATGTCAACCATCTAGATGTTGACATATTTGTAGACGCGGCGGCAGCAATGAAATCGTTGAACGGTCCTCAGCCTGTAATTTAAAGCTTATTTAAGTGCGCATTCATTGTAACTAATGCAGCCATTTACCACACAAATTACCACTCAATTTATGCAATAAAGACCTGAAGGGAAACGTGGCGTGGGTGGGCGTAGAAAGTAAAAAAATACGCTTGCTGGCCTAGATAGGTACAGAACAAAAGGACAACACTCCTCCATCAATCAATTCCTTCTGTCATTCTGCTTCTAAATAGTGAATGAAAACCATTGTATTCGAAAATAAACTTATGATTTATTACACTCACATTTCTACCCACTATGGTTTACTATAACTACCTTATAAATTATTAGTCTTATTTTTTCCTCTACCTTGTGCATGGTATTGCATTCCAGCAAAAATTCTACAGCAATATTTCACTGGAAATACACTTTTTAAGGTCCCCTGAACCCAAAAAGAAAGGCTTTTTCCTGAATGTTGATGTGTCTATGGACAGCATAACTCAAAAACGAAAAAAACGATTAAATATCAAACTTGGTATTTATGTTTAGCAACTTCCAAATAAATCTTCAAGAAAATCCCCCACACCAGGCTATCTTTTATTTAGGCATTTTTAAAAATTTTCGATTATCTCAAAAATGCTTAAACACCACATATTTAATATATTTTTGTGAACAAATGAAATGAATATATTGAATTTTCTGAGGAAGTCCTCACAAGTCCTCTTCATTCTGGGTGACTTTTACATAATGGTAAACCGTAAGAGATACACAAAATCTTACTATAAAACAAATGTAGATCTCATTGAACCACTCAATTTATGTCAAAGTCGCTATATGATGGCTTGGAAATCCATTCTCTTTGAATGGTCAGCACATACAAAAACGAATGATTTCCCTGAAAATAGTTATTACCACAAAATTAATTATTTCATATTCCCTTTTAATGACACCTACACCTTCCGTGTACTAAGATTTTGTCTATCTTTACGGTTTACCAGTTATGCAAAAGGCACTGAGAATGAAGAAGACTTTTAGAGACTATTCCGGAAAATTCAAGATATACATTTCATTTGTCATAAAAATGTGTAACATATGGTATTTTAATCAAAATGATTAGGCAGTTTTGAATCAACATTTTCGAAAATGTTTCTATGCAAAGGATAGTTTGGTAATGGATTTTCTTGGAAATTTCCATGTCGCATCCTTGGAAAATGGTGAACTTAAATACCAAGTTGATTTTTACGTAGCAGAGAAAGCACAAATTGTGTGTTTCTGCACTTATGGAAAAGTTTCCTATTAATATGTGCAACGGTCGGTAGTAAATGTAATTTCTTGTTAACTCAACTGGAATTCTTGCAAAATACCCAAAGCCAAGACTGAATTTGCAGAAAGTTTCAACCGTTGCCAATACACCCTTCAATGGGCCATGCTATTGAAAACTGGATTCACAAGCATCCAGGAAAGCAGGTTTACGCATGCGCACTGGTGGATGTTGCACACAATTTAGCGTTGTTTTGACAGCATACAATTGAGATTTGTTGGTGTTAACTTCCGATTATGATTTTAATGCAGAGTGCGTCTACGTCACGATTGGGTGCAATGACCCTGAGCGTGCTATATCACAGAGCAGGGCAACATGTTGCTTTGACGCGATCTAAGCACATGTGTTGCATCAGGTCACACTTGCATTTTTCAAAATGAGTCACCTGTCGTGACATATTCTCCATGATCAATGAATGTTCTGCATACGTTGTAGAGCAATAAAATTACTAATCTTAATCTATAACTAAAACAGCATCATTTAAATGATTGAGATATCAACATTAGTCTACAAAGTAAGAGAGAAAACCATGAATTCTGTTCCAAAGAAGCATTTACTAGGCTGGATAGCAGATGATGGCTTATTAGTTCTTCTAACAGCCTAAGGGAGGTGCTGAGGTAGTCTCACCAAATAACCTGTTCTCGTGACGTCATTACAGCAACCTGTGACACGCGGAGAAATTCATGCACCACGTGCCAGTGCATTCAAAGTGCAAACAGTATTTATTGAGTGCATTTCAGTGAATTTTGGCTCCGAATGTTGAAATTATAGGTGATTCTGAAAGATGATGCTTAATGAACTTCTTCAATCGCGTTCGTTATGGATAGATAAGAGTTACTTACCGAAGTAACTACTCCCAATTAGCTGAATTTTAAGGTATGTTCAGTAGTATTTTTACAGTTGACTGAAGAAGCAAAAACACATTTTCTTCATGAGAAGCAAAGTTATGATTTTTAATGTCTAGGTTTTTATTGAAATACAAGGGGTTTAAAATTAAGCTAACTAGTATACCAAGTACATTAAGCCTTTTTCATTTAAATAAAGCTTAAATAGTTGCAAATGTGTGATAAAGATTTCAGCACCTTAAAGCCATAACTTTCGGAGATAATAGGGCATATGTGTAGAAAATTATTAGGTTTTCAGAAATTCCAGTGCGAAAGCCCAAAATCTACATGCAGCTTTATATTCAATAATTTTACCTCTGTGGAATTTATACCAAAATGAGCAGAAGATCTGAAATGTTCACGTGGAAATAAAGCTTGAATTTGGAAAGAAAAAAAAATCATAAAATTCACCATCTCGATTTCCTTTAACTTTATACTCATATAAAGATAATTGTTAGGCTTTGCGGTTCTGAAACTTTGTTTAAACTCTTCTCCTGGCCGTGTTTGTTCCTTGGGAAGGATAAATCTCTTTGCAACAGCAAAAATAAGGGTTATTTGTGTGTAATACATTTGATTTCTATGTTTCATGTTGCATGGCTTTCCAACATTTCCATGATGATCACTGTTCACCTAGCAATAAAAAAACTAAACATACGTGCATTCGTTTTAACGCATAAATTTTCATAGCAAACCGTTATCAAGACGTTCCACTTTTAGCCCCTTACGCAAAGTGAAATGTTTGTAGCGGGTTTATCAACGTTGCCACACGTACATACGTTAACGTGATAACGCAACACATGATTCTTCACGTTATTGCATTCCACGATAACGGTTCAAAGACCTTCCACGTACACAGCTCAGCAATGAGCTTGTTTATGAATGAGAAATGGATTTAACATGTGAATTCGTGTACCTTTCACTAGGAAAGTATAGGAGTTGGAGAGCTCAAATACACACACACGCACGCACGTACGCGCACACACACACACACACACACACACACACACACACACACACACATGGTCGAGGTGCTAAATCCCCCTCCGCAAGTTGTCATCTAGTCATAGAGTCACACTAGGAAAAAATATGTTAAACTGATTCTGTATTGCAGGTAGCTTCAGGGAAAAAAGTACATGAATTCACATGCTTTAAAAGTAAACTTCATTATTTTTCTGTTGCATAAAATAATGTTTATGGATTGAACCACACAGTCTATTAATTCAAATAACCACTTGAAATAATTGTCACGATTTATAGAATAATTCATTCAACAATTTCAGGAAAAGCCATTGAGAACCGTAATATTAATTTGTATGTTCTGATTACTTGTCCCCTTAAACGGTTGGGGAAATTGTAGATGCAAACAGCAACATTCTTCACCAAGATAATTCCAGTTTAATCTGGTTCTGTCATGGAGGTATACGCAGCAACGTGCGATAAAATTTCAGCCACTTTGCGTAGAGCCTGATCGAATGTCATTTGTTTTGGTCGGGTTTATGTCTCAATGTATGGTATTAAATATCCGAGCCATTTGATATTTTAGCAGGCAAAAACAAAGGACAATCGAGCCGCAGGACATGGAGCTCACAGATGGACTGCCGAAATGACGTAGGCTCGCATTGCTGCACGATGACGCAAACCTTCGTGCTGTGGCCGCATCCTCAGGTGCGATATCTCTGTGAAGTGGAGCGGGTGTGCAGAAAATACAAGGAGGAAGTAAAAGTGTGGAATGTAAATGCGTAATCAATATGCAGAGAGAACTGGTTCCCTGGAGCTGTTTTATGTCCCGATAACGTACATCTGCAGGCTGGTTTCATTTCTGCAGTGGCGTACCGTGGCAAGCATTACGCCAAATAGGATTAGTATATAAATAATAGAAAAAGTTAACTATGGGTATGCAACACATCACCCCCATCCTGGACGCTACGCCCCTGCGTTTCAGCACTTCAAAATAGAAAGCAGCAGGTTGAAACGAAATGACTGCCAAGCTTGACAAACTGCTTTCCGTTAGCAAGCAATCAATGTCTATCACATGTTTGTTTATTTTTCTACACTACATGGTTTCTCCACGCTTGTAATTACTTTGGTGAGGTAATTTTCACATCGCAATGTAATGTCAACATACACGTTACCGAGCCAGATGGCGTCTGTGGCCCGCATTCGGGAGGTCATGTGTTCGACTCCCTTGGATAACCTTCCTTAACGATGGGTTCTTACGAAAGGTTCCCCGGGTCGTTATTGTATGGTTGTTGTCAAACAGTTTGAGTAATTCTGTGTGTAAAGAGCCGATTAAACTTGCGTTATACTAGTTATTATTTGAAGCAGTTTAAGTACAGTTTAATAACAATCCCAAGGCGCAATAGCCTACCGCCCGACCGCTGCGTCTCCCCTCTGCCCATCACAGTGAGTGGGGGCAGTACTGGCGGTGGGATGTGGTCACCGCCCAGGTCCCTCCCGGCAGATAACGTGGTCTTCGCAATCAGGGATCGCTACTTTTCAATCAAGTAGCTCCTTAATTGACCCTTCAGGGACCTATTGAGTCTGAGTGCACCCCGTACCAGGTATCCCAGCGGAAGAAAACCCCCACGCCGTTACAGGGAATCGAACCCGGGTCTCTCGCTTGGTAAACAGCAGCGCTACCACCGCGCTAAGGAGGCGATCACAGTTGTAAATAAACGAAAGAAAATAAAAGAACAGTGAGTCGACTGTGACATATTGTTACAATATTAAGCTTAAAAATAAAAGCATTATTGCATAATCTGAAGCAATGAACGATACACTCTTCGCTTAAACGAATAAACTTCATGGAAACCAGCCTCCGAGTTACGTTACCATCTTGCTCGCAACAATCGATGTCGTGAAAATGGCCTGGGGCATCGAGTGAAATGCGCATGCGCAACATGAAGGTTCATTATTTATTTCTAATGAAAGGGCTCTTGAGCACTATGGTTGGTATTATGATGGAAATGCTATACAATTACAAGTGAAATTCTTTTGCGTAGGCAACTGTTTCACAGGCAAACTAATAAGTACGTGTTCCTGCCGCGCGTTGAAATCACTTCGGGAGAGCAGATTAAATGTTTGCTGTGACGCAATTCTGCGTTTAGTAAACCAGGCCAGGCGTGCCAACCTCTAACCGAGAGAAATATATATTGTAATCAAGTAGATCATAAAAGATGTAACGCAGTTCACGCAAGAGTTCAGTGAATCAAAACAGCCTTGAGAGGTAGGAGAGTGTAAATATTTGGTATGCATGCTTATTAATGAATGACGTAACATGAAATATAATTTGTAATTTCTAGGTATTAATAAGGGAAGTGTAAGGAGTGCTCGCTTAGAATTACAATTAAAAAAAGTACAATGCGCAAACCGCTCTGAATAAGGATAGTTTAAAACATCCCATAAAAGTCAATTTTGGTTTCGAGAAATATTCATGTGTTGCAATTATACGAGAATTATCACCTCATCATGTAACTAACACTTCAGCTGTTTCGCATTGGGTTTTTGAACGTTAAACGAATCCGTTCATATATTCGATAAGTTTGAAATGTAGAAACTAGAATTATTTAATTAGCAAGTCCGTAAGTTACACCAAATATGACCAGAATCTTTCTTGCTTGCCTTTTTCAACTGCAAAAGTTCAAAAACATCATGCACCCTTGCGGCGTAGCTTACTGTTCACACTGTGACGCCGGTCGCGACGCACAACAAAGGACGATCGGGGAAAGGTACTTCACGCCACACACCACGCGTGGCGCTATCAAAGGCGCTAAAGGTCAAGCTACCCCACATCACTCGCGCGAGCAAACACGTGGTAATCAGAGCAGCAGAACCAAAAGGGGTTTTCGAGGTTATTCGAGAAGTGTCTAGCAGCCGGCGTATTTGTAAAAGTTAGAAAAAGGTCCGTGTTACGTCATTCTCGCTATATAAGGAGGCGAGGTGACGAGTCAGAATGGGCGAGTTACAGACAGGAGTTAGTCAGTATTTAGTTTTAGTGTATATGTCAGCTGCGAGAGTACGGACGTATCGGAAGGAAGATAGTGAAGCACTTAATGGGTATTGAGTGATTGTATCGTCAAAGTCCCCTATTTCAGGGGCAGAGAAAGTGAAGACAGGAAAGAGTGAGCCAAGGTTACGTGAAGAAAACAGTTGTGAGTTGTAATATCACGAGAAACTGTAGATTGTGTTAACGTCAGTAAAAGAGAACTGTGTTAATAATGACCGGAGAAAGCTGAAAATGTATAAAATTGTTTAGCCATGTGCTTCAAACAAAACATAATAATTTATTCCTATGGGATGAATAGTTACACAGAAAGATATGTGCATAATAAGATAGATATATCTTTGCAACAGAGGGGGACACCTAGGGCTCTGCTGCTAAATCCCCCAGGGGGAACAATAGCAGGCCACTCAGATGCGCATAATTCCCAAAACCCCAAGACCTGATTGGAACCGCTGGGTACATAAATCCCAGAAACAAAAATTAAAGTGTGGATGAAATACGTGCAATGGTTAGGTTGTTATATAAACCTACATTTAGAACCGTTGATCAAACTAGCAGGTATGTTTGCAAACATCACATTCCAAAGCTTTAAAGTATGCAATAAAACTGGAAGGAACTCGAGCAAATGTGCTATAAACTGAACGGATTCACAATGATTCGGCAGTAAAAGAGAATGGCACGCTCGAGACATTAAGAATAACAGTAGAGGCAGAAAACCTAACCCAGCCTGGTCTTGCGTAACCGACGGAGCCAACGGGCGACCTTGTGGAACTGTTGCAACTTGATAGAAACAAAAGAAAATCGAAGGCGAAGCCAGACGAAAGAAACACACACACCCTGAGGACGCAGATGTTTGTTACATATATTTATGGCATGAAAATGTCGCAATTTTGTTTTGCTACAAAAGACACCATACCAAAGTTTGTTAAATGTAAAATATTGTATGTCTCTTCCGAGTGAGTGAATCCATTGCATAAAGCCAGATTGGGTCAATTATATCCAAGCTTTCGCCTATTAAAATTATTATGCAATTCAAAAATGCATCAAATGATGAAACTGAAACAGAGATGGTCTCTAATAGGACAGTGCAGACAAACTTAGCACTCTATGGAGGAGATACAAAACTGCCAATATCGACTCTGTGTTCTGCAATATGGCGTAACGGATCTAAGAGTATAATCCTTGTAGTTTTTGACGATGGTCCTTGTTGGTCTGAGATCAACATTAGAGAGCTAATCAAAGTGCAGATGCCCGCCCGCCCTTCCCTGACATTTGAAAATGCACAACCGACTTGCAGACAGCAATAATTGAAGAGCGCTGGTTTTGGGCGTCACCATGGTAGCGTAATGTAACCTGCTCCTTAAGTGAAAGCTGAGCACGATATTGCTCTACAGTACTAAAGGTTATCTCTCTACTCGTTATGCTTAAATAAACAGATAAATATTTTCAAAATACTTCAAAAGATGATTTATTTGAACATCCACAGAAACGTGCATATTTCTGGGTGTAGCCGAGAGATCAACCGGTATCTTGAGGAAGTTTTGTGTTCACGTGTATTGTTTCTCTGATTTATATATTTGTTTTTCGTAGTATACTGGAGAGAGTATCAGATGACGGCGCCTATTATTACATAAAAATGGCAAAGTATTAATCACAAACCTCTATTTTGGCCAAAATTCCTGTTCCGTATCCGAGATGATTTAAGACATTTCTTTCCAGATACTTCTTGGGGTTCAATGAATGTTTCAAAGTTAGGGGACAACAAATATACAAAGTCCGGTTAAGTTAATGCATGAATTTTTATTAGAAATGGTGTTTAGCTAAAAGCAAACGTAACATTGATATATAATCTGCTTTGGAACAATCTAACAACGAATATATCCTCTTCTGTTATAATATTATGACGCAGCGGCTGTTCCAAAGATTATCGGGAGGTCGGCGTCGGGCAGTCGGAACCCTAAAGGTGAGCGCTCACCCGGCGTAAGCGTTATCGCCAGAGAACTAGAATCTTCTGGATGTTTAGGCTTCTCGAACATTCTGGAAAGTTCTTTATGCCTGTATAAGCGAGCGCCTCATAGTCTGGAGAGTGAACGATTACATGCCTTTCTGCTGTAATGAGAGGCGCTGTTTTCAGAGAGTTAGTGACGTGCTGTTGCTGGAGATGCCTTGTGTTCGTCTCCCCAACGAGTGAACTGTTCGTAAGAAGAGGCACGTCGGGTGTATTTCATTACGTCGCTACGCCGCACAACAAAGTAAAAATTGAAGTAGTTCACATTAGAGAAGTAACAGTGAACTGAGGGAACTGTCGGTAAAAGCTGAAGTAGATTAACAAGTAACAGTTTCGGAGGGGAAAAAAATAAAGAATATCTTAAAAGATTGCACCTGGCAGCGTCAAGGCAGCGTTCTGGCTTCTCAACCTAGAGATCCTGCATTCAATTCCCGACTGGGGTTAGACCTTTTTTAACCAGAATAATGCCTATCCCCCATAGAGTCTGCAAGTATGAATGTGGGAGCAAATGTGAGTCTTTAATGTTAAAAATTATAAAAATGGACGTAAGAAACCCTACAGTTTTCAGCGAGTAATAACAGCATCAGTTGTTTCTCAAGTCAAAGCCACCGGTATAACCAAAAAAAGTTAAAGGAAGCTATGGCAATGAAACAATGTTAAAAAATCTGATGTGTTGCACTTACATGACTTTCTCTACTCTTGTACTAACCATTCTTACAAACTCTTATTCCTATACCTTCTTCGTGTTAGTTAAAATAAACATTTGTACAAATTATCTTATTGCTTATTTCCTTGTAGGTGCAAGGGGAATATTGGAATACAGTAGCCTTTGTGCGTCAGTCAAATCTTTTAAAGCTTTGAGATTCCGTTCTCTTTGTACACGCAACATATTAAAAAATGAACAACGATGACCCATTTCACGAAAGTTCCAAGTTTTCCGAAACTCACACACATAACAAGGTATATCTACGAAATGGTTCACCCTACAAGAAAATTTATTGAGACATAAATTGTGTATTTTAGCAAGATCTACATTTTTGTATTGTATAATTTGGTCTATCTCTAACGGTTTACCAGTTATGCAAAAGTCGCCCAGAGTAAATACGACTACAGGGGCTATAACCAGAAAATTCAAGATATACATTTCATTTGTCATAAAAATATCTCAAACGTGACATTTTAATCAAAATCGTTAGAGCCGTTTTCAAGAAAATCAAAATTTTCGAAAAATTTTCCATGTAAAGGGTAGTTTCGGGTGGGGCTATTTTCTTCAAAATCTTCGTGTCACATCCTTGAACGATATTAAACTTAAATACCAACTTTGATTTTTAACCGACTTTTCGTTTTTGAGCTATGCTGTTCACAGACTGACAGACTGACAGACACACAGACACACACACGGACCTTTTTCTAAAAATGCTTTTTTTGGATTCAGGGGGGCCTCAAAACATGTATTTCCGGTGAAATCTCGACTTCGAATTTTTGGGTGGAATACAATACTTCCCCTACTTACCAGTAGAGAAAGTAAAAATCTTGATCAGGGTTGCATGTAACAAAAGCTAATAATAATGTATCGTTCAGAAGTATAAATTTGACTTTTTCCTTAGGTGAAACGAATTAAATTTAAACCCACATTCGTCAAGTGACACTTCCAAGTCCTGCAGTAGATTTCCATTCCAAAAAGCTGTAAAATTAGCGAATCTCTCGTGTTAACATAACAGAGAGATCACAGTTCGTTCACCTTCTAGGCGTTTCCATAGCAGCTCTGTCATGTAGGTGTAATTTATAGTGCAGGATCAAGAGCACGAATCCTACATTTGACAAATGAACGGTTACCTTAGCTTTAGGCTCGTACTGCACGCAATTCCACAGCTTGACCAATATTAAGATGATGATGTCAGACCAGTGCAACGTATAAATGTCACGGCCGAACCACCAAGGTTTGCTTCACCTAGCAACCTGTATTTAACTTTAATGCGCTCACTTCCATTTCCCGTGTGCAATATG
The DNA here is from genome assembly GCA_030765045.1 of Tenodera sinensis. Taxonomy (NCBI): domain Eukaryota; kingdom Metazoa; phylum Arthropoda; class Insecta; order Mantodea; family Mantidae; genus Tenodera; species Tenodera sinensis. The sequence goes on from CM060972.1 coordinate 57,627,617, forward strand.
TGAGAAAACTTCAGTCAGCGGATGTTTCTGCAGTTTAAAGAGCAGATTCACCATAACTTATGCTATACCAAGAAAACATTTCCTGTCTTCCGTATACGTGACATTAAATGATGTATTCAACGTGATAAACAGCACGTTTACGTAGCTTGCTAATTTTATTATTAAATCAACAACCAAGCAGCATTACTTTAGTAGGTTTTGAGGTTATGATCGTTTCTGGCATGCTGACAGTTTTAACCAAAGACACTTTGTATACTATTTTAATTGCCACATTTTGTCCTATGACGGGGAGATAATTACTGCTGGAAAGATTTTCAAAAACGATTATGAACAAACTCACAAGACTTTCTTGTACGAACTATTTTTACACATGTTTATTCCCCTATCTACGTTATATTAATCGATATGAATCTTTGCAGAAATTATGTAACTGCTAATTTTCTTGCAGGTGAAAGGGTTCAGTAGGCAAATGTTTTAAAGCTGGTCGCTATGTGATGCCTTTGAAATTCTGTTCTCTTTGCATGCCAAAAGACGGTTTAAAAAACCAATAACGTTGGGGAAAGTATACGTTGTATTTTATTTTCTTCTTTATCTGTTTACCCTCCTCTTATGTAGGGCTTACACCCCTAGGAGTTACAAGCCAGTGCCTAGGGTCAAATGCCTGTTGGAGAGCACCGGAACCTATGGACCGGAGAGTGAAGACCTGGAAGCAGGTGGTCAACCCAGCACTAGCTATGGGAGTGAGAAAGATGATATGAAATGCAGGAGAAATGGATGAAGGGAAAGGCGGTGAAGGAGCAGTTGGTAGAATGAGTCACGAGGGAAATCGGAAAACCCACCCACGCCGCTTTGTCCACCACAAATACCACATACGGCTCCTGGGATCGAACCCTGGTGATGAGCGAACGGCCCAACCGCTCGGCCACGGCGCCGCCATGACTATAAACCTCTAGCGCAACAGCCCATGAAAGGCTTGTCGCCCAGCCGCTGCGTCCCACTACAGGCGTCATTGGTGGGGTGCAGTACTGGAGGGTGGGACGTGGTCAGCGTCCCGAGCCCTCCCGGCCAGTTATACGGCCTTCTCAATCTGGAGCCGCTACTTCTCCATCGAGTAGCTTCTCAACTGGTCCCCCCGGGACCTAACGAGGCTGAGTGTACCCGTGCCAGACCTCCCAGAGGGGACAAAATTCCCATGCTGGCACCGGGGATCGAACTCGGGTCATCATCGTCAAATGAGTTGTGGAAAATAACATTTTATTTTTACAAAAGTGAGAGTGTTAGGAATAGGAATGTTGTGGTCTGATTGTCTGACGTCATTCTAGAGTGAATTGTTTGTTTTCACTAGCCACAATAAACAATCATAAGGAGTAAGTAATATGCTCCAACTCTTGATATTATTATGTACCCAGTGAAAGGCAAGTTCTATCAACAAGTACATTAACGAACGCACCAGGGGTTAGGTGCGCCAAGACATGCACGATGTCTCGTGGCCGTTCAGCAGGCGAAGTATACACAAGTGGTGACTCATCTAGATGGGATTTGCCGAGTATTGCTTTAACGGACATTCCTGAACACGTCATTGCTTCGACAGGACTTGACTTGCTCCCCAACATACCTACATATCAGCTAACATCGACATTGGCCATGTTTTTAGTGTAACTTGAGTCCAAGCTTACTAAATAACACAGGTGTGTCTGTCATTGGCGGGAACAACCTCCATATTCAATTGAGGCCCTTCAACTATTTGTTCAATGTTTTTCTTTTTGCTCTTTACATTTTCATTTGAAAAAAGTGTCCATGAATTATTTATATCGAAAATACAAGGGCACAAGATTACACAATAGAACATAAATTATCTGAAAGCCGGTATTCCGAAACATCAGCCCTTCGATTAACTCAATTCAAATTTGCAAGGGCACCGGTGCAGCTGTTTCACCCGCCATGTTTTAGCCATTTCAACTTTTGCAAAGTGTTTTATGACTAAAATAAATTTACTGTGCTACTTTGGTTTTGTAGCTCAGGTCAGAGTGTTTTATTTCTCTTCCATCCCTTCAAAACACATTTGTTTCCTTTACTGTTTGGTCATTCCAAAAATCAGTTATCTGATTGCCACCAATCCCTAATAATTGTACTTCATGAACATTTTGGACTATATCGCAATCGCGAAAGCTCACCAACCCCAATTACAGCAGATATTAGTACATTTTCTCTGTCAAATATTGATATAAATATTTTTCTTTGTTTTATTTCCTATAACTCGTATGCAGGAATGGAGTTACAAAAAAAGTCGAAAGTAATTTCAGGTCTAAGGAGGCAAAATTACAAGACGGTATTTAAATAGGCATCTTTAACTTATTTAAAAGCTAAATACTGTCACTACGCTGAAACACCAAGAACTTCAATTCTGCCAAGTGTTGGGACATTTCAACATGGAAATGGTTGGGAAAAAAGTTATAACTCATCTGGGGTTAAATGTATGTGTTGTTTAACGTTCTGGGAATAGCTTAGATGTCCATTTTGGATGACCTTTGCATAGCTCGTAAGCCGTAAGAGATAGAGAAATAGATACCGTAAACACAGAATTTATGTCAATTTTCTTTTTCTTCACAAATGTTCTTGTTAAATTCCTTCCAATACTTTTAAAGTATTGAAAGCAAATATGAACACGACGGTCAAAGATTTGACAATGATTTTATGGCTTTGAGCAATGAAATGCGAGTATTTAAATCGCAAACACTACAAGATGACTGAAAGGGAAATGTAAACAAAAATAACTGTCTAGACAAGGGAGTCGTATGTCAGCTGATTAGGTTATACGAAAGCTCGCCATATTTGCACTTTATTAATTTATTTTATTTCCATCATATTCCTTAATTACATTCTGATTTCATTGAAATTCTTTACCATGACACTATTAGTAAATTAGTTTGTACCTGATACATCATCAATCTGTTTTAAAGGGCTTCAATTTGGTAAAAAGACTATGAAATTATTATATTGTGTCCAATGTCAAATATTGAACATTTGACACTTTTTCTTGTTAACTCTGGAATTCAAAAACAAGTTTCATCATGTTTTACAACAGGCTTAAGAAAAAATGACAGCGTTATAGAGGCGGCTCTAAGACAGACTTTATGGGAATTCTGGGACTCACTATTTTCTGTGCATCTTTGATCTTATCATCGCCCCTAGACAAGTGAAAACATGTTAAGGAATGTCAAATACCAGCAGGTCTGTGCTTGTTGGTCCAAATCAGAAAACCGTATCTTCTTCATTAACAAGAACGTTCCAGGTTTACAGTATCAAAAAAAGGGTGTGATTTGTTGCAATCAGATAAATTTCTATATCCTTACAAACGCTTTTTCTTCTACAATAAAAAAAAAACGAATAACAGCTTTCCATTTGAGAAAAGTGTATTTGAGAATTCAAAGCAATAAGAAGGAATATCTCGAAAATGACAAAAATTGTGTGCTTTACGGGATCTGCATTTTTTTCTAGTAAGATTTTGCCAATCCTTAGTGCAGGAGTCATCTAGGACGAAGAGAAGTTCAGAAACCATTCCTAGATAATTCAAGAAGTACATTTCATCTGTCATCAAAATATCTTAAACATATATCATTTTAATAGAAATTGTTAGACTATTTTTGAGAAAATCAGCATGTTCTATCTTCTCTAAACTTTCTTGGGTGAAGGCCCAAGGATCAAAGCATCAGCTTTGTCAGAATCTGACCTTCAAAAACACCGCAGTTCGCAGCATGGTATTCCTTTGAACTCTATTTCAATCCTTTAATACCATTTAACACATTGTTACAGACCCATACAAAAAATGCAACGAAACGACCTTGAGGTTCACTGTCGTTTGAATCACCATTGTAGAAATAGCCTGGATTCGTGAGGTGATCAAGGAATGGTGTCTGGGGCTCGAACAAAAGCCAAGCGAAGGAACAGCCGGTTGGTTCATTGTGTGCAAAATTCATTAACATGCGTCTTGCATCAACAACGGTACAGCTTCCTGACTGGATTCCCTATACGTTAGTCATCTTCCCCATGTTGTCAAGGAGACAAAGAACTGCGAACGACCGACCAGCAAGTCCCACTTTTGAAAAAGACAGCACGTATTGTACAGAAGGAAATCTGCTGTGTTGCACTCACAAGACTTTCTCTACTCTTGTACCAACCATTCTTACAAAATCTTATTCCTATATCTCCTTCGTGTTGAGATAAACATCCGCAGATATCTTATTATTTTCTTGTACGTGCAAGAGGAGTATGCGAATACAGTAGCCTTTGAGCGATAGTCAAATCTTTTAAACCTTTCAAATTCCGTTCTCCTTACACGATTAACATATAAAAAATGAATAACGATGCTCCATTTGACAGAAGTATGTTCTCCAAAACTCAGACAAATAACAAGGAATATCTCCGAAATGGTTCAGCTTACAAAAAATTGATTCAGAAATAAATTGTGCGTCTTGGCAAGATCTACATTTTTTGCATAGTAAGATTTGGTCTATCTCTTACGGTTTACCAGTTATTCAAAAGTCAACCAGAGTAAATAGGACTACATGGGCTATAGCCAGAAAATTCAAGATATACATTTCATTGCCCATAAAAATATCTCTAACATATGGCATTTTAATCAAAATCATTCGAGTCAGTTTCAGGAAAATCAAAATTTTCGAAAAATGTTCCATGTAAAGGGTAGTTTAGGGTGGAGGAATTTTCTTAAAAATCTTCATATCGCATCCTTGAAAGATATTAAACTTAAATAGCAACTTTGGTTTTTAACCGACTTTTCGATTTTGAGTTATAAGTGCTTTAGCAAATACGCAATATCAACCAAAACTTTCTGCAAGTTGCACAGGAAGGATATTTGGAATATCGGAGGCATAGGTGCTTTATTTTTCAAGGCTTGCAACTCTAGTCTAATGCAATCTCCGTTTGTAATGGATAAAAGCAAAACGAGCAATAAAGAGTCCTAGGTTCGATCTCAGTTGCTTCGGGGCAATACTGACCAGTTCAGCAACAGAGGAAAGTAACAAAGAAAGGCGGTTTCTCCTTCATTATAACCCTCCCCAGACAGGAAAGGTTTTCCGACTTTCATATCCCTCAGCACACAAATATTTATTTAGTCGTCCTTTTGACATTCACCGCACCTCTTGCACGGTCAACTTTAATCTTGATTTCAAACACAGGATTGCCTTATTTGCGCTGGTGCATGTGTGTTTTCCAAACATTCGCCGAGAAGGCAGCATTTGTCACATGCTTTCAGGAACGGTTCAATAGCCAGACAGATTTTTACTTACTGTGCCACGTATACTCGCAGATAAAACAAAAAAGATGTCATGTTTGGACGCCAAAGTCGTCTAAGTCAGGGATGTTCAACGTTGTCTCATAAATGGTAAACAGTAAGACACAGACAAAAGCTTACTAAATAAAAAAAATATGTATCTCCTTAAAACACAATTTATACCAAATACATCATTATTCTGAGATATTCTTTATTATCTGATTGAATTTGCCAATACTTATACTTTTTTTCAAATAGGAATGTGCTATTCGTTTCTTTTTAATCTTTTGGCCTTGCAAAGAAAACGGAATTACAAAGGCATCGCATAGCAACCAGTTCTTAAAACATTTCAATATCGCTTAAAGGCCTGCAGCCTGCTGGCTCGGATAGCCATGATCGTTAAGGCAACACGTAGTGCACTGGCCATGCACTCAAAGCCTGAGGTCGTGAGTTCGAGTCTCGGCAACCGCAGCCAAATGTGCCTGTGGTAAAGGACGGGGAGGGCCCACGTAAAATGTGATGGCACGCGTGGATGATGACGGGGTATCATTTCACTGCGGTTGCATGGATTTTGCTTCTTTTCTTTATAAAAAAAAAAAAACACTACAATATAAATTGTAAAAAAAAAATACTTTTTTACAATTCAAACCGTCTCAAATATGTATTTTTAATTGGTGACAGACAGTATAACAAGAATATAGCAGATTAAAATTAAGTAGATAGAGAAATAAGCATTTGCAGGAATAGTGTGTGTAAGAAAAGATTTTCTCCAAACTGAACTATATTAAAAGTCTGTATTGCAATAAGTTACGCGACGATCACTTGGTGTATCTTCTAAGGCAACACAATGCTCGGCTGGAGTTCAAAGAGAGGCGAAATCCACGTATAGTGGAAAGAGGTAAACCCAACTTCCCCTCTTTCGAACTGTGACAACTTGTTGCTGCCGCTACACAATTGCATCGTGAATGGTGTAAAAGAAGTATTTCAAAATACACAGCAGTTCTAATCATAAAATTTTATTGAAGTTTTAATTTGTCCTGCATACTCTATTGCGATTCTAGCTTTCAGTTTACTTTGAGTGTCACTCAAACATCTCAACTTGACTGACAGCTCCTTCTTGCCATAAAATAAAAACCATGTAGCCATATGGTTTGACACTAACGCCGACTGTGGATTTGATTGTTCTGTTTCCTTCAGGAGCGCAATGAAAAACATAGCAGGGGTGTTGTTTACTTTTTTCCTCCACTATGTGACAACAGAAGATCAGCCATTTCTCCGTCCTTCCTAAAAATGCTTTTGTTCCTTCCAAAAAGGATTTTCTATTGTTACAGAAAAGGGTTCACTACCTTATTCACGATGTTTGTTAGTACTTCGTAGGTTCAACATTTTCCAAGGATACGACAGATTTACAAGAAAACGTCTCTACCCAAACTACCCTTTAAATGTAAACGTTTATTTTTTAAAAATAGCTCTAACCCTTTTGACTAAAATATATTTAAGATATCTTCATATCAAGAATTTTCTGGGAACAGTCTCTGAAGTCCTCTTGATGACCTTTGTCTTGGCACAGAAAATGGGCAGTTTGTGTCTAATTGCCCATTAGAGTCACAGAACTTTGCAGCTACTCTTTCTCTTCTTTCTCACTGCCTTCTCTGTTTTTCTTTTTCTCCTTTTAATTACAAGCACACTAATGCAATTTCCCACGGTTCCTAAAACGGCTATGCATATATTTATTGGCAGTTTTGGATTTCCAAATGTTGGCCGTAACCACAACAAAAGTTGCCTACAACACTTGTTTCAAAGTCAGTGGGTTTTACAGCCCCAAGGAACGCCGCAGCGTGCTGGGAAAAGAGAGCCCCATTATCATATCCCCAACAAAAACAAACGGTCAATTAAACCCTCCAGACTGGCGTGGGAACAGAAAGAGGGCCGTCCTTTCCTTCCACTAACCCTGAACACAGATGAACTGAACTTTGGAGAAACATAATCAAGCATCCAAAACTTACATTGTTGTAACTACATCCAGCAACCAATTTTCTTGGAATAAGACCAATTTATTTTTACTTTCTGTAATAGCAAGTACAGGAAGTATTTCATTCCACACAAAAATTCGATGTAGAGATTTCATCGGAAATATCTTTTGAGGCTCCTGAATAAAAAAGTATGTTTAGAAAAAGATGTGTGTGTGTGTGTGTGTGTGTGCGCGTGCGTGTGTGCGTGTGTGTGTTTGTGGACAGCATAACTCAAAAACGAAAAGTCGGTTTAAAATCAAAGTTGGTATTTAAGTTTAATATCTTTCAATGATGCGACACGACGATTTTGAAGAAAATTCCTCCACCGTAAACTATACATGAACAATTTCTCGAAAATTTTGGTTTTCTTGAAAATGGCTAACGATTTTGATTAAAATGACATATTAAGATATTTTTATGAAAAATGAAATGTATTAATCTGAGTATTACTTATGAAACTCGTTACTGCTCGTTTCCTAAATTTTGAGTTTGATGTTAATGGATTGCAATGTGTAATAAATTATTTTTCAGTGATTTATGGGAATACTGTTGGCGACACTGAATAAACAAGAGAATGACCTAGTGATAAATGGTACAAGACAAACGAATGGCCAGATAGGACAAATTAACCTCTGTATGTATAAAATAGTCAGGAGCTCAAGTTCCAGGAAAAGATGAAGTATTCTTTTTTTCATCAGTTTGGAAAACAAGTCAGACCACGAGCGAGCACCTTATAGAGGCAATGTTTGGCTTCCGGCCGTGACACGCACACGATTTGGGATGAGGGCAACTTGGAATAATGAGCCCGGTCCTTCCAGGGGGCAGTGCACGGTGTGGAGGTCACGAAGAGGCTCCAGACGCCTCAGCAAGGTCGTTCCTATGTGTCCTTGAGGAAGGGAACCAGTTTGGGCACCAACCCTACGCCCAAACCGCCTGAATCACCGAAATTTGGGAGATCCCGGCAACCAAGTAGGCTACGAATTGAGACCACAGCTACGGATGATTGCAATTTGACTCGGGTTGGCACACTGGTCACGTTCGACATGGCCGTGTTTACTTCGCCCAAGTATGTCACTCCTCTCTCGCACACATCGAGAATGCCGGTAGCAACACACACACACACACTTCTTTATTTCTTGCTTCTGCCTTTATGCAATTGTTTTTCTTCCCGTTCTCAATGCACTTCAAGAATAGCACGTTTGCAGCCGAGGTTCTTTACAGAAAAAAGTGTTGTTTTGCATTCTTGTACAAATTATTCTAACAAACACTTATTCCCCTGTCAATCCAGATACGCATTCAAAGAAATGGTTTATTGCACCGGGAGAACGCGGTATTTGCACTCGTTGCCGTCTGCCGCTATCATAGAAAGGCGCTAATGAAACCATACAACATTTTTAAAAGTACTTTTAAAGGCTTTGCCTATCAACTTTATGAAAGGAGATGCTGGAACTGTCCACCGTCGTTGACAATATATTTTTAACACCTCTTTAGGAAACTATCCATCACTCGCCGTAATTCACGTCGAGAAATGCTGACAAATTCCTGGCGGATATTTTGTTTTAATTCTTCCAGGATGTGTGCGTTTGTCTTGTACATTTTATGATTTAAGTTACCCCAGATATAGAAATCGCTTATTGGATCTCTGGGAAACCTTTCTCCACTAATGGCACACCATACACCACTTTTTTTTGTCATAGTTATAGGGCCAATTTTTTTCGAGTCAACAGTTGAAGCGAATACAATTTTACCCCCTTTTTCAGAGAATTAATAGACAGAACGTGATTTGGCTTTCGTTTTTTTTTTTTTTTTTTTTTTTTTTTTTTTTTTTTTTTTTTTTTTTTCCTCCAAGAAGAATCTGCAATGGCTCGTACGATCAGTGTTTCGATGAGAACAATTGAAAGTGTGTCTCAGGACAGAATAATTAGTAGACATTTGCAGCCACCCGACCTAACAAATACAAGTGTGGGTGGTGATTCAAGACACAGCCCACATATTTATATGTGCAGCAGACGATAAGATATGGAACAGATGATCAATAAACTCAGACTGCATTTTGGAAATATCGACTTATGTAAACCGCGTTCCAACACAACGTGGGACATACTCCTACAAATATTCTGATGTCCTAATGCCCTCTTATCATTTTTATGCCTATACAAGGAATAAGGAACATTAGCAGGCTTGAGAGGTAGCCCAATCTTTCAAGAGGTAGTCGTTATGTGATGACTTTGACAATCCATTCTCTTTGCACGGCCAGAAGATAAAAAATTCCTCATTTCAGAAAAAATATCTCGAAAATTGTTATCTCAACAAACAATTATACTTGGGATAAATTGTGTGCCTTAACGAGATCTACTTTCCAGTTTTTTTTCGGGGGGGGGGGGGTGTAAGATTTCTATCTCTTATGATTTAGCAGAATATTCAAGATATACATTTGTCATAAAATATCTTGAAGTATACTATTTTAATAAAAAATTATTAGAACCATTTTTGAGAAAATTAAAATTTTTAAAAAATGTTTAATCTAAAGAATAGTTTGAAAAGTTGGATGTTATTGAAAATGTCCGTGACACATTCTCGGAAGACGCTGACTTTAAATAGCAAAACAATATCAGACACACGCACGGACCTTTTTCTAAATGTTATTTTTTGATTCAGTGGACCTCAAAACGTATATTTCCAATGAAATCTTGGTACCAATACCTTCTCTATATATGTGGTAGAGAAAATAAAAAGGCAACTTTGTTAATATTGGGCAAAATGTCACTGAAATATGTGCTTCTTTGAAGTTTATATAATTTTATTTGTTTAAAAATACCAAATTTCTCTCGTGTGTATCAGTTTTGCTTAAGGATTTGTCTTCAATAACTCTAAGCACATAGAAAGTGAAGATATATATGTCGGTTTTCAGCCACATCTTTGCTTATTCTAGAAAAACCTAGATGGCATATGAAAAAGTATTCCACATACTGTACGTCATTTAATTGTGTATAAATTAAGTAAAGAAGATGCAGGATATTTTAGCTTTCAACCAACTTTTCCTCGTCTTAAACGCGCATATGTATGAAGACAAACTCCTAAATACTTTCCTTAATAGAACTTTTAGCCTCTCTCTTGCCTGACACTCATTCGGCGTGGATAAGCCATGCCCTTCTTAGAGAAAGCGTGACGTCATTTGCAGAGATCAGACTTCAGTTAGCTCAATGCTCTTGTGCCATAGAGAAATTTACTGATGGTTACGCCAGATTAATATTCGTTTGGTGTTCCTTAACCGCTGTCTACTACATATTTAAGAAGAGAACAAATAATTAGATCGCGCACTAAACAGCCACAAAAATAAAATCCGCTAAAAAAATTATTCCAATGTTTTCATATATATTCTGTGTTAAAACAACATCCAATTCACAAAGCGAATATTTGTTGAAGCCTAAATCAAGATTCCTGCAGACTATAATGTAAACCCCTTATCAAATCTGGATATTCATTACCACGATTAACCTATTATTCTATAACGTGAAACCGTATAAGTAAAACATTACAAAATATTAACAATTTTCGTGTGACATTTAAAATTATTAAACCTATACTAATATAAAGAGAAAAAGTTGATAAACTCCAACACCTTCAAAGTGATTTTTCATGGAGAAGGTTTTTACGCTATCCATTTTACTACATAACGTATTACGTTCACAAGGTTTTCTCCACTCGCTTTTCTTTTACGCAACACATTCACAGCTTCTTCTCTACGCGCCCTTTAACATACGCTTCATACACTTTTTATGATTGAAATAGAAATGCAATATGTTACGTTCACACTGTTTTCCCTACTCTTCTTTTACATAATGCATTCACATGATCTTGTCTATTCACTCTTCTATAAACAATTCATACAATTTTCTGTCTGCTTGAAATAGAAATGCAATGTATTACATTCACGTGGTATTCTCACTCGCTTTTTCCTTTTCTAGTATTTGTGAGAGGGAGAGAGGGGGAAAGGGAAATGATGGAGAGGGACAGAGGGAGAGAGATGGAGGAAAATGGAGAGAAGGAGGGAAGAGGATTGGGAGAGAAGGGCAGAGGGAGAGAGGGGAGAGGGAGGCAGCTTATCTTTAAGACATTTGCAGTAGACTTAACAGATTCAAACCATATTACACTCTTATCCTTTTAGCTAGCAAATTTTGTACTCAATTCCAACACTCCTCCGTAAACCGGTAGCACAGCCCGTCCAGGCCTCTCATCAGTGGACGATACCAATAAAGTTATGACGTAATATAGAAAGGATCCGGCTTTTGTGTTTTATTACCCTAAATGAAAACAATTTTCATGCTAGAACTTTCCTTAACAATCTAAAAGCAAAAATATCGGTTTCAACAGAACAATAATTTAAGGGTATTTTGATTCCCCATTTAAAACACAACTGCTGGAGTTTTACAGCATTTTCGAAAGCATTCATTGTCGATGCGCTTGGAAGAAACCTGTGTCTCGCTGCAGGCTGGGCAAGATTGCCCCAGGATGGGTAATATAGTTTTGCGACCGGTTTTTCTTGTTGGGTTCACATACACAGCTTCAATCAAAATTCTTTCCCAGAAGGTCGAAAACGAAGGCAAGAAAAATTAATAACAAAGGAACGCAAACACGGGTTATAAAAGGCAAATAGAGGCAAGTCGGTATCCATGAGAAAGCCCATACTCGAGTTTTATTATCCCAACGTCTTCACTATACGGTTTCCCCTCTGTTGTACAGTAAAGTTTGAGACATTATTTATTGCACCCTACCCTTTTCACAAAGGTAATTTTAGTTTATTCGTTTCTGTGCCCACTTTCTCTATTTCTTAGTCCTCCTCAGTGTTAATTCAGTGATAAATTTGGTGCCCTATATATAGCTATATTTATAACTTGTTGATTCCGTTTAAAAGTTCGCATGCATACAAATAATAAATGCAGACTACGTAATTATGACAACTGACAGCTATTGTGGCGTCCGATAGCAACACTGCTGAATCTCTGTTCATATGAATAATTTACTTTCACTAAACCATGCAGTAAACAATGTTTGCTAAATGAATAGCATAGCTATTTCAGTCTCAAGAGTGAATATCTAATTAACAGACTGTAGAAACCAGCAATGCTGCCATTGGCCATATAAGTAAACTGTCTTACCGCAAGCGATATGAAGGTCACCAGTGGAAACCGATGCATGGCATCTTACCTATAACAAGAGAAAGTCACAGTTCATTTGTCTTTTCGACGTTCGCTTGTTTTCCCTTTACATACCTTACTTACACATCCTGCGCTTAGCAAACAAAAGGGAGATATAAAAATATATCCCCAAATAGTGATATTAGAAAATATTGGTTAAAATTTTATGGGCATAATAAACGAATGAACTCAAATAGGGTCACAAAACAAATGTTGGAATTTTTCGAAAATAGAGGTAAAGCACAAGCAGACACCATGAAGTGGATCAGGTGTGTAAAAATTTTTGTTTGCTCCATAAGTTAGATTTGGAAATGATTACATTTACACCCAATTCATAATGAATTTTGTAATGCCTGCAATGTTCATAATAAGTAAATAAACCTCCTGAACACAGTGAGGAATCACGAGACAATGATTATGGACACCACCAAGGAAAACCCTTGACTAACGGACTGCTTTGCAAGAAGTGTGCATTGCTTGTTAACACTATTACACTGTTGTTAATGAACGGTAGAGTAAACACGCGAAAGGAGTGGGAGTCGAACCAAGGTACCGCGAAAGCTTGGAGAGAGCATATCTGGGTGCGGTGGTCGGGCCACATTCCCCACTAAGGCCCCGCAGGGCCCTCCATGACCCACTTGGCTACCACTGGTGTATTGGGACGTGTTCTGCACTACAGCTTTACTGGCGAAATCTCTTCAAAGTATGCTCTTATTACAACCATACTGAAGATGCCAATCTGCTTAACTTTCAACTTTGAATTATCTCATAATCGTAGAGGTATATTATGTGCATCTACATATAACATTTCTCTAGCTATTTCATACAACTTATCACTAGGTTATTCTTTTGTTTAGTCAGAGTCGCCAACTGTATCGTACAAGTCGCTGCAAAACAATCGATTATCAGTCGAAATAGCACTCCATTTAAATTTGAAACCTGTGTTTTTAACAATTGTTCTTTTAATAATTAATATATTTTTCCAGAAGAAATATTATTTGTTAATGTTAAAAGTAAAGTGACATTTATTTGATTATAAACTGGTTTTCTGGTATATAACAAGAGAAGATCCAAATACATGTAATTCTTGGGTTTCGTTTTGCTCAGTTGGCACACTACACCAATCGAAATGAATATATTTTAGGTTCCTTTTAATATAATTTAAGATTTTCTGGTAAAATCTTGGCGATATAGTATTTATTTTCATATTTTAGCATTGCCAACTGAGGAAAACTAACCCCAAGAATTACACGTATTTCGATCTTGTCTTATTATAACAGAAAACCAGTTTATAATCTCAAATAAATCGAACTTGATTTTTAACGTTAACCGGTAACCTTTCTTCTGGAAAAATACACTATTAATAGAGTTGTCAAGTTGAAATGGAATGCTATTTTGACTGTTAATCGATTGTAATATATAAAAAAATGTTTTTCAGCTATTTATGGGATAGAGTTGGCAACACTGACTAAACAATGGAATGACCAAGTGATAATTCGTATATTAGAATTTAACGCCTCTGTGTGAAATTTGCTCTTGGTGATTTAAGTCACCTATCTTTACATGAAGTTGAAAGGAAAAGTTACATTCCATACGCAAGCTGTATACCTGAAATTGAAACAGATTGGCAACCTTAATCTTCTGCACTCGTACAAACTTCAAACGCCAGATATCATCCCTAAGGACCAATGAACCACAATTGTTTTAAAATAAAGAATCAGTACACAGAATTGGACAGCTCATTCATTTTAAGCATCCCCTGTTGTCTAGACACGGTAGTATATCCAAAGCACCCTCCCGTGCTGAATCATAACAAACCCTTGCGACATCTGGCGTCAACAACCGACACTATGGCGCCAGTAATCCAACGGGCTTTGTATTCAAACCAGGTCGTTTGTCATCCCTTAACTCGAGGGTCTGCGTAGATTTTATCTAGGTTCCGTAACACAGCTGTTTCGCCCCCTGCTGAAGATACCGCCACAGGGGTAGTTGTGCCACATTAGAGGGGATGTGACACAATAGACGGTAATGTCTGTTATTCATAGCCGGATGCCAAAGTTAAATAATTAATCCGCTATATGTTACACAGAAAAAGTGATGAATAATATTTGGTAGGTGCAGTGGTACTCAGCGTTTGAACCCTAAAATATTGCTGCAATTAAATATAATAGCCCTGAACATATCAGAACGGTGAATAAATTTATACTGTTGAGACCAATGTAAAGCTGAAAGAACAAATTAGCTTGAAAAGTGAACCTTGAACAATATACCCAGTATGTTATGGTATAAGCGAATAACAAAAGAAAGCTAATACCCGATCTTCAGATTTATTCGAACTTTCGCGCCAGTCATTTGTTCATGACGTCAGCATCTTGAAGCAAGTTGACCAACAATGCTTCTGGCAGAAGACCAGCGAAAGGGTGAACGTCAACAGTTTCGAAGACACCTTAGTGAAATAAGATTAAATAGAAAAAGATGATTTGAACGTAAACATATATTTTTCAGCAAAAATCATTATTTAGAAATGTTTAACCAGTTACAGTTTTACCAACTTCATTTGAAGTATAGTTTTCAAAATCTAGTAGAGTGGATAATAGTTACAGATATTTTCATCCAGTTTGAGAAAACTAACTACTTTTAATGATTATAATTAATTTTAATGCAAACAAAATTTACAACGAAGTTGCAATTTGGAGAACATCTCATTTATGGCACTTTCTCTATTTATTCGATACCGAAACTTCATCGGAAATACATGTTTTGGGATCCTCAACTCTAAACAAAGTCAAAAACGAAGTCTGCTGAATACCAAACTGGGTATTTAGGTTCAGGATCTTCCTAGAATGTCACACGAAGATCTTAAAGAAAATCCCCCACCCCAAACTACCCTTTCCAGGGAATATTTTTCGAAAATTTTTATTTTATCATAAATAGCAAGTCAGTTTCATTCTGGATGACTTTTGCATAACTGATAAACCGTAATAGATAGAAAAAATCTTATTGAAGAAAGGATATATATCTCGTTGAAGCACGCATTTGAACTAAAGAATACTGCATCGTGGTATAATAAATTCAAGAAGCCTTTTTATCATCAACATTAGAGGTTTTAAACGTAGTTTTATGACCAAAACATCGGTCCAGTTCTTGATAACCAGTGACACACTTAAGACTTCAATGGATCAGCAATAACATGCTTATGCATTCCTATGTGTGATTTTCCAGAAAGGCAATTTGATTGAACAATAGATTTCGACAGCATCTTCATAGTTCTCAAGAAAGTTACATTGACAAAGCTTTGATGTAGGACTTACATAATATTAACAAAGGAGTTCGTCTTAGACAGAAAGTAGACTGTAAACAAAGTAAAGTAACTGTTATGCTGGTGTATCCGAGCAGATTAACCACCAAAATGAGTCCTGCTATTACACGAGCAGGAAACGCGTTAAATTTATTATCCGCAGTATGCCCTTCGTTGGGGTACTCCCCTCGCGTCGCGTCTGACGTGCGAGCGCGTGCAGGGTAGATGTAGTAGGGTGGGGCTCAAATTATCTCAAGCAATCAACATAAATGCCACCCTCGATGCCGAGCAATGTGTCACTCAGTGAAGTTTCCGTTATTTCTTCCTGCAGAGGGCTCAGCACACGACAGTGTTGACTGATCTGAGAGCTGCTGATGCTTTGCTTAAAAAGCAAAACATGCCTGCGTTTAGCCGTCTACATTAGCGATCGTCAGCTGTCAAGTCGTGACGTAATACGGATCCGGGTCCCCTCCGCTCCATGAAATATGAATCGCGCTCACTTCCTGTCCGTCAGTTCCGCTCAACAGCATGCTGTAAAGTGGTGCAGCTTGCACAGGGATACAACTACTGCGATTGAAATAATTTAGCTTATCTGATCCTTTAGATACCCCAACTATGGTACTATATTTATATACATATACCAGGTAGTTCACTTGTGCCTTATTTTTAGAGAAAGCAACACTGAAAGCAACAAGGTCGGAATTACCCTGCTTGTGGACCATTCGGTACCCATGCAAATCTAGCCTGCTCTTCATGCTTTTGGAATGGACCTACTGTCTGTTCGCCAGCTCATGTCTAAGGGGAATGAGGGGCAGGAGAGAGACATTTCACGCAGTGTAAACATCCGTGCAAACGATGCTCTGCTGGTCACATTACCAACTTAACCTCCAATATTATTCCCGTTATACTTATTCGCTGCTAATTTCTCCTAATTTCAGTTGGTAATGGCAAAAGTAATGCAGAAGCAGATAACCCTCCCTCTAGGAGTGTTGTGAAACTGAGGTTGTAGAACAAAGAAGTTCAGAGTGACAGTTCTTTGTGTAAAACAGATCTTTATAGGATGCCTGACTCAAACAAATCTAAAAAGGCTCTTAAAGGTATTACTACCCTGCTTCTATTACTTTCATTACCTGTACTTGCAGGAACAATTACTATACCATAGGACCATCAGCAAACACTGCCATCTGTTGGGGCTTCGGAAAACTATTTGCAAAAATGTTCCCTGTGTACCAATAGTCGCGTGCTGTTTGCCAATTTCATTACTAAATATTCCACAGGGGCGACTTTAATATAAAAAAGAAAATAATAATATATTCTTAACAACTGAAGTGGAAGCAACGCACAAATGTGTTGTGTTTTATGGTAATGCTGGATAAAAAAGTTGAGCCCAGAACATAAACAATAATGACGAGTTTATAGAAGAGCTGGTTGGTTGGAATGTAACCCTTCCACGCGTCACAGGTTGCGATGCCACCCACGCAGTACGCAGGACAGCTGGCAACCCCTATGTTTGGGGTTATAATACACAGTAGGGCGCCGGCTGGCCTCTCCTACAGACGCTGTTGCCACATCTACATTGTTATAAATTAGTACATAACTACATATTTCTAACAAAAATATCTCTTGCGGTCAAATAACTTTCTGTAATCGTGTATAAACTATTCTTACACTTATGCCTCTATCTACTTCATGTTGATCGAGATACACATTTGTTAATTTTCTTGCACGTGCAAGGGAAATGCGAGAAGTGACAGTCTAATGTTTCAAGCGCTAATCCATATGACGGCCTCGAAATTCCATTCTCTTTGCATACCCAAGGGATAAAGAAATGAATAACGCACTCTTATTTGAGAAAAGTGTAAGTATTGGAAAATTCAGTAACATAAAGGAGTGTCTCGGAAATGGTTTTCAACAAGAGGTTACCATAAAGATTTCCTAACAATCTTTTTAATTGTAATTTGAAGACGGTGAAAAGTGTAATTACAGTTCTATGCAATCTACAATAGACAATCTGAGTAAGGGTTGGTGGGAAAGCGGGGTGGGGGACTCCCTCTCAAGGGTGTGATACTGAACCATCGTAGCTACGGTTAGCAACACGTCATTTTAAGTTAACTCAAGATGCTTATGGAGTGGACCACACGGAGTGACTCAGCCGGCAAACAAGCCAGCCAGCCAGCCAGTCTGTCTGTCTGTCTTGTCTCTTGCTACTCCAAGAACAGACGTTCAAGATATCTAAGTTATTTATATATCTCTTACGGTGCTTTCCACATACCTAGCAGTAAAATATGTACCCGCTCATTAAGTTAAATGGGCTCGTTTAAGGGTGAAACGGCAATTTTTACATATACGACACAGAAATTACGTTAGATTTATGATTACACCGGCGACTTCTTGACATTAAGCTGAAAAATCTGATGTGCTGCACTCACATGACTTTCTCTACTCTTGTACTAACCATTCTTACAAACTCTTATTCCTGTATCTTCTTCGTGTTAGTTGAGATGGACATTTGCAGAAATTATCTTATTGCTTATTTCCTTGTAGGTACAAGAGGAATATTAGAATACGGCACGCTTTGTGCGATAGTCCAATCTTTTAAAGCTTTCAAATTCAGTTCTCTTTGCACGCTTAACATATAAAAAAAATGAATAGCGATGTTCCATTTGACAGAAGTGTAAGTTCTCCAAAACTCCCACAAATAACAAGGCATATCTCCGAAATGGTTAACTCTACCAAAAAAAAAAAAAAAAAAAAAAAAAAAAAAAAAAAAAAAAAAAAAAAAAAAAAAAAAAGACATAAACTGTGTATTTTAGCAAGATCTATGTTTTTTGTATTGTAAGACTAGGTCGGTCTTTTACGATTTACCAGTTATGCAAAAGTCATCCAAGATAAAATACTACAGGGGCTACACTCAGAAAATTCAAGATATACATTTCATTTGTCATAAAAATATCTCAAACATGAGATATAAAGCACATATTTTTTGGGACAGACAATACATCACAAAGCACACAGAAATTATATAAAAATCGCAGATTTTAGTCACGAAAGAAGGCATCGCCCGTGATGGGGTTAGCTCTTACCCAAAGTGGTAAGCTTGCGAAAGGTTCATCCTGGGGTCGAATCGAGTCATTCACTCTCCGCCATCTGCGTGGGTAATGGGACACCGAGCAACAGGAGGGAGCACAGATTCGGTTTCTTCCCCGTACCACTTTTCCACTCAGTTAAATCTCTCAGAGGTTTCACCTTTAAACCGCATAGGGTGGTCGGTCGTGAACACAGCTGGCATCTCATTCCGCTACTTAATGAGAATACAGTGTGATATTATGTCATTCTTCATTAGCATTTGGCTTACAACGGTGGAGCATCTGCCATTAAACAGATGCCAGTTATTTAGGCCGCAGCGGGACTAATGGCGAACATCGTGCCCTGGGTATTTCATGCAACAACTGACCTGTAATCATGCGTCGAGAATTTAATAACGAATTAAAATATACCTCGTGGCCGGCCCAGCAAATTAATATTAACGCATGTGAGGTAAAGATTTCCAAAAGGTAAAGGCAAAAAGTATTACGTTCCATTAAAAAATTCGATATCGAGATCTCACCGGAAATATATGTTTTGAGACCCCTGTATCCAAAAAATGCATTTTTAGAAAAAGATCCCTGTGTGTGTGTGTGTGTGTGTGTGTGTGTGTGTGTGTGTGTGTGTGTGTGTGTGTGTGTGTGTCTGTGGACAGCGTAACTCAAAAACGATGTCACTTAAAAACCAAATTTGGTGTTTAAGTTTAATGTCTTTCAAGGATACGAATCGAAGATTTTGAAGAAAATTCCTCGAGCCTAAACTACCCTTTACATGAAAAAAATTTCGAAAATTTTTATTTTCTTGAAAATGGCTGCAACGATTTTGATTAAAATGTCATATGTTTGAGATATTTTTATGGCAAATGAAATGCATATCTTGAATTTTCTGGCTATAGCCCCTGTAGTCGTATTTACTCTGGACGACTTTTGCATAACTGGTAAACCGTTAGAGATAGGCCAAATAATACTATACAAAAAATGTAGATCTTGCTAAAATACACATTTTATGTCTAAATAAATTTTCTTGTAGGGTGAACCATTTCGGAGATATTCCTTGTTGTGTGTGTGAGTTTCGGAAAACTTTCATGAAATGGAACATCGTTGTTCATTTTTTATATGTTGAGTGTGCAAAGAGAACGGGTTCTCAAAGCTTTAAAAGATGTGACTATCGCACAAAGCCTACTGTATTCTAATATTCCCCTTGCACCTACAAGGAAATAACCAATAAGGTAATTTGTACAAATGTTTATCTCAACTAACACGAAGAAGATATAGGGATAAGAGTTTGTAAGAATGGTTAGTACAAGAATAGAGAAAGTCATGTGAGTGCAAGACATCAGATTTTTATTTTGTACATCGTTTTCTCAGTTTGTGTATGTGCATGAGACAAACCTAATGAAAGTGACAGAGTATTTAAAACATTGCTAAAAATATTAAGATTGGTTGAAGTGGAGAGCATCGTAAAAGTGCGCAATTGCCAATGCAAAACAAACGTACTCTGATATTATTATTACTTTATTATTCTTACTATTTTAGTGTTACTTCTGTTTTGGGAACCACTGTTACAGCACATAAAAGTAATATCGGAGTATTTTGACATTCTGTCCAAGTTATCTGCACCCGATACCACTTCGACAAATAGTACGTTTGTGTCCAGAACCAATTTTGCAATTACCACCTTTCATATTCCATGTAAAACAGTTACGTTCATTTGCCTGGGGCGGCATCTTTTTCATAAGCAATCGTGGCATGACGAAATGGCCTTATATGGAGGCCGCTACCGCCTGCGGCAGGTAGCAGGTGGACCACTTGCTTTTTGTGCTGCTAACCAGGAAGTAATGCCAGTAGCTCCAAGCAAATAAGTAATACCAATATCCGAAACCTAAATTCCTATGAAGTACTCTATAATGCGGTCACACATTTGCTACATGCCCATACAATCTCCCAAGCATGCTTTCACTGTTAGATGCTCTTTAGATTCTTTTGTGCCGCTTATCTCCACAAAAAATGTTATGCAAAAGTTACGTCGAATGGAAACTTCATAAGCTATTCCTAGATAATTAAAGATACGCGTTTTATTTTTATGAAAATATATCAAACATGTAGTATTTTAATCAAAACCGTTAGCCATTTTTGAGAAAATCAATATTTATTTAATAGGTAGTTTTGGGTATGAGGATTTTCTTAAAAATCTTAGTGTCGCATCCTTGAAATATGCTGAACTTAAACGCTAAGTTTGGTATCTAAGCGACATTTTGTTTTTGAGTTATGTTGTTCACAGACACGCAGACACACAGATACTTTTTTCTAAAAATGTTTTTTCTTTATTCAGGGACCTCAAAACATATTTCCGGTAAAATGTTCGCATTAAATTTTTGGGTGGAACATACTTCCCCTATATGTAGTTGAGAAAATAAAAATGTAGTGTTAGATAAGGAAGAATTTATAATTTGTAACCACCTTCAACCCAGAGTGAAACTTAATTCAAGATATAACTGAGCACCGTGAAATTGGTTTTAGAAAAGGGTCGGTCCAACCCCTGCCTCTTTTCAAGAAGATTCCGTTTCGCCTTTCTTGTAGGTGTAAATCAAAATGTCACGTCCCTTGGTTTGAGGCAAAGGAATTTCTAGGAGGCTGGGGCGGTACCGGACTTTGCGCACCAAACTCGTGGCCTTGGGAACCGTTGCCAAGGAGAGTGGCCATTGTTGTGAGATAACGTTTTGTTCCGTTTGTACAGTCTGTTTGGCGCCAAAATAGGCCATTCTCATCGCTGCTGGCTCAACAAATTTTCCGACGGGAAGTTTTCGAACTGTTTAGCAGTTTAGTCACCTGTAAACCACGATATTTACTTGTAAACTAACAAATATTTTATGGCAATGAATTGAAAAGGTTTATAAAATACGCTTAGTGTAATATCACTTCCAGAATTACCATACTCTGAATATACAGCGCCAAAATTCACTGAAACAGTGTTCGCACCTTGCATGCATTGACACGTGGTGCATTCTGTTCTCCGTATCTCACAGGATGTTGTGACGCCATGATAGCAGGTTATGTGGCGAGAATAACTCAGCACCTCGCCTAGGCCATTCGAAGAACTAATAAGCAATCGGAAGCACGCCATCCGCTATTCTGTCTAGTATATTAAGAATAATTTGTGCAAGAGTAGAGAAAGTCATGTGAGTGCAACATCAGATTTTTCAAGAAAGAGCACTAAATCTGCAATGAAATCACTAAATAAAGAAAATAATGCATCACTTCGTATGCTTTAGCTGGAACATTCCTCAACTTATGTGTAAGTTAAATGAACTACGTAATGGTATGCAAGGGACAATGGTTTTTTGTTGAAGCTACAGGAAATGGCGGTTCTTTAACTGCTTCCGGTCGCGTAACGATTCTTTGTACGTCTTGTTTTTCAAGTAGCCGTTCTTCTTACCTCTGCTAGCATCTTCAAAAGAAAGTTTTTTGTGCGCTTTACGGACAAAATGTCTGTTGTCTGAAGTTCGAGCGTATGCTCAGTGCCACCTGGTGCAGTCTTAAAGAGAAATAAATAAGTGAAGTAAATAAGTTATGATATGCTGTTGACAACTGCTATCTACAAAGAACAAATGTGTTTTTTTACTTTCTCTATGCATAGTAAGTACGCGAATTCGACCCAAAATTCCGATGTCGATATTTCACCGGAAATGTAAGTTTTGAGGCCCCCTGAGACCAAAAAAGCATTTTTAGAAAAAGGTCCGAGTTTTTGTCTGTGAACAGCATAACTCAAAAACGAAAAATCTGTTAACAACCAATGCTGGTACTTAAGTTTAATATATTTTAAGGATGCGACACGGAGATTTTGAAGAAAATACTTCCACGCTGAACTACCCTTTACATAGAAACCATATCGAAAATTCTAATTTTCTCGAAAATGGCCCTAAGGATTCTGATTAAAATGCCACATATTTAAGATATTTTTACGGCAAATCAAATGTATATTTTGAATTTTCTGGCTATAGTCTATATAGTCCTGTTTAATCTGGATGACGTGTGCATAACTGGTAAAACATAAGAAATAGACCAAACCTTACTCTACAAAGCGACCAGCTTTAAATTTGTGTATGTTTCATTGACGTTTTAGTTATTCTTTAACTCTCATAGCCAAAGTTAGGTGCGTTTATTCTAATCCCCATTGAATGTGTCCCTTTAATCAATAGTCTAAGAAATTGCTGAGTTGCATTCTTTTCAATTGTGTCATTGTATCTGCTGAACTTGCAGCAGTTCATTTCTTTGCTGTCTAAAAGGAGACATAAATCTGCCGAAGACACCTTAATAAAAGTTAAAAAATCACAAACATCCATAAATCCAAGGATACCATATGCTTAGTAACATGCAGGAATATAAATCATGTCTTGATAGGATTCATATTAAAAGTGTATCTATTGGATATTTTAGAAATATTGGTATTAGCACATATTACAAAGGAGGTTGATATGTGAACTACTTACATAGCTTCTATGGCCAATATAGGAGTCTTTAATCTTGAGAAATAACTAGCATTATTGATCGATGAACTGTAGAATTGTTAATGCTGCTTTAATCAGGTTTTTATTGAATTGTGGCGGATATTGATTTCCTTTTCCTGATGACAATCGAACACACGACTTTTACAGTGAGAAGCCAGAACGAGACCACATTCAGACGGTTGAATGATATTTATCTGCAAATTTAATAAATAAAACATGAATTTAAATATATCGTAAAGTTTTGTTACCAGAAAAGTTAAATTCTACAAAAGATAACCTAAAATATGTCCATTACAATCGGCGTACTTCAACTTACTCAACACTACCAACTGAGGAAAACGAAATCCCAGAAATGCAGTTGTATTTTTTATTATATTATTTGCATACAACTTCGATCTTTTCAATTTCACTGTTTGATGCATCATCAAATCGTTTTGGATTGTTCTTCATTTTGACTTTTGTTTGTTAATCGATTGCAGTGTGCAGTACATTGTTTTTCAGCGATTTTTGAGAATACAGTTGGCAATACTAACTAAACAGGAGAATAGGCTAGTAATAAATGGTACAAAAGAAGAGAATGATCAGTCGCATACGATAAAATAACCCCTATATTTAGAAATAGTCATTCATAATTTGTCACATTTTATAATTTTAACTTACGCTTAATTTAGGGTACGGTTAATGCTTCTGGCTGACAGTTATGGCTATTCATAAATTTTTAACAGAAAAAATCTGATGTGTTGCCCTCATATGACTTTCTCTACTCTTGTACTAACTATTCTTACAAACTCTTATTACTCTATCTTTATGTTAGTTGCAGAAATTATCTTATTGCTTATTTCCTTGTAGGTGCAAGAGGAATATGGGAATGCAGTAGGCTTTGAGCGATAGTCAAATATTTGAAGTCTATGAAATTCCGTTCTTTGCAGGGCCAAGACATAAAAAAGTGAATAACGACTTTCAATTTGAGAAAAGTGTAAGTACTGCAAAACTCGCACAAATAATGGTTCATTACACCAAAAAAAAAGTATTTGGATATTAATTGTGCCTTTTTACTGAAGTTTTGAACTTTAAGTTGTTTTCTTTTTGTAATAAATAGATTGGTAGTGAATTACATGCATTTTTCTTAGACATATGTTAGGGAGTTAACCACAAATGCTTGTACGTATGTATCTGGGAACCGAACCCATGGCGCCGTGTGCCGGATGTGGTTTGAAGTCAACAGCCGCCTGATGGCGCCGAGTGAAGTGGACACAGTCCATGAGTCATACGATGGATGGACGGACGTACATGCGTGTGTGAGAGATTCGCTGAGCAGTAATTGTTTGTCTACCAACTTCAATGAACCACGTTCAGCTCAATCCAAGCTGCTCCCTAGAGACCGCAACATTTTTGAATCCGGCTGATGTGAAGAATACATTTAACAATTTTATGTTAACCACAGAATTCAAGGAATGTAATGAAATCATACTGCAGTGATACTGTATTTTAATTTCTTTATTATGTATAGTAAGCACGAGAAGCATTCTCTAGTATCCCCTAACCCACTGTCTTTTAAACACTCAGAATGCACAATAGTAGCTAACCGACTTGGCAACAGCAGATCCTTTCGCAAAAGGACCTTTGCTATTGTATCCAAGTGATTAGCAGTGGAAAAAGGTTGGACAGTTTTACAACTTCCTGAAATACGGTCGTCAGGGGATGGTGCTATTGTCTACCCCAAAATTGATATCTATATTTCAATAGAAACATTTTTGAGGCCCTTCAAAAAGAGGATAGTTAGACAAAGATCCCTGTGTGTGTGCGTGTGTGTGTGTGTGTGTGTGTGTGCGTCACTTAAACATCAAAGTCTATTTAAGATCAAAATTGTTCAAGGATGTGACGTAAATATTTTTAAGAAAATCTCCCCTTTGCTTGAAAAAATAAATCGAAATTTACATTTTCCCAAAAATGATTTTGATTAAAATGCCATATTTTAAATATATTTTCATGACAAATGAATTTTACATCTTGAACTTTCTTGGAATGGACTTCTCTAGAAAATGGAATTTTTTGTAGGAAAAAAAATTTATCTTTATTCATGGGACCTTGAAATGTGTATTTTTATTGAAATCTGGGTATCGAGTTCTTTGCAAGGAATACTTACCTTGTTTACCTTCTATGTAGGTGGTAGATACAGCAAAAGTATAGCTCAAAAACAGTTTTTTATGCCTGGTGTATGTTCCCATAACTTTTGTTTTAATGACGTAGATGTTCAGGGTTTCGCAGATGCATTGCTATAACATAACCACTTTTATCGTACTGGTAAAATGAAGTACGTACTGCAATAGAATCCGGTTTAGAAACTACTTCCTCGGTAAAAAGGTAATTGGTAATAAAGTGAACACGGAACGCTGTCAGAAGGCGCTGCATTCTTGTGCCGCGTTTCCGGCTTGGTTAGAGTGGGCGGCGAAATCCGGCAAGGCATTTAACAACTTCCAAGAGCATTACAGATAACTTCGAAAGCTTTCAGGGGCCTCTCTTGTAGCCGCTTATTCCATTCCCCATCCATCAACACTCACCTCGATTCCTTCTCCGGCACTTCAGATAATATCAACCTATTTTCAGCATCGTTAACGCCGCGCTTGGCGTTACAGTCCTTATATACGGGATATCACGGATATAAATGCAGATAATTGCACCTTAATATATAGCCACTTTAGTGTGTTAGCTGCTATTCCCCAACCCACTCCTTCAGTCGGAGGGTGAATATGTTCCTGCCTAAAAACAACCAATCAGTATACAGTGACGGACACATAGGCGATTCCATGGCAGTTTTCAAGTCATACCTTGAATTTTATAGAAATATCCTCTTCATTCTTGATAGGGTTCTTAAACGTAAGCATACCAAAGAAGTCACTACTGAGCAGATGCTTATATCATAAGACTTAAAACTGCCTTCGTAAACCAAACGCGAGGTACATATGACAAACACAATGCACATCCGAGTGTTGCAGTCCGCGTATAGTAGACAGAGGTAAATCTAACCTCCCCTCTTTCGCAAACGTCAGACGTCGCTGGTGTATTATTATTTCAAAAGTCAAGAGACGTAATCGACTTTATGAAAGTGAAATGGACCACCCCGAAGCTGTGTTTTCTTCTTTCTGTTGTATTTCTATAGCTTCTTTAGTGCACACATTCTAAATTATTTGTTTTGTTGTGAAATGAAGGTTTATTACTTAGGCATCAAGAGTCGCTCGCGCAATATAACGTGATTGGCTACTAAACAATGCCGGTCATTCTTGTAATTCTTCCAGATAGGATGAGAAATAAGACGATTTCATTTGCTGGCGCAACTGACTCGTGATTTAAGCTGCTGTCCAGGTTTCTAAAAGATAACGATGCCATTTGTTTATGTCCCTTCTGAAATCCTTAGGCTGATTTATATATTACGATTATTCGATCTATCACGTTTTCAGGACACGAATCTACTCTTTTCATCTGTGAGGTGAAAGTGAGGCAGGATTAATTGTTAACCTGAGCGATGACAGCTCTCATATTCCACATTTCAAACGCGGAAGTTGCGTGAGCTATGACATCTTCACCCACACTAGCCTTGTTACCGTTTTGTTTTCTGCTGGCGCTTCCCAAGATTCCTTTGTTTCTAGACTTTCACCTCTCGCGGTGCATTTGGACGTCCTTGTGTTGTGTAACTATGACAACACCGGTCGTTCGTCACTGTGTCTCGTGTAATTATGAGAACAATAAACATTATGTTAACAGAGAAACAAGGGCGCATGCAGACGAAACATGGCCTACTTCTATAGGCCCTTTGGATCACTAGCGTCATTTGTCTTAGTCCTGAATAAATACACACTGTTAGGAGTATAACTGCAGATGTTTAATTGTGGATTTAATAATTATCCTTGTATTTCCACTACATGCTTTTTTTTAACTTGTAACTGAGTTCGAATCTTTCTGAAAAGCTAATGACTCCAGATTACGGGATCAACAAATCAAAATAGTGAAGTGTCAAGCAAAGCGGATGGTCTATAGATGTTCATTTTGCGGCTGATTTGATGTATTTGTGGGAAAACTGTTAAACTGTGGAAAATGTTTACAATTGGAATGTTCATTAGTCATTACATTACTGTGTTCAGGAGTGTTAAAAAGCCACACCGAGGAACAAAATTGTCTATATTAGTAAACCTAATGCTCTAAATCAAAGTACACAGCATAAGTACAGTAGAAAAGTTAATTTTTGCCGTACTTGGATGCAATTTCACAGGAGCACTGTCTTAAGAACTTCTCGAAGTACAAAATAAAACGTGGAAAATGTTTAAGAGATTTTAAAGTCACATTTGCTATTACTTTTATTGGTAAGTGACATTAATATACCCCTTTTTCTCTTTCTTTCTTTTAATTTTTTATTCATACCCCGCCATTAAATACAATGGTCTTACTGCTTATATACAATGGTTTAACTCATATACTGTGGGTTATGGGTATTTGGTTTTTTTGTACGTTAGACCACATACAAATTCACACTCTCACTCATAATTCTAGACAATACGGGGAATAGAAAATAATCTTGGCAAGTTTCCCAGCCCGGGATCGAACCCGGAAGCCCTCGTTTGTTTTTCCCCCTCCCCTTGTCAATAGTTTTATGCTAACCTTGAAGAATATTGAGAATGGAGTCTTAGGAACTGTACCAAAGTGTCTGGAAGCTGGACAAGACAGTCAACTGTCCTGCAAGAGGCTGCCAACGTTAACGGACACGCGGCAGAGCAATGGAATGCAAGCAGTTAATGGCCACCTGGTGTCGTGAACGGGAAGTAGATCCGTTATATCCCGGGGGAGTAAGTAACTCAGGAAGTGCTCCTACTAACCAATTTACTGTGTCACGTGTTGGGGGACGGGGTCTTGCTGTGCATTCCATTCAAGAACGTCTGAAAGATCTTTGAAACACTCCCACATTTTAATAATCACAAGAATGTCCACGTTTTGTACATAGGAAGTGAACGGTCGTACAGATTCTTGTTAAACTTTGTAGAATATACAGGGTGGCCTAGAGAAATGTTTACAGGTGCATATCTCTTAAACGAGCACATAAAATCAAACGCCAAGAATTCCAAATCTTACAGGAACAAGGGGCCTTCATGGGGACCCTTATGGGACCCAACCTCAGGATTTTAAATGAAACCATGGTAATTCTATTGTATATTCTGGTCACGCAGCATAAACTAAGCATGTTTTTTTTTCTAAAATTAATTATTGAACCGTTATAGGCTTTTTATTGAACGCGGGGAGAAAAATTGTAGTTTCAAAGCCTCCTTGAGTCCTAGAGAATTGTTCGTTGTTCGCTAAATGTTTGGTGTGGTACCCTTGGTACCCTTTTCATCGGCCCTTACTTCTTTAAGGCACAATTACTGGTGAATCATATTACCATTGGATTGGACGTGCTGGACCTATCATCTGGCCTCCTCGTTCACCCGATTTGACACACTTGGACTACTTTTTATGTGGATAGATACAAAAAAGGTAATGTTTAAAGCACCTACAACCATAGAATATAAAATTTTGAATACGTGAAGCTCGTCACACTATTAGCCCCTGTATGTTGCCAACAGAGAAAACATTTCCAAAATATTTAGATGTTAATGAATACAACTTTGAACATTTAAGATAGCAATTTAAAGAAATCACCTGAATAATTACTGACTTATTGGTTTTAGTAGTATTTTCTAATTTATAGGCACTTCTTTAAACAAAAGCATCTTTTATCGTACACGACCTACAGGTTTAAAACCAGTAAGCATGGAATAGTTTAAGAGTGTTAAAAACGGAGAAAAAGGCCAACGAATCAAAGCCCAACTGGTTTACGACCATTTAGACAATATGGAGCAGTCACTCCAAATGAGGAACGGGTAAATGGTTGAACTGAAGATGTCTGTGGAATGTTGCAGAGTCGATCTCGGACCCCCCAGTTGCATTCCTTCAGCGTGTGTTTTTTCCTCGTTTTTCTTTTTAGTCTCCTCCACGTCCTGGAATTCGCCTGACCGCCGAGCCAACCGGAACCCGCATTCCGCCGACAACCTGCCTTCGGTGGGTTGGTAGCACTAGCTTAAAACCCTTTGTCCTGTTCGCGATCCTGGGAAACTTGGTTACCCATAAGAACACCCTTGTCTTTCCCACCGAAAGCATGCCTTATTATATACAAGCATGTCATCATTGGACGGGGCACCCATAGCAAATGTCAATAATAATAATAATAATAATAATAATAATAATAATAATAATAATAATAATAATAATAATAATAATAATAATAATAATAATAATAATAATAATAATAGCAACAACAACAACAACAATAATAATAATAATAATAATAGTAATAATAATAGTAATAATAATAATAGTAATAATAATAGCAACAATAATAATAGCAATAATAATAATAATAATAATAATAATGATAATAATAATGATAATAATAATGATAATAATAATAATGATAATAATAATGATGATGATAATAATAATAATAGCAATAATAATAATAATAATAATAATAATAATAATAATAATAATAATAATAATAATAATAATAATAATAATAATAATAATAATAATAAAGATATTATCTTTTTTAAAACAGAAGTTCGAGTTGAAGCTCTGGTGTGTCTGTTTTAATTTGTTAGTCTTCTTTTCCTCTATTACATATTAAAACTTCTAAATTTGCTCAATGGTTTCTCTGTTCATTTTTATGTTATTCTTCTTTGTACCCCTTTTGTTGCGTGCATTCAAATTCTTCCGATTTGGCACCTCCTGTTTTTACTACCCCTGTCACTTTATTAAGCAGACATTTTGTCTTCTTCAGCAGTGGTTCTGAAGTTCGCTCACCTCTTAGGACTTTTCACAGTTGTTCTCTAAGTACCCTGTCGAAGGCTGATTTCAGGTTTATAAGAGCCAGATACAGTAAAAACCTTAATTTTCCTTAATTAGAGATGAACACAGGTAATTCACGCTTAAAACAGGTGCTGCTGAAAAGAGGTGGTTTGAAAAGATGAACGAATCGAAAGAATTAGCAGCTTTCTCTTGGTTACTGCTGTTTCTGTATAAAAAACAATATCGGCTACCAACAATTGCCAAATATGAATGTTTTATAAGTCAGACACGCAGAACTGTAACAATACATGTGTCCAGTGAGGTTAGGCCAACACTCCCGAATGCCATAGTAAAGGATGGATCGCTCACCGAATGTTTTTAAAATTGTTTTATTTGTATAGCCCCCTTTAAATTCTTCCGTCATATCGATCCTAATCCCGTCATGCAGTGGTTAAACCCTAAAAGGGCAGGTATAGGAATTACACACCTCGGGCTGTTCTCAGCCTGCCATCTGGTAGTCCGAGTCTGTACATTGTAATAAATCGTTTTTCGGCTATTTATGGGATACAGATGGCGACACTAACAAAATAAAATAATGATATAGTGATAAATTGTACAAAACAAAAGAATGACCAGATGATAGTTCGTATATGATAATTTAACGCCTCTATTTATGAAATAAGTCAACAAGGTAGGCAGTACAACACCGTAGCATATCTGTTATTCTGCATATTGATTTGCTTCTAATGCACAATGCACTACATTGCTTCTAATGCACAATAAAGGACGGATATTCTCAGTGGAAGTGTGCCCAGGTGTCGTTGCGGCTGCAGTTGTAACAAAACGCTCAAGGGGCGAACATTTGCCACTCGACATTCCAGCAAGTTGACATTGAAACGTATCGAGTGAACAAAAGACGGCAGTCAGGCGTGGGAGTTGGAATGCACACAACCTTTCAGTTTAGTCTGCAGTTTTCATAATAATCTGCCGTTCTGCTACAGTTTAGTATACAGTGCGGATAAAAATGACATTGATATACTAAAGGTAATCCAATCATGCGACACATGCGATGATTTGTCATTTATTTTTACTATTAAATATACATTTATAAGTAACATTGGGTTTTTATTTATGGACACTAACTGCTGTGGTTCTTAATGTCTGGGCGTGAATGACCGGTTAACTTTGTTCAGAGGTCTCTGAGGTTCTTTTACCTGCCGTGAATCTACCACACGGGACCGCCGGCTTTACTTCTCTTCCGAATGAAGCCATTCTAAGGACTTCTTACGCCTGAAAAAAATTCATTGCCCTCCGACGGGTGTGAACCCATGAACCTCGGGAACCAGAGGCTATAATTTAACTCCTAGACCACATGGACTACATACAACATAAGATTTCAAAGTCTCTCTACAACCTTTTGGGTTCAAGATGTGAGCATCTTAAGGAATTTCAGAATCACTCCCTTATTTAATACCAGCTTTGCTTTTTAACCGACTTTTCATTTTTAGTTATGTTGTTCACACACATTCATGGACTTTTTTCTAAAACTACTTAAATATTATTTACCTGAATACAATGTTATAATATTAATAGTTGCACCAACAGTATAACGCCAATAAAAACAACAGATTGGTCGATTGTTTGACAAGTTATTTCACAACACTTTCAGATCAAGTGTCCTCCAAGTACGATATTTCTGATATTCGACCTGCATGACACGATTACGTACAGCCCGGTGTGACCCCGAAGAGGCCGCGTTATGTTCTTGGAACAGGCCTGCCTCCTGAAACGCGGGCACGGATCCGTTATTCAGCTAGCCTGGTCCAGTATCGATGCTCCTTTGTTCGCCAGCTCGCGGCGGCGCGCCGTGTAATCTGGAGTAGGCCAAGTCTCAACAGCTCTTCATTTACATACGTCTGCGACTATAATTGCATTGCGTTCGATATTTGACACGCCTTTTCCATTGTCTATATTGTTGCATAACTATAGGTGCTAAGGACCCCCAATATAATCAGAGGACATTATGGTTTATCTTCCTGATTATGTTATTTGGTACTATTTACATTTTGGGGTCACTGAAAGGCAGGAGATGAACTCATCGATACTGAAATTATGCAACACTGGAATAAATTATCCAATCAGTGTCGGTCTTCGCAATCAGTGGCCGGTTCCAATTCAAATAGTTCCTCCACTGACGGGGTTATATTTGACTGCAGTTGCATGGATTTTGCTTATTTTTTTAAAAATGCGCTACAGCTTTATTCACAAAAGTTCATATTTTTACAATATAAGACAGCTGAGTTTTATTTGTTTAGGTTAGCATAACAAGAAATTATATATCAAATAAATTTTAATGAAAAGAGTAATGAAATGAATGTAATTAATGTTGATATATATTTAAATTGAGTTAAATGTGTATATAATTTATTACATAATATATATGATAATTTATAATTTTGAGCATGTTTGAATTGTGCATGTTGTATAAAAATTTTGATTTACTTTTGTTGTGCAATGTTTAGGTTTTTAAAATTTGTACAATTATTCTAAATATTCTTTAAAAGTTGAATAAACGAATAAGGATCTGAAATGTAAGTCCTGGTTTAAGTAATTAGGTGCCAGTGTTTATTATTGCAGTTTTTTATTTATTTAATGCATTATAGTTCCTCGATTGACCCCTCTGGGACCTAACGAGGCTGAGTGCACCCCGGGCCAGGTCTCCCAGCGGAAGAAAATCCCCACGCCGGTACGGGAATTGAACCCGGGTCTCCGTTTGGTAAGTAACAACGCTACCACCACTGACCATAGAGTTCTATAAATAAATTCATAAAATATTAGCAATGCTCCAAACTTTTTGTTCAACCAATCACCCAACTTTTTACGCAAATAAAGCAGATTAGATTTCACAACTCGGCGACTAGGAGTTTATAAAATTATAAAATAACTCGAGTCTCTTGGTTTTTTTTTTTTACTCTTGTATGGTAATAACTATAATAATCATAAAAGCACAAGTAAGGTCGGATGTGGCTTTTGAGCCACACTTTGGTTAACCCTGTTCTTAAGTGAATTTTAAATGTGGTAAAAAGTTGAGGATATTTCGAAATCGTTCTCTCTATTGCCAGCAAAACATGGTTATTGAAGTAGAAACATGAATCGGTTATTTGACAGTTATTACTGTGATTATAACATCAACTCAACTGTAGCTGTTGATGCAGAATTTTAATCAAGCGGTTATTACAAAAACACAGCGTCCCGTGAAAGTGATGCTTCTACTGCAGAACCGGTACTGAAGAAATTTGAAAGTCGACAACCTAATAGGCCCGCTTTTCAAAATTCGAAAAGAACCACTGATTTTATAAAATCGACTTCTCTATTTCAGATTTCATGAAAAGATATTTCGTTGTGTTAAGAAGCATTTAATCCATAAAATGCAGAAACGCGGATTGTGTTGCAGTTGTTCGTGCTAACGTCATACTTCTGATGAGCGCAGAAAGTTGTACATATTTAGTCTGGGAAAGAAACAGTTGAAGCGTGCAATGCCTCTCGTCATATTACGCAAAGTTGTTTGAGCACATGGGACATGGATCGCACGTGTGAGAGAATCGACCAAATAAAGAACAGTAGTCAATTATTTACTCGCACACACGCCACTCTTTTGTTCTCCGGGGATTTTATCTGCTGCAGAGGATGTTTACACTGCAACAGGTGCAAAGTACGAAAACCGCTCCCATAATTCTGCCAAACCTTTAGTACTCCAAGACCATACTTTGAGCTGAATGTTCACGAAAAGTTAAACGAACAGCAAACAAAAACATCTCAGGAAAGTAGCGTAGGTCAAATAAAAACAAAATCAGGTATCGAATTTACTTGCAATGCCAATGCATATTAAAGGCGAAAGCTGATAATCGAGAATATGTGATCGACAAGAGCTACACTGTGAGCCCTAAGGCAGATGCGCGCAATTTCTCCACTTTCACACGAATTAATCTTGACCCCAGGGAATTATGAAACCACAGCAGACCTCTGTTTTCCTTTTTTTCTTAGGGGAGGGCTTTGAGATTAGACTAGTTGACCCATTTTGTAACAGGCCAAATGACTGTCCTAAGGCAGTTCAAATTATGGTGAAAGGCCTCATCTTCTGCCTTGGGATATAGACTACTATGGAGCGCTTATGGAACCATCAGTTCACTCAATTGCCCCGTAGCGCAGTTGGTAGAGTACCTGCCTGCTGTGCAAGGGGTCCCGGGTTCGATTCCCGGCAGAGGGGTAGGACTTTTTCTCCACCCAGGATTGTTCCTCATCCTTCCTTGAGTCTGGAAGTATAATGGCGGCGCCGTGGCTGAGTGGTTAGACTGAGGCGTGTTCTCCGGTTTCCCCCGCCATTCATTCCACCAATTGCTGCATATCATTTGACCCGATAGGCGTCTGACCCTAGGCACTGGGGGTGTAAGTGCTGCATAAAGGGAGGGTAATCAGGGAAAGAAGAACCAAGTATGCCGTGGTACATTTCGATACAAATTTTAATTACCACTGAAGACTAGTTAGTAAAGATATTTGCAAGAATGTGAAACAACTAATATGAAATTTAAGCCTTGGAGGGGAATCTAATTACGGGTTACGCAACGTTCCTTTTTAAGCTAGCTCCCAAATTACAGAGTAAGCTTTAATGAAATATTTTGCTATAATTACTCGTTACTGTTTTGCTGTTAGCAAAATTGTTGCAAGTATTAACACGATACTCTGTTAATTACTTTCCGTTTTGACGCTTGCAGGTAGTTTACAAACGTAGTGCTCGCGCCATTTATTACATCAAAACACCTCCTCTGTGCCACAAACGATAATAATTATTTCATTATCTGACTTTTATGTCCATCCTCGCAAAATTAACAATTGTCTAAAGTTTACGACCACTTGGATTATCTTTCCTGATATGAAATATGCTTCTGTGACGCAGGAATATATGCCTACGTGTTGGCGTGAACGAAGTCGTAAATTCGATTCTCGCTTCAAATGTTTTATAGCCCTTTATGCTAGAGTGTGCTACGACAGTTGAAAGTTCCATATTATCAGTGTGCACCCACAGTTTATGTCAAACCTTTTTTTTTTTTTGTATTCAATGTTACATGTAATTTTATGGCACCTTTGATGCTCAAAATGAGTGTAAAATTAATCTTAATGTCGTTGCGGTACATCGCTAACATTAAACCCACTGCCACTAAATCAAACATCAGCTTTGCCTTCAGAAATACAACATAATTGCTAGCAAATATACAAACCTGCCATAGACGTACTATTCATCTACAGCTAAATCGAGCAAAATACGGCAAAACAAATAAGGGAAAGTCGGGTGGTATCGGACAAGCGCTGAGATACTCAAAATATTAAGATTTTGCCACAATATGAAACTTTACACCCCAAAATATGGAAAGAAATCTCAAAATATATACAGGATGTTAAAGCCTTCAAAATTAAACAGTTCAAAACCGCCCTTCAATTTCAAAATATATAAAAATGTTGCATATTTTTATATGGAAATTCTGAGATGAACGTCCACTATTCAAAATAGTCTGAAATGTATATTATAAGAACAAAGATTAATATATATGTGGAATTCTTTAATATGCCTTCTTCGAGTACAAGGTATGGTATAAGACGTTATTGCAGGACGAAATGCTCTATCGCCTCAATTATAATAGATAACCCATTATCTACAATACTATTTAAGATACTTAGCTCAATTTTAAATACATGTTTAGTGATATTTTTTATGTTAACTGGTGACAAAAACATATTTTCTTTCTAAAAGTAAAGTTACAATTGGGAGGTAGAACATATATTATTTCTTTACGCTCGCCCTTAATTCCCATCCTACATTCTTAGCAATAGCGTTCTGTGGCTCGAATTCGGGAGGACCCAGGTTCAAAGTCCGGGACTAACCATCTGACTGGTTTCTTTTCGTGGTTTCCCTATCGCCAACATAAATACTAGATAGGATATTTAATACCATAACCCAAAGTTCCAGCTTAAGTCTAAAACGATGGTAAAAATCCAACAATAGATAGTAAATATGAATGTTGTGCCATCTATCCACAAATAATGAAAGCAGATAGACACCCTAATGCCATCTACTGTAACAGAGGTGGAGATACAATTATCCAGTATTCTCTCGTAATTCGAGTTCGCTTCTAATTTTAACCACAGTGATACTCGAACTGTTCTGTATTCCTTTCTCTACTACGTACACTAAGTAGAGGAAGTATTGTATTCCACCCAAAAATTCGATGTCGAGATTTCATCGGAAATATGTTTTGAGGCCCTCGGTTAAAAACCAAAGTTGGTATTTAAGTCACTATCTTTCAACGATGCGACACGAAGGTTTTGAAGAAAATTCCTCCAACCTAAACTACCATTTACGTGGAAAATGTTTCAAAAATTTTGATTTCCTAAAAAATGGCACTAACGATTATGATTGAGATATATATCTTCAATTTTCTGGCTATAGCCTGTGTAGTCCTGTTCACTCTTGATAACTTTTGCATAACCGATAAACCGTAAAAGATAGAACAAATCTTACTATACAAAACGTCTAGCTCTCATTAAAACACAAATGCACTTTTTTGTGGAGTCATCCATTTCGGTGATATTCCTTTTTTGTGTGAGTTCTGCAATAGTTAAACTTTTCTGAAATTGAAGGTCGTTATTCACGTTTTTATCTCTTGGTCGTGCAAAGCTTTAAAAGATTTGGCTATCGCTCGAAACGAATATTCCCACATTTCTCTTACACCTAGAATGAAAATGTGCAATAAGATAATTTTTACAAAATGTTTTATCTCAACTAATATGAAGGAGGAATATGAGTTTGTAAGAATAGTTTATACAAGAGTGAGTAGAGAAAGTCATATGAATGGAGATTTTTTCCACCGTACAATGAAGAAAACATTTTCTTCTTGAATAGTCAGAATTCTACTCCTCGTTAGTCTGTTGTAAGGTTATGTTGTACTATCTCTAACCTCAGTTTCGTCAGCTCTTGTTTAAGAAACAAATCCTGTTTCTCTGCACGAATTCCGAGCAGTTTAGAAACCGCATAGTATCGCTTTCAGGTTGGGCTCCTGAGGAACCACAGAGCACGTCGTCCTTGGGGACGTGATCAAGAATCCGCAGGTATGCTCATTGTTGCGTAATGCTTCCGCATTGAATTCCAATTGTTGCGTAAGAAACATTACATTTAGTGTGCGAGGTGCGTGAACAATGTGATTATATATAAATATAATTTTAAAAAAGCATTTGTAGAAAAAGGTGTGTGTGGTGTGTGTGTGTGGTGTGTGTGGTGTGTGTGGTGTGTGTGGTGTGTGTGTGGTGTGTGTGTGTGTGGTGTGTGGTGTGTGGTGTGTGTGTGGTGTGTGTGGTGTGTGTGTGTGGTGCGTGTGGTGTGTGTGTGGTGTGTGTGGTGTGTGTGTGGTGTGTGTGGTGTGTGTGTGGTGTGTGTGGTGTGTGTGTGGTGTGGTGTGTGTGTGGTGTGGTGTGTGTGTGGTGTGGTGTGTGTGTGGTGTGTGTGGTGTGTGTGTGGTGTGGTGTGTGTGTGGTGTGTGTGGTGTGTGGTGTGTGTGTGGTGTGTGTGTGGTGTGGTGTGTGTGTGGTGTGGTGTGTGTGTGGTGTGTGTGTGTGTGGTGTGTGTGTGTGTGGTGTGTGTGTGGTGTGTGTGGTGTGTGTGTGGTGTGGTGTGTGTGTGGTGTGGTGTGTGTGTGGTGTGTGTGTGGTGTGTGTGGTGTGTGTGTGTGTGTGGTGTGTGTGTGTGTGTGTGTGTGTGGTGTGTGTGGTGTGTGTGTGTGTGGTGTGTGTGGTGTGTGTGTGGTGTGTGTGTGTGTGGTGTGTGTGGTGTGTGGTGTGTGTGTGGTGTGTGTGGTGTGTGTGGTGTGTGG
The DNA here is from genome assembly GCA_030765045.1 of Tenodera sinensis. Taxonomy (NCBI): domain Eukaryota; kingdom Metazoa; phylum Arthropoda; class Insecta; order Mantodea; family Mantidae; genus Tenodera; species Tenodera sinensis. The sequence goes on from CM060972.1 coordinate 57,665,795, forward strand.
TGTGTGTGTGGTGTGTGTGGTGTGTGTGTGTGTGGTGTGTGTGTGTGGTGTGTGTGGTGTGTGGTGTGTGTGGTGTGTGTGGTGTGTGGTGTGTGTGGTGTGTGTGTGTGTGGTGTGTGTGTGTGGTGTGTGTGTGTGTGGTGTGTGTGGTGTGTGTGGTGTGTGTGGTGTGTGTGGTGTGTGGTGTGTGTGGTGTGTGTGGTGTGTGTGTGTGTGGTGTGTGTGTGTGTGGTGTGTGTGTGTGGTGTGTGTGGTGTGTGGTGTGTGTGTGTGGTGTGTGTGTGTGGTGTGTGTGTGGTGTGTGTGTGGTGTGTGGTGTGTGTGGTGTGTGGTGTGTGTGGTGTGTGGTGTGTGTGGTGTGTGTGTGGTGTGTGTGTGTGGTGTGTGTGTGGTGTGTGTGTGGTGTGTGTGGTGTGTGTGTGGTGTGTGGTGTGTGGTGTGTGTGGTGTGTGTGTGGTGTGTGGTGTGTGTGTGTGGTGTGTGGTGTGTGTGGTGTGTGTGGTGTGTGTGTGTGTGGTGTATGTGTGTGGTGTGTGGTGTGTGTGTGGTGTGTGTGGTGTGTGTGTGCGGTGTGTGTGTGTGTGGTGTGTGTGTGTGTGTGGTGTGTGTGTGGTGTGTGGTGTGTGGTGTGTGTGGTGTGTAAATGCTATATGTTTGAATTACTTTTATAGCAAACGAAATGTATATTTTGAATTTTCTGGCTATAACCCATGTAGTCCTGTTTACTCTGGATGACTGCTGCATAACTGGTAAACCGTAAGAGATAGACCCATTCTTACTGTGCAATAAGTGAAGATCTTGATAAAACACAATTTATATCCAAATGCATTTTCTGTATAGTGAACCATTTCAGAGATATTCTTTGTTGTTTGAGTTTAGGAATACTTAAACTTTCGTCAAATGGAAGATCGTGATTCATTTTTTATTTCTTAGCTGTGCAAAGAGAACGGAATTTCAAAGCTTTAAAGGATTTGACTATCGCTCAAAGCCTACTGTATTCCCATATTCCACTTGAGTTTGTAAGAATGGCTAGTAAAAGAGTAGAGAAAGTCATGGTTAAGTTAGTTGATATACATAATTTCCTTGTCCTGAAAACAACGAAATGTTACAACAAGGCACTGCCAGCAAGATGAAAGGCGTGCTTAGGCGTGGAGATCGGCAGCTCTTGCAGGAAGCCTTGAAAATCCATTCACTATCGCAAATCAATGTTTTAAGGCAATGCAGCATTTCAGTAATCCAATGAGGGGCATTTGGGTTTAGGTTTCAATAATGCTCTGTACTAGAGTAAGTATTGTATTCTATTCATAATTTAATACCCAGATTCCTCAGGAAATATACCTCTTGAGGCCTTCTGAACCCAAAAAGCATGTTTAGAAAAATGTCTATGTGAGTGAACACAACTCAAACGAAAAGTCAGTCTTCAAAGATGCGAAACGAAGATTTTCAAGATTCCCCATTCTAAGCTACCCTTTAGAATAGGTGAAACACTTTTTCAAGTGGCTAACGATTAAAATACATGTTTCAGGTCTTTCATGACAAATGAACTCTTGAATTTTTTGGGAATAGCCATTGAAATCCCCTTTATCGTAAATTACTTTTCTTTGTTGATTATCCGGTTGTGTTGACACTTCAGGTAAATGAATTATCCTGTATTCACTTAACTTACCATCCTATATTACGTACTTTTAAGGTCTGGGCTGCTAGCATTTTCACACCCTTAAACTTAACAATATTTTGATTAATACAGATATGAAATATAATCAAATCTACTAGTTGATTTTCACCACCTCAACAGGTGTCCTCTTGTTTATATTGCATACGTTATAATGTAAAAGAAAAAAGCACTGGAATCAACCAACTTTCGTTGTAATATCGAAGATATGCAGAGTCAATGAATCAATACACGAGTAGGCCGTGCTCAAACCAGTTATTACCCATAGTAATCATGGCGTCTAACTTTAAAATGGAAGAAAATTGGAAAATGTCTGAAAAATCTAAACATCCTCTTTCATATGACGTTTAAACGAAAGCTATATCTTATGTTGTTTTTGTGTAATAAACAAAGAAAAGTGTTAACAGACTTTAGTAACACCCTGTACTACTCATAAGTGGTAAACAGTAAGAGATAGACACGATTTTGCTATACAAAAATATTTAGATCTTGTAAAAGCACACAACTTTTTCTTTCTCTTTTTTTCCCCTTTTTTTTTCCTGCTAATTTTTAAGAAATAAATAGAAGAGTTTGTAGAGAGTAGAGAAAGTCATGTGAGAGCAACACACTGCGTTTATTTGCAAAAAGCAAGACAAATTGAACATTTGTGAAAATAACGATGGCATCCTAAGTTAATTTGCTCTCAATTCTTTTGCCCTTTATCCTTGCTATCAGTCCGTGGAACATGAAGGCGACCACGTGTATGAACCAATTAACTTCTGTGACCCGATCTAGCGACAGATGTTCCTAAAGATTATCCCAAACACTAATCGATTGTGTTTATCGAGATTATCTGTGAATATTGACCCGCCCTTGGCCGTAGATTCAACAGAAATCGTCATACAAGTGCTTACGTAATCACACTTCTGCGTATCGGTGTTTCATAAAGCAAAAACAAAAGCCAAGTGAAAACGCCTGAGGTAATCAGTGCATAAAACTGAGAGTTAAGTGAAAAGTCAACGTTACTTTCAAATGCGCACATCGGTCTTCTGTTATCTTGCTTAAAACGTTAGGTGGGACAATAAATTAATAAAAAAAATGCTGGAGCCCGCAAGTTTTTGTCAGGAAAAGAAGTTGGATAAGAGCAATGGACCGAGACTCAAACCCGACGCAAGGAATCAACGTCCGAATTTTAACTATTTAATGGATTTTTAACCACCTAGATTTGGGCTAGGTTAGTAAAACGTCATTGTAATCTCTTAAGTATTCATCCGTCTCAAAGAAAAAATGTATCTGATAAACACATACAAAGTTGACGTAATAATACCCAGTAAACATATTATTATAATCACCTTTAACTACATTTATTTCACTTGTAAATCGCTTAGAATGCCTGTCCCAGCGATGTCCAGGGTTTGCGAAAGAGGAGAGGTTGGGTTTACCTGCTTCCACTTTATGCGGACTTTGCCTGTTAGACGTGCATTGTGTTACAGTGTAACTTGGCCCGTATCTCTTAAACGTCACTTCTTACTGGCTGCTGTCTGGAATAGGTTGTACTGCGGTGCAAAATAGTTCCTTATTGCTCGTTTATCTTAATGATCCGAAGATAATTTCAGATTTACGATACAATAATACCATTAATTTACGATGTAATATATTGTGTTAATAGATATTGAATGCATGTAAAGTCTTATCAGCTGATCGAAGCCAGAAGACTAGCCTGTCGTAAACACGCCATCTCACTGAAATAATTGAACGTTTCTGAGCGTAGTCTCTCGGTTTTAAGAAATAACTGAAAAGCGTCCTCGTATTTGACCTACACAGGATAAATGAAGAAAACAACACATGAACGATATTGAAATGGAAACTAAAAAGCGGTGTGTTGCAGAAATACATGAAAATTTAATGTCATACTAGTAACCTTAGGTATGTCTAATCTTTTATATGACGTTTTGTCTCGGAACTTGATGAAATTCTGGGCAAGAGCTGAGAAAATCATGCTCACAAATACCAATATCATATCCTTACAGTTCAGAAGTAGTATTCAGCTATGCAAATTCTGTGATCGGTGGTCACTTTCATCTGAAGTGCAAGGAACGCACAAAATGTCCTAGTGAAAAACAAGTCTGCAATACATTAACCTGTAAACGAAACGTAGTAGTCCGAGGTTCAGTTCCGCAGGTCCTCTTTGAGACAAGGGAGTAAACTAATGACGTCATGCATAAACTGACCGGCGGCAAAAGCCTAGTAAATTTAAAGACCCAATATTTGTATATATAGTTTCAATCTGTGTAGTCCATTTTAAAATTAGACTGAAATCTCGAACTAAAACAGTAAAGAGGAACCAACTCCTAGCATGTGATTTAATCCACGTAGAGAAGATATTCTGATGTCTCTGATTGGCTGAAGTTAGATATGAATATATTCCTACGGGGTAGCAACGAACTCTACTCCAGAAAATGAAGGGGTGAGGGAAGGAGGTTTGTTTTGCGGTATCCTTACTTGCAATGCCAGTTTCATTTTAAAATGGGCCATACTTATCGGCAGATTGAAACTACATTAATATAAATATTAAGAATGAGAGGGAGGGAAGGGCAGTTGGAGAGAGGAGGGAGGGGGAAGGGGAGAGGCGAGGGAGGGGAAGGGGGGAGAGATAAGGGAGGAGGAATGGGGAGAGGAAAGGAGAGAAAGGGAGATCAAGGAAAGTCTTCTACTTTTAATGTTACAAATGGAACATTGTTGTGCTACAAGAAGCTTCCTAGCCGCATTTATATAATCGAATCCCTCTGCAGTTATCTATTTCGTGCTTTAATTAGTAAATTACCTGCCACTGATTCACACAAAACAAATGTCATACCTCAATTACAAGTGTCTGCCTTATTAATGTATATTTTATTATCAGTCAGGCATACAGGAATGAACAACACAATCTCCCAAGTTTCGTTCACACGTGCTAGTAATACATTCAACTGTTTGATAAGTCCAACTTTTGTAGCCCAAGGATCGTGCCCATAACACCGTATACAATGTGTGTTACGCAAAAGAGAAGGGCTATTGTTGATGTGAACAGCTCGTTTTCTTGATGGCATTGCTTATCGAGCGATATATCACTCATATGAAGAGACTTAACTGCTAGTTCTATTTCCGAAGATGATTCGGCAAGTTGATGGACGCATCAAGGTCACAAGGGCTTTAAAGGGTTAACTACATGCCCGGGGGAAGCAACAGTTGACACTCGCCCGCTCACGTATGCATCTGTTTACATGACGATGTTCTTATGTCTAATTCTCCTCATTGGCAAACGAAAGCTAAATAAGGTTTTAAAGCACAACGCGGCTGGCCCCGTGGTTTAGCCGGTAGAGCACCTGTTCACTGTGCAAGGGGTCTCGGGTTCGTATCCCGGCTGTGGTGTGGGTATTTTTAGCTATCCTCAGAAGAGTCTAATATATAAATCCGAAAGAAAAAATCTGATGTGTTGCACCAACTATTTTTAAAAACTTTAACCGATAGTCAGAATGTTTTAAGAACGGTCGCTATATGATTACTTTAAAATTCCGTCCTCTTTGTATAACCAAGAGACACAAAAATGAATAACGACTTCCCATTTGAGAACGGTAAATAAATATTGCAAAATTCTAACAAATCGCAAGGAATATCTCCGAAATGGTTCACTCTACGAAACGTGCATTTGGACATACGTTGTGTTTTAGCAAAATCTACATTTTTTGTACAGTAAGCTTTGTCCTACGGTTTACCAGTTATGCTAAAGTCATCCAGAGTAAACAGACTACATAGACTATAGCCAGAAAATTAAAAATATACATTTGATTTGCCATAAAAATATCCTAAACATAACGCGCGCACACACACGCACGCACGCACGCACACACACACACACACACACTTGGACCTTTTTCTAAAAAGCTTTCTTGGATTTAGGGGCTCTCAAACATACAATACGTCCTCTATACTTTCTATACGTATTAGAGAAAGTAAACATTTAATTACAGAAACAACAATATTGCATTACAAACTATGTTATAGTGACTACGAATAAATTAGATTGCACGTGATAAATTATCAATCTTTTGTGAAGGGCTTCACTTTGAAATAAAGACAGTGTGACGTCGTCTTGTCAAACTTTTTCTTGTAAACTCTTACGATTCAAAAACAAGTGAGCTCTTAATGTGTTAGCTGAGAGAAACTCGAATGGTAAGTACAAATATTGAAAATGGCAAGCTGCCCAATTAGCGCTTGCTCCTGACCATCCCCACGTAAGCAACAGGTGGCACAGCAACGGAACTCAAGGTCTCCGGTTCATGGGGGCGGTAGCCTTGAATCACTAGGCGCTTGGCTCCAAATGATGCCGAATATGTACTGCTTCAGGCGACTTAACCTTTTAAATACGCCCATGCAATCTACAGTTCAATTCATTTTAAACTAGCCTTTATCCGCAGCTTCTATCGCCTAAATACTTGCTGGCATTGATAAGTTTTAATAAATCTAATTCACTTTTTGCGAAACTCACACAAACAACAAAGAATATCTCCGAAATGGTTTATTCCACAAAAAAGTTCATCTGGACATGAATTGTGCCTTAACGAAATCTATAGTTTTTGTATAGTAAGATTTGGTCTACCTCTTACGGCTTACCAGTTATGGAAAAGTCAAAGAGTAAACAGCACTACATGGGCTATAGCCAGAAAATACAAAATACACATTTTATACATTTAAAAGTATCTTAAACATATGGCAGTTTAATTAAAAAAAGACAAAAAAAAAAACCAGTAGAGTCATTCTTGAGAAAATCAAAATTTTCGAATAATTTTCCATTTAAAGAATAGTTTAGGGTTGAAGAATTTTCTTCAAAATCTTCGTGTCGTAATAAACTAACAATTCTGGCCAAAAATATAGGTTTTTGCTCCCAACGTGTAGATGTAGCTTAAGGAAACTTCAAAACATGCATTTTCGGGGCCAAGTGCATACATTCCTAATACATTTCTTAGTGAATGACGCTGAGTCGGGGCCAGCACGCAGATTTACCTGCCAAGCAAGTTTAGCCGTCTCATATCCTCGAAAGGGGGTCGCCACTTGAACTTGACTACATCACATTAATCGAAGAGAATATTTTCAACGTTAGGCTTTTGTTATCAAAGAGAGAAAGTTTTAGAGAAATCCCCGACATGGGATTTCTAAACGCGCCCGTAGGGACTCAGCTGTTTCCGTTCAAGAAACTCCCTTTCGATTTAATGGCGACAGTAGATCTGTCCTGATTAAAATTGCCAATTAGTGTGAATTTATCGGTTAATGTGAAGTAGACAGAAGTGTTTTTACGAATAGTTAGAACAAGAATGGGTAGAGAAGATCATGTGAGTACCTACACATGTTCGATGTTTAAGACAGAGCTATAAAGTGAAGCCCTAATATGGACATTTCGCCTGTTCGTAAACCAGAGTGATTCATTTAGTTAGCCTATCAAACAAAACAAGTCATAATGTTGATGACGTGTGTATTTTAACTCGCAGCCCAAGGAAATGTTTATTTACTTGCGTCCAGACATCACTAATGTGTGCCGATTACGGCCGCAGTTCACCTATTCGCAAAATAAACAACAAAATGACGCTGCAAACAATCGAGTGCCGCTGGAATCGATTAACATCGTGCTTCGTTTGTTTGGTGTGGCGATGAATCACTTCGGTTGGCCTCTATTTTTGGAACCACATGTGTCCATAGGTCAGGGTCGTTTAGACTTTTAAGGATCTTCCTGATAGCTGCAGTCGCTTTTAGCGTTATTATCGTCTTAATTATCACTTCAATAAATATAAATATTGTATATAAATACACACACAATAGCTGAACTAGCTGGCCTGCAATAATTGCACTTCCCCAATAGCCTTCACTTTCTTCGGACATTTAAAAAATATTACACAAGACACGTAATTACGGGACATTTCACATAGGGAACAAAAATCTATATTTTAGCCACCATTTTTAAAACATTTCTGCATTTTGAAATTTGAAATTCCTCTTTTTGCTAATTGAACCTATGGCTACAGATATTTTGCGACTTATATTAAGACCAGCTGTTGGTTTCCGTCATTACATTGCTTCAAAATTATGTATGAATGAGTTGTGAGGATTAAAAAAGGTAAACATATTGAAAATTTTAATTTTGAGAAATATTGAAACGAAATTTCAACTATGTTATGTGTCCAGACTAAGCTGATTGTACAGATAGATAAATTAAATGAACTTTTGGTAACAATTAGTATGTAAACTATATCTTTTTGAAAACTTAGGGCTCTTATATGACACAAAAATAAATACACCGAGAAAACACTACGCAAAATCATTGTTAAACAACTACAAATACCACTCTTTGTAACGGCGATTTCTCCGGTTACCTCGTCACTATTTATGGAGAATATCTCATTGGGAAAAAAATAATAGCAGTTTAAGTGACGTCAATATAACTTTGTCGTTAGTAACCAACATACAGAAAACTACTAAGAAAATACAAATAGGTAAGTCAAAAGAAAAGAGACATCAAATTTGATTATATTATTACCCCTTGATCGATGTCAGAGAGAGATAAACAAATACTGTATGAACTTCCTGTTCATTTCTTATTTTGTAATTGTTGTTATGTTGGCAATGTTTGAGCTACTACGTTACTATTGACAAATATATAGTTGGCCTTGCAAGTTTTTGTAAGCATTATATAAAATCAAATAATTAACTGTGAAATAGAGTGAAATTTCGAATTCTAACCTCTAGAGTAACTTTCGCCTTGTGTCAAGTTTGGTGGAAATCGGTGCAACGGTGTAGAATATCTGATGTGTTACACTCACATGACTTTCTCTACTCTTGTACTAACCATTCTTACAAACTCTTATTCCTATATCTTCATATTATTGGAGATAACCACTTGCAGAAATTATCAAATTGTTTTATCTTCCTTTAGGTACAAGGAGAATATGGGAATACACTAGGCTTCGAGCGATAGTCAAATCTTTTAAAGCTTTTAAATTCCGTTAACATATAAAAAATGAATCAAGTTCTCCAAAACTCGCACAAAAAACAAGGAATATCTCCGAAATGGATCACTCTACAAAAAATTTATTTGGACATAAGTTGTGTGTTTTAGCAAGATTTACAATTTTTGTACAGTAAGATTTGGTCTATCTCTTACGGTTTACAGTTATACAAAAGTCATCCAGAATATACAAGGCTGAATGGGCCATAGTCAGAAAATTCAAGATATATATTTCATTTGCAGCATTTTCGTGTCGCATTCTTGAAAGACATTAAATTTAAACACCAATTTTGGTTTTTAACCGACTTTTCGTTTCTGAGTTATGGAGTTCACAAACTGACACACACACACACACACACACACACACACACACACACACACACACACACACACACACACACACACACACACACACACACACACACACAAACGCGCGCGCGCACGCGGATCTTTTTCTAAAAATGCTTTTTTTTTTAAATCAAGGGGCCTCAAAACATATTTCCGGTGAAATCTCGACATCGAATTTTTGGGTGGAATACGATACTTCCTCTACTTTAGTATACGTAGCAGAGAAAGTAAAAAGCACAAGACACGCCTACTTCTATGTATATATAATTTCAATTTCACGCTAAACTACAGAAAACTAACCTCTCTACCGAAAAGTTCAGTAGACGTCATCTGCTTTTAAGAGTGACAGCTAACAAGGGCGTGAAGTAGGAGAAAAAATAAATGTAACTGATAATACGCCAGCACCCGTCTTTAAAAATGTCTGTTCAATTTGTTTCTTCGTCTTTTTATCGTCTGGAACAACAAATTGGTACCCATTAAAAGTTAGGGGCCACCGCATGACCTTCCCCACCATTTCCGCCCTCAATCTGTCAGCAGCGTCATTAAAATTCCTCTGCTCCCTTCTGAAATCCATTTTCAACGTAAATATTCTCCCAAAAGCACGCGCCTCGCCATTCACAAAATACAGCTGCTACCGTCATTTATTTATTCATCGATCTTCAGCTGTTCTGAACGTATTTCTATTGCAAAGCCGAAGAGGGGATATTTTTTACCGGAGTTCCTTTGGAACGCTCTTAGAAAGACCGACAAAAAGCCAGTAGCTGTTTATTTTTTTACTGAAGGTAAAAGTCATGCCCCATTCACACACGACAGCGCTTGAGGCATTGGATAAGAAGACATTTTTAGTTTCTCTACTGTTTTGAGGCACCCTGAATCCAAAGAAAGCAATTTTAGAAAAAAAAGTCTGTGTGTGTGTGTGTGCGTGCGTGCGTTGTGTGTGCGTGTGTGTTCAAGTTTAAGTTATTTATTAGAAAAGTGTTGGCCTGGTGCCGGTACAATGGGCCCGGCTTACAGGCTATATTTAACATTTTTTGTGTGTGTGGACAACGTAACTCAAAAACCAAAAATCGGTTTGTTTTCATTCGGTGAACAGACTTAGCGCCCGATGTTCTGCTTGAAAATTGGTCAAGTGATCTCAAAATCCCAGATAGTCACTCTCCGATTTAACTTTTCTAAAGAAATAAAGCAAAAAATAGCGAAAAACGAATTATACAAACATTGCAGGAATGGAATGAGCTGTTTTCCAGTTTTTGCTGCACCTTACCACACCTTGCGGAATGCGTCACAACTAATTTAACCTCCTTGCGCAACAAAATACATCGCAAACAAGTGACGATCACTAACACGTCCACTTCCCACGATAATGGCCGACCTCATGAGGCTTGCTTACCTTGTTACTTCTGACCAGGAGTCGGGTGTGAATTTACCTAGAAGTGTTTGTCACCCGCTCGATTGCACTTCATCGTAATTCGCCGAGCTAGATCATTCGTTCAACTTCGTCCCATACTCTCAACTGTCTTCTGTCCTTCAACATAGCTAGAATTTTTATACCTTTAATACACTTCTATTAGAATTGCTCAATCACCTTCAGCGAAACACCAGCTGACAATTCTGTGACGGGAAGTTTTGGCAAATATCTGAAGCTTGAAACATATGCAACTATCCAGCTTGCCTCGATGAAGCAGCAATTTTCTGAAGGATGAAATCATAATAATTATTCCTGAAGACGGTCACATGTGGCACCCCAGAACAATCAAGTTCATTGGCCTTCAACAGTTTAATCGGGACATCGATGTGGAGATGGATAGATACTTATTCGGCAGCCATGAGAGGGAGTTTAAAAAGTCAACCTTGACATGTCGGCCTTTGGGCAACGCTGCTGGATTCGTTTCAGTTATGTGATCATCGAGTGCTCAAATTGTGTTCTTAAAAGGAAAAGAAATATCCTTGTATTTACTGGACACTTTTAGAGTCTGTTCCAAAAGTGGTGTGGTTAAGTACTTTATTATTTCGACTTAGTTTTAACTTACACACACGCTACGTGAACATCAGCTCCTATGCGAATAACTTGCAAATTTAATGCGATTTAAAAAGTTGTGTCAAGGTTGGCATGGCCTTGTTGGGGAAGTAGGCGGACTGGTATCTATCTTAGTGCCAGCAGTCTGCCCTTAAAAGGAAACCTGCAACGCGGTGCGGATCCCAAATTGTTTCCAGCAGACGGTTGACTGCTAATGAGCCAAGGAGCAGGGCATGGAAATCACGCTGCCTCTTCATTCATCCATCCACCCTGCTGCACTCACTTGTTTTTTTTTTTATTTTTGCTAATCGAGATGCGTACGCCATTTGTTTCGGCGCAAATGAGCATAAACATAAGAATAGCATTAAAGAAAACGCTCCTTTTTTTCTTTCCTCCATCTCAGTGATGGTATTTGTTTTATTTCGGACTCCAAACAACTGCATGCGTTGCAGAAAGTTATCTATATAAATAAAATCTGATGCGTTTCAACAATAAAATTAATATTATTTATTTACTATTGAGTGTGATAGATTTTAAAGTACTTTTAATATAATGTTGATTTAAAAAGCATGAAATTTTTTTTAACATTTTGAAAATGCGACCAAAAAAATTAGGTCATATTTATCGTCACGTGTTTTTGGGGGTCATAAATGCTTGCATATTTCTAACATTTTTACGTCATAAACATCGAGCCCTAGTTATCTATATGAATAGATCAATACTTGTGGTTCAACCAATAGAGCGAAATCCCAGTCTATTTACTTCCATACGTGTACTATTTGAAGTTAAATTTCCTTGTATTGAACTGCCCCTTGGTTGAGGGCAACATCCGCTCATCACCCCAGCAAAACAAAACAGCAGCGAGCTAAATGTCATGGCCGACGACGGCAGTGAACTCTGCTCTGGGGTCGCGAGGGGGAGGGACGTCAACACTGTCAGGAGAGGCAATCTGCAGACCGAAAACAAAAGACGACAAGCTGCAAGTAATTAACTATTGTTTAATGGACAGTGTGTGCATCGCGTGCTAGTCAGGAGTTTCTAATGCCTGCGAGTCAACGTCTGGTTTGACTCCCAGTTGATGTACTATTACTGATTCCAGTTATCGTTGCGCTACGAGTAACAAGGATAGTCGATTACGTCATCTTCACCTTCACTTATTGCAGTGTAAGTACCTGCTCTTCCGTATAACTTTGCCCCAACTGTCACGTGACTAGTGCGACATTGGGTGCTGTCGCGGCAATTATGGTATAAATGCAGGTATTTTATCTTGATCAATAGCAGTAATTGTAATTCTTTTAACATGAACTACAGCTCCTGTTGTTGAAGATCCATATATTCTAAAAGAAAAATGTTGAAGATCGAGAAAAAATATATACTTTTGAAAGGGAGGGAGGGATGGATGGACAGATAGATTAGTGAACAACACCTGTCTTATAGACTATACATTTTGCTTCACACTTCAATGTATAACTTTAGGTATTGTAAGGTCATTGGCCTAGCCGATAGCATTGGACTTCCATTCCGGTACATCATTCGTTATCGCAAAACCGACCCACTGCAGTAGCTTATAATTTACACAAACTTTTGATTTAAATTTGATCATTAAACTATATTAAAGAGCGTTGGGGGAGTCATCTCTGTCTAACCTGTGCTGCAGAACACGCACTATGATCTCTTTTCCTGATGATAAGCGCAGGTTTTCATAAACGAACGTTCAGAAATTCTCCGGCAGCGTAAACAATAGACTGGCAAACGTGCTGATATGTAGAACAGCTTTCCACGAATTCTGGCTGAGGCGAAAGACGTGTCAGAGGGTATGATTGCGAGAGGGAAAATATAGTGTTTCAAAGCACATACCTTCAACCTGTCGCAAGCAAGTTAACACCTATGTTTCAAAGATTAAAAGCACCACTGGATACGGCAGTCCGTCTTGGGCAACCAGTTCACCACAGCAACAAGTTAAGTTTCCTCTGTGGTTGTGATGATGACATTTTGAATTCATAAGTTCGTTCAACTTCGAATAATTTCATGCAGCGTTAAATGCCAATGTAGGGGTAAATTTTCAGGATTAAATTAGATTGCCGTTTACTACAAATAATTAATTTATTATTTTAGCATATAATATTTCCCTGATCCCATGCAGCTAACCTTGCAAGAAAACAATTTTAAATATTCTCTTGTGGCATTACTCCATTTGATAAAAATTTAGAAGCTTTAAACCTATGAATTAAGTAATTTATGTATTCAATACAATCCAAAACTAAACATGATTATGAATTAACATATTAAATAATGTATATACTCCGAATTAAATTCATTTATTAAAAACTGAAATACAATTGCGAATGTTAATCATGTCATAAATATTTAAAAATTCTTAATTGATAATGAAATTTTAAGTTTTTAAGGGCATTAGTTTTTAAATAAACGAATTTACTTCAGAGCTCCACAGTCTTCAAAGAAGGTATACTGAGAATATGACAGAAATTTGAACAAAAAATACATAATGCGGCAAACAAGGATGACAAAACCAGATTAAGATAAAATCTAGTTTTAAAAGTTGCAGGGCCATTTGCAAACACCTACGTAAGTAGCATTTGAATATTTAAATAGCTAAAGAGGCGAAACTGCAATTGCAGTTTTGACAATATGCTCAATGAAACTTTTCTTGAAAATTCAGTATCCACTATCCTAAACGATATAATAACAAATAAATAAATAAATAAATAAATAAATAAATAAATAAATAAATAAATAAATAAATAAATAAATAAATAAATAAATAAATAAATAAATAAATAAATAAATAAATAAATAAATAAATAAATAAATAAATAAATAAATAAATAAATAAATAAATAAATAAATAAATAAATAAATAAATAAATAATAACAACAACAACAACGGTCGTCTCAGCGCGGTAGTAGTGCTGGTGTTTACCAAGCGAGAGATCTTGGTTCGATTTCCGGCACCGGCGTGGGGGATATTTTCCGGGGTGCACTCAGCCTCGTTAGGTCCACTTACTCCAATGCAATAGAGAACTGGTAACTTAATTTTAATATTTTAAATGCAGGATATTGTGATATTTTTTGCTAAAATACCGCACATTTTTTGATGATATTATCAAAACAGTAGGTGGCCACTGTAACCGCAAGTGAAATTTCGCTCCAAATTTATTCAGGTGAAAACGCTTAATCAGGTACATTACCTTTTGGCAATAATATGCCAGTTTTTTTTAGCGTTGCCACTCGAGAATGCAGGCTTCGAATGTCGTAACATTCCTACAAACTTTCACGATTCTGAGTGTATAAAAAACATGGACAGCACCTAATTGGTGCGTTTTATGTAGATATAATGGCGGGAATAATGCTATGCTTCACGCCATTATTACAGCTTCCGGTAGTAAAAGCCAAAACGGTGCCAACGATAAATAGAAGACGACTATAAAAAGTAGCTAGGCGTTTCTTTTTTATGTCAAAGGATTGCTCGGGACCTGAACATCATGTGGTAAACCAGATGTTCTATCTGCAAGCATTTTTAATTTCTCTACTACATGTTATAACCAAAGTATTGTATTCCATCCAAAAACTCGATGTCCAGATTTCACCGGAAATATCACATCAGATTTGTAATTATTATATAGTGGCTTTTGAATTCCCTAACTTGTTTGGTATCTAGAAATATTTAGGATAGTGGAATACTTCTGCAATTTATCATACAAATCTCTGAAATAAGGGCGACATGGTGCAAAAGCCAAGGACTTCTAGCACAAGAGACTCAACTTGTTCAGTAAATCATGTTTCCGGTCAGAATTTGGCAAGCAAACATTGCGCTTCCTCATGCTAACCTCCTTAACGAACAAGTATCAAATAACGAGGTTAACCCTGAGTGGTTTACATATGCAAATCTGACAAGGCACAGATGCCTTATCCTTTGTAATTCAAATACTCTCCAATAACCTTCTATTTACTTACTCCAGGGCTGGGGAACCCACGGAAAGCTTAAGCGACCTTCATTTTTTTAAGTGGTAAAATACAGTTAACAATGAAAGGCCTTATCAGTTGCCCAGGCCTGACTTAGTTATTTCACAGCATTAACTAACACAAATACATTGTACTTAACGTGTTCAAAAGCTTTTTTATGGGGGGAGCCTCCTTTTATATGCCGCCTTTTCCTTTGGAGCAATTGCTCATCAGAAATGATATTCATTCGTTTTGCTTTTCTGGGTAAACATGCAGAAAACGGGTCACTCAAGAAAACGAATGAAATACAGTGCAATCGATAGATTATGTACCCCTGATTACGATATTGAACATTTTATTTGGCGGCCAGGCTTTGTTTTCGATTTACGAGTAAATGCCGTATATATGCTGCAACTGTTTTCCTTTGCTTATGCAGCGGATATTTAGCAAATAAATATCTATAAACAAGTATGTGATGTATTAATGCATTTACAATGAATAACCTAAACACGGGCTAAATTTGGTGTAATAATGTTAAAAACACGATAATCTCCGAATAGACTTAGGACGTTCTTGCACTACAACAGTTCCAGCGCCTTCTGCTATCCACGATAGCAAAGTTTTTCTTTAGAAACAGTGTTTATTAAAAAACAAACCATATTAGCATATATAATAGTCGTTTATTAATATTTATTTGCTAAATATCCGCCGCACAAACAAAATAAAACCAGAATTTGCTCATTTAAAAAAAAAAAAAAAAAAAAAAAACGACGCCCGACCGCAAAATAACACTTTCAAAATCCTAATTAGGAGTACAAAATCTATCGATTGCATTTATTTCCTCGAGCGGCCCGCTTTCCACATAATTACCTTGCTTTTTACTTGTTGAACATATAGGTAACAGTGCAACGCCGTGAGCGGGCTGCGCTCAGAGTATGAGAAAAATTCCCATTCTCCAGCCGGGAATCGAATCCAGGACCTCCAGATTTGGAGACTAGTATGCTAAGCACTAGACCACAGAGGCAGTTTAAAAGCCACTTTTGTGGTATTCAGAAATGACCACTTAATTCCACCCAAGTGACATGAAATAGATAGTGCAAGAGTGAGTAGAGAAAGTCACGTGAGTTTAGATCTCTGAACGGACGCTATGGCGTGGGTGAAAGGGAAAGCTGTGTTGACACGACGACATCAAGCAGCTTGCACCCTTCCAGGCGAGAGAAACACAAGTGAAAGTAGTACAGCTTAAGGAATGCGGCTCATTGGGGACACGGCGGGTGTTTTTCCACATTGGCGTATGCTTTCTGACAATACCTTGACCATTTGGTTGCCAAACACAAGGTAATGTTGCCCTGGGGTCAATATACGTAACAACGTTACGCCCTTGTTAAATGGTATCACGCATTCTGCCAAAATCTGCCCGAGAATACGCCATAAAGATAATATCGCAATATTTCCAATTGGTTTCTGAACACTAATTACTTTCACTATTACGTATAGTAAATATTGTGTTTGATCCAAAAATTCAATGTCTAGATTTCATCGGAAATATGGTCTAAGGCACCCCCCCCCCCCCCCGAATGAATAAAAAATTAGAAAAAGTGCATGTGTGTGAATATTTTGAAGAAAATTTCTCCAGCTTAAACTACCCTTTACATGGAAAAGTTTTCAAAAATAGCTCTAAGGATTCTTATTAACATACCATATGTTTAAGAAATTTTTATAGTGAATCAAATGTATACTTTGAATTTACTAACTATAGCCCACGTAGTCCTGTTTACTTGTGCATAACTGGTAAAACCTAAGAGATAGGCCAAATTTTACTGTACAAAAATATAGATCTCCTTAAAACACACCAGTTATGTCCGAATGAATTTTTTTGTCGAGTGAACCATTTCGGAGATATTCCTTTTTATTTGTGCGAGGTTTACAACATTTAGATTTTTCTAAATTTCAAAGCCTTCATTCAGCGACCAGCTTTAAAAGATACGACTATCGCTGAATGCTGCTCGATTATTCTGGGAATGGAACATTTAAATACTGACAAAAGTAGACATCTAAAATTACACAACGCCGAGGTTTTGAAATATTCATGACCTAGATGTAAATTACAATAGACGGATGAGTACATACACAGCAACGCCAATACTGAATCACTTACTCCTTTGAACAGTTTCTGCTGATGTCCCAGAAAACAAATGTAAACATACGATTCCTATGTTTGCACGACTAGTTCAAATCGATACGAGTTCTCATTCCAGATTGAATGTATACAACTGCGGAATCCGTTCCTCTTAGAAGTGCTTGGATTCAAATCGATTTGAATCCGCCAAAGATACTACTTTTTACTGCACTTGAAACACGCTGCACGCTTGTCATTTTGTTTTCTTATCCAAAGTGGTGTAGCGAAACACAACAAAGCCACTTTTATTGTTTCTATAATCTCACACATACGCTAAAAGCATTCATTAACCTCAATACCTCTTAAAATACGAAGAAAACATATTTTTACGGCTTCGCCAACGTAAACTAAGTGGCCAACATAAAAACTTGAATTATTTAGAGTGAGCTTTGTATATCCAAATCGATTTCATTCAGGATTGAATTCAATATGGAAACGCGGATCGATTGAGAATGGGATAGGACTCGACTAGATTTCAATTCCCCATTAAAACGTACTGTTACATATTTTCGTTCCTTAACGAAACTCCACTGAAAGATATGCGTACTAGATTTTTGTTTTTGACCCCTTTGACGTAAGTATTCCTGGGTTTGAAACGTCATTCTCTACTTCCCCAGGTCTACCTACACTCCACAACGTTATCCACGTACACAATATCGCTATAAAATACAATACCTAAGCTGTATTTACAATAGAGATGAAGTCTTGTATCCAAAACTCAAGAAGCCTAGTATTTCCGTCAACTTAGAAATTGTTTTACTCTTTCTGGTGGGGGAGGGGTGTGGGGGTGTCCAATTAATTCGACCCCGAGTGTCGGCGTGGATACAGAAAAGCTACTGAAAATGGTAATTTCAAAACAGCTGGATGTCCAATGGCAAAGAGACATGTTGCAGGTGACATTTCAGTGAATACATAACCTAAGGTTAAAGACTGACCTTGCGAATGGTTGATCCTCCACTTCGTAGTATTCCTCAATAGGTTTATGACATATAAGTCGCTGCATCTGTTCCTGGCCCAACTCCAGATACCCTGGAGTGGCCGACATCCTCATCTCCGGCATTGCGATTCTTCCTCCTCCACCTCCAAGACCGAACACTTCCCTCATCCCCTAGTCAACTCACACATTACTTTCCACAACAAAACTTCGATTAAATATTCCGTCTTGTTCACCACGACACTGTTTATTTCCCTTCACTAGTAATAAATACACAGGCACTTGTCACACAGTAGAGCCGATGTTCATTCCACAGTACAGGCGCTGTTCATTTGAAGCAAACAAGAGACAAGCGACTCCCGAAGAGCTAGCGCCACTCGTCCACTCTCCACGGGAGTTGGCCTGCAAGTGTGCCGCTTGCTCGCGCCCTGGAGGAGCAGTTGGGAAACTTCGGGCCAAGGCTTGCTAAAGTGTACATAAGGTGGGGGTAAACGGTGGCAGCCAATGGTGGAGCGATATCTGCACACCACAAACAAAAAACAATCTGATCAAGACTATCGTCTACTGTCACCGTTGAAAACATAAGACAGAGGAGCACATTTGCAAAGGTATTATTTTTAAACTTTACCATGTTCATGGAATACAAAATATTTTCGTTATTTTACTATTTTCATATCTTTCTTTTTTCACAATTTCGTGGTTTTCTTTTAACGCTCCATTTACATACCGTCTGAGTCTCTTGTTCATCAGCAATTCCTGCCTAAGAAACATTCCCTCCTCCAGCCAGTAATCGAACCAATGACCTCTGGAATCAAAGCTTAATACACAAAGGCAGTCCAATTTTTCTTGTATTACACTATAATAAAATTCAGTAAACAGAACCAGGGCAATTTATTTTTTACTAAATTTCTCTAACAGGTTTTACTAAATAAAATCGTTCTATGTACCAGAGCATTAAGTGCACAGATTCCTATAACAGCATTGCGGTCTGGAATGGCTCACATTGTCATTATTTTATTGTTTTGGAACCAAAAGTTACTTTTATTTTAGTATAATAAAACTCATTGAAAACAACAAAGACGTTTTTTCTTATCTCTTTTCATCTATATGTTAGGTCCGTGAACAAGAACGAAAATACATAGAAATTTTTTTTATATTTTATTTTATAAATAGTGACTTTACACGTTTAGAAATGTTTAACCTTTCCGGGAGTTAAGTATATGATGCTCTAATTACAAACAGCTCCACGTGGAGTATAATTTATTATATTGCTAAAAATAATTGTAAAATGTGAAGGAAAAATTGCCACTCAACGTTTAACAATTTATTGTTCCAGTCATAAACGATCGATAACATTCTCATTGTTTTAATCAATATTATACATCTGAAAATCACGAAAGGCAGGTGGCGCCGTGGCCGAGCGGTTAGACCGTTCGCCTGTCACCAAGGCGACCCGGGTTCGATCCCAGGGACCCGCATGTGCTATTCGTGGTGGACCAAGAGGCATATGGGCGGGTTTTCTTTGGATTCTGCGGTTTCCCCCGCCACTCATTCCACCAACTACTCAATCATCACATTTCCATTCATCCATTTTGTCTGCATTTCATATCATCCTCTTCCTCACTCTCATACCTGGTGCTTGGCTGACCACCCGCTTCTAGGTCTTTACTCTGTCTGGTCCATAGGTTCCTGCACTCCCCGACAGGTGTCTGACCCTAGGCACTGGCTTGAAAATCATAGGGGGTGTAAGTCCTACATAAGGGGAGGGTAATCAGATAAAGAAAAAGAAACCATAAAAGACACAAGTTGTATATTTCGTCAAAACACATTTTACGATATAATTCGTAACATCGCCACTTCCGAAATATTTGCTGTTTTACTTTTATGTAAATTAATTCTTTATCAGACGAAATTATCAGTTACAGGACTGAATGGAGTGAAGATGAAGATGACTTTTGTGTTCCCATATTGGTTTAACTTAGATATTTTGAAAAACGAAATGCTTTACAGGTATGCTTCGTGGTTAACATAGAGGGAATAGAAGAAATAAGAAACCTTTTATGCAAATGTTTATATTCCTATGAAGTTAGCGTAATGTGTGGGAATTTTAACATAATTTAACATAATTTGATGTGCTACAAATGTTTTCAATGTCCCACTCTAGGACAATAGAAATAAATGTTTAATTGTGTATATCGTATCATATAGCAGTATTTTTGTAGAATTTCTAAATGAAACGCAGTATAAAAGAACCTTTGATGAATATCACTTACCTATGGAAACTATGAACTTTGATGGAAATCGAAGCTTCGCAGCTTATTATTGTGACAATAATAATTTGGCTTCGTATGTAATGGTTCTATTTTTAGCTTTAAATAACTGAAACATTAATATTGATATAATTAGTAATAATCAAACAAAAACTTTGCAATAATGTTACGGTTAAGAGGACAAATACAACCTAAAAATATCTGGATTAATGATAGCAATTAGGGAATTAATTTTACTGATAAGAAACCATTAGGTATTTATTAAGTGCATTGAAATCGTTATATAATTTATTAACTGCTTTTATTTGTACCTAATAATCTTGAATTTTGCTATGAAAAGTTTGGTATATATTATTTATATTTTATTTGAAGTTGATTGTTATTAATTTCATAGATTTTCTGTACTGAGTGCTACGACTCATTTTATATAATTGTAAGTTATTTATATGTCTTCTTGGTAGACCTCAAATGAGAAAAGTATTTAAAATAAATGTATACTAATTCATTTTCTATTACTATATCGTTCTTGTACTTCTGTATAGTACTTTTAATATTTAATTTATTGGCAATTAGAAATTATCCAAGTGTATATAATTTGGATGCCAGTTCCTCTCTTACGAGTTCACTAAATGTTGTTATAAAACGTCCTTTCAGTATTCTTTAAATAGTGTAATAAAAAAATTGATGTTTTGCAATCACATGACGTTTTAAACAGTTGTAGAATGTGTCTTATTGCAAAGCTTATGGTAACTACAGGGAGAACTTGGGTATACAATAGGCTTTAACGATAGTAAAGTGTTTTAAGAGCTGGTCGGTACGTGATGACTTTGAAAGTCTGTTCTCTTTGTATGGTCCAAAGTTTATCAGTTACACAAAAGTAATCCAGAATAAAGAGAGCTTCCGAGGTCATTGCTAGAAAATTCAATATATAAATTTTATTTGGCATGAAATGCAAACATTATTTTAATTAAAATCGTTAGGCCATTTAAGTGAAAACATAATTTTCGAGTGAAATACAATACTTTCTCTACTTACTGTACGTAGTAAAGAAAAGGGTAAAGAAAGAACTAATTTTGGTTGCCCATTCCGCAGTCTTTTAACAGCCCGCACCGCTGAAGACAAAACAAAGGGAATTTACCTCTGCGGATGTTTTCGGGATGACGTGTAGCATTGATACAGCGTGTTGCCTAGGTACCCGGGGCAAGGCCGTCGCACAACGGAACATTCCTCCAACAGCAGCTGCCGCCACAAAATATATCAATATACGTTCTTTACACCTGGTGCTCTGACCAACCGGCAGGCGTTTCACAGGTCAGGGATGAATATTAGAGAGACCGCTTTAACGAATGGAGAGAAGCCGACATCCGCTACTTGCTCATTAGATGCAGTTTGTACTTAAAAAATCGGATGTGTTGGACACAAAATAACAAGCAATATCTCCGAAATGGTTCACACTACAAACAAATTTACTTGGACATAGAATGTGTGTTTTAGCGAGATCTATATTTTTGTAGAGTAAGATTTTGTCTATCTCTTACAACTTAAGAGTTATTCAAAAGTCATCCAGAGCAAACATGGGTTATAGCCATGGGCACGCAGCTACCATAAGCGGCACCAAGGAGGGTTTACCAAGCGCAAGCAACCGCACCATCTGTCCGAACCACAGCATTTGGAACTGGTTCTGGAAGACGACAAGCGAAATAAAACGAAGAAGAAAAGGAGAGAAAACTCTAGAATCCCCATCTGCCTAAATGACATGTGGATATCGTAGAGAAACCTAAACCAGTGTGCGCGGTCGGATCGAACCCGGGACCTGTCGAATGTAGATGGCATAGTTACCGCGGCGCCACCGACAAAATATAACTTGGCACTTACTTACTCGAAAAGTAAGAAATACTCAGCATTTCTTTGCAATCCGTCTCTTTTTTATGGCAGAAAAAACACAGCAATGGCGGAATGATCGTTGTTTATTGTCATGTTGACAGCCGATACTTCACTTACAAGAGCCTGACTATTTCAAGGGAAAAAACAAGAATTTTCACAGCTCCTGCTAGACAAGGATAGTAGAAAAATTGCCAAGTTAAAATTCATCCACTATGGACTAAAGCAGACTACTTCGCCATTCAAAAACACACAGAATTTCTAAAATTTACGTTTAGTTTTTACATACAAATATTATCTCTATCAACGGTGGATTCTTATGAGTTCTTTACATCTCAAGAACTCGATTGCAGCCGCGAAGAAACAACTTTGTTGGCAGAATCTTCTTCCTGCCTGAAATTTAGTTTTTAGCTTTTACTTTCTTGCACTTAATTGTGAAACAAGCAGGTTTTTTCAGCTTTAGAAACTGTCATCTCATGAAGTGAGGCGAACAGAATGTATCACGTTGTAATTCATCCGGTACGATATCAAAGTTCAAATCAATTGTACTGAAGGTAATAGATAAGTAATCAGCAAGCGACTTCCGATAAATAATGTGCAGAATCTGCATAAGATTAGATAGTAAGTGCATAAAGTGCGACATATTTAAAATGTAACTGCTTTTAAGCACACAGAAACTATAGTTTAATTTTATACATGCTATGAGTTTGGGTAAACAGATGACTGATTCATAAGAGAAATTCTGGCACTCACATGACTTTCTCTACTCTTGTACTAACCTTCCTACAAACTCTTATTCCTATATCTTCATGTTAGTTGAGATAAACATTTGCAGAAACTATTTTATTGTTTATCTTCTTGTAGGTACACGGGAATATGAAAATACAGTAGGCTTTTAGCGATAGTCAAATCTTTTAAAGCTTTCAAATTACGTTCTCTTTGCACGGTTAACATAAAAAATTAATAACGGTGTTCCATTTGACAGAAGTATAAGTTCTGCAAAAAACAAGGCATCTTATTTAGACACAAATTGCGTGTTTTAACAAGATCTATATTTTTGCTGCAGTAAGATTTGGTCTGTCTCTTACGGTTTACCAGTTAAGCAAAAGTCTTCCAGAGTAAATAGGACTTCGTGGACTGTAGCCAGAAAATTTAAGATATACATTTCATTTGTCATAAAATATATCAAACATAGAGCATTTTAATCAAAATCATTAGAGCCATTTTCAAGAGAACCAAAATTTTCCATGTAAGGGTAGTTTAGGGTAGAGGAATTTTCTTCAAAATCTTCGTATCGCGTCCTTAAAAGACATAAAGCTGAAATACCAACTTTTGTTTTTAACTGACTTTTTGAGTTATGCTATCCATAGACCTACACACACTCAGACACACACACACACACACACACACACACTTGCGCGAATATTTTTCTAATTGTTTTTTAGCCAAGGGCCCTCAAAACTTATTTCCGGTGAAATCTCGACATGAATTTTTGGGTGGAATACAATACTTCCTCTACTTTACTTACGTAGTAGAGAAACTGAAACTGAGTGAGCTCCAAAGAATCATGTAGGGTACTCTCGTTGCATCACCTCCTTATATAGTGAGGATTATGCAACATGGACGTTTCTCGAACTTCTACAAATACGCCGACCACCGGGCACTTCTCGAACAGTCTCCCTTTTGTTTCTGTCGCTCTGATTTTGTCACACATTCACAAGCAGTAGGGCGCTGCAGTCAGATTATTTGAAGCGCGTATCACCTATGGCGTAATCAGCCCGACCTCTACCGTTCTTTGTTGTGCGCCGCAGCCAACGTCACAATACAGGAAGCGTTCTCGCCTGTTTGTTTAGTTCTTTATCGAATGCACTGTGGTAATAATTGTTTTATACCAGAAAGAATGTCCACTTATCCTCTTTGTATTGGTGACAACTATCTTAAAGTTTCCTACTGCATTGTTTACTTTGATTTAATTGCCAGTTTTACTCCCACTTGGACCATAAGGTCGTGGAAACTACGTATCAACACTACAATTAACCTTCCCGTTAGAAGCATCGCTATAAACTGTAATTAGTGTGGACGAAATAAAGATTTTAATCTCCGTTTACATGAACTCGACATGGAACGTAAAAGAGGTGAGATAATGAGAGTGGAATTTGATGAGGTGAAAGGTGATTCTGAAACAAAAACCCGTAATAAAGCGTGTATTTACTCAGACATTCCTTGGAATGCGCCTATATTCCTAAGCACACATTTTAATGCAATTTTAAGGCCAGCACTATAATGTTGGTAATGCCCCTAAGTCCTGAAAGCACGGTACAAATTCTCAGAGCTTCTGATAACTAAAGCGGACTTTACCACTTTGCAGATTCTTATGATAGTAAATTGTTTCACAAGATAAGAGACACTGGAATGCACGTAGTATATCAATGTTTCAAAACACATATTTAACAACCTTGAAGAAAGGATTTATTGCACTAAATATGCGTTTACCTTTTATGGAAATAAGATTTGCTTTTGCGCTCCTTTAAATATACCCAAAGAGTACCAAGGGAGGTGATGCTGTGGCACTGTGTGTGACTCGCATTTAGGTTCGATACCCGGCCACTTGGATCACTGTGATTTGGGCTTTTCGTGGTTTTCCCTTGTCACTTATGCGAATGCTGGGGTGCTTAAAGTACCCTGGGAATGAAATTTGAAATGTTTATATTTTCTACTTTCTCTGCTACGTAGAGAAAAAGAAATTCCACACAAAACACACAAATTAACCTCAATACAGCATCAACTTCCAAGAATATTACACTAAGCACAGCCCCGCAAATTAATTTCACTAATTGTACAATAAATAACTCATACATGAAGTAAATTATCGTCTGAAAACCAATGTATTCATTTTGCCTTCTATTTTTCAGTGTTACGGAGCATTCCAAGGTCATTAGCATGCAGCTGTGACGTGCTGGAAACGAATCAATCGTTTAGCGCCTGCGCAGAACTCCAAATATCAGCTGATGGAATGTATAGATCATTGTCCCTGGTGAGTGTACAACATTTTACAATATTTCAACTATAGAATTAGGTTTATGGTCGAGCATAAATTATCGTATGAAACTTAACTATAATGGTAATTAAGACGCTCGTATGAAAGTTAGATACTCGCGTCTTAATTACTAGGATTATTGTCTCGTATAATATATTATTATGTTATAAATTACCATACGAAGTTCCAGCATAATCTGTTTTATAGTTTTCAGGGAATAAATTATTCAATTTATTCACTATGCGATAAAACCTTCATATTCAAAATTCTCAATGTGCATCAAAAGCTAAAATATCACAACAGTTTTATTATTTTATAAACTCTAATTGCCCAAAAAAACTCCATCAATCTCAGACAGGAAGAAAAAAACAATTATTTTTAAAGTAATTAATTTCTTTGCCTTGACAGACATTGGACTGAAGTTGAAGTCACATGCTGGAAAATTCTAGGAGCACAGCAGAAAATTTAATGTCCATCGAGCAGATGGTGTATTAAAAATGTAATTTCGTGAAAAACCAATTTCTCTACACACCTGCATCATTATCACGAGTCAGATTACTTGTTTGTCACACCTCTTCTCTTTTGTATAGTAGTCTATGTCCTCAGATTCATAGCTTGACGACTTCCTTCCGCTGAATTTGGTTAATTTTGAGCCCTTTTCGGCCCAGTTTTGTTGAAATACTGCCGAGTCTATCATTCAACCCTTTATATGTTTTTATTATATCTATACATATGAATATTTTCAGTTCCAGGGTAAGCTTTTATATTTTTAGATTGCAATTCGCCAATAGTTTATTTAATATTTGTATTTTGACGTGCAGCTTATTTTCTGGGTCTGTCATTATTACTTGGTTGTCAGAATATAATATAGATATTGTCTAGATATTGTCTATTTCTTGTTCATTAATTTTAAATTAAATAAACTAGGCAATAATAGACATCCTATCCAGAATACACAGAGTATGGAAAACTTCAGCTGTTACTGTTTAAGCTTTCGTTGGAAATTCCTTCAAGACGAAGATAACTTAGGCAAACCTCTTATCAGAAGAGAAGAGGAAACAGAGTTTAAAATGGCAGGCAGGGCTAGACACACGGAAAGTTGTTATCCGGCCTCGACAAACACTTTATCGCTGTTACTCACGGAAACGCTATGTACAGTACAGCTGACTGAAAAAGTTGCATCATCTTCTTCCTCAGAGAAACACAAGCAAATCCTGAATGCACATTGGGGTACCATTAACGAGCAGAATGGCTAGGGTTTCTCTAAGTTTATTTCTCTAAGACCGGTTGCATAAAAGTTAATCTGAGTTCAACCATCTGGAAATGATCTTCAATCAGGCTGAATTTAGAATTTTTATTCTACAAACCTTGATCTAAGTTCATGACATTTGATCTAAGATCAAATCTGACAGGTGAATTTTCTGTAGTAAAACCAGTTATGCAAAAGTCATCCAGAGTAAATAGGACTTCATGGGCTATAGCCAGAAAATTCAAGATATACATTTCATTTGTCGTAAAAATATCTTAAACATGTCATTTTAATCAAAATCCTTGCAGCCATTTTCAAGAAAAAAGAAATTTAGAAAAATTTCCTATGTAAAGGGTAGTTTAGGTGAAACTTTTAATTTTAATAGATACATTGCCTTAAAAATAAAGCCAAGTGTTGTTATTTCCTGTTAGAGTACTTATAATTCACACAATTGGCATGGGTTTCTCACGATGGGATGTCCATACTGTACGCTTGCCAGAGGCTCGTTTGTTTTAGCTGTAACACAAGACTATGTATGCATACCAAAAGACAAATGAGTAACGCTTGTCGCAGGCTTTCCCCACTCCCATAACGTTAGTGTTAGTCATCTTTCACACGCACAAATTGTGATTCAAGACAACGAAACTATCGGAATGTTGTTGCACCGGGACAGAATGCCGCAAGCAATTCCGATGTGTCACGTGACATTGCAAGGTTTCCTCTAGGCTAGGGCTTTGATCTTACTGATAAGTGTACCTCCCTTTGTCTGCACTTTCAACGTTTCCTTTCATTCAGTGGTTAGGAAATATCGATTAGCAAATTATGATTTTTACTTTCTAAACTGCCGTACGCATGGTAAGCAGAGGAAGTATCGAATTTCATCCAAAAATTCGATACCTAGATTTCACCGGAAATACAGAATCTCTCTCTGTATGTGTGCGTGTGTAGGTGTGTATGTCGTCCATCGTGGTCTGGGGTTAACATCAGGGCCCGGATGTTTGAGCTAAAATATTAAAAAATATGCAAGCACTTACGACCCCAAAAAATTAGAAAATACGACAATAAATGGCCACACATTTTTTGGTGCTTTTTGGAAATCTTCAAAACTTCAATGTTGTTTAAATTAACATTATATTGAAAATGCACTTCAACAGCTAGCACAATCAATAATAAATAATATTAATTTTATTGTTACATTTTAATTTATTTAATTCCACAATTCAGAGCTACCGTCAGCTCTGCATAGAATGAAATAAATGTCACATATATTGAAGTTCGATCACAAAGAAGAATTACAACAGCAAATTACATACATTTTAAAGTTTTCAAAAAGGAACGTTTACATTTCTGAGAATTCTAATTCTGTAAGCAATTGACATGGGCGTCGGCAGACTTTTTCCCCGGGGGGGGGGGGGGACATGTTGGAAGTTTGCAGTCAGATAATATTAATTCATTATTTTACTGTCAGAAGTTATACTATTTGTTGCAGATAACCATATTAATTTGTGCAAAATAAAAATTGTTCTTTACATAAAAATTGAAATAATACTTTAATAGCCAGTAATTGATTGCATATCAAGTTCAGTTACTTCGAAGGGGAGGCCACGGCCTCCCCTTACCTCCCCCCACCCTTCGTACGCCGATGGCAATAAGATAATTTCTACAAATATTTATCTCGACTAATATGAAGAAGATATAGGAATAAGAGTTTGTAAGAATGGTTAGCACAAGAGTAGAGAAAGTCATTTCAGAGGCATAGATAGCACATTACTTTTTTTGGTGATTGTACTTTTTATAGCAGTTTTATTGACGCTCGCATGCTGAGGAACACGCTCTTCATACCTACATGGGGGCCAACGCATATTTCCATATTTGGTTACAATTCACATTAAGCCCAGCGACACGGGAACCCGGGGTCATTAGGCGCGTAGTTTAGCTGGGGCGGTACCCCAAACTTAGGTCTGGAAATTTCATTACACGGTTATCATTTTATTTCATGTAGCACCGCTTCTGGTAATGTATGCAGTAAGTGCGGGCAGTAAAAATATGGGAACTCACATGACTTTCTCTACTCTTGTACTAACCATTCTCACAAACTCTTATTCCTATATCTTCTTCGTGTAAGTTGAGATAAACATTTGTACAAATTATCTTATTGCTTATTTCCTTGTAGGTGTAAGGGGAATATGAGAATACAGTAGGCTTTGAGCGATAGTCAAGTCTTTTAAAACTTTCGAATTCCCGTCTCTTTGCACAGTTAAAATATAAAACAATGAACAACGATGTTCCATTTGGCGAAAGCATAAGTTCTCCAAAACTCAAAACTCAAAACTCAAAAAAAAAAAAAAAAAAATTGGACTTAAATCGTGTGTTTAAGCAAGATCTATATGTTTTGTATAGTAGCAAATGTGTTACGGGTTACCAGTTATACAAAAGTCATCCAAAGAAAACAAGTCTTCATGGGCTATAGGGCTATAACCAGATTGTCATAAAAATAACTCAAACATATCGAATTTTAATCAAAATCCTTAGAGCTATTTTCGAGAAAATCAAAATTTTCTAAAAATTTTCCATGTAAGGGGTAGTTTAGACTGGAGGAATTTTCTTCAAAATCTTCGTGTCGCATCGTTGAAAGACATTAAACTTAAATACCAGCTTTGGTTTTTAACCGACTTTTGGTTTTGGAGTTGTCCAGACTGACAGAGTGACAGACTGACACATACAAGCACACGAAAATTTTTCTAAAAATGCTTTTTTTATTCAGGGGGCCTCAAAACATATATTTCCAGTGAAGTCTCGACATCGAGTTTTTGAGTGGAATACAACACTTCCTCTACTTAGTGGAGAAAGTAAAAATGAACAACGACGTTGCATTTCAAGATGTTTTCCTAAACGACACAAATAACAAGAAATACCTCCGAAATGGTTCACTCTACAAATAAATTTATTTGGATATAAATTGTGTATTTTAGCAAGATCTACATTATTTGTACAGTATAATTTGGTCTATCGCTAACGGTTTACCAGTTATGCAAAAGTCGTCCAGAGTAAATACGACTACAGGGGCTATAGCCAGAAAATTCAAGATATACATTTCATTTGTCATAAAAATATCTCAAACATATGGCATTTTAATCAAAGCCGCTAGAGCCATTTTCAAGAAAATTAAAATTTTCGAAAAATTGTCCATGTAAAGAGAAGTTTAGGGTGGAGCAATTTTCTTCAAAATCTCCGTGTCGCATCCTTGAAAGACATTAAACTTAAATACCAAGTTTGGTTTTTAATCTACTTTTCGTTTTTAAGTTATGCTGTTCACAGTCTGACTGACAGACACACAGACAGATAGACACACACACACACACACACAAACATACACACACACACACTCACACACACACTGACCTTTTTCTAAAAATACTTTTTTTTTTTTTAAGTTTATTCAGGGGGTCTCAAAACGTATATTTCTGGTGAAATCTCGACATCGAATTTTTGGGTGGAGTACTTCCTTCTGCTTAGCAGTAGAGACACTCGCTCGGTACGCGATGAAAATACGCCATCTCATCTTTCTTAAAATGCAGTGTTTGCATAAACAGGCATCAAATTCTTTACGTCACCTGCGATTCCCTATTATGTTACCATTTGCCATTCACACTTGACAGTCGCTTTAGCAATGAGATCACGTCTGTCGATAATAAAACTTGTTCGATAAAAGCGGTGTGCCATTTATCAAATTACGAAAACCTCTTTTAGAGACGCATATTTCATCATTATACAGGCAGCTGTGACCTTTATGCCCTTACTCAGAAGAAGTGACAGAAAATGCTTTCATGGCAGCGCTTCAATGACGTAAGGTCAAACACCCGCCATCAATATTTCATTCCGACAAATTCACAAGAACGTGTTATTCATTCTTCCCTCAAATGGCGTAGCTGAAAAAAGATGGAAGAGATAATCGGCGAGGTATCTTTCCGCTAGTTTTACATTTTTACTCTCTCTACTACGTATAGTTGGTAAAGGAAGTATTGTATTCCAACCCAAAAATTCGATGTCGAGATTTCACCAGAAATACATGTTTTGAGGTCCCTGAACAGAAACACAGCAGTGCCTCTGTGCGTGTGTGTGTATGTGTGTGTGTGTGTGTGTGTGTGTGTGAGAGGCTATGCTGTAGCCGAGTGGTTGGACCATTCGCTTCTCATCAAAGCGACCCGGGTTCGATCCCAGGGAACCGCATGTGGCATTTGTGGTGGACGAAGCGGCGCTGGGTCGGGTTTCCTGCCATGTATCATCAGTTTCACCGCCTGCGGTGCCTTAGTAGTAAAAGCGGGCGTTAAACACTACAAAATCAAAATATGTGTGTGTGTGTGTGTGTCTAACTTTTGAAGAAAATTCCTCCACCCCAAACTATTCTTCACGTGGACAAATTTTTGAAAATTTTGATTCTCTCGAAAATGGCTCTTATAATTTTGATTAAAACGCCGCATGTTTAAGATATGTTTATTGCAAATGAAATGTATATTGTGATATTTCTAACTATGGCTTATGTAACCTTGATGACTTCTGCATAACCAGTAAACAGTAGGAGATAGACCAAATCTTACTATACAAAAAAGCAGATATCGTTAAAACCCAATTTACGTCCTGGTGAACTTTTTATTATGATTAGTAAATTTGGCTTACAGGACCTTTCTTTAATAACGGGTGCGAGTTATTATTCTCTATACATCGAGATTAGTAAATTTAGATATTTTTCAGCACAATCTAACTCTTTCCGCTCTGCGTAACTAATAAAAAAATAACTAATGCTATAATCAGAATTATGGAGAAATATATTCAAGTTTCGTAGTAATGATCTCTTGCGTAGGAAAAGAAACAAGGAAATGCAGGCTCTGCTCAATTGTTCCTGATGCTAGCATACTGTAAAAAAATAGTTAAAAATCTGTTTGTACGGTTAAGAGATAAAGTGAATAAGGACCTTCCATTTGAGAAAAACATAATTATTGCAAAACTCACACAAATAACAAGGAATGTCTCTGAAATGGACCACTCTACAAAAAGAAATTATTTGGAGATAAATCGGTTTTTTAGCAAGATCTACATTTTCTGTATAGTAAGATTAGGTTTATCAAAAGTCGTCAACAGTAAACAGGATCCTGTGGGCTATAGCCAGAAAATTCAAAAATACATTTCATTTGTCATAAAAATATCTCAAACATTTTAATCAAATTCTTTAGAGCCATTTTCAGAAAATCAAAATTGTTGAAAAACATTCCATGTAAAGGGTGGTTTAGGAGGGAGGAATTTTCTTTAAAATCTTCGTGTCCTTAAAAATATTAAACTTAAATACGAACTTGTGTTCACACATACACACACACACACACACACACACACACACACACACACACACACACACACACACACACAAACGAACCTTTTTCTAAAAATATTTTTTGGGGGATTTAAGGGTCTCAAAACATATATTTTCGGTGAAATCTCGACACCTAATTTTTGGGTCTTATACAATACTTCACCTACTTATGTATTATACGTAGTGGAGAAAATAAGAATAGTTGGACCATGTCACAATATATTCAGTGAAATATAGATATATCACCTGTGAATGGAATACAGTATCTATTTCTTCTATTTGCGTTAGACAACTATTAGAGAAACAAAGTCGATTAACCTTTAAAGCTTTGTATCTTGTGTATATGTCTGGGATGATCTTTATTAATTTACTAATGGAATAAGAAGATGTGTTAAAATTTTCCAGCAGCAATGGATAATGTAAAATATTACTTCTTCGCTGCGATAATACCGAGAAGGTCAAGAAGTTCAAGACCATGTTAGTGTGCTAAATACAACATCACAGCTACAAGGTCTTCATGACCATCAAATAAAAAGCACCGCAGTTTCGTACATTAATACATAAATCTACACGCTCAATTAAACATGGCAGAAATAACGACTTTGAAGAGGCAATTAACTCGAAAATTTATTTCAGGCAATGTGCTGCTGGGTGCTGTGACCTTACTTCTTTCTTACATCGTTGGAAGTGAAACACTGTGAAAGAATTAGTGAGGAATGGATTGCGGATGTGTGTGGTTTGCAGGTGATGAACTCATAAATACCACCTTATAACCTTTTATCGCGTCTTTTGTCAATGCTAAAGTAGGTACATGGTGAACTCCCAAGTGTCTGTCGAAATGCAAGAAAAAATCTGATGTGTTGCACTCACATGACTTTCTCTACTCTTCTACTAAGCATTCTTACAAACTCTTATTCCTATATCTTCGTGTTAGTTGAGATAAACATTTGTACAAATTATATTATTGCTTATTCCCTTTATGTATATTAGAATACAGTAGGCTTTGAGCGATAGTCAAATATTTGAAAGCTTTGACATTCCGTTCTCTTTGTACGCTTAACATTTAAAAAAATGAACAACGATGTTCCATTTCACGAAAGTTTTGTTTTCCGAAACTCACCCAAATAACAAGGAATATCTCCGAAATGGTTCACTCTACAAAAACATTTATTCAGACATAAGTTGTGCGTTTTAGCGAGACCTACATTTTTTGTATAGTAAGATTTTGTCTGTCTCTTACGGTTTAGGAGTTATTCAAAACTCATCCAGAGTAAACAGCACTATATAGGCTATAGCCAGAAAATTCAAAATATACATTTTATTTGTCATACAAGTATCTTAAACATATGACATTTTCATCAAAATCGTTTGAGCCCTTTTGCAGAAAATAAAAATTTTCGAAAATTTTTCCATGTAAAGGCTAGTTTGGGGTGGGGCTATTTTCTTCAAAATCTTCGTGTCATATCCTTGAAGGACATTAAACTTAAATACGAACTTTGGTTTTTAACCAAGTTTTCGTTTTTGAGTTATGCTGTCCAAAGACTGACAGACACACAGACTAACAGGCACACACACGGACCTTTTTATAAAAATGCTCTTTTTGGATTCAGATGCCCTAAAACCATATATTTATGGTGAAATCTCGACATTGAATTTTTGGGTGGAATACAAAAAAAGAGTTATTTGACAAATTATGTGCATTAATGAGATCTACGTTTTTATGTAGAAAGATTTTGTCTATATCTTACGGTTTACCAATTATTCAAGTTAGTCGGCATGAAGAGGACCTTTAAGGACATTCCCAGAAAATTTAAAGTATAAATTTCACATCACATGCTGTGCCAGTAAGTGCGGAAAGGCGTTCTAGGTTAGGCTGCCTTGTGTGTGTGTGTGTGTGTGTGTGTGTGTGTGTGTGTGTGTGTGTGTGTGTGTGAGTGAGTGAGAGAGAGAGACTAACAACCATGGAAACGGCTACACAAAAAGGACTTTCTTGAGAACTTTCGAGGAAGATCTGGTCACGTGATTGCCGGCGTGTATGTAGAAGTCGAGAAAGATCCGTGTGACGTCATTCTTACTGTATAAAGAGACCAGATAACGCAGTGAGTCTGCGCTTAAAACATGTCGGTCAGTGCGTCACTAAGTGCCAGGCAGCAAAGTGTGTGTCGTCGCGAAAGATAAATCCTAAAAAAATATTCTAACGGGCGTCGAGCGATTGAATCGTCATGAGTGTATATGAGACATTGAAAGAACGGAGCAAGGGTACAAGAAGTAAAACTTGTGAGTTATTATAGCACGAAAGACTGTAGACTGTGTATTTGTAGTAATATTTTAGAAGACAATAACGCGACAGCAAAATAATCCGACGGAAATTGTAATTTTGTCGCAATATGGTATTTTAATACAACTCGTCAAGAGGCATTTCTAAGAAAGTAAACATTTTCAAAAAATGAAGCTAGCAATTAACCGACGTTTCGTTTCTTTGTAAACACACACACACAAACATACAAGACCATATTTGCTGAGTCATGGAGTCTCAAGACATGTATTTCCGGTAAAATTTCGATATCAAATTTTTGGGTGGAATACAATACTTAAATTTTGCGGCTATTACAAAAATTAGGTTGATTTCTTTCCTGTGTGTTATCGTGGGTATTCTATTGCACCAGTTTTCATGAAAGCGATTTACCGGCATTTCGTGCACTTCTTAGAAAGGAGGAAATGTGCTAAAGGTAAACACTTTTATCTTCCTGTAAATGGAATTAATCTTAGCAATAAACGCATTTTCTTTACCTGAGAGGTTTTTCCCTAATAAAGGGAAAAATTCATGACTATAATCAAGGAATTTTCTTCGCTAATTATTCTCAAATTATACAGAAAATCAATTGAGAGTATGCTAAGCATTAAAAAAAGATCGTTTGGAGTTAAAAAATCTGATAGGTTGCACTCACATGACTTTCTCTACTTTTGTACTAACCATTCTTACAAACTCAAATTCCTCTATCTTCTTCGTGTTAGTTAAGATAAACATTTGTACAAATTATCTTATTGCTTATTTCCTTGTAGGTGCAAGGGGAATATTGGAATACAGTAGGCTTTGTGCGATAGTCAAATCTTTTAAAGCTTTGAGATTCCGTTCTCTTTGTACACGTAACATATAAAAAAATGAACAACAGTAGGGTATTTGGGGGGAAGCTGGGCCACTTTTTTATGGGCAAGATGGCCGCCATGCGTAATCTAAGCATTACTAGGTAAGGTGGTAGGGGAAGCAGGAGTTGTAGACGTTTGAGGCTGACTCTAGGGATAATGTTTAAGGCCTATAGCAGTGCATGTATGTTTATGAGCGTCCATGGCAGTTGAGTATGTCGTTCACTGTATCGATGCAAACCTCCTAACGCAAGAGATTTCTATCTTGATTGAATATGTTACCCCAACATGACGCCTCGCCCCACATAGTGGCGCTAACCTAACCTAACCTAGCCTAAGCCCCATACTTCTACTCGTCTAACCTATCCTAACCTAACCTAGCTCCCACTCTTTTTTACTTTGAACTTTCATAATTTAACATAACCTAAGCCCCATACTTCTACTCGTCTAACCTATCCTAACCTAATCTAACCTAGCCTAAGCCCCATACTTCTACTCGTCTAACTTAACCTAACACCTCATCTAATGATTTATTCTTCATCCCTATTGCTCATCTAATCCCTACTCTTTTTACTATATGGTCTTTCATAATTTCACATAACCCAAGCCTCATATTCTAACCTAACCTAACGTTACTTAACCTAAGGGAGCGCAAACCTTCCTATTTATTAACCTGACTTAACCTAGCCTATCTCATCCCATTTTACACGAGCATTATATTCTTCTATAACCTATTCTGACCGTCGCAACATGCCGTTTCAAGCTTAGATATTTCACTTTCTTTTGGAGACGTTCCTCCAAAAACTTTAGCTACCTTGAAGATATTACACCCCCCGACATGCGAACCCTAACGATTTCTGAACATTTCATGGTATGTTAGTGCTATTTTAGGAGTTGGTAAGTATTGTAGCCATTTTTGCGGTATTCTAGAGATTTTCAGCAATTTTTTGCAGCTTCGTTGGTATTTTCTATGTTTTCACGTCGTTAGTATGGTTTAATGTTTTTAAGGGGTATATGGAGCCCTTTTTAGCGATTTGTTATGCTTTCATAACCACTTTCCATCCTTTTGTAAATGTATGATGTTCTCGTCTAGAGAATTGCTTACAGTCTTTCTAAGACTAACCTAACTTAACCACAAACCTCTTTGCAGACATTTCTTCAACGTTATTTAACATTATACAGGCTTCTTTTTCTGCTTCCTCCGGCTCTTTTCGTAAACTAACATTAGAAGACGTTGTAACCTTGTTATTCAAATAGCTATTGTATCGTCTTTGTACACTGTTCCAGTATGCTATACATGCCAACTTCATTTAACGATTCTCTTGCATAATTCTGTAGGTTCTAATGCTAACACGTCAAACGTTGCACACATTCCTTCTAAGACTATCCTAACCAAACCTATCCCACCACCACCGCCACCACCACCGCCACCACCACCATCATCATGACCAGCGCCACCATAACGAGCACCACCACCACTACCACCGCAACCTCCACCTCCACCACCACTACCACTACCACCACCACCACCACCACCACCCTAACCTAACCCAACAAAAAAAACCCATCATCACCAGCGGCGCTATAACTTGCAAGACCACACACCTCCAGCACCAACACCTCCACCATCACCAGCGCCACAATAACCTACATCATCATCATCATCACCATATCCTGCACCACCGTCATATTCTGCAGCTATTGTATATAGTATGTTTCACATTTTCTCCATATCTAACCTGAGGTAGTCCCATGTTCTTTTGGAGTCTTATTTACAGCTTTAGTCTGCTTTGATTTCTCCCTTCTTTATAGGGCTTTTAAACTTCCACTAGATCTCCTAACCATTGATGTTGAAGTTCTTGTTACAGCTACCTTTGTCCTCGGTCACAGAATTGTATACAACTGTATGACTCTTTTGCTTGGTTCTGTATGTTCTGGCGGTAACATCTCGAACACTACATGCAGTTTTCTAAGTGTAACCCCACCTATTATGATCTAACCTGCTTATTAAGTGTTCTTTGCAGCTTTATTCAACTTTGTTTTCCTAACCCTTTATAGATTTTTAAACTTATCACTAAAAGATGATCTATCCGCAGATGTTGAGGTACTTATAGCTCAATATTTTTAAGAGATATTCAGCAATACCTTTGATAGTATTTTAACACAATCTTCTGTTTATATAAAGTTAATGAGGGTATACTTACTTTAAGGTAGTAGGGTATACGCCTCTCCTCTTTTATCTGGGCTGGAGACCAGCACTAGAGTTAAAGTCTAGTGGCAGAGTTAACGCCCCCTTTTATAATTTCTATTTTTATTCTTCATTCTTCGACAAGCATCATGGGAAGCACGGAGAAGCCAGGTGAGGATTTTTTTTATTTTTTCTTCCTTCTTCGTCAGACATCATTGGAGGCGTGGAGGAGTCAGTTGATAAAATTTTCATTTTCTACAGGAGACGTAACGGAGAAAATAATTCTCTTGAGATCTAAGTTGCATTCTCTTACGCACGGGTTGCGACGCTGTAATGCCCGTACGCATACGTTGATATTCCATCCTCTGCAATTACTCTCTTGTCATCATGAGGCGTCAGAGCTATTTTATTAGATTCAACTGTAGAAACATTATGATGTTGGGATAGGATTAAGTTCATAGGGGTTCTTACGATTTTCAAGGTTTTAAGGCACTCCATGTAACTATCGAAGCTGATGTATTGCTTAATGGCGCTATGTTTTATGCCTTTGATCTTTTTTATCACAGAGCCATCAATATCGAGAGCATACATTTTAGGTCTGAGACCAACGAAACGGCGAATGATTTTACCACTTGCTTCATCTTTAAACTTTCCCAACACTTTCTTGTTTTGTGTAGAATAGCATATATGGTTAGCAGGGTAGTCCGCTGTGTCCAGATGTTCAAGCATGTGTAATTTATCCTGGTATATATCAGCTGTAGTCACTCGATGGATGAAGGAATCTGTATCCATATACAACAGTTTAAGATTCTCAGCTCCATAACATGGAAGTAACACATCGTATTGATACGAATACATTAGTGTCTTGGAAATGTCTAGTACACTCATTCCAATGTATATAGGCTTGTTGAACACTATTTTACGAGAAGCCATATGAACAGCTGCAAGATTAGGACCGTATATGGTTCGATCGATAAATGTAGGCTTGGCTATTAGTTTTTCTAATGTTTTGCTGTTTGCTACAAGACGTATATCCATACGATTACGAATGTTTTCCATTGTTTTTCCAAACATCGCATTATTGAAAAGTTTGTACAAATCCTTCTCGAAATCGTTTCTTGCTTGCTGTCGTAGGCGATTATTAAATTCGACGTAAGGCTTTAACCAACAAGATTGACGGAATTTTAGTGCTCGATGAATCTTTAACAGTCGTAGACCATGACTAAGAGCCTGTTTCAAGGCCATGTAATGCACCACATACTTCTTTCGAGATCCAAGATGGGCAATTAGTTTCTTTGAAGAGAATTCCCCCGGTTTCATACTCTCAGGCAGAAAGGGTAAATCATTATGAAGTTCATGCAGCTCTGCAGGATATTCCACGTCAACCTCCAAGATATATCCAAAGGAATCATCCCCATTCAACGAACCGAGATGTATATCCTCAGGAGAAACCCACGTAAATCCACCATAAGGAAGGGCGTGACACATAGCCCAACCGTACTGGTTATTGGCGTCTTCGTACGTAATAAAATGAGAGGGTTTACGAGGATCATACTGCTCCATATAGATGTTGTTAGCCTCCGCATACCGGTGAGAAACCTGGCATAACCCTCCTCTTATACCAGATTCAACCATGAGTAGCTGATAGTAATCAAGAAGCAATTCCAACTCGATTCCAGTATACAGCAGCATAGCATCCCATGTAAGTCCCGGAGAGGTAAAATAATGTGCAGGATCCACTTTATGACTTTTCAGGGTTTGGCCTCTAAATTTCTCGAAGACATCTGCTAAGAGAAGAACATCTGAAACTAAGTACAGATCACTGTACTCGCCAAGGTTTAGGACCTTAAAGTGCTTCCACACGTTTAGAGCGTGATCATAGTCCTCACTGCTGATTACTTCGCTGTTTAATCTGTTGTAGAAGGAGTCCCTAGGAGGCAAACATGTATCGTTGAGGGCATCCCACGATGTTACGTAATCATAGGGAAATACCCCCTTACGAGTCATCAAACCAATATTCTCTGCTCCGAAGTACTTTGCTGTTTCAGGATACGTTTCAAGGTTCTTTGCAAGCTTCTCCAAGCTCGTACTGAGAAAGCGGAAAGTATCGACAAATCTGAGTTTAATATCCCCAACATACTTGGAGAATGATATATAACTTTCCTCTGAATTTGGTATAACCTCTATTCTTTCGCTAGTACACCCTAGCTGCTTAACAATGAAATGAGAGTCATACCCACTCAGATTATGCATGAAGACAGGTATATAATTAGGTGTTTTACAAGCCAGGTTACATTTATTGTGTAAAGATCCTCTGTACGCCCCGGACACATGATCGTGATCGCGAACCTTCCAATTATCTTCTGTAAATTCATGTTCACACAGGTAGCATATTGTAGAAGCATCGAATGATTCTTGTTCTTCAGCTGTAAGATTAAGAGGTTTAGCAGATTTGTATAAGTCGCTTATTTTATTTGCCAGATCCATCAGGCATCCCATAAACCTCTGTGCAGCGTCAGGCCCTCGGTAAACATATGGTTCAGTAGGAAGAGTTGTTTCTAGTAGTTCAACACTGGACGAAGGCTTCACATAAACACAAAAGCTCATGGGAGAATGACTTTGATAGGGAGTTGTGTAGGAGGTTTCAGGGTTAGAGGAGCAGGTATGGAGAGGGGTAAGAATGCATTCAAAATCGGCGTAGATAACGTAGGGCAGTTTCAACATCCTCTCAACATTCTTGAATTTAACGATAGAGTTATCCTTTGTAGGCATAACGCATCTAGCAATACCATGTTGTCTACATATTTCTCGGTGCTCTTCTAATTTTTTCATTCCACTTCGTCCATGTCGGTCATCAAAATGACTGAAACATCTTTTACATACATAAATTCGTTCTTTATGCTTAGTTTTCTGCACACGAATAAGCTTCTCAAAATCCTTTATATAAGCATAGTGATATCTGTCAGTAGCATTACTCAACAGAAGGAGATCGCGATGATCATCTAATTCTTCATCAATCACCTTTATTGGAAACACTTCATGTTTATCATCCACTCCAAACACATTTATGGATATATTATTGAGTTTTTCAAATTTAGCGATTTCACCCAAGCTCGTAGGAAATGAGACGCATGAGAAATCATATTTTTCTTGGAGATCCTTATACTTGCTAACACGCTGAGGTTTATTTCGAATGAACTTAGCCAGAACAGCGTACATAAAGCATTTCTCATCGTTGTAGTTCTGAGGGTTTATACAGGCTTTCTTCGCATCCAAAGATGACGGCAGAGGAATATAGCTGCTCCCTCGAAGAAGATTATACTTGTTAATACGTAGTCGAACGCCATCAACACTCAGAAGAGCCCAATTACTGCCTTTCAACTTACTTTCCTCCATTTCAACACGAAGTTTCTCGAATTTTTTTTCCAAGATGGCATCCAAGTCACTGTCTAAAAACACGGCATTATTACGCGTTTTGAAGGCTTTGTTAGTGATGTCCCCAACAGCATTCACAAACTTACATTCAGCCATAATGTTAATTTTCAAACTTTTATGAGCCCGCAGCTCCTTCTGAACAGCATGAATTATGCGCTGCTTAGCCTGCTGCAGGTATGAATTTAGATCCTGACTTGCAGGGCATTGGATGAAAAACGATTTCAGCCGATCCTGAAAAGCTGTTTCATATTCTACAACATCATCTTCATCAGGAGACATTAACAATAATTTATGCTTAGTAGGTTCTAATTTGACTTTCTTAGCATCTAGAGCCCTATCACAGCGCCCTTCATGTACATCCCTTCGATTTTCAGTACCGTAAACATCACCACAATGTCTACACTCGAAAAACTCACCACATATCAGCTCATGCCTCTTCTTATGGTAGTCGCGTATAAAACTCTTTTCACATTTGCTGCACCTATAATCTGGTATAGCAGTCAGAACCGATTCCATTACTCCACCATTCCACATCTTTATAATATGTAGTGCAACACTTGTAAATTATATAAGTCAATAAATGCTTACAGCACTTTCCACTGACTCGCCTTGATAACTTGTCAAAGCTATTAATCGATAATTTCACTAAGAAAGCTGATGTGCTCGACTCGAAGGATAATTACTGAATACCTATCTAAGAACGAGCAATCTGTATTTATTCTGAAAGCATGTACCTCTCAGAAAACTATATAACTCAAAATCGCGCTTTTGGCGCCTTATAGCGGCTTCAAGCAGTATTAAAACGTATATTCTGCTTATATGGGAGTAAATTATATATTAGTCATCAACTATCCGTATTTGTATTATTTTTCCCCGTTTTTACGTACTTTGAAACGAATCCGGCATAGAATTAAGACGCGGAACGGTGGGTACGTATCTTTAAGTAACAAACACCTTTTAACGATATCGAATGACAGCGATATAAGCACATGAACATTATTTAAACGCTTAAAACCCAATTTTTTCGCTATATTTCAGCATTAGTGTCCTATGACGTCACACTCAAGCATCAACGGAATGTCTGCTACCTCCAAACATGTTCATACAAGTCTAATGACGTCACGCAAGCACCATACAGAAGGCATAATTCAACGACAAAGACATTAAGCTATATATTCTCGCAACGAAATAAACGTATTTCAAAGCGTCTTAACACGTAAACTTCAATGCATGTATATATAAACCTCTAATATAACAATAAAAAGAAAGAAAAAGAAATAAAGAAGAAATAAAATAAAGGGGAAATAAATTATTAGCACAATACACCCTTAGAAACGAGGTTATTCCATATCTTTCATCATTCAGTCAACTAACATAGCTGAATGACGTCACACAGTAGCGGCGACGTTCTGTCTACACTCCTTCAAAACAAGTTCAGACAGGAAAGTCTCCCCACCCTCGGATCCACGTAGCAACATTATGAGAAGGCCAACAGTAACCTCCAAGCCACTAGAGTGAGTATATGGAACGTAAACACCCGACAGCGCTTTTCACCGTTTAAGCTTATTTGCATCATATTTTTCCAGGTACTCATCAATCATTGTACTACACGCATCATATAGATCACAATTATTAGCGTTGTATGCTATAATCTGTAATGTTCACGATTTTATACTCATTTAATGATTTAAATTCAATATTTCTAGCATTCACCCTCTTCTTCTTCTTTTCCCTCTTAAACTTCTTCTCATCTCATATCTTCACCTTAGTCCTTCTGATATCCTTCTCCCTCGTGATAGCAGGGAATATATACGTAAATGAACGTTATTAGCTTAAATATTAAAGAAAATAACAGCATTCTCCATCAATTATATCTAAACAGCTTTTTCCGAGTTGTCCGTGATTAAGGGTTCTGTAATCAAGGTAGGCAATGTTTCTCTCAATAAGAGCATTCGGTAATTGATTTTGTAAATAATATCACTAATTCAAACCTTATTTCAAGCCTCTAAGACCCGTAGTTTGCAAGGTATTTAAATGGACCCTTAGAGATTCGAACTAGATCCGCAGTATAAAATTTACCGTTTTATCCAGAGAATTTATCTGGAGCGTTTAAGTTTTTATTTCATAGCGCTATCTTTATTGATTCGCGAATAAATCAACTTTGAAGTAATTGCCCCGTCCCGGTAATCGAACTATGAGTCGTAGGGATAACATTTTCTAATATATCGCTTTATGCATCAAGTTACCCTAATTTGTCTTTACATCACCATTCCAAGTGCAACAAATCGCGATATAGGCCAAAATTCAGTAATTCTCCGCAAGGTAGGAATCGAACCCACGATACCTCAACTCTAGCATGTTATAAAATAATTGTACTAAACGAGTTTTACCATATAAAGTTTATTTCAGTCTTCTAGTGCAAGCGATTCTCGAGATAATTAAATTTACCAAATCAGGATTGGAACCCTAGACTCCAGGATCTCTAGCATACCACAGGTTAAAGCCCATTACAATACCAATTTAATAAAATTCATTCGAATATTTTATCACTAATGGTTTAGGAATTATTCCAATAATAAGAGTATTGATTGCACCGGAATCGATCCCTAGACCTCCGGCGATCTTCAAAATTAGATCAAAAGATGCGCCATTTTATTACAAGATCATTACCGTTTACCGTATTTCGATATCTCATTTAGTTTAAGAGAAATCAGCCATCACAGAGTAGGGTATAAAAGGGTGTTAAAGGAGGTGGGTGACGCAGCGGCTGGGAGGGAAGGAGGCGGGCACCGCAGCAGCTGGGAGGAAAGAAGGTGGGGGACGCAGCGGCTGTAAGGCAGCACTAATCCCTTCCCACCTTCCAGTACTCCACCCGTCAAATAACGCCCGTAGGGAAAGGAGGCGGGGCTGCAGCGGCTGGGAGTAAACCCTGATCCCTTCCCACCCTCCAGGACTGAACCCCTTTAATAACGCCTGTAGTGGAAGGAGCGGGGGCGCAAGTCTTCACCCCCCTCCTCCTTTGGCATTCAGAAACCCGTAATGGACACCTGGGTGGGCGCGGCTTCTTGTGGCGGCAAAGCCGACAAAGACAAAGGGGTGTAAAAACACATGTTTACATATGTAAACACATGTTAACATCATGTAAACACATTTTTTTGGCCTAGAACTCCCTTTTATATCTTGTGGCGGCAAAGCCGACAAAGACAAAGAAGTGTCAAAACATATGTTTACATATGTAAACATATGTTAACACATGTTAACACATGTTAACACATGTTTTTGGCCTAGAACCCCCTTTTATACCCTACTCTGTGATGGCTGATTTCTCTTAAACTAAATGAGATATCGAAATACGGTAAACGGTAATGATCTTGTAATAAAATGGCGCATCTTTTGATCTAATTTTGAAGATCGCCGGAGGTCTAGGGATCGATTCCGGTGCAATCAATACTCTTATTATTGGAATAATTCCTAAACCATTAGTGATAAAATATTCGAATGAATTTTATTAAATTGGTATTGTAATGGGCTTTAACCTGTGGTATGCTAGAGATCCTGGAGTCTAGGGTTCCAATCCTGATTTGGTAAATTTAATTATCTCGAGAATCGCTTGCACTAGAAGACTGAAATAAACTTTATATGGTAAAACTCGTTTAGTACAATTATTTTATAACATGCTAGAGTTGAGGTATCGTGGGTTCGATTCCTACCTTGCGGAGAATTACTGAATTTTGGCCTATATCGCGATTTGTTGCACTTGGAATGGTGATGTAAAGACAAATTAGGGTAACTTGATGCATAAAGCGATATATTAGAAAATGTTATCCCTACGACTCATAGTTCGATTACCGGGACGGGGCAATTACTTCAAAGTTGATTTATTCGCGAATCAATAAAGATAGCGCTATGAAATAAAAACTTAAACGCTCCAGATAAATTCTCTGGATAAAACGGTAAATTTTATACTGCGGATCTAGTTCGAATCTCTAAGGGTCCATTTAAATACCTTGCAAACTACGGGTCTTAGAGGCTTGAAATAAGGTTTGAATTAGTGATATTATTTACAA
The DNA here is from genome assembly GCA_030765045.1 of Tenodera sinensis. Classification (NCBI taxonomy): domain Eukaryota; kingdom Metazoa; phylum Arthropoda; class Insecta; order Mantodea; family Mantidae; genus Tenodera; species Tenodera sinensis. The sequence continues at coordinate 57,710,559 of CM060972.1, forward strand.
AATCAATTACCGAATGCTCTTATTGAGAGAAACATTGCCTACCTTGATTACAGAACCCTTAATCACGGACAACTCGGAAAAAGCTGTTTAGATATAATTGATGGAGAATGCTGTTATTTTCTTTAATATTTAAGCTAATAACGTTCATTTACGTATATATTCCCTGCTATCACGAGGGAGAAGGATATCAGAAGGACTAAGGTGAAGATATGAGATGAGAAGAAGTTTAAGAGGGAAAAGAAGAAGAAGAGGGTGAATGCTAGAAATATTGAATTTAAATCATTAAATGAGTATAAAATCGTGAACATTACAGATTATAGCATACAACGCTAATAATTGTGATCTATATGATGCGTGTAGTACAATGATTGATGAGTACCTGGAAAAATATGATGCAAATAAGCTTAAACGGTGAAAAGCGCTGTCGGGTGTTTACGTTCCATATACTCACTCTAGTGGCTTGGAGGTTACTGTTGGCCTTCTCATAATGTTGCTACGTGGATCCGAGGGTGGGGAGACTTTCCTGTCTGAACTTGTTTTGAAGGAGTGTAGACAGAACGTCGCCGCTACTGTGTGACGTCATTCAGCTATGTTAGTTGACTGAATGATGAAAGATATGGAATAACCTCGTTTCTAAGGGTGTATTGTGCTAATAATTTATTTCCCCTTTATTTTATTTCTTCTTTATTTCTTTTTCTTTCTTTTTATTGTTATATTAGAGGTTTATATATACATGCATTGAAGTTTACGTGTTAAGACGCTTTGAAATACGTTTATTTCGTTGCGAGAATATATAGCTTAATGTCTTTGTCGTTGAATTATGCCTTCTGTATGGTGCTTGCGTGACGTCATTAGACTTGTATGAACATGTTTGGAGGTAGCAGACATTCCGTTGATGCTTGAGTGTGACGTCATAGGACACTAATGCTGAAATATAGCGAAAAAATTGGGTTTTAAGCGTTTAAATAATGTTCATGTGCTTATATCGCTGTCATTCGATATCGTTAAAAGGTGTTTGTTACTTAAAGATACGTACCCACCGTTCCGCGTCTTAATTCTATGCCGGATTCGTTTCAAAGTACGTAAAAACGGGGAAAAATAATACAAATACGGATAGTTGATGACTAATATATAATTTACTCCCATATAAGCAGAATATACGTTTTAATACTGCTTGAAGCCGCTATAAGGCGCCAAAAGCGCGATTTTGAGTTATATAGTTTTCTGAGAGGTACATGCTTTCAGAATAAATACAGATTGCTCGTTCTTAGATAGGTATTCAGTAATTATCCTTCGAGTCGAGCACATCAGCTTTCTTAGTGAAATTATCGATTAATAGCTTTGACAAGTTATCAAGGCGAGTCAGTGGAAAGTGCTGTAAGCATTTATTGACTTATATAATTTACAAGTGTTGCACTACATATTATAAAGATGTGGAATGGTGGAGTAATGGAATCGGTTCTGACTGCTATACCAGATTATAGGTGCAGCAAATGTGAAAAGAGTTTTATACGCGACTACCATAAGAAGAGGCATGAGCTGATATGTGGTGAGTTTTTCGAGTGTAGACATTGTGGTGATGTTTACGGTACTGAAAATCGAAGGGATGTACATGAAGGGCGCTGTGATAGGGCTCTAGATGCTAAGAAAGTCAAATTAGAACCTACTAAGCATAAATTATTGTTAATGTCTCCTGATGAAGATGATGTTGTAGAATATGAAACAGCTTTTCAGGATCGGCTGAAATCGTTTTTCATCCAATGCCCTGCAAGTCAGGATCTAAATTCATACCTGCAGCAGGCTAAGCAGCGCATAATTCATGCTGTTCAGAAGGAGCTGCGGGCTCATAAAAGTTTGAAAATTAACATTATGGCTGAATGTAAGTTTGTGAATGCTGTTGGGGACATCACTAACAAAGCCTTCAAAACGCGTAATAATGCCGTGTTTTTAGACAGTGACTTGGATGCCATCTTGGAAAAAAAATTCGAGAAACTTCGTGTTGAAATGGAGGAAAGTAAGTTGAAAGGCAGTAATTGGGCTCTTCTGAGTGTTGATGGCGTTCGACTACGTATTAACAAGTATAATCTTCTTCGAGGGAGCAGCTATATTCCTCTGCCGTCATCTTTGGATGCGAAGAAAGCCTGTATAAACCCTCAGAACTACAACGATGAGAAATGCTTTATGTACGCTGTTCTGGCTAAGTTCATTCGAAATAAACCTCAGCGTGTTAGCAAGTATAAGGATCTCCAAGAAAAATATGATTTCTCATGCGTCTCATTTCCTACGAGCTTGGGTGAAATCGCTAAATTTGAAAAACTCAATAATATATCCATAAATGTGTTTGGAGTGGATGATAAACATGAAGTGTTTCAAATAAAGGTGATTGATGAAGAATTAGATGATCATCGCGATCTCCTTCTGTTGAGTAATGCTACTGACAGATATCACTATGCTTATATAAAGGATTTTGAGAAGCTTATTCGTGTGCAGAAAACTAAGCATAAAGAACGAATTTATGTATGTAAAAGATGTTTCAGTCATTTTGATGACCGACATGGACGAAGTGGAATGAAAAAATTAGAAGAGCACCGAGAAATATGTAGACAACATGGTATTGCTAGATGCGTTATGCCTACAAAGGATAACTCTATCGTTAAATTCAAGAATGTTGAGAGGATGTTGAAACTGCCCTACGTTATCTACGCCGATTTTGAATGCATTCTTACCCCTCTCCATACCTGCTCCTCTAACCCTGAAACCTCCTACACAACTCCCTATCAAAGTCATTCTCCCATGAGCTTTTGTGTTTATGTGAAGCCTTCGTCCAGTGTTGAACTACTAGAAACAACTCTTCCTACTGAACCATATGTTTACCGAGGGCCTGACGCTGCACAGAGGTTTATGGGATGCCTGATGGATCTGGCAAATAAAATAAGCGACTTATACAAATCTGCTAAACCTCTTAATCTTACAGCTGAAGAACAAGAATCATTCGATGCTTCTACAATATGCTACCTGTGTGAACATGAATTTACAGAAGATAATTGGAAGGTTCGCGATCACGATCATGTGTCCGGGGCGTACAGAGGATCTTTACACAATAAATGTAACCTGGCTTGTAAAACACCTAATTATATACCTGTCTTCATGCATAATCTGAGTGGGTATGACTCTCATTTCATTGTTAAGCAGCTAGGGTGTACTAGCGAAAGAATAGAGGTTATACCAAATTCAGAGGAAAGTTATATATCATTCTCCAAGTATGTTGGGGATATTAAACTCAGATTTGTCGATACTTTCCGCTTTCTCAGTACGAGCTTGGAGAAGCTTGCAAAGAACCTTGAAACGTATCCTGAAACAGCAAAGTACTTCGGAGCAGAGAATATTGGTTTGATGACTCGTAAGGGGGTATTTCCCTATGATTACGTAACATCGTGGGATGCCCTCAACGATACATGTTTGCCTCCTAGGGACTCCTTCTACAACAGATTAAACAGCGAAGTAATCAGCAGTGAGGACTATGATCACGCTCTAAACGTGTGGAAGCACTTTAAGGTCCTAAACCTTGGCGAGTACAGTGATCTGTACTTAGTTTCAGATGTTCTTCTCTTAGCAGATGTCTTCGAGAAATTTAGAGACCAAACCCTGAAAAGTCATAAAGTGGATCCTGCACATTATTTTACCTCTCCGGGACTTACATGGGATGCTATGCTGCTGTATACTGGAATCGAGTTGGAATTGCTTCTTGATTACTATCAGCTACTCATGGTTGAATCTGGTATAAGAGGAGGGTTATGCCAGGTTTCTCACCGGTATGCGGAGGCTAACAACATCTATATGGAGCAGTATGATCCTCGTAAACCCTCTCATTTTATTACGTACGAAGACGCCAATAACCAGTACGGTTGGGCTATGTGTCACGCCCTTCCTTATGGTGGATTTACGTGGGTTTCTCCTGAGGATATACATCTCGGTTCGTTGAATGGGGATGATTCCTTTGGATATATCTTGGAGGTTGACGTGGAATATCCTGCAGAGCTGCATGAACTTCATAATGATTTACCCTTTCTGCCTGAGAGTATGAAACCGGGGGAATTCTCTTCAAAGAAACTAATTGCCCATCTTGGATCTCGAAAGAAGTATGTGGTGCATTACATGGCCTTGAAACAGGCTCTTAGTCATGGTCTACGACTGTTAAAGATTCATCGAGCACTAAAATTCCGTCAATCTTGTTGGTTAAAGCCTTACGTCGAATTTAATAATCGCCTACGACAGCAAGCAAGAAACGATTTCGAGAAGGATTTGTACAAACTTTTCAATAATGCGATGTTTGGAAAAACAATGGAAAACATTCGTAATCGTATGGATATACGTCTTGTAGCAAACAGCAAAACATTAGAAAAACTAATAGCCAAGCCTACATTTATCGATCGAACCATATACGGTCCTAATCTTGCAGCTGTTCATATGGCTTCTCGTAAAATAGTGTTCAACAAGCCTATATACATTGGAATGAGTGTACTAGACATTTCCAAGACACTAATGTATTCGTATCAATACGATGTGTTACTTCCATGTTATGGAGCTGAGAATCTTAAACTGTTGTATATGGATACAGATTCCTTCATCCATCGAGTGACTACAGCTGATATATACCAGGATAAATTACACATGCTTGAACATCTGGACACAGCGGACTACCCTGCTAACCATATATGCTATTCTACACAAAACAAGAAAGTGTTGGGAAAGTTTAAAGATGAAGCAAGTGGTAAAATCATTCGCCGTTTCGTTGGTCTCAGACCTAAAATGTATGCTCTCGATATTGATGGCTCTGTGATAAAAAAGATCAAAGGCATAAAACATAGCGCCATTAAGCAATACATCAGCTTCGATAGTTACATGGAGTGCCTTAAAACCTTGAAAATCGTAAGAACCCCTATGAACTTAATCCTATCCCAACATCATAATGTTTCTACAGTTGAATCTAATAAAATAGCTCTGACGCCTCATGATGACAAGAGAGTAATTGCAGAGGATGGAATATCAACGTATGCGTACGGGCATTACAGCGTCGCAACCCGTGCGTAAGAGAATGCAACTTAGATCTCAAGAGAATTATTTTCTCCGTTACGTCTCCTGTAGAAAATGAAAATTTTATCAACTGACTCCTCCACGCCTCCAATGATGTCTGACGAAGAAGGAAGAAAAAATAAAAAAAATCCTCACCTGGCTTCTCCGTGCTTCCCATGATGCTTGTCGAAGAATGAAGAATAAAAATAGAAATTATAAAAGGGGGCGTTAACTCTGCCACTAGACTTTAACTCTAGTGCTGGTCTCCAGCCCAGATAAAAGAGGAGAGGCGTATACCCTACTACCTTAAAGTAAGTATACCCTCATTAACTTTATATAAACAGAAGATTGTGTTAAAATACTATCAAAGGTATTGCTGAATATCTCTTAAAAATATTGAGCTATAAGTACCTCAACATCTGCGGATAGATCATCTTTTAGTGATAAGTTTAAAAATCTATAAAGGGTTAGGAAAACAAAGTTGAATAAAGCTGCAAAGAACACTTAATAAGCAGGTTAGATCATAATAGGTGGGGTTACACTTAGAAAACTGCATGTAGTGTTCGAGATGTTACCGCCAGAACATACAGAACCAAGCAAAAGAGTCATACAGTTGTATACAATTCTGTGACCGAGGACAAAGGTAGCTGTAACAAGAACTTCAACATCAATGGTTAGGAGATCTAGTGGAAGTTTAAAAGCCCTATAAAGAAGGGAGAAATCAAAGCAGACTAAAGCTGTAAATAAGACTCCAAAAGAACATGGGACTACCTCAGGTTAGATATGGAGAAAATGTGAAACATACTATATACAATAGCTGCAGAATATGACGGTGGTGCAGGATATGGTGATGATGATGATGATGTAGGTTATTGTGGCGCTGGTGATGGTGGAGGTGTTGGTGCTGGAGGTGTGTGGTCTTGCAAGTTATAGCGCCGCTGGTGATGATGGGTTTTTTTTGTTGGGTTAGGTTAGGGTGGTGGTGGTGGTGGTGGTGGTAGTGGTAGTGGTGGTGGAGGTGGAGGTTGCGGTGGTAGTGGTGGTGGTGCTCGTTATGGTGGCGCTGGTCATGATGATGGTGGTGGTGGCGGTGGTGGTGGCGGTGGTGGTGGGATAGGTTTGGTTAGGATAGTCTTAGAAGGAATGTGTGCAACGTTTGACGTGTTAGCATTAGAACCTACAGAATTATGCAAGAGAATCGTTAAATGAAGTTGGCATGTATAGCATACTGGAACAGTGTACAAAGACGATACAATAGCTATTTGAATAACAAGGTTACAACGTCTTCTAATGTTAGTTTACGAAAAGAGCCGGAGGAAGCAGAAAAAGAAGCCTGTATAATGTTAAATAACGTTGAAGAAATGTCTGCAAAGAGGTTTGTGGTTAAGTTAGGTTAGTCTTAGAAAGACTGTAAGCAATTCTCTAGACGAGAACATCATACATTTACAAAAGGATGGAAAGTGGTTATGAAAGCATAACAAATCGCTAAAAAGGGCTCCATATACCCCTTAAAAACATTAAACCATACTAACGACGTGAAAACATAGAAAATACCAACGAAGCTGCAAAAAATTGCTGAAAATCTCTAGAATACCGCAAAAATGGCTACAATACTTACCAACTCCTAAAATAGCACTAACATACCATGAAATGTTCAGAAATCGTTAGGGTTCGCATGTCGGGGGGTGTAATATCTTCAAGGTAGCTAAAGTTTTTGGAGGAACGTCTCCAAAAGAAAGTGAAATATCTAAGCTTGAAACGGCATGTTGCGACGGTCAGAATAGGTTATAGAAGAATATAATGCTCGTGTAAAATGGGATGAGATAGGCTAGGTTAAGTCAGGTTAATAAATAGGAAGGTTTGCGCTCCCTTAGGTTAAGTAACGTTAGGTTAGGTTAGAATATGAGGCTTGGGTTATGTGAAATTATGAAAGACCATATAGTAAAAAGAGTAGGGATTAGATGAGCAATAGGGATGAAGAATAAATCATTAGATGAGGTGTTAGGTTAAGTTAGACGAGTAGAAGTATGGGGCTTAGGCTAGGTTAGATTAGGTTAGGATAGGTTAGACGAGTAGAAGTATGGGGCTTAGGTTATGTTAAATTATGAAAGTTCAAAGTAAAAAAGAGTGGGAGCTAGGTTAGGTTAGGATAGGTTAGACGAGTAGAAGTATGGGGCTTAGGCTAGGTTAGGTTAGGTTAGCGCCACTATGTGGGGCGAGGCGTCATGTTGGGGTAACATATTCAATCAAGATAGAAATCTCTTGCGTTAGGAGGTTTGCATCGATACAGTGAACGACATACTCAACTGCCATGGACGCTCATAAACATACATGCACTGCTATAGGCCTTAAACATTATCCCTAGAGTCAGCCTCAAACGTCTACAACTCCTGCTTCCCCTACCACCTTACCTAGTAATGCTTAGATTACGCATGGCGGCCATCTTGCCCATAAAAAAGTGGCCCAGCTTCCCTCCAAATACCCTACTAACAACGATGACCCATTTCACGAAAGTTTCAAGTTTTCCGAAACTCACACACATAACAAGGAATATCTCCGAAATGGTTCACCCTACAAGAAAATTTATTGAGACAATTGTGTATTTTAGCAAGATCTACATTTTTTGTATAGTATGATTTTGTCTATCTCTAACGGTTTACCAGTTATGCAAAAGTAGTCCAGAGTAAATACGACTACAGGGGCTATAGCCAGAAAATTCAATATATACATTTCATTTGTGATAAAAATATCTCAAACATATGACATTTTAATCAAAATCGTTAGAGCCATTTTCAAGAAAATCAAAATTTTCGAAAAATTTTCCATGTAAAGGGTAGTTTAGGGTGGGGCTATTTTCTTCAAAATCTTCGTGTCACATCCTTGAACGACATTAAACTCAAATACCAATTTTGGTTTTTAACCGACTTTTCGTTTTTGAGCTATGCTGTCCACAGACTGACAGACACAGACACACACGGACCTTTTTCTAAAAATGCTTTTTTTGGATTCAGGGGGCCTCAAAACATGTATTTCCGGTGAAATCTCGACTTCGAATTTTTGGGTGGAATACAATACTTCCCCTACTTACCAGTAGAGAAAGTAATATTGATCTTGTTAAAACACAATTTATGTTCAAATGCATTTTTTGTATGTAGGGAACCACTATGAAAATATTCCTTGTTATTTGTATGAGTTTTGCAATACTTAAACTTTTCTCAACTGGAAGGTCGTTCTTCAATTTTTAATCTTTTAGCCATGCAAAGAGAACGTAATTCCATGGCCTTCATATAGCGACGAGCTTTAAAAGATTAGACTATCGCTCAAATCCTAATGTATTCCCATGTTCCCTTGCACCTACGAGAAAATTAGATAATTTCTGCAAACATTTATCTTGACTAACATTAAGAAGATAGAGGGATAAGAGTTTCTAAGAATAGTTAGTACAAGAGTAGAGAAAGTGGTGTGAGCGCAACACATCAGATTTTTCCTCCATCTACTTCATGTTAATCGAGATAAGCATTTTCGGAAATTGTCTTATTCCTAATTTTCCTGTAGGTACCAGGATAATATGACACTACAATAGGTTTTAAGCGATATTCAAGTGTTTTAAGAGCTTCTCGCTATGTGGTGGCGTGAAGGTTATTGAAAAGTTCGTGCCCGTTGGTCCAAGTTTATTGACCGATAGGACAACTTCAGAGAATCATCACTAATCTTCGGAAATTTTTAAATAAAGTTGATTGTGTCAGGTGATGAAAGCTGGTTGCGCTATCACGAGCCAGGAGAAGGTATCATAATACTGAATGACACCACTTGGAACGGAGTTCTATTGTAAAGATATTTTCAAACTTGAGAACGATGGGATAAATATGTGCTATGAAGTGGAGACTATGTTGAAATGTGACAGAAAGGTCAATAGATTAGGATGATCATATACTTTGTTCATCTGTAAAATAAAGCCTTTTCAATATGACCCTCGTAACTGCCATTTCTTCGTCAAACTTTCGTTTATTACCTAGTTATATAAGTAGTGTAGAATTCAGGATACTGCACTAATGTTTTTTCATTTTTATTTTCTCTACCACGTATAGCAAGTAGGGGAGGTATTGTATTCGACCTGAAATTTTGAGTCGAGATTTCGCCGAAAATATATGTTTAAAAAAACATCCAAAAAAAGTAGTTTTAGGAAAAGGTCCATATGCGTGTGTGTTTGTGTGTGTGCGTGTGTGCGTGCGCGCGCGTGTCTGCCTGTGAACAGCGTAACTCTAAAACGAAAAGTCGGTTAAAAACCAAAGTTGGTATTTAAGTTTAATATCCTTCAAGGATGTGACGCGAAGGTTTTGAAGAAAGTTCCTCCACCTAACCTCCATTTACACGGAACATTTTTCCAAATTTTGTTTTTCTCAAAAATGGTGACTGATATAACTGGTAAACCGTAAGATACAGATCAACTCTTACTATAGAAAAAAATTGCAGATCTCGTTAAAACACAGAATTTATTTCATACTCATTTTCTAAGATATTGCTTGTTATTACTTTCAGGTTTCTCTTTAATTGAAATCGTTCTTCTTCTTTTTTCGTTTCTCCTTTTCTCGCAAGCAGTTGTTACCATGATGGAAAAGTTGAATACTGTTTCCGGAAGATATAACTATGATTTTTTTTGGGTTATGAATGTAAAAATCTGATGTGTTGCACTCACATGACTTTCTCTACTCTTGTACTAACCATTCTTACAAACTCTTATTCCTATATCTTCTTCGTGTTAGTTAAAATAAACATTTGTACAAATTATCTTATTGCTCATTTCTTTGTAGGTACAAGGGGAATATTGGAATACAGTAGGCTTTGTGCGATAGTCAAATCTTTTAAAGCTTTGAGATTCCGTTCTCTTTGTACACGTAACATATAAAAAAATTAACAACGATGACCCATTTCACGAAAGTTCCAAGTTTTCCGAAACTCACACACATAACAAGGTATATCTCCGAAATGGTTCACCCTACAAGAAAATTTATTGAGACATAAATTGTGTATTTTAGCAAGATCTACATTTTTGTACAGTATAATTTGGTCTATATCTAACGGTTTACCAGTTACGCAAAAGTCGTCCAGAGTAAATACGACTACAGGGGCTATAGCCAGAAAATTCAAGATATACATTTCATTTGTCATAAAAATATCTCAAACATATGACATTTTAATCAAAATCGTTAGAGCCATTTTCAAGAAAATAAAAATTTTCGAGACATTTTCCATGTAAAGGGTAGTTTAGGGTGGGGCTATTTTCTTCAAAATCTTCGTGTCACATCCTTGAGCGACATTAAACTTAAATACCAACTTTGGTTTTTAACCGACTTTTCGTTTTTGAGCTATGCTGTCCACAGACTGTCAGACACACAGGCACACAGACACACACACGGACCTTTTTCTAAAAATGCTTTTTTTTTGGATTCAGGGGGCCTCAAAACATGTATTTCCGGTGAAATCTCGACTTCGAATTTTTGTGTGGAATACAATACTTCCCCTACTTATCAGTAGAGAAAGTAAAAATGTGTAGCAATGCAATTAAATATATATTCTAGGAGCTGTCCACCAGCGCATTGAACTTAGAGGAATTACCATTCAAGCAAATACGTAAGACTGTTCGTTTTAAAGTTTAATTTGTATTTATTATTTGTTATAATAGGTGTTCCTGCTGTTCGTTTAATTTTATGTTCCAAGACTTGATAACGCCTTGCACAAAACGAACTAGCTTTAACTTTAATATTAGGAACTTCTTTGCAGTTAATTCTTTTAGGCAAAATCGTGGTATAGTTGGTGATATTAGTCAGTTCTGCAAATGTTTATCTGGATTAACATGAAGTAGAGGAATAGCTTGTACAAGAGTAGAGAAAGTCATGTGAGCGCAATACATCAGACTTTTGTGTGTCAAATGCGCTCTCAGGTGAGATTTGAAATTCAATTGACCTACTGCGGCCTAAGTAAATGTAGCTAGAGAAAAAAGAAACGACCTCTCAACCTTCTGTAAAAAAGAAAAAGGAAAAAGTAAGCGAAGGACACAGAGTGTTAGAGATGTTGAATCATGCTACATCGATCTCTGTCAAAGTTTGAATGAACTGCGTCTGCGGGGCAAGATGGGATTGTTTCATATCGTTCGAGGAAATCAACAACATATTTATAGCATCATATTTGGTATTCATTCACCACATCCGTTCAGCAGTGGTGTCTACCAAAGTTAGTCACTTGTTACCCTCTGAGCATACGAATGTGTGCCAGATCGGACAGTCACTTCCAAAACTCATTTTTGCTTGTTCTTGTTCCTACCGTATCTGTATAGGAGGTCTTCCAAAACTCATGTGGACACTCCGTGACTTTTTCTACCCACTTTTGCACAAACTCTTCTTAAAAACACTTCTATTCCGGTTTAAGCTACAAAATAATACGTCTTATTACTAATATTCTTGTAGGTGCAAGGGGAATATGGGAATACAGTAGGCTTTGACCGATAGTCAAAGTTTTTAAAGCTGGTCGCTATATGAAGGCTTTGAAATTGCATTCTCTTTGCACGGCCAAGAGATAAATTGAAGAACGACCTTCCATTTGAGTACTGCAAAACTCACACAAATAACAAGGAATACCTCCGTAAAGGTTCACTAAGAAAATATACTTTTGGACATAAATTGTGTTTTAACAAGATCTGCATTTTTTGTACAGTAAAATTTGGTCTATCTCTTATACGGTTTACCAGACATGCAAAAGTCATAAACAGAACTAAATAGGATATAGCCAGAACATTTAAAATATGCATTTCATTTGCCATGAAAATTTCTTAAACTTATGTCATTTTAATATAAATCGTTAGGGCCGGTTTGAAAAAATCAAAATTTTCAACAATTTTTCAACTTAAAGTGTAGTTTAGTGTGGAGGAATTTGCTTCAAAATCTTTGTGTCACATCTTTGAGAAAGATATTAAACTTAAGAGCCAGCTTTGGTTTTTAAAAGACGTTTTGTTTTTAGTTATGATGTCCACAGACTGATAGACAGGCGCGCGCACACACACGCGCGCGCACGGACCTTTTTCTAAAAAATGCTGTTGTTGGATTTAAGAAGCCTCAAAACATATATTTCCGGTGAAATCTCGACATCGAATTTTTGGGTGCAATACAATACTTTTATAAGTAGTAGATAATGTAAAAAGTTTGCGTCAGTTGGGAAAGTAACGATTTGGGTGAAGTTCGCTGTCTACCAACGCAGCCCTCTACCCAATTGATATTATCGAGTCACCTTTGGAAGGGTTTAAGTGGACATAAGTTGCATTTAGAATGAATAGCCCAATAAAAGCTGCTTAAAGTTTTATGTAAATAACATTTTAAACAAAATGTTTTTGCTAATGACTTCCTAAGCTTCGTTGTTGCGAGGATAATGCCCTACATCAGTGGTTGGCTGTTCCTGCGTTTGTGACGTAAGAACCAGTGGATGCTGTTGGTGATGACCATAAAGACGCTGATAATGAGGTTGATTACGATGTCTAAAGGTACGCCAGTGATTATGAGCAGATAGCTGGTGAAATGGCACATGGCGGTGTTACTAGCTATGGCTGTGGTGACGTCATTCCTAACCACTACATGAATTCTTGGGTGAATTCAAGCTTCAGGGAGAACTTCCACCTATACCTCAAGGGGCGACCAAAACGCCTAGCCCACTAATGTTAAATTTACTAGCTTTATGTCCCTCTTTCTTAGAAAGTATTTAAGATATCACGATGAAAATTTTATAGGTTAGTTTACTGAACTAGAATCATATCCTAAAGTTCTTTACTAAAGGGGATATAATTCTTTCCATGGCGATGGATTTATTATTTGGAAATGTATTGGTAATTATTTTTCATAAATTAACGAAGCATCTTATTAACATCACTCTAGTTCTGTAGAAACATCAAAGTATTGTGTTTATAACCTCAAAATTTCTTTGTTTATCTTTGATAAACGAGAAAACGGGCCATTTATACAAGAAAATGTTTATTCGAGTAAATTCTGTTTAAATTAAAAACTTATAACTTAACCGTTTGGTCACATTTTGTATGGCAATTTCTTCTTTTGTCACCTTCAGTAAATTTTGAAACTTTTTAGCGGGCATGGCAAGATTTAGAAGTCCTGACACGACTTTCCCTGCAGGAAAACCTTTTCCAATGCACCTGAACCCTTAAAAATCCTAACATTAGCATCTATTGTTGCAGTTTGCAGATGTCTAGAAACTATGGCTTACTTTGCAGTTTTGACACTGGATGGTCAATGACGAAAACAAACCATTCGTTTTGTTGCTATAAACACAGCTTCATATAGCTAAATCTATAACTGTATCTAACATTCAGGTGTAAGATAAAGCATTTTCTTTTCCTTACTCACTGTTTAAGTTTATTATGATTTGTAATTTTAACACTCAAATAGTTATCTGTATCAGTTTGTTTAATAACATTTTATCTTGAAGCACTCCAATATAATTTCTTCTCGTCTTTGCCCCTTAGAACTGTAACGAACTGTAATTTTGTAAATTTTATGTATATTCATATTAATAAAAATGAAAAATCTTACACTAAAAAAAGAAAAAAAAAGACTTCTACAAATTACTAATCCTCTGAATCTCCCACTGGCTTTAAATTAAAAAAAAAACATGGTAGAAAAATCGCGTATAACTTTAATAGAAGTAATGTAAAGCTTTTTCCCTTCTGTAGACTTCTCTTGTTATCTCAGAATTGTTATTTAATACAGTTAGCAATGACTGCACCCGTACAATGATCCCACGATTTCATCATTATCTTCATCAACAATGTAAAATGTGGTAATGGGTGGTTAAAACCTAAAACCATTTCACACAGGTCACGCGAGATGTATTTTTAATCTCTGGAAGGTCAACAGTTTTTCTGCCACACTTTTTGAGCGAAGTTTCTGAAATAAGATGACAGAGTAATAAATTAAAACTTTCTAGTTGATATCGATTACATGGAACTAGTCGATGTAGCCATAACGACACAGCTATCGTTTCCACATATCTCCCAATTCGACCTAAAGATCACCCTGTTTTGATCATTAATTACAGGATCATTTTTGGGTGTTCATTAGCAATCAATTAGGTTAAACTTCTACATACTGAGTTACAAAACGGTGTTTTAAACCTATTAGCAAATTAGCTGTATCGCAATTAATTTAAATCTACACGCCCAAATGCAAAGAATTAAACATGTTCACTGTCGCATCTGACAAATTGGTGTTTTCCAGTTTGAACTTAGCAGGTGTTTTTCCCATTCGAAAATAAATTATTCTACACAAAAATTTAATGTATTTAATTTATATTCATCTGGGTTTCTAGCACTGTTGCGAAAAGGTGAACCTTGTATCATTTTAGTTTGATAAATACGTGTGGGTGTAGTTTTTGCTCTAAATGTCAAGCAAATTACGTAGGCATTCACAATGACCCCGTTTATTAAAAGGTTTATAAGATATTTTGTAAACCTATATATCTTTGAATGATTTTGTGGGTGCCCCCGTAAGTTTTTCGTACCTTACATTTATAGCATTTCATAGAGCAAAGGAAACCATGTTCAATTTTCTATATTGTAAATCATTGTGTTCAACTGTCCGCTTTAATCCTCTTTGGGAAGTGCCTATTGCCCACACAATCATAATGAGACATTTGTCATATTTGATTCTTCTGAACCAATAATCAGGCTTTAATTCAACAAGGGTTTCATGATTTAAAAGTTCACTTCACTCTTCATATTAGTTAACAATAATGGATTAAGAGACTCTTACAGTAAACGGGGAGCGCTACTACTTCATTATGAGGAATTACAATATGGAAAATATTATCTTCATGCAAGATGGTGCTCCACTCCTCACTGTCCCGCTGCAAAGCAAAAATTACGTATATACTTGTCGATCGTATCATCTTCTCATTGTTTGCCCAACGCTGTGATGTTTTTGATTTCTTTTACTATCTGAAATATTTAATATTTGTAACGGTTTAATGTTGGAACTGACTTTTGAACGTGTAACATTATTTTCTAGAATTTTATGCGAACTAAAACCTCTAACATATTAAATATATTAATATCTTACGCTGCATGATATTGTCACTGGCTTCGGACATTTTAATCATGTACGTATTTGTTATTCTGGATATAGAATTTTTGAATGGAATACGATACTTCTGCTTGGTGCAAGTAGTAGCAGGGAAAGCAAAAAGTGAAGGTGCCACAATGTTAATAAATCCCAAGAGAATGTTTCTGGATGCAATTTTACAGTGAGGGATGTGGTGTCGGTGGAGATGAATCTACAAAACACACACACACATAGTTTGGCCTATAGGTCGAGTGAAGGAGCCGTGATGCTGTAGGAGTGTCAAAGGTGAACATGTCCAAGGGAGCGACAGTTGCACCTCTGCAAAGACAGAAATAACCACTTCTGGAAAACACTGTATTGCACATTAAAATAACAATGTATTTGAATTGTTACCTGTTGAGCTAACCTGGGTACGGGAGGCTTCGGTCCTGCGCCACTTGTAAGTCCTAGGGGGTGTCAATCCTCCATGAGGGGAGGGTAATCAGATATTAGTTTGCCCTTCTTTTCCCTAGTTTCATGTTTTTATGTTCAAAAAGGAAGTGAAACACGTTATGTAATAAATCTTGCAAGCAATCTGTGAAACGTTTATAATAAAGGACATTTTATGTTAAAACTAATAAATTTTTTATTTAATCCAGCTGATCACATTTTTATGGCAGGTAGAGAAAATATTGCATCCCACCCTAAATAAAAAAAGGGAATATAGCGTAATATGATTTCCAAACCCCATTGTTTGCCCAACACTGACGCTTTTTGAACATGTTTGCAAAGTTTTGTAAACCCCATTGTTTGCCCAACACTGACGCTTTTTGAACATGTTTGCAATGTTTTGTAAACCCCATTGTTTACCCAACACTGACGCTTTTTGAACATGTTTGCAATGTTTTGTAAACCCCATTGTTTTCCTAACACTGACGCTTTTTGAACATGTTTGCAATGTTTTGTAAACCACATTGTTTACCCAACACTGACGCTTTTTGAACATGTTTGCAATGTTTTGTAAATCCCATTGTTTACCCAACACTGACGCTTTTTCAACATCTTCACAATGTTTTGTAAACCCCATTGTTTACCCAACACTGACGCTTTTTCAACATCTTCACAATGTTTTGTAAACTCCACTGTTTGACCAACACTGACGCTTTTTCAACATGTTTGCAATGTTTTGTAAACCCCATTGTTTACCCAACACTGACGCTTTTTTAACATCTTCACAATGTTTTGTAAACCCCATTGTTTACCCAACACTGACGCTTTTTCAACATCTTCACAATGTTTTGTAAACCCCATTGTTTACCCAACACTGACGCTTTTTCAACATGTTTGCAATGTTTTGTAAACCCCATTGTTTACCCAACACTGACGCTTTTTCAACATCTTCACAATGTTTTGTAAACCCCATTGTTTACCCAACACTGACGCTTTTTCAACATCTTCACAATGTTTTGTAAACCCCATTGTTTACCCAACACTGACGCTTTTTCAACATCTTCAGAATGTTTTGTAAACCCCATTGTTTACCCAACATTGACGCTTTTCCAACATGTTTGCAATGTTTTGTAAACCCCATTGTTTACCCACACTGACGCTTTTTGAACATGTTTGCAATGTTTTGTAAACCCCATGGTTTACCCAACATTGACGCTTTTTGAACATGTTTGCAATGTTTTGTAAACCCCATTGTTTACCCAACACTGACGCTTTTTGAACATGTTTGCAATGTTTTGTAAACCCCATTGTTTACCCAACACTGACGCTTTTTGAACATGTTTGCAATGTTTTGTAAATCCCATTGTTTACCCAACACTGACGCTTTTTCAACATCTTCACAATGTTTTGTAAACCCCATTGTTTACCCAACACTGACGCTTTTTCAACATCTTCACAATGTTTTGTAAACTCCACTGTTTGACCAACACTGACGCTTTTTCAACATGTTTGCAATGTTTTGTAAACCCCATTGTTTACCCAACACTGACGCTTTTTTAACATCTTCACAATGTTTTGTAAACCCCATTGTTTACCCAACACTGACGCTTTTTCAACATCTTCACAATGTTTTGTAAACCCCATTGTTTACCCAACACTGACGCTTTTTCAACATGTTTGCAATGTTTTGTAAACCCCATTGTTTACCCAACACTGACGCTTTTTCAACATCTTCACAATGTTTTGTAAACCCCATTGTTTACCCAACACTGACGCTTTTTCAACATCTTCACAATGTTTTGTAAACCCCATTGTTTACCCAACACTGACGCTTTTTCAACATCTTCAGAATGTTTTGTAAACCCCATTGTTTACCCAACATTGACGCTTTTCCAACATGTTTGCAATGTTTTGTAAACCCCATTGTTTACCCACACTGACGCTTTTTGAACATGTTTGCAATGTTTTGTAAACCCCATTGTTTACCCAACACTGACGCTTTTTGAACATGTTTGCAATGTTTTGTAAACCCCATTGTTTACCCAACACTGACGCTTTTTGAACATGTTTGCAATGTTTTGTAAACCCCATTGTTTACCCAACACTGACGCTTTTTGAACATGTTTGCAATGTTTTGTAAACCCCATTGTTTACCCACACTGACGCTTTTTGAACATGTTTGCAATGTTTTGTAAACCCCATTGTTTACCCAACACTGACGCTTTTTGAACATGTTTGCAATGTTTTGTAAACCCCATTGTTTACCCACACTGACGCTTTTTGAACATGTTTGCAATGTTTTGTAAACCCCATTGTTTACCCAACACTGACGCTTTTTGGACATATTCCCAATGTTTTGTAAACCCCATTTTTAGCGAGTGTCTGTATGTGCCCAGGTGTGCGTGCGCACACACACACACACACGTGTTCGTCTGTGAGTTTCAGAACAACCTAACTGAAAAACTAAAAGACGAATCAAACAATATCTGGCATTTAAATATAGTCTCTTCAAAAGAAGTGACACGAACATTGTCAAAGAAAATAACCCAATCCCAACTACTCTTGCCGAGAAAAAGATTTCATTTCTGAAACGATCCTGATTATAAGGCATCTGTTTGAGAGGAAATCTTGCTTTTCTAGTCTCGGGTATTCCCGTTCCTAATTACTGTGAAAACAGCATTGTTTGTTTATGGAAGTACTTCGAAAAGAAAGTTCAAAGTGCTTGTCTCAAGGGACAAATGTCATTGCACTTGAAGTACGGTACTTAAAGACCCTCTGGTTCCAGACCCGCCAACTCTCTCGGAAGAAAATCGCAGTAAAATATCACATTTTCGCACTTCCACATTACAGCAATTTTTATTTCGTGACTTGCCCCAACTCATATTTCTCATGTCATCCATCGTTTTAAGGCTATTACAGCCTTCCTGTATTATACATTATTGCTGGTTTTGCATCAACTCCTGTATTATTTTATGAAACAGGTCTGCAAACTTTTGAACTTTCTTTAACATCCTTGATGCATTCAATCGAGGAAGAGGCTGCAATGACGTATCTGGTGTGTAATTGAGTTGTAATTTTGAGTTACCTATATGAAGCTAACAAAGGCAATTAAAATTCAATAATGCTTATGTATATACTCATATGAGTTTCTCTACTCACTCACACGCAAAGTGTTCTTCAAAATCTGATGTGTTGCACTCACATGACTTTCTCTACTCTTGTACTACTAATGATACACTCGTGTTAGTTGAGATAAACATTTGCAGAAATTATCTTATTGTTTATCGTCTTGTAAGTACAACGAAAATATGGGAATACAGTAGACTTTGAGCGATAGCGAAATCATTTAAAGCTTTCAAATTTCGTTCTCTTTGCATGGTTAACATATAAAAAATGAATTACGATGTTCCATTTAACAGAAGTAAGTTCTCCAAAACTCACACAAATAACAAGGCATATGTCTGAAACGGTTCAATCTACAAAAAATATTATTCAGACATAAATTGTGTGTTTTAGCAAGATCTACATTTTTTGTATGGCAGGATTTGGTCTGCTTCTTGCGGTTTACCAGTTATGTTACGTCATCCAGAGCAAACAGGATGACATAGGCTTCATTTGCCATAAAATATTTCAAACATATGGTGCTTCAATCAAAATGGTTAGAGCCATTTTCAAGAAAATCAAAATTGTCGAAAAATGTTCCGTGTAAAGGGTTGTTTAGGGTTGAGCAATTTTCTTCAAACTCTTCGTGTCGCATCCCTGAAAGACATTAAACATAAATAACAGCTTTGGTTTTCAATCGACTTTTCGTTTTTCAGTTATGCTGTCCACGGGCTGACAGACAGACACACACACACAGACACACACACACACACACACACACACACACACACACACCCGTCCCTGCTATGTACGCGACAGCTGAGAAGGTTGGTAAAATGCCCCGTGAAGCAGTAGGAGGAATAGAATCTAGGGTATAAGAATTAGAGTTGGAATAAAACGGACAAAACGAACGCGAGCTGAAATATTTGAACGTAAGAACACAGAAAGCTGAAAAATGTAAGATGCTTCTGGTGAAAACGAGTGAGAAATAGTTTTTAAAATGTGTAAAAACAAGAACGAGGAAGGATGAAATTATGCAAACGCAGCAGAAGGCCAAGAATGCTGCATCTTTACGCACGCTATATCAAAAACAACAAACGTGGCTTTGGGCAAATGTTGGGAGCGGAATTTCCAGAGCCATTGCGTGTTACACACCACTTAAATACAGCTCACAAAGCCCCCTATGTATGTGTGACGTCACACTCCTGTTTCTCTAATGGCCACTTGCTATTGATCGGACCAGAAACAAAACAAAAAACACTGCATGTAGTTATTGCAACGCCTCATTTAGTATAACATAGCAGCGGATTCTTGGAAGATGTTCATCTATTATATCCATGCATTGCCATAACAACTGCATATAGTCAGTTGATATATTGCGGAGTAAAAACCAATATTTGTTAATGAAAAGCTATACCATCATCGGAATGTACAGCATGCTTTCCGAGAAACAGATCGTCTTAAGGGGAGACTTAGGTCCAAGTGAAATGAATACTGAAGCCCGGTATTTATTTTTCCAGAGAGGTAGAATGATGCTCATATAGAACAGGGCAACTATGCATGTGGTTTACATCATTGTAAAACGGGGAGCCACTCCTTGGATTTGTCACTCTTCTGTTTTCTTAATGCATTGTATTTGACATAGTGGAATTCACAGCGACATTTTGTTACTATGACTCACGCTTTGTGTATAACTAAACCTTTCTGAATCGCTTAGTCACCTTATTATCTTACACATTTCGAAACTATAGTTCTGTTTTTTGGGGAGGGAGTCTACTTCTTGGTATTACATGATACACAAACATAGCGGGTGAATAATTGGCTTCTTGGCTGGTATACTTAACAAAGACCAAGCATGGGTTCAAACTAGGATGTGACTTATCTTCTGTTCTATTCACAAAAAGAATAATGACAGCTACATTAGCCTAGACATAAACGATAGAAACGATACACGCAAAAGTCCAGTCCAATTACTCTTTTCTCATTTCATTTTCTTCTATCTGAATGCACAACGACAGAGTTCTCTATTACTGAGGTTAACACAGTCTACAGTCATTCTGTTTTCTTCTCATAACCTTGACTAAGTCCTTTCACTGTCTTTCTTCAGTTTCTCTGTCTCTCATACACTAACTCTGACGGTACAATCACTCGACATTCATTAAAATGCCTTCACTTCAACGTGACACACACACACACACACACACACACACACACACACACACACACACACACACACACACACACACACACACACTGACCAACTCATGTCTATAAACGTAATTCCTGTAACTCGTTGCCTCGTCTCCTTATATAACGTGGACAACGTAACACGGACCTTTCTCGAACTTCTGCAAACACGCCGGCTGCATCACAATATGCATCCATTTCAGTGTGTTGCAAGTTGTTTTCTTTTCATGTAAGTTTTACCACAAACCAATTAAATACTTGATGTTCTTTACATGGTCATTACTTACCGCGAAATGAACAACGCCTGTCGTATAGACCATACGGTTTGATTCACACCTCACTGCGTGACCTACTGGCGTACGTATTCTTGAGGTCATTGGCCTTGTAGAATGAATTCATTATCACAAGACTGGCCCACTCTGCGTCATGCCTTCTGTGCCACGCCTACTTAAAGTATTAACAAACCTGAATAAGTAGAATAATAGGCCACCAAATAGAGCAAATATTACGTAATGTAATATTGTCCATTACACTGCCCTAAATTATCCATGCACATATCTGCACTTATAACCTCAATATCCTATATATATCTGTATATTTGCGTCCCTGCTTGCGCGCATGCGTTTATTCTACATTCATTTGTTTTCTCACCACCTCTGTTTGAATTGGACTACAGAGGAAAAACTATGCATTTACCAAAATTGGTGGTACTTTCCATTATGCAGGTGAAACACAATTTTGCTAGTTTTTAATTTTGAGAGGTTTGGAACAAAAATTGATTGAATAATAGAATAAAACTGATGTGTTGCACTCACATGACTTTCTCTACTCTTGTACTAACCATTCTTACAAACTCTTATTCCTATATCTTCTTTGTTAGTTGAGATAAACATTTGTACAAACTATCTTATTGTTTATTTCCTTGTAGGTGCAAGGAAAATATTAGAATACAGTAGACTTTGAGTGATAGTCAAATCTTTTAAAGCTTTAAAATTCCCTTCTGTTTGTGCGGTTAATATATAAAAAATGAACAACAATGTTGATTTAAAGAAAGTTAAAGTTTTCCGAAACTCACACACATAACAAGGAATATTTCGGAAATGGTTCACCCTACAAGAAAATTTATCTGGACATAACTTGTGTATTTTAGCGAGATCTACTTTTTGTACAGTATAATTTGGTCTATCTCTAACGGTTTACCAGTTATGCAAAAGTCGTCCAGAGTAAATATGACTACAGGGGCTATAGCCAGAAGATTCAAGATAAACATTTCATTTTTCATAAAACTATCTCAAACATATTACATGTTAATCAAAATCGTTAGGGCTATTTTCAAGGAAATAAACATTTTCGAAAAATTTGCCATGTAAAGGGTACTTTAGGGCAGGGCTAGTTTCTTCAAAATCTACGTGTCGCATCTTTGATAGACATTAAACTTAAATACCAACTTTGGTTTTTAACTTACTTTTCGTTTTTGAGTTATGCTGTCCACAGCCTGACACACATAGGGACATACACACACACACGGACATTTTTTTTTTTTTTTTTTTTTTTTTTTTTTTTTTAAATTCAGGAGGCCGCAAAACATATACTTGTGGTGAAATCTCAACATAGAATTTTTGGGTGGAATACAATACTTGTTTACTTTGCTATAGTGGTAGTTAAAGGTAACAATATAATAAACAAGTCACTGTGATGTTGATAATGATTAAGTGTACGAAGTAAACTTAATGCTGTCTTACTCGTATGTCACCGAATGCATATTAATTTTTTCTGTCAATTTCACGTGACATGTTCAATGGAATGCGTTTTTCCAAAATAGCGCTGTTAAAACTGTGTATATGTGCGCTGGCGTGTGTGTATGAGTCTGGACAGCATAACTCAAAAACGATTAAATACCAATCTTGGTATTTAAGTTAAGAGGTTTCCAAGGATGCGACACAAAGATTAGACTATCCTTTAGATGGAATATTTTTCGGAAATAGGAATTCTCTTTAAAATGGCTCTATTTGAGTTAAAATGCCAAATGTTTAAGATATTTTTATGCCATGTGAAATCTATACTTTGAATTTTCTGAGAATGTCCTCAGAAATCCTCTACATTCTGCATAATATTTGCATAGCTAAGAATAAATAAAATCTTACCACACAAAAATGTACATCTTGTTAAAGCACACAATTTGGGAGTAGCGAATCATTTCCTATATATTCATTGTCTACTTTTCTCCAATGGGAAATCGTTTTCTTTTTTTCTTTCATTTTCTCTTTGCCATGCAAAGAGCATAGAATTCCAAAGCACAGTACACAGTGGCCAGCTGAGCTCTTAAAGAATGTAGCTACCAAAGAGTTAAAGCCAACTATATTCCCATATTCTCCTTGTACCTACAAGTAAATTAAAAATAAGATAATTTCTGCAAATGTTTATTTCAATATATATGAATATATCAGAACTTTCCATTAAGATTCCTAAACTAAGTGTTCAGCTGTACTAATCAGTTTTTCATAAAGCATTTTACTCATGCTATCTTCTCGAATATATCTTTTGTAAGATAATAGATAATCTTAAGATTCGTGAGTAACGTCAAAATTCCAGTGATAACAGAATGATTGGGTTAAGAGCGATTAAGAACTATCTATACAAGCAAAGCATCAGAGAAGTTTACTAATAGTAGGATTACAATAACTTTGTGAATAAACAGAAAGTTGCCATGAATTTCCAGAGAGAGGTATATATTGAAAACTTCATCCAATGGCTTCCAGATCCATTTACTATGAGCGTTTTCCGGGGTTTCGTCTCACCCTGTTAGGCAGTCCATTCAACAGGTTGTAAAACATAGACAGACAGACAAACAGACAGACATACAGACAGACAGACACACACACAGTTACACACACACACACACACACACACACACACACACACACACACACACACACACACACACACACACACACACACACACACACACACACACCAACAAACAAGATTGATCAAAGCTCAAGTGCCCAGTGACAATTATCAGATACTTTTAACTTTTAAAACTTTTATGCATACTCATATGACTTTCTGTAGTGTCTCTCCTAAAAACTTTTTTAAAAACGCTTACTCTTTTATCTACTTCAGGTTAATCTAATGTTTGTAGAAATAGTTTTATTAGATATTTCCTTATAGATACAATGAGAATACAGTAAGCTTAACCGATAGTCAAACGTTTTAAGAACTGGTAGCCTTGTAATGGCTTGGATATTCCATTTGTTTTGCATGGTCAGGATATAAAAACGAATAACGACTTCCTATTTGAGAAAATT